>CM072513.1:9747740-9931713 GCA_036898135.1 Oncomelania hupensis | reverse complement strand
ATCATAAATTGCCACAAGGCGATCTGGTTCTAGTCCAGAATTATTCATCATCATCCTCATCATCATCTTCATCCTCAGCAGCTTGATCTTTATCCTCAGCATCTTGATTTTCATCCTCAGCATCATTATCATCACCATCCTCATCCCCAATATCGGCATCAGCAGCATTGTCATTGTCATCATCATCATCAACATCACAACCACCATCTTCTCCTCATTTTACGATTTCTGCCATTTTCAGTAACATGAATAGTACTTAGTAGTGCTGTTACTCCACCTATGGCAGATGCACACGTATTCTGAAAGTTTATGCCTTACATGTCATCATCATCATCATCATCATCATCATCATCATCATCATCATCATCATCATCATCAAAATCATCATCATCATCAATATCATAATCATCATCATCATGTCAGAATGACTTTACACAATATCAACAACCTGACATCAACAACACTTTTAACACATAGTCTGATACCACAATATGAACAGACTTTGAATAGAAATAAGTAAATAATCAAAAAATAAATAGAGACATAAATAAATAACTACACAAATAACATAGGTTGATAAAAAACAGGTGAGGCAAACCCTACTCCCCCCCCCCCCCCCCCCCCCACCCCCCCCCCCCCCCCCCCAAAAAAAAAAAAAAGTCTGTTTACGGTATCCCGAGCAACCCTAATTTTTGGCCCAACCCTAAACATTTTGGGGGATCGCCTAAAAAAAAAAAGTTAAAAAGCCAAATAAGCATCCAAAGTAAAAAAAGGTTTTAAAAAAATAATTAAAAAATAATAATAAGGAGCCGGCTCACTGACTATGTTACCGTAAACAGACTTTTTTTTTTTTTGCCTCAATAAATAAATAAAAACTCGCCTCAAAGATGGCTGCTAGTTGATCACGAAAGTTGCTGGAAAGTTCCTGTTTCTTGGCAGGCTGGAGGTGCATGTAGTCACTGGGATCATTCGGCCACCAGCCCCTGTTCTTGTAGAACCGCTGCATAGGAACCGGAATGTTGCCCAAAGCAACCGGTTTTTTCACTTGGCCTGAGCGGAGGCTTCTCTGCATTGGGCCTGATAGGGACGGAAATAAGGAAACAGGAAATGTACAGTTGTCAGCTCACTGCTTGGGTTGACTCAGTTGAGTTCTTTATGACGCATTTAAAAGTGATGATGTATGGAGGTCATCATTTCTTTAGGAGGTACTAACAAATATGTGTGGGGTGCAGGTGGCTCTGCGCTTTTATCATGCTTTTGTTGTGGACAAGTTGTATGTGCAATTAATACATTCATTCATAAGCGACAGCAAAATAATCGAAGAATTAAATGTTAAGCAGTAACATTGCAGACAGTAATTTTATATGGTGGCTGCCATCCTGGAGTGAACTCCTACCCCAGCCCCACCCTTACTCCTCAACTTCTCCCTTCCCCAACTCCATGCCCCCTCCACTGCCCCCTCCCCCCCCCCCAAATAACATGACCCTGATGCACAAGCAAGTGAATGCATCTTACTCCTTCGAATGAGAGTATAAACCTAGGTCTAGTCTATGCACAAACACATGCCATCGCACTGACTTTAAAGATCCTGACGCCCATGTCCTAGATGGTCGAGCACCAGCTACATAAATCCCCAGCAAGCACTTCTCCCCTTCTCCACCCCCCCACCCCCCCCATCCCACCAACGTCCCCTCCCATTCCTGGTCACCCAGGACTGTGCTCAGTTGTCTGCAGAGTTAAACAGTGCACCTAAGTCTGCAAGTGGGCGCCTCAGGCGGCATGTGTTAGATCCTGCATCAGCCAGTGCCTTGAGCAGCTCTTGAGCTGGAAAAGCGCTACATGTATAAAAAAGATAAAATATAACAGCGATTACATTAAAATGGGTTGAACTGAATTGTGCATTTTGGGTGATGTGGGTGACTTCAGCAAACTATTTGGTTCTTATCCTATCCTATCCCGTAACTCGTAGGTTGTTGGGGCACCACAGATGATCATTTAATCAGAGCACTCCATCATTCTCAGTCCTCAGCAACCCTTATGGCTTCGTTCAGTGTCAAGCCAGTCCATTCTCATTGTCCTACCACCTCTTTTTCTGTCTCCCTCTTCTTCTGCCTCCTTGCACCGTTCCTTGCAGGATGGTCTTTGCAAAGCTGAGCATGTCATCATGTTATCCAATGGCTTGTGTGATGGTCTGTCGGACTTCGGCGCTGGTGATGTGTCCTCTCCAGCCAATCAATCAAAGTCATCCGCAAAACGGAGGTTGGAGATTGCTCTATCTCGTATGTTGACTATGCCTTCGTGATCTGCAAGGGCATCTGACATGATGCACTCTAGGAAGATGTTGAAGAGTGTTGGAGAGAGTAAGCATCCTTGATGCACACCGATTGTTGTTCTGAACCAGTTCCAGACGGCGATGTTGTGGAGGACTGCACTGGTAGTTTTGTCATACAGGCTTTCGATGACTTCAATAATTTTAGGGCTTATATGTTGTACACTCTCATGGTTGCCCACAGAGCTGCATATGCCAGACTCAGTCGAACACTTTCTTGAAGTCTACAAACACATGATATAGATGTTGTTGGTGCTGTAGGTATTTCTCGCAGATTTTCTTCTTAGGTTGAAAATCTGCTCAATGGTACTTCGCCCTGCCCTAAATCCTCCTTGCACTTCAGCGATGTTTGTTCAGCTTGAGGTTTCAACCTGTTGAGTATTATTTTCATGAGGACTTTGCTGGGATTGCTGATGAGGCTGATGGTGTAGTAATTGTGACACTCCTGAAGGTTACCTATCGGGAACTGGTTCAGAACAACAATCGGTGTGCATCAAGGATGCCTACTCTCTCCAACACTCTTCAACATCTTCCTGGAGCCCATCATGTCAGATGCCCTTGCAGATCATGAAGGTACAGTCAGCATAGGGGATAGAGCAAACTCCAACCTCCGTTTTGCAGATGACATTGATTGATTGGCTGGAGAAGAACAAGAACTTGAACAGCCAGTACAGAGGCTTGACACCACCTCCAGAGCCTTTGGAATGGAAATAAGTGCAGAGAAGACCAAAATGACGACCAACAACACCAATCGCATCAACACGGACATGAAAGTCCAAGGCCAATCCCTCAACACAGTGCATAGTTTCAAATATTGAGGAGCCATTGTATTTAGACAATGGGTCCCGACAGGAAGTCCTCTCCAGGATTGCACAAACAACTGCTGCCCTGAAAAGGTTGAAATCCATTTGGAAAGACAAGAACATCAATCTACACTCCAAGGTAAGACAGCTATGCTCCCTTGTCATCTCCATCTTCCTATACGCTTGCAAAACATGGACCCTCACAGAAGACCTACAACGAAGAATACAAAGCATAAAGATGAAGTGCTACAGAAGACTTCTGGGCATTTCCTATACCCAACACATCACCAACGTTGAAGTCCGACAGACCATCACACAAGCCATTGGACAACACGATGACCTGCTCACAGTGGTGAAGAAACGGAAACTCCGATGGTATGGCCACGTCACCAGATCATCAGGCCTTGCAAAGACCATTCTGCAAGGCACAGTGCAAGGAGGTAGAAGAAGAGGGAGACCGAAAAAGAGGTGGGAGGACAACATTCGAGAATGGACTGGTTTGACACTGAGCGAAGCCATGAGGGCTGCTGAGGACAGAGAAAGATGGAGTATGCTGGTTAAGCGATCATCTGTGGTGCCCCTACGACCTTCGGGTTATGGGACAGGATAGGATAGGATAGGAGAACTAGAAGAATAATATTACTTACAAATAGTGTACTATAGCAGCTCCATGCAATTGTATAAGGTTTGGAATAACGATCAGACACACACATGCTTGCACACACACACACACACACACACACACACAATACACACACACACACACTCAATGTAGAATAAAAGCAGAATATTTGTATACATAGATAAATAAGAAAAGAAACTAGGTAGATGTTCGGAGCAAAGATAGAACAAAATGCAAACAAACCCAACGTGGATATTTTCTCTCGCAAGAAGAAGTCAGGCGTGCTGGCAGCACTGGAAGTAAAGGCACTGTAGCGGTAGCGGCTGGAACCACTTCGGACACTTTGCCGTGATTGCAGGTGGGACGAGGGTGCACCGAAAGAGATCTGACCCCCCAGAAACTGGGCTGAGACTGTACGAGACCTGTCTGCCCTCTTCCCGCTGGACGATCGCAGAATTCCGGGCCGGTTGCCAGCAGATACTGGAGTCTTTGGAAGAAGGTCTGTTTTGCCAGCATGAGGAAGGTCGCTTGCTTCTCGACTGATGTTGTTGCTTTCATTTACTCCCACAGTCTTCACCTTCCTGGCAGTGTTATTGTCTCTTCCATCTTCGTCACCTTCATGTTGATCTATAATTTTGTTACTCAGCTTTGCTTCTTCTTGTTTCATGATGGCTTCCAGTTTTTGGGAGAGAGCGATCTCCCCGAAGACGGCAACCAAGACTGAAGATGAAACAACGCCAGCATATTGATCCAATGCAAACATGCCCAGGGTCCCATCGTCACTAGCCTCCTTTTCCATCTCTTCATTTTCCTGACCATTTCCTGAAGCGTCTTCTTTTTCGCACTGTTGTGATGGTTCACTTTTGGGGCCAAAGACAAAACCATACTTTTTTGAGTCAACAACATTCTTCTCCAAGTCACTTGCTTTCTTTTCGGAGGCAATAACCTTCTTTTCGGAGCCATAATCCTTCTTTTCTGATGCCTTCTTTTCAGTGTCAAAAACATTTCCTTCTGAGTCATAGGCTTTCTTTTCCAAGTTAACGGCCTTTTTTTCCAAGTCATAAGCCTTTCTTTCTGAGCCTACCACCTTTCCCGAGTCACTATTAGAGAGAATGTGAGGAAGCTTAGAAGGAGCATGTCTAAAAGTTGCTGTGTCTTTAGCACTGGGAGCGTCTAGAGATTGGGAAGCAACAGCCGCAGCCTTCTTGCGAGATGCAGTCAGTGGGTCACGATGTCGCATGGGCTCCAATGTCGTTGCAAGGATTTGCAGGTGAGGCAAGCTGCAACTGTAAGCATGTTAAAAGAAATTTTTTTTTTTAGAACAATCTCATTCTGTTTTGTTTTAAATAATAAGGATAATTTATAAGCCGCTTTTCCTAGTAAGGAACAGTTTGAAGCGTACCCGCATGCATTCACACACTCATTAACCATTAATACAATATACATAAATAGCTGGGAGCAGGCCAAATCAAAGCGGACTGGGGGACAGGCAATACTAAACAAAGTGATTTCCCAAACATACACACACAAACAGGCATAAACACACACACACACATGCATGTGCTCGCGCACACATGAACAAAAAGGATGAGACAATATGAAAGAAACAGTTTAAAGACAGAACAGATCAGGAGAAGATTTTAGAGAAGAGATGAGCTTTGAGGTTTGCTTTGAACGTGTTGATAACAGTATGCTGCAGAGAGAAAGTGGTAATGAATTCCAGGCAGTTGGTTCAAAGACAGAAAAAGATCTAGAACCAACAGAGGACAGTTTGTGGCGGGTTATCCTGAGAAGGAGTGTGTCATATGAACAGCGTAAGTTGCGAGGGGAAGTGTAGCATTGGACATCATCGGAAAGGTATGAAGGGGCAGAGTCATAGAGATACTTGTAACAGAAAAAACATATTTTGTAAAGAATTCTTTACGGTATGGGAAGCCCTGTGGGTTCGGGCACTGATTAGAATAGACCCAACGTTTCCCGACGAGTCGTAAGAGGCGACTAACAGGGGTGATGTCAGCACGGCATCACTGGGCGAAAGTCTTCTACACAGAAGTCACCGGCCAGGATGGAGGACCTCAAGTTACTACAGGTTTAACGACCACGTGCTCGGGGCCAAGGCGAGCCACACTGTATTTGTGGATATCGGCTGTGGCCAATAGCCTGGAGAGGATTGGGCCCTGCCAGGTCTTTCTTGCCCAAGACACACTGCATGATGAATAAAACCATTTATTCCATGCCGGATATATCATCGCCCGGATCAACGAGGACCACGCCTTCCATTGGCCACCAGGACGGAGGCGATAAGTGTGCTACTGATGGACAACTTAGCAAGATCCGCACCAGAAATAACATCGTCATAGGAACCTGGAATGTCAGGACCCTAAATGTGGAGGGAAAATTAGAAGAACTGGCCCACGAGATGGACCACTATCGATAGAACGTTTAAGGGATCAGAGAACTGCGCTGGAAAGGCATAGGTGAAACAACGACTGACAAAGGCCACAGGCTTTATTTCAGCGGTAGAGATGACAGGCACGAACACGGAGTTGGATTCTTGGTCCACAAGAACATTCTAGCCACTGTCATGGGTTGCCGCCCAGTCTACAGTAGACTCATTACCATCCATCTGAGAGCAGCCCCTTTCAACATCACCATCATTCAGGCCTATGCCACAACATCAGACTATGACGACAGTGAAGTGGAAGATTTCTATGAAAATCTACAGGCTGTCCTTGACCAAGTGACGAAGAAGGACATAGTCGTAGTGGAAGGCGACTGGAATGCCAAGGTTGGCCAAGATGCGCACCACAACTGGGGAGACAAATGTGGACCCCACTGCAACGAGACAAATGACAGGGGTCTGAGACTGTTGGAGTTTGCCAGATACAACAATCTGATACTGGCAAACACGCTTGGTCTTCCCTCTGTGGTCTAATGGTAGTGCTTCGGCTTGAGGATTTGAAGGTCCCGGGTTCGAGCCCTGGCCGGGCCATTGTGTTGTGTCCCTGGGAAAGACACTTTACTCCTGTTTTCCTACTCCTTCGGATGAGAGTATAAACCGAGGTCTAGTCTGTGTCGCATACATTCCATCACAACGGACTTTAAAGATCCTGTCCTAGACGGGTGAGTGCCGGTAACAAGAACACGCCCAGCATGCACTCGGTCCTTCTCCCCCATCCCTGGCTGCCCAGGATTGTGCTCAGTTGTCCGGGCGTCAGACCATGCGCCAAAAGGCTGCGGGTGGGCGTCTCGGGCGGTTTGAGTTAGATCCTGTATCGGCCAGCGCCTTGATCCTTAGGCTAAGGCGCCTTACAAATGACGAACATTATAAAAAATCCAGATGATGGACATGGCACAGTCCCGGCGGGAGCATCACCACCAGATCGACTACATTATGGTCAAGAAATGCTTCAGATCAAGCATCAACATTGGCAGGATACGCACTTTTCCAGGAGCATCGGAAGTGACCATGATCTCCTGATGATGTCTTTCCGGCTCCACTTGAAGAGAGTAAATACAGCAAAGTTCACTAGACTGAAGTTTGACCTCGACAAACTGCAAGACCCGGAGGTGGCAGAAATATTTCATGCCACAATTGGAGGGAAATTTGCACCACTGCTCATTTTGGGAGCTGGTAAAGTAGATGTCAACACCATGACCACCACCTTCGACTTAGCTGTGACAGATGCCGCCACGGAGATTCTTGGAAAGCACCGGCCAAAGAAGAAGCTGTGGATCACACCTGAACTTTTGGACCTGTGTGATAAACGAAGAGAGATGAAAAAGAAAAAGAACACCTCACAGGGAGCTGATGCCTACCGAAAAATCAACAATGACATCCGAAAAGGCATGCGCACAGCAAAGGAGAACTGGATAGAAGATCAATGCCAGGAAATAGAGAACAGTCTGAACAAGAACAACAGCAAGAAGGCTTACTAGACTGTGAAGTGGTTGACAAGTGTTAAACAGCCCAAGGTCTCCACGATCCAAAGCAAGTCTGGCATATATGCCTTACAGAAGAACAAGAAGTCTTGGACAGATGGACAGAGTACTGCTCTGACCTTTACAACCACACACTAAATGGAGACCCATCAGTTCTAGCATGTCCAGAGAACAGAGAAGAAGAAGAAATCTTCCCAATTCTCAGAGAAGAAGTTGAGGCAGCAGTGCAATCGCTGAAGAAGGGGAAGTCAGCGGGAGTGGACAACATACCCGCGGAACTACTTCAAGCAGGAGGAGAAGCGATGATCGATGCCCTCACCATTATCTGTAACAAGATCTGGCAGAGTGGGGAGTGGCCTACACCATGGACCCACTCGCTTGTCATCACTCTTCCCAAAAAAAGGTAAACTTCAGGAATGTAAAAATTACCGCAGCAAGGTCCTCCTGAAAATAATACTCAACAGGTTGAAACCCCAAGCTGAACAAATCATAGCTGAAGAGCAAGCAGGATTCAGGGCATGGCGAAGTACCACTGAACAGACTTTCAACCTCAGAATAATCTGCGAGAAATACTTACAGCACCAACAACATCTATATCATGTGTTCGTAGACTTCAAAAAGTCGTTTGACCGAGTCTGGCATGCAGCTCTGTGGGCAACCATGAGAGTGTACAACATCAGCCCTAAAATTATTGAAGTCATCAAAATCCTGTATGACAAGGCTACCAGTGCAGTCCTCCACAACAGTGCCATCGGAAACTGGCTCAGAACAACAATCGGTGTGCATCAGGGATGCCTACTCTTTCCAACACTCTTCAACATCTTCCTAGAGCACATCATGTCAGATGCCCTTGCAGACCACGAAGGCACAGTCAGCATAGGGGGAAGAGCCATCTCCAACCTCCGTTTTGCGGATGACATTGACGGAATGGCTGGACAGGAACAAGAACTTGCACATCTGGTACAGAGGCTTGACACCATCTCCAGAGCCTATAGAATGGAAATAAGTGCAGAGAAGACCAAAATGATGACCAACAACACCAATGGCATCAACACGGACATCAAAGTCCAAGGCCAATCCCTCAACACAGTGCATAGCTTCAAATATTTAGGAGCCATTGTATCAGACAATAGAGAGATCCTGAAGCTACAGTCCGAGACGGGCGTGGACGGTCCAATAAGGAATTCCCATCTATTTTTAGCATTTTGCACACGACACTCTCCACGCCTGCGACTCAGACGCTGCCATTCGGACGTAGAAACTAGCGTTTTCACGCTCGCTGGATGTGGATCTTCGTGACTATTTTTTTTTCCATTTTAGCTTGGTAACCTTGTGTATGAATAGTATTGGAAGCAAGTTTAACATCACCGAAATGTCTATGACTAATTTGCTGCCACGGAAATCACATTTTATAGACGTAGCAATATAAAGTTCGCACCTACAGTTTCGACGTGTCTGCCGATGATTTATTCATGGCTACCCACATAGCTACGTAGGTTGGTTTTTTTTCCTTTCTTTCCAAGGTGTATTTACATATTGCTGGTACCCTGCACATTCTCATTCTACATCTTACTCTTCATCCATTGCTTTTTGTCAAATTACGTTGTAAATTGCGTTCAAAGGCGTACTATACAGACTTAGTTTCAGATAGACTCAACAGGCCAACAAAATAATTACTCTCCTGTGTTGCATACATAGTGTTTAGTATGTGTGTACAAGTACTTTTAGAGCATTCACACACTATTTTAGTATTTATGTTTCTTGAACTTTCAATGTGATCTGTGTTTTCTATAGACTATAGTCCATAGCAAAGTTGATAATTTGAATTATTCACATAATTTACTAGTAGGCCTCTGTTTTATTTTGCTGCACAGACTTAGTTTCAGATAGACTCAACAGGCCAACAAAGTAATGACTATACTTTCCTGTGTGTACCATGTGTATTACTAATAGTAACATTGTTTTAGATCTGTGTTTTTAATTCCATGTATACAATTTAATGTATACATTGTGTTTAGTATGTATGTATGTGTGTACAAGTACTGTTAGGGCATTCACACATTATATATCTGTTTCTTGAACTTTTCAATGTGACCTGTGTTTTCTATAGACATAGTCATAACAACAATGATAATTTCAATTGTTCACATAATTTACTAGTAGGCCTATGTTCATTTTAGCCCCAACCCAAGCAGTTTTGCCAACACACATGTATGTTAATTGTTATGTATGTTCCTTGTCCTGCAAATAGTCAAGAAGCATAATATAAACAAATACAATACCTTTAAAAAGTACATTTAGTCATTTGTGTAATTAATTTGATTTTTTGCCCCAATGTTTGTTTTCTAATTCCATGTATAGGTTTTTAATCGCCAACATGTATATTCCGTATCCAGCAAATAGTCATGCAGTAGAGAATTATACAATACGTATACCTTGTACATGTATGTGATTTAATTTAATTTTTTTTTGTTCTTTTCCCAGAACAATGGAACTTGAAGCAGCTGCTATAGACATCATGTTTGGCCTACAGTGGTCAAGATATAATGGAATAAATTTTTCTCCCTGTCTCCGTTTAGTTCTGTCCATCTTTCTTTCTTCCTTCCTTTTTGTCTGTTTCCTCTAAAGCCTTTCTTCTTCTTCTTCTTCTTCTTCTTCTTCTTCTTCTTCTTCTTCTTCTTCTTCTTCTTCCTCTGCTATTATTATTAATATTATTATTATTATTATTATTATTATTATTATTATTATTATTATTATTATTAATGTTGTTGTTGTTGTTGTTATTATTATTATTGTTATTATTATTATTATTATTATTATTAGTATTATTATTGTCACTATTATTATTATTATTATTATTATTATTATTATTATTATTATTATTTATTAATTAATTTATTTATTTCGTTCTTCCTTCTTCTTTCTTTACATGTACTTCGTCTTCTTTCATTGTTTTCTTCTTTTTCTTTCTGTATTCTTTGCTTTTTTTTCCTTTTATCCCCCTCGTTCTCCTCCTTCTTTTAATTCTTTCATCCTCCTCATCCTCCACCTTTTTTTCTCCTTCTACACTATTATGTATCTCATAAACACACACATCTACTGGCAAGACAATTTTGATGATACTTGCAAAAACGGCAAACAAATATCAAACTAACCTTCGACATCTTTGAAAACTCGTGCAACACCAGAGATATGTAGAGAGTCTCTAGATATCTCTGGCAACACAAAACTCGAGGGAAGTTAAAAATAGTCCCATTATCTTGCATTTGTCAAGGGAAGCAACTGTAACCCACGCCGAGTTTCCGCACGACTGTACTCACAGGATCACTTTTTCAGCGGTGGTGGCCCGTCGGCGATTACGTCATAAATCAAGGAATCCCCCAGCGGGTTTCCCGTCCACGCCCGCCTCGGACTGTGACTTCAGGATCTCTCTAATGGGTCCCGAAAGGAAGTCCTCTCCAGGATCGCACAAACAACTGCAGCCCTGGCGAGGGTGAAGCCAATTTGGAAAGACAGGACCATCAGTCTACATTCCAAGGTAAGGCTGCTGCGCTCCCTTGTCATCTCCATCTTCCTATATGCTTGCGAAACATGGACCCTCACAGCAGATCTCCAACGAAGAATACAAAGCATGGAGATGAGGTGCTACAGAAGACTTCTGCCATCTGGGCAATTCCTATACCCAGCACATCACCAACGATGAAGTCCGACAGACCATCATACAAGCCATTGGACAACACGATGACCTGCTCACGGTGGTGAAAAAACGTAAACTCCGATGGTATGGCCACGTCACCAGATCATCAGGTCTTGCAAAGACCATCCTGCAAGGCACAGTGCAAGGAGGTAGAAGAAGAGGGAGACCGAAAAAGAGGTGGGAGGACAACATTCGAGAATGGACTGGTTTGACACTGAGCGAAACCATCAGGGTTGCTGAGGACAGGGAAAGATGGAGTACGCTGGTTAAACGATCATCTGTCGTGCCCCTACAACCTCCGAGTTATGGTATAGGATAGGAAAGGATGGGAAGCCAGTGGAGTGAGCGAAGAAGTGGAGTGATGTGGTCAGATTTTTTCTTTCTAAGAATGAGGCGAGCGACAGCGTTTTGAACACCATACACGTTTTTAATTTATACCAACTGTTTGACAAACCTTAGATCAAATGTTAAAACTGCATAATTTTATTTCCTACATTGATCTTTTAAACGATTATGTGGATTTATTTACAATTCAACTCTCTATTCAATACTATAAACTAAAATTGAAAATCTTGGTATGAATTAGAGACCCACCAAAAAGCAAAAGCCATTTGCCTTATTCCAGAAATGGATCAAAACCAAACCGAAAATGTACTGTGGAAAGTATTGATCCATCATACTCTAAATGTATTTTTAGCCGTGATGAAAGGTTTATGATTCAAAGGCCTGAAAAAGTACATAAATATATATATTTAAATATAAATATGTGTATAATATGAAGCAAACATAACACCCACCTGTTAACAATGGAGCTCAATAGCACTTTCTGCTGCCATGGCTGCCAGGACTCGACCCATTCACAAACAGTTTTGTATATCTGTTGGTTGTTGAGAGTGGCAAAGCTGTGTGGCCCTATGGTTGAGCGGTCCTTTACAGGTGGTAAATTAACTGCTCCATCAAAATTGCCAAATCTCAAACCAGCTGCAGGGTGAACTGCAAACCCTCTGGTCTTGTCAATTGGCGCTATCTCTGAGGCATGCATCTGTGATAGTTTCATAATTCAAACATTTATTTTTAAACTATATAGAAATATAAATAATAATAGCAATAAATATTATTATTATTATTATTATTATTATTATTAAATATTATTATTATTATTATTATTATTATTATTATTATTATTATTATTATTAATATTATTATTATATAGGGGCTAAACCATAATGTTATATTTTTCTTGGAATTTATAGTTCAAATTGCGCATGACGAAGAAACAATTATTAACAAGAGGACGATTTATTTTCCGATTATCAACTCGCCTCATCGTCTACTTGCGATTTGAAGACGAGCTAGAATTTTCGGAATTTATTAAAATGATGCCTTACTCAACTTTTGTGGAGCGCAAAAATGTCACAAAAATTGAAATTGAACGAAGGGAAAGTAAGCAATACAAACCTTGACTATAGAACATCAACAAACACGCTCGAAAACACTGATCAAGCTTGCTCACATTCTCCAATATTTACGTGACGAGCGCCGCCATTTTCAATCGCCAAGGACTGCGCACCGGAAGTTAAAATATAAAGGTCAACTCTTGGACTAAAATGTGTGCTAAGAAAAATGTAGGCCTATGTGATACTCGTGAGTGCGCCTGACCGTGTGTTTTGGTGTGCACGATTTTGACGCATGTATTTAATGTATGGCTTGTAGTATTAATAAAAAAAATAATAATAAAGCACGACATTGCATTGCTGATTTTTAATACGGATTTGACAATGACGTGAGGTATTAGACACTGCTTGTGCGCGCACGCACACAAATGTGTGTGTGTGTGTGTGTGTGTGTGTAGGTGTGTGTGTAGGTGTGTGTGCGTGTGTGGTGTGGGTGTGGGTGTGTGTGTGTGTGTGTTTAATTATCTCTCTGTGTGTCTATGTGCGTTTATGTGTGCTCGGTTTGTTGAGCTAAAGGGGGTTCTGGTGCAAATTATGTGTGTACATGTAAGCCTACATTTGTAAACCCCCATTGTGACACAATGTTTAATGTTTTATCGTTTTATCCGTATCTTGCAAATTATTTCTTATGCCTGTATTACACTTATATGCTTAGTCAGACATTAAGTTTTAACCCCACGGTTCGTTTTATTTTGGGAAAAAGTAATGTCTGATTAAGCAGAAATTCTAAATGCGATTGTAATACAGGCATAAGAAATAATTTGCAAGACCCGGATAAAACAGTAGTTTGTTAATAGTAATTAACAGGCCTATCACTGACATTACTATTCACTCATGTCTCTACACATGCATGATAGGTGTGTGTGTGGGTGTGTGTGTGTGGGTGGGGGTGGTGTGTGTGTGTGTGTGTGCGTGCGTACGCGTACATGCATACTAATGAGTGTTTGTGTTAGTTCTCATTAATCCGCACAAATATAACCTACGTCGGGCGCCTGTAAAATAGTTATCGATTCACTTCGTTGGCGAGAGAGCATGTAGGCTGTCGTCATAACGCTGATAAACATTGCAACAACAGGGTTAACTGTGTTCGTGGGCGTTTACGGAGACAACGGCTTATTTACCTGTCAGAACGACTTATCTGCGTTCTTAAGACCACAGAAGTACACACCTTTTGGTGAGCAGACGATACACGCCGAAACGCATCTTCCGCGCAGAAGAGTTTACCGCGAAGCAAGCCTTGACGTGACAAGTCGAAGGGTACAGAGTGTCTGCTGGTTATGGGGTTTAGTTCAGTTCAGTAAGTAGATTACCGTCCCCGGATACAGGTGCGTATAGGGGACATGGGGTTTAGTTTGTTTGTATGTAGATTATAGTCACACGACACTTTCGCTCTGTGGGTTCGGGCATTAAATAGAATAGACCCAACGTTTCCCGGCGTGTCGTAAGAGGCGACTAACAGGGGTGATGTTAGCACGGCATCACTGGGCGAAAGTCTTCTACACAGAAGTCACCGGCCAGGGCGGAGGAACCTCACGTTACTACAGGTTCAACGACCATGTGCTCAGGGCCAAGGCGAGCCACACTGTATTCGTGGATTTCGGCTGTGGCCAACAGCCTGGAGAGGATTGGGCACCGCCAGGTCTTTTTTGCCCAAGACACACTACATGATGACACAATCCACTAATTCCATACCGGATCGGTCGTCGCCCGGGCCGTCACCCGGCACAAGGACCGCGCCTTCCGTTGGCCACCAGGACGGAGGTGTTAAGTATGCTACTGATGGACAATATAGCAAGATCCGCACGAGAAACAACATCGTCATAGGAACCTGGAACGTCAGGACCCTAACTGCGGAAGGAAAATTAGAAGAACTGGCCCACGAGTTGGACCACTATCGATGGAACGTTCTAGGTATCAGCGAACTGCGATGGAAAGGCCTAGGTGAAACAACGACCGACAAAGGCCACAAGCTCTATTTCAGCGGTAGGGATGACAGGCACGAACACGGCGTTGGATTCTTGGTCCACAAGAACATTCTAGCGACTGTCATGGGTTGCCGCCCAGTCTCCAGTAGACTCATTACCATCCGCCTGAGAGCAGCCCCTTTCAACATCACCATCATCCAGGCCTACGCCCCAACATCAGACTATGACGACAGCGAAGTGGAGGATTTTTATGAAAATCTACAGGCGGTCCTTGACCAAGTGCCGAAGAAGGACATAGTCATAGTGCAAGGCGACTGGAATGCCAAGGTTGGCCAAGATACGCACCGCAACTGGGGAGACACATGTGGACCCCACTGCAACAACGAGACAAATGACAGGGGTCTGAGACTCTTGGAGTTTGCCAGATACAACAATCTGGTACTGGCAAACACGCTTGGTCTCCACAAAAACTCCAGACGATGGACATGGCACAGTCCTGGTGGGGAGCATCACAACCAAATAGACTACATCATGGTCAAGAAACGCTTCAGATCAAGCATCAACATTGGCAGGACACGTACTTTTCCAGGAGCAGACATCGGAAGTGACCACGATCTCGTGATGATGTCTTTCCGGCTCCACTTGAAGAGAGTAAATACAGCAAAGTGCACTAGACTGAAGTTCGACCTGGACAAACTGCAAGACCCGGAGGTGGCAGAACTATTTCAGGCCACAATTGGAGGGAAATTTGCACCACTGCTCATTTTGGGGGCTGGTGAAGTAGATGTCAACACCATGACCACCACCTTCAACTCAGCTGTGACAGATGCCGCCACTGAGATCCTTGGCAAGCACCGACCAAAGAAGAAGCTGTGGATCACACCTGAACTTTTGGATCTGTGTGATAAACGAAGAGAGATGAAAAAGAAAAAGAACACCTCACAGGGAGCTGATGTCTACCGAAAAATCAACAATGACATCCGAAAAGGCATGCTCACAGCAAAGGAGAACTGGATAGAAGATCAATGCCAGGAAATAGAGAACAGTCTGAACAAGAACAACAGCAAGAAGGCCTACCAGACTGTGAAGCGACTGACAAGTGTCAAACAGCCCAAAGTCTCCACTATCCAAAGCAAGTCTGGCATATGCCTTACAGAAGAACAAGAAGTCTTGGACAGATGGACAGAGTACTGCTCTGACCTTTACAACCATACACCAAATGGAGACCCATCAGTTCTAGCATGTCCAGAGAACAGAGAAGAAGAAGAAATCCTCCCAATTCTCCGGGAAGAAGTTGAGGCAGCAGTGCAAGCGCTAAAGAAAGGGAAGTCAGCAGGAGTGGACAACATACCCGCGGAACTGCTACAAGCAGGAGGAGAAGCGATGATTGATGCCCTCACCATTATCTGTAACAAGATCTGGCAGAGTGGGGAGTGGCCTATACCATGGACCCAGTCGCTTGTCATCACTCTTCCCAAAAAAGGTAACCTTCAGGAGTGTGAAAATTACCGCACCATCAGCCTCATCAGCCATCCCAGCAAGGTCCTCCTGAAAATAATACTCAACAGGTTGAAACCCCAAGCTGAACAAATCATAGCTGAAGAACAAGCAGGATTCAGGGCAGGGCGAAGTACCACTGAGCAGATTTTCAACCTCAGAATAATCTGTGAGAAATACCTACAGCACCAACAACATCTATATCATGTGTTCATAGACTTCAAGAAGGCGTTTGACCGAGTCTGGCATGCAGCTCTATGGGCAACAATGAAAGTGTACAACATCAGCCCAAAAATTATTGAAGTCATCAAAAGCCTGTATGACAAGGCTACCAGTGCAGTCCTCCACAACAGAGCCATCGGGAATTGGTTCAGAACAACAATCGGTGTGCGTCAAGGATGCCTACTCTCTCCAACACTCTTCAACATCTTCCTAGAGCGCATCATGTCGGATGCTCTTGCAGACCATGAAGGCACAGTCAGCATAGGGGGTAGAGCAATCACCAATCTTCGTTTTGCAGATGACATTGATGGATTGGCTGGAGAGGAACAAGAACTTGAACAGCTGGTACAGAGGCTTGACACCACCTCCAAAGCCTATGGAATGGAAATAAGTGCAGAGAAGACCAAAATGATGACCAACAACACCAATGGCATCAATACGGACATCAAAGTCCAAGGCCAATCCCTCGACACAGTGCATAGCTTCAAATATTTAGGAGCCATTGTATCAGACAATGGGTCCCGACAGGAAGTCCTCTCCAGGATCGCACAAACAACTGCTGCCCTGACAAGGTTGAAGCCCATTTGGAAAGACAGGACCATCAGTCTACATTCCAAAGTAAGACTGCTGCGCTCCCTTGTCATCTCCATCTTCCTATATGCTTGCGAAGCATGGACCCTCACAGCAGATCTCCAACGAAGAATACAAAGCATGGAGATGAGGTGCTACAGAAGACTTCTGGGCATTTCCTATACCCAACACATCACCAACGACGAAGTCCGACAGACCATCACACAAGCTATTGGACAACATGATGACCTGCTAAAAGTGGTGAAGAAACGGAAACTTCGGTGGTATGGCCACGT
The DNA here is from genome assembly GCA_036898135.1 of Oncomelania hupensis. Lineage (NCBI taxonomy): Eukaryota > Metazoa > Mollusca > Gastropoda > Littorinimorpha > Pomatiopsidae > Oncomelania > Oncomelania hupensis. The sequence goes on along the minus strand of CM072513.1, from coordinate 9,914,356 downwards.
CACCAGATCATCAGGCCTTGCAAAGACTATTCTGCAAGGCACAGTGCAAGGAGGTAGAAGAAAAGGGAGACCGAAAAAGAGGTGGGAGGACAACATTCGAGAATGGACTGGTTTGACACTGAGCGAAGCCATCAGGGCTGCTGAGGACAGAGAAAGATGGAGTATGCTGGTTAAACGATCATCTGTGGTGCCCCTACGACCTTCGGGTTACGGGACAGGATAGGATAGGATAGGACACTTTCGCATATAGGTGACTACTGGACCGATTTATACTGACACCAGCGGGCCAGTTGTTGGTAAAGGGGAAAATAATATGATCACACGTTGACCAATCCGGGATTCGAACCAGCGACCTTTCGGTTACTAGGAAGACGCTCTTACCAACTGAGCTACCCGGCCCCTCTAAGGGGTTTAGGGCGACGGATGATTTATATAAAATGGTGCGTTGATTCGCGAGGTCATTAATACTCTGTGCGAGAGCACGAAACCGGTCCCTATATAACCCGTGAGCCTGCCCCACCCACCTCGGAGCCTAGGACGACAGCGAAGTGCAAGGAGCGATCACTGCTCGGCACCCCACCCACGACGACATTCCAGCCCTAGCCGCCATGCTGCTGTACGTGGCCGCGGACTGGAAGTGGGTGCTGTCGCACGTTCCGAAATGTTTCTGTCAAGACTTTACGCTTACTTCGTTGCCTCTTGGAGTGTTCGTGCTCCGAGACCACCCACACCTGGTAGAGATTGAGGGTTCGTTAGCAGTTTCAGCAGTGACAGTCTACATGTGAAAGATAGACGACTCTGAGCTCTAGCTTTGGGGACCTGCCTGGGTCAGAGAGACGTTTGTCCCTTAGGCCCTCCTGGGGGGTCCCCCTCTCGCTCTGCTCCCGGTTCCTGGGCAGACCATCGCCCATAGCGACCCTGCCGTCACCCCTCACCGGGTGCTTAGGGGTGGGCGTGGTTCGCCTGGGGACCACAATGTCTGGGACCGTTTGGACCTGGGAGGTAAGTCGGTGAGGAGCTAATTTTATTTTATTTGTTATTTCAATGGTGTTTCCATGTTTGAGCAGGTTTTCAGGAGCAAATAAACGTATCGCACAATGAAATATTAAATGCACAATTCGATCTAGTTTCTGTAACGGCTAGGATATAATTGTAATGTTTGACTTCGAATAATTATGTGTGTGTTTGAACAATCAGATCTGAAATTAGTAGGCCTAGTTACTTTTACCTTACCTTGTAGAATCGAATTTTTATATTTATACGGAAAACAAATAAATGCTGATTTGGATTAAAGCTTCTCTAGTGTCCTCTGCTACTATTGATATATTTATTATACATTTATATTCCAACATTGGACGATCTGAGCCTTTTTTTTTTTTTGAATGTTTGGGTTAGAATATGTTTAAGACACGAAATATGAACTATTTTTGTTGCTCAAACATGGAACATGCTCCTCGCTGACATTATCAAAATCTCCAGGCTATTCTGTCCTCTCTGTGGTCCTCAAGGCTTTTCATCATCGCAGGAATCGATCTGGAGAGAGCATTTAGTCTTTATGTGTTGAGGTCGAAACATATTTTCAGCAAGCATTTGTCTACTTTGTAATTAGGTCGAATAAGACTTTTAGCGAGCATGTAGTCTCTTTTGTATTTAGATCGAATTTGACTTTTTGGAAGCATTTAGTATATTCGTGTTTAGGTAGAAATAGATTATTAGCAAGCATTTAGTATATTTTTGTGTATAAGTCGGAATAGATTTTTAGCAAACATTTAGCGTATTTTGTGTTTAGATCGAAATAGACTTTAGCAAACGTTTTCGCCACTTTTTTTTTAAAGTAGGAATTGCACAGAAAGTAATAGGCCTCAATAAAGTCGAACATTTAAACAATCTCATGTGAATAATAATATCTTGTATAATAGATAGCAAGCCAAGAAATAAGCGGTAATAGTAATTATTATTGGTCAATCTGTTCAAATGTGAAAGATTCAAAATAAGCAATATAACTTTCGACTTCTGTTCAAGGTATTAGCTGCAAAATGTGCATCATACTATAAGCTACGTATTGAAAAGGTACCAAACTGATTCGTTATAGTTTGTCTTTATTTTTTAATCAACCCTTTAACGAGTTAATGTTTGTAATTGCCTTTTCTTATACAATTATTGCAATTTATTTTAGTACTGTCAGCAAATTCGCATGTTTTAATTTCTCTTTTGGAGATGGTAAAAGTATTTTTGAATCTAGAATCTTTTAATAATAATAATAATAATAATAATAATAATAATAATAATAATAATAATAATAATAATAATAATAATAGGCCATATTAATTTATTTTGACGGGCTTCTGTTGCTGTAGTCATAGCAAATGTTGAACAGTAGACAACAACAGCCCGTTCACAGGCGCTTGCATCTTGACACGCGACCGCCTATGCCTGTGAGGCGTCTCCCTTTGGTTATCTATAATACGAAGGGAGACGCGTCACAGGCATAGGCGCTCGCGTGTCCAGATACAAGCGCCTATGAGCCCGTTGACCTTTCCTACAGTTTTAAACCTCTTGCATATTAGAGTCACAAGTTGACTTTATTATAGTCGAGCAGTTCCATGTATTGAAGGCCTATGGCTACTATGGATCCTAACTCAGCAGCATTGCATAATCTAAAATTGACCAGAAAATCGATCCTACGGCTCTTGCAGTGCAAAGCTTGCCACAACCTGCCGTTGTAGTGTAAGAGTAAGCGTAATTACCATAAAACATTATAGCGAGAATAAGAAGGAATGGTATACTAGAACGTGAAAAAAAAAGAATAAAAAGTACACTTTTCAATAAAGAAAATGGAATAACATTTTTTTTTAGAAATGTAGATAAAATTTTTATTTAAAATAAATAAATAAATAAATACAAATAAGGTTATTTAAATTGTGTAAGAATAGGTTTATAAAGATGACATTTTGTAACAACATAAAGCACAATTTGTTATAACATAAAGCTTACTGTTTGTAAGATTATCGAGTACAGCATCAATGGATTTTTTTTTTAACGGAAACATACCTATATAATGTATTTAAGACAAATAGCTCAGTTAAATTATTTTTTTTAAAGTAATGTAGAGTTTAGATTTTGTAAGAATGTAGTGAATTTTTCTTTGTTTATTTATCTGCTGATTGTATGTTAGAATGACCCAAAGCCCTACCAGGTGTGACTTGAAAAAAAAAGGTCTTTTCTGTGACAACGATTAAGAGGCAACGAGTAACCGCAACCTGTTGTCAGAGACATAAGTGGGATCGCGAGACAGCACTCATTTTCACCATTCGGCGTTCTCCAGCAAAACATTAAAAAAATAAAAATAAAAGAAACAGACGCAAGGTGACTTGGGAACACGATGTCGTGATCGCGTGGAGTAAAACAACAAAATGACCATTAAAGTATCATGGCCCTTTCCACCCTCCCCCAAAACTTACATACACGCGCGCGCGCGCATACACACAAATATACTCTCTCGTTCTTCCTCTCTCTCTCACCATCGCACACTCTAGCTGTCTCTGTCTCTTGACTCTCTCTTTTTATTTTATCCTCCCTCTCTCTCTCTCTCTCTCTCTCTCTCTCTCCCACTCTTTTTATTTCTCTCTCTCTCTCTCTCTCTCTCTCTCTCTCATACACAAACTATCATCCCTCTCTTTCACTATCTTCTTGTCTCATTCCCACTCATTTTATTTCTCCACTCTCTCGCTTTCCATTTTATTTTTTTAAATCTCTTTCTCACTCTCTATCTCACTCTTTCCCACTCTTTTAATTTCTCTTCTTTCCCACTCAAACACAAACGCACACTCTCCCTCTCTCTCTGTAACTTTCACTCTCTCTCTCCCTTCCCCTCCTTTTCACACATATCTCTCGCTCTCGATCACACACTCTCTCATACACACCCGTTTTATCTCTCTCTCTCTCTCTCTCTCTCTCTCTCTCTCTCTCTCTCCTTTGTCTATCACTCAAACACACACTCTCTCTCTTACTCTCGCTCTATCTCTTCTCTTTTTTTTTTTTTGTCTTTCTCTGTCTTTTCTCTTACTCAAACACACATCTCTCTCCTCTTTCTCTCTTACACACCCGTTTTGTGTCTCACTCACACACACACACACTCTCTCACTCCCTCTCTCTTTGTCCCCAGCCCCCTTTGTCTTTGTCTCTATTTGTATGTCTGTCTCTGCCGCTATCTTTGTCTCTCTCTCTCTCTCTCTCTCTCTCTCTCTCTCTCTCTCTCTCTCTCTCTCTCTCTCTCTCTCTCTTTCTCTCCTCTCATCTTCCGTTTCACTCTCGCGCGTGTATTTATGTGTGATATTGTTTTGTGTACATTTGCAATATAAGCTTACACACAGTTCTTATTCAATTGTGCGTCGCAGAGAAGCAGGAAGGGTGATGAGCACACACAAATAGATTCACAAATATTCCTATCTTTTTTTTCTTCTTTATTTAAATCTTGCCAACAACATGTGCAATAACAACATCAACAACAACACTCCTTCAGTGATAGTAAAGGACAGGCTTTCTGAACCCCTGCTTCCAACACCACCACCACCAACAACAACAACACCAACAATTTCAGTTCTCATCTCTTCAATGGAAGAGGAAGACAGACTTTCTAGCCTCGGCATGGGTCTTTTCTGGTGGGTTCTGGATTCTTCTACAGCTCTCCGTTGTTCTTCTTTCCGTTGGTTTAGTGCTTGCACGCACGACATAGGCACCTAGCTGGACACAACAACAGCAGTAACTATTAACAATATCACGAATTGTAGTGCTGACACGTCAAATATTGCAGACAACGAGCAAATTTTTAAAAGTTCAAGCATGAAAGTCCCACCATCATTATCATCACTACCACTATCATCATCAGCAGCACCTATATCTTCAGTCATCTTCAGTCATCGTCCTAATCATCATCAGTCGACGTCGATAGTCGTCGTCATTGTCATCATTATCAATCATCATCATCACCATCATCAACATCGTCATCATCACCCCACCAACATTATTATCATCACTATCATCATTACTGTATAACCACCACCATCATCATCATCATCATCATCATCATCATCATCAGTCTCCCTTAACCATCAAGAGGCGAACCTAGGATCTCCGATCCAAGCACAGCACGTAAGAAATAATGTGGTGTTTTTTTTTTTTTTGTTTTTTTTTTTTGTTGTTTTTTTAAAATAAGAATAAGGATATTTATACAGCGCTTTTTCCTAAAATCGGTTAAAAGCGCTATTCTCACGCATTCCAACTCCAAAATTGAAAATCATTACTCCCCCAAAAAAGTGAATATATCAAATGAAGACCACAGGGGGAAAAGGGCACATGTCACATTTTCCAATTATTTGAGTTATGTCCCCTACTATATAAACATAAGCCTGAAGGTTAGCAAAATAGTAAAATCCAACCCAAAAAAGGAATTGTTGTTTGTGACATAGGCCTTTTTCCCATTTTACAGTCTGGACTTGTGCCTTTTTTCCCCTGTATGCCTTTTCTTTGGGTGTTTCTGTAGCAGTACATAGGCCTTTTTTGGGTTTGATTTGACTATTTTGTTAACCTTTAGGCTTCTATGTTTATATAGTAGGGGACATAACTCAAAAAATTGGAAAATGTGACATGTGCACTTTTTCCCTTGTGGTCTTCGTACAGGCATCAAAAATAACAAAATCAACTTCAGTTCCATCATACCTACTCATTTACCACAGCAAAATAGGCATTATAATCCATTTTACATTGACTGAGTACATTGCAATTCAGCTTGTAGAAGAAAGTCTCAAGTGAGTGGTCTGTAAAAGGGAAAAAAGGCACATGTCCATGACCACCCTGGTGGTTTAAAATCCTCCATATTTAATTAAATTATACAATCTGGACAGAGAAATTCTCATGAGTCCAAAAGAAGTGATATATCTTTAAGACAAAACACTTAGTGTCCCAAGAATTACAGTAAGAACAAACATAGCGACTTTCAAAGACAAAATTTCATTTATCTCAAAAGTGGAAATGTGTGACATGTGCCTTTTTCCCCCTGTAGTCTTCAAATAGAAAAATATGGGGAAAAAATCTTCCACTGAGTCACGCGCTGTGCTAAATTTGTTTACCCACACCCTGCGTAGCTGAGACTCGACGCTGATGGACTGGTAAAGAGGCGTTCTTAAGCGTTGGTCAATCTCAGCCGTGCAGTATATTTGTTTACTAATTGCATACGAGGCAAGAGAAAGAGCTGCACCTGCCGCCTCCCATGTCTTCCTCAATGTGTTTCTGAAGGCACGGCAAGGCTTTAGCATCGGAGAAAGGCTTGGAACATCTTGGACAAGATAGAAACTCGTTTTGAAGTCTTCGGGTCGTCTGCTCGTTAGTTGCCATTTTGAACTTTTCAGCATCTGATGGGATGGGGGGAGGGGGGGTAGGGGAAGAAAAAAAAATCAAATTCAGGCTTCAAATTAATTATGCAATCTGAACTGGCCAATGACGGGTCGGTCCATGCCCCAGGGACAGCTACGGTAGAGGATTGGCGCTTCCTGATACCTAGCTAAGGATAAAATGTTATAAAATATCAATAACAGTAAGCAAAACAAGTTACAAACTGTAGTTTAAATAAAAACGTAAACCACTGAGCGAAGCCAATGAGGGTTGCTGAGGACAGAGAAAGATGGTAAAACGATCATGTGTTGTGTCCCAACGACTTTCGAGTTACGGGATAGGATAGGATAGGTAAACCGCGATGTGAAACCACAGACGAAACCCTAGTACATGTCGGCAACGATCTTTAAATCAATCCTGGATGTTGTTGGAAGAAGAAAAAGAAGAAGAAGACATCTGCCAGAACTTTCAGTATTGCATGAAACTTGGAAATATAATCATACATTAAAAATCATAGGTTACATGCGATCAAAAAATTAGTCTGTCCCAGGTTTAGTCATCTACTTTGGTTGTTTTAGTCTGTGCATCGTAGTGCAAGTTATTATTTCTGTTGCCAAATGGAAGATGAATCCCAAACTTTCTGAGCGCGAAAAATAATAGAAACAAAAATCGCATTTCTGTTTGAATTTTTTTTCAGACAAGGAAATCGTTTGAATCTGCAAATCACAACATATCACAATATATCACTATAAGTATTCAAAATTCAGATCCCGATACTTTATTGCCAAGTGACATACAATGCACAAGGAAATAGATTTCGCCGTGAGGCACACATACAACAGTTCACCTATCAAAGTCCTGCAGGCAACATTCTAGGCTTGCATATAAAAACAGTGAAATAAACTGGTGAAGGAAAAGAGCAGCAGACAACTACAATGCATTATCTAAAATCTAAAATGCACCGCACAGTTCAGCATGGAATGCATGGAGAATTGTGACAGCAAAAGATGGAGTACCAAATAGGTCTGAAGAATCCAAAAAACTAGCAGTGCCTAATGCATTTTTCCTTGTGTTTTTATATTAGGCAAACTATATTTTTAGTTCCACACAAAATTCAAACGAGTCAGGTAACGCTGACCGACGAATTAAAGATTCTAATAAATCCTAAATATAAGTATAAACGGCATAAAGAATTATTAGGTTTAAAAAAATGTTTACCGACCCCTTAATCCCGATTATTATAACAGCGTAAAAATTATTATATATGCCTGAGCTTTTGGCGTTTTTACTTGCGCATGGGAAACATGTTATAAGCTTGGACTAGGTTAAAGCATTATGCCAAGGAAGAAATGCACCTTTAGTTCTTCAGTTTCAGCTTTCCTATTACGGGAAACAGGCCTACAGGGGAATGTATATATTGACCTCCAAAAATACAAAGCAATGAATGAGTATGTATTAATTTTAAGCGTGTGCCTGTGCTTTTTCTTTAGTACGGGTAGAATGTAATTATGTAGGGAATGTATGTGAGCTCCAAAAAGACATAGCTATGGCGCTGAATTAAGTATAAGCGTTTACCTGTATGTTTTTTTTTCTTCATCTGTAGTACGGCTACTATTTATCTTAATTTGTATACGACTACACAGAAATGTATGCAACATCCAACAAGACATAGCTATGGGTTTGGATATATTTTAAACGTGTACTTGTGCTTTTTCTTTAGTACGGGCAGTATGCAGGTGCAATACAACACAACTTTATTCATCTCCAATTTGAGCAATTAAAGTGGCCGCATTAGCGCATTTTAAAATATCACATGACATGCAAACAACGAACTATCACAGTTCATAAATAAATATGTACGACTAAAAGCCTGCAGTGGGATAATGCATGAGGTAGAGATGATGATGATGATAATAATAATAATAATAATAATAATAATAATAATAATAATAATAATAATAATAATAATAATAATAATAATAATAATAATAATACCGAACCCTCTCCCTCTCACTCTCTCTCTATCTGCTACCCTTTCTGTCTCTCTCTCTCTCTGCTACCCTTTCTCTCTCTCTCTCTCTCTCTCTCTCTCTCTCTCTCTCTCTCTCCCTCCCTCCCTCTCTCTCTCTCTCTCTCTCTCTCTCTCTGACCTCCAATAAGACTTGGCTGTAGTATTTGGGTCTACGTTCAAAGTGTACTAGCTAGTATCAATAGGACTCTACCTACATAAGCCCTATATATAGATTTAAATACATTTGGAATATTACTGCTAAACGGCTTAGGTAGCGAATGGCCTGGCCTACGTGTGTAGGCTTGATGTCGGTCTACATTTAACTGTATTGACTAGTGTATAGCCAGCTGAAGACATGTAGGCTAGGCGAATGTCAATGGGATACCCTAAGTAAATAATGTCAATGCATGGCAAAGTACAAAAGTACATAGGGGTGGGAAAGGGGAAGGGGGAGGCGGGGATGTAGGCTACACACATTACGCATATATAACTGTATAAATTGTTGTAGCAGTAGTAGTAGTAGTAATAGTAATAGTAGTAGTAGTAGTTGTTGTGGTAGTAGTAGTAATAGTAGTAGTAGAAGTAGTAGTAGTTGTAAAAATTGTTTGTGTATAAATTCTTGCAGCAGCAGCAGCAGTAGTAGTAGTAGTAGTAGTAGTAGTAGTAGTAGTAGTAGTAGTAGTAGTAGTAGTAGTAGTAGTAGTAATATTTGTTGCTGCTGTTGTTGTTGTTGTTTCTTCTTCTTCTTCTTCTTCTTCTTCTTCTTCTTCTTCTTCTTCTTCTTCTTCTTCTTCTTCTTTATATTGTTACTTTATGATGTTATTGTTATAAAGTTATTTTGTTATACTAATTGTTATTGTTACGTGTACAAATCCCAAGGGCAAGATGTAAAAAAGCACACTCAGAGCTTAATCTTTTACCCTTGTTAAACAAATTTGTTATCTTATCTTATCTTATTATATCTTATCTTATCGTCTAGTTTTGTCTTTTAACTCCTTTTTAGTTACAATGTTCTTTTAATTTTAAATGTAATATTTGTTTTATAAAATAACTAAGAAGAAGAACTACAACAACAACAATAGCAACAACAACAACAACTAAAACTACTACTACTACTACTACTACTACTACTACCACTACTACTACAACTACTACTACTATTATTATTATTAGTAGTAGTAGTAGTAGTAATAGTAATAGCAGTAGTAGTAGTAGTAGTAGTAGTTGTAGTAGAAGTAGTAGTAGTAGTAGTAGAAGTAGTAGTAGTAGTAGTAGTAGCACTTCTACTACTGCAGGAATTTATGCATATTCGTATGTCTATGGGTATGACCAAGAATCGTGTAAGTTGGACCCATATACGTGAATGGATAGACGTCATATGAATACTTAAATGCATTGCCCATACCGAGAGTAGACCTATTTACCCATAATAGATATATAGTCACATGTACTATGCTATATTTTACTTACGTGAGTATCTATTCCAGTTGAATGCAATCCAAAGTATAACCCACTGCCAATCCAAATATCCAATGATCCGAAAATGCGATGTTTAATACGTTAGTAAGAGCTAATTATTTTAACCACATTTGCTGTTGTTCCAGTTTGAATCTTTTTTAAAAGACCTATCCTACCCTATCCTATCCTATCCCGTAACTCGGAGGTCGTAGGGGCACCACAGACGATCGTTTAACCAGCGTACTCCATCTTTCCCTGTCCTCAGCAACCCGGATTGTTTCGCTCAGTGTCAAACCAGTCCATTCTCGAATGTTGCTCTCACACCTCTTTTTCGGTCTCCCTCTTCTTCTACCTCCTTGCACTGTGCCTTTCAGGATGGTCTTTGCAAGACCTGATGATCTGGTGACGTGGCCATACCATCGGAGTTTCCGTTTTTTCACCACTGTGAGCAGGTCATCGTGTTGTCCAATGGCTTGTATGATGGTCTATCGGACTTCGTCGTTGGTGATGTGCTGGGTATAGGAAATGCCCAAAAGTCTTCTGTAGCACCTCATCTCCATGCTTTGTATTTTGCGTTTAAAAGACAATCGAACAGTCCCTTTAAACAAAACTATCAAATACAGGGGTTAAACCTGAACGTAACTATTAACCACTACGCCCTTCACTAAGGGAGTTAAACTGGGACAGTTCCAGTGCAAGCCCCCATTCACTCCCCCCTCTCAACACACTCATAAAAACCGAAGGGGAGTTTAACTGTAAAAGGTCCCATAAAACACAGAAAGGGAGTTAAACTGGAACAGGTCCAGAACAGTACCCATAAACATAACCATTAACCACTAGAGGGGAGTTAAACTTGGACAAATTCAGTAGCCTACAGCCCGTACCCCGTCACCAACCAAACTACAGGGGAGTTTTACTGGGACAGGTCCAGGACAGCCTCCCCCACTTTTAAACATAACTAGTAAGCCCCATACAGGAGAGTTAAACTGGGACAGGCATAGGTCAGTCCCCAGGCACACTTAAAGCCCTGACACCCTAAACACACAAAGTGGAGTTACACTGAGGTTGGTCCATAACAGTCCCTCCCCCACAACACACAAAACACAAAAGGGGAGTTAGACTGGTACAGGTCCAGGACAGCCCCTTTAAACAAAATAATTAACCTATAGGGAGTTCAATCGCAACTTAACTATTAACCACTACGACCTTCGCCAGTGGAGTTAAACTGGGACAGGTCCAGAACAGCTCCCCACCTCCACTCTCCCAAAACACATCAAAAAGGAAAAGGGAGTTTAACTGGAACATATCCAGCCCCCTCCCCAACACACTCATAAAATGCAGAATAACACAGAAGGGGAGTTAAACCAAGGACACTTAAAAAAACACAAAAGGGAAGTAAACCTGGGACAGGTCCAGAACAGTACCCCTACACAGCACTTCTATTAACCACTACAAGGGAATTAAACTGGAAGAGATCCAGAACAGCTCCCCCCCCCCTTACCCCTCAACTACAGGGGAGTTTAACTGGAACAGGTCCGCAACAGCCGCACTCTTTTAATAAAAAAAAAACCACAAAAATAAAAACTATTAAGCCCAATACAGGAGAGTTAAACTGGGACAGGCCCCAAGAGAGATGGGGTAGGGGAGAGGAAGGGCGGTTTGGATTTGTCCCAGTTTAACTCCCATATAGAGTGTTATAGCTGTATGTGTGGGGAGGTTGTTCTGATTTTGTCTTAGTTTAACTTCCATATAGAGTTTTATAAGAGTGTGTGCCAGGGAGAGTGCTTTATAAGTGTGTGAGGGGATGAACCTTCTCTGGATCTGTCCCATTTTAACTCCATTTTAGTGTTTTATAGGTGTGGTATGGGGAGGAGACGATTCTGGGCCTGTCCAAGTTGAACTCCACTTTTATGTTTTCATCGTGTTGTCCAATGGCATGTGTGATGGTCTGTCGGACTTCGTCGTTGGTGATGTGCTGGGTATAAGAAATGCCCAGAAGTCTTCTGTAAAACCTCATTCTCCATGCTTTGTATTCTTCGTTGGAGATCTGCTGGCCACGTCACCAGATCATCAGGTCTTGCAAAGACCATCCTGCAAGGCACAGTGCAAGGAGGTAGAAGAAGAGGGAGACCGAAAAAGAGGTGGGAGGACAACATTCGAGAATGGACTGGTTTGACACTGAGCGAAACAATCCGGGTTGCTGAGGACAGGGAAAGATGGAGTACGCTGGTTAAACGATCATCTGCGGTGCCCCTACGACCTCCGAGTTACGGAATAGGATAGGATAGGATAGGATTGTGTTTTCAGTGTGATGGAGGTGGAGGAGGGGTGTATTCTGTCTGTGTTTGGGCGGCTGTTCTGGATCTCTACCAGTTTATTTCCCCTTAAGTATGTGTTTTATAATTGTATTGGATGGCTGTTCTTGAACTGTCCAAGTTTTGCTCCCCTGGTCAAGGGTGCAGTTTACAGCGTGGGGATTAACTCCCTGTAGGTCGATAGTTAGGAATAGGATTGGGAGGAAGTGGGGGGGAGGGGGCTGTTCTGGACCTGTCCCAGTTTAACTCCCATTTTATGTTGTTAGTGTGTTGGGCGTGGGTCGGTGGGGGTGAAGGGGGGCGTGAGGGGGGGGTTGAGGGGGGAGTTTTGGATCTGACTCAAATTTACTCCCCTTTTGTGCATTCTGTGTTAATGGGGGGGTGGGGGGTGGAGGGGGACTATTCCAAACCTGTCCCAGTTTAACTCCCTTGTAATGTTTCATGGAGGTGTGTGTGTGTGTGTGTGTGTGTGTGAGTGTGTGTGTATGTGTGTGTGTGTGGTGTAGGGAGGGTAGGGAGAGGTATGGGGTGTTCTTGATCTTTCCCTGTTTAATCCCATTTCGTCCCAGCTTAACTCCATTTAAATGTTTAATAGGTGTGTGGGGGAGACTATTCTAAGAGAGGGGCATGTTCTAATGTTTAATTCCCATCAGTTTTCATAGAGGTATGGGGGGAGGCTGTTCAGTACCTGCCACACTTTAACTCCCTTATACAGGGTGTTCCAAAAGTCTTGGGCACATTTTGACATTGAATATTTCCGAAACTATTAAGGATATAAAAAAGCATCTGGTAAATTCAGAAAGCTTGTAATCTCAGTTTTTACATGGAATGTTCAAAGATGTTCAATGTGAGCACCATTGGTCACACGATACACATCAAGCCGATAGTCAAATTCTTGCCAAACGCGTCCCAGCATTTTCTGGTTGAGTGAACGTCAGTAATGGGTCTGAAAAGAAATTAAAAAATCAACAGCTTTACAAAAAACTTAATGTAATTAGCTTTAAAATGGCACAACTTTTATCTTACTACCATTCATAGTAATTGAGATATGGGGACTTCAAATGTGCCCAAGACTTTTGGAACACCCTGTAGTATTTTATAGTTGTGTGTAAGTCAGTTTTTTTCTGAATCTGTCCCAGTTTAACACCCTTATTAGGTTTTAACGGTGTGTGTGTTTGTGTGTGTGTGCGTGTGCGTGGGTGGGTTGACTGTCCTGGCCGTTCCCAGTTTAACTCCCCTGTAGTGTTTTATAGGTGTGTTTGGAAGCTGTTCTGGATCTGGCCCTCTTCAACTCCCCTGTAGTGTTCTTTCTTTAATTCCCCTATAGTGTGTTAGTAGGTGGAGGGGAGGAGGGGAGAGGGGAGAGGGGAGGAAAGGGCTGTTCTGGTTGTGGTTTTTATCCATAATAACTTGTTACATTTATATATATATATATTTTTTGAAATCAAATTAATGTTGTTAATATCAATCAACAACATTAGCAATTAATGTGTATTTAATTTGTAATGTGTTTTAAGAGACGTGTTCTAAATTATGTAAATTTAGATGCTGGAGTGTGGAGATCTTCAGGAAAGTTATTCCACAAAGTGGAACCGGAATAAGCTAGACTAGTTTTGAAGAGATCATTTCTTGGAATTGGAACATTTAATTTTGTGGACGATCTGGCAGTTTATTTGGAAAAAAGAGAAAGAAAGATAGGAAGGTGCATTGCCAGAAAGGACCTTGTGCATGAAAACACCTTTATTAAATTTTAGTCTGTCGGTAAGAGGTAGAATACTGATCCGTTTATAATCATCTGGAGAGATTTTTTGTTTAAGAATAACTTGTTTAACTGCACGTTTGTGAATTCTAATTAAAGGCTTCATTGCATTGCCACTAGCAGAATCCCAAATAGTAGAGGAATAATCAATAAATGACTGAATATGACCGGAATAAAACAGTTTACGAGAATGTAAATTTAATAAATTCTTTATCCTTGAAAATTGATAAGTCCTTTTAGAAATAGTTTTACTAATATTTGAAATATGTTTAACCCAGGACACATTATTGTCTAAAGTTACACCAAGAAGCTTATGATATTGTACTTCATCAATTATTGTATTGCAAATTTTTAATGGAGGAAGTTTTATAGATACATTTTCTTTTCTGCCTTGTTGTAATTAGCGTGGATTTTGTTTTATCTAGATTGAGGGCCTTGTGGTTGTTTTCAATCCATTCCTGTAGTTCACTAGCCCCCTTTTGTAATGAGGAGGAGATTATTCAAGTCTATATTTTGAGAGTGTAATGTAGTGTCATCAGCGAAGAGTTCACAAGAAGTAGAAATATGAAGGACAGGATAGGATAGGGATATGTTCTGGACTTTTCCCAGGTTTACTCTCCTGTAGTGCTTTATAGATGTAATGAGGTGGGAGCTTTTCTGTCCCTGTGCCAGTTAAACTCACCTGTGGCCTTGTTTTGGACTAATTTCAGTTTAACTCTCATGTTGTGTGTGGAGGGGGATGTTCTGGAACTATTCTATTTTAACTCCCGAATGACTAGTTATGTTTAGTAGAAGTGTATTGGTTATACTGGTGGGGGCTAATTTGGAATAGAAGGGGGCCATTCTGGGCTCCAGGAGTTAACCTGGACACGGACAGAATTAACTACTTGATCCTGGGAGTAAGAATGGTAAGAGTGTCATTTCAGCACGCCAACACTGGCAACATCCACCCGTGTTAAAATAATTGCCGTTATAGTAGTAATAGGGACTAGATCATGGTGACCATTATGCCTCACGGCTTGTTTAATGTCCCCTCTTTAGCACATATATTTCAGGTCTGATTTAAGCCGGCTCAAGACGCTCAACAATCAAAATCGTATTTTATAGATTTTAAAATTTCTTGTTCATCAATAAGATTTTTGAAACTGTTTAAAGTTTTTGCCTGTTTAATATTATACTATAGCAAGAACTCTATATGCGTGTTTTTTATCCGTAATAACTTGTTACATTTATTTTTAAAATTTCTTGTTCATCAATAAGATTTTTGAAACTGTTTAAAGTTTTTGCCTGTTTAATATTATGTTATAGCAAGAACTCTATGCGTGTTTTTTATCCGTAATAACTTGTTACATTTATATATATATTTTTATTTTTTTATTTAGCTATTAATTTATTTATACCTGTGTCTCTTTGCCGCAAACTAGCTAACCTTGCATCGTTTCCCTTGTGCGTCTCCATGAACAAATTCTTGATTGTTGACTTCCGGAGTTTAAAAAGGAAAGTGATTCATTATCGTATTTTTAGATCATATTATAGCTATGCTTCGTGGCATAACTTCTTTCCGTTTTAGAAATGAGAAAGCGACATACACGTAGCACTGCTTGAGTGTTTTGGATTCAGTTTAGTTGATGAAAACTCTGAAACTAAATAATAGTAGTGTTGGCTCAGATTCATTGCAGGTACAGATTTGTAGAAACGTCCCACGTCCACGGTTTGTTTCTTTTATTGCTAGCAATAGCATAGCATAGCATAGTTCGGCATGCAGGCTAAAAAGCTTTTGCCCCTCATAATAGATCTTGATGAGGGTCCCAAGACCCAAAACCCCTGGCCTCAATGCCTACCAATTTAGAATTTTTTAGACTCCAATTTTTATCCTTAAACTTGTCCAAACTATTTTTGAACACATTAAGTGATCCAGCATCCACAGCCTCGGCAGTCAGGTTATTCCAGGGGGTTACCAATCTATTTGTAAAATATTTATTAAATTTGCGAGTATTAATTTATTAAAAGTTTTAGTAAGTTTAAATTTGTGACCTCGTGTTAAACCAACGTCATTAAAATTTAAAAGAGAACAAGTGGTTAAAGGATCATACAAATTGTGCACAATTTTAAAAGTTTCGATTTAATCACCCCCGCTCTCTCATATACTCTAAACTTATAAACTGGGTAACCTCAGTGACTTCAGTCTCTCCTCGTAGGAGAGTCCTGACATTCCACATATCTTCCTGGTGAATCTGCGCTGGACACCCTCGATCAAGTCAACATGCCTCCTCAAATATGGGCACCAGACGGGGTTGATGTTTCTGTTTTCGATGTGCACAGTCTAAATAAGATGACCGTACATGAACGATGCAAGGTGGCCGAAGAAAAGGGATATGGGAAAAAAGGAGGTGGGAGGACAAAATTCCAGAATGGACTGAGCGAAGCCATGAGGGTTACTGAGAACATAGAAAGATGGAGTACGCTGTGGTGCCCGAACGACTTACGGAACAGGATAGGATAGGACATGAATGTATGCTTGTGTAAATCGATAATAGTGACTTGAAGTAATTTGTATGTTTATTGTTATAAATAAATTTGTAATTTGTATGGGTATTTATATATAAACTTGTTTTTTCTGTATTGAGAGAGAGAGAGAGAGAGAGAGAGAGAGAGAGAGAGAGAGAGAGAGAGATTCAAACTTACTGAGTGAACATTTAAGTTTTTATTCATTATCATAGTTGTTGCCCCTAAGCCTTTGAGGATAGAAAGATAGGCCTATGCTTGAATGCCACAGTCTTGGCAGAGTTGATTTTCATTACTTTGGCCGTTTGGGCCATTTTGTACCCATTATATTGACTGTTTTATTGCTGCAGAATCATTTTAGTCGGTGCCAGCGACAGTAATTATCAACAGTACCTGCCTGTGCACAAAGTATGAATATTGAAGTGTAACGTCTATAGACACCTACCGTTGGCAATTTGAATTATATAGCAAACGGGGATCACCATACCAGGGACAAAGGGGTAGGGACCTATATCAACACTAAACCACCAGAGCAATCATACTGCTAAAATGGACAGTGAAAAAAAAGACACTTGTATTTAGCCTACTAACCATGCGATTTGAACCTGGGTTATTGGAGAATTTGTTTTTGTGTGTGTGGCAGAAACATGAGTGACGACATGCTAAAGAAAGGTGATTCCAGTCTCATGACCAATGAACATCCAGATGGCAAACCACAATTGTACACTTGGGGTTTGGGCAAGTCAGGGCAACTTGGCACAGGTCAGTAAATAAACGTACATAAGTAAATTGATTGATTGATTGATTGTTGCTTTAGGTCCAGCGGACTCTTCCGAGCCAAATCAGGACCGGACAACCCCCGATCCGCATAAAAGATCTGCTGAAACAACCCTAGTGGGAAAATTGAATGCCCTCCACCGGCCAGTCACTTTACAATAAAGACATCCCACGCAGGGGACGGCTGAGGCTTTACCCCAACTACTCGAACCCCCGGTTACAAAAACAAAATAGAATACAAACATCATTATAAATCATCAACAAAACACATATAAAATGCCTATATTGCTAAATAATACAATCATAGGAAGCCCTAGTGACCACCTGGCAGAAAGCGTCCAACACTCCCAAACTGATCCAACAGACCTCATACACAAACAAGGAGTCTTGTCCAGGAAGAGTTTTCAAGAAAAAAGGTAGGTCATTGATCTAGCGAAGAAGAAGATAGTATAGCAGATTGATAGGACAGACTCACAGAGCAGGAATGGGAAAGAGTAAATGAGGAAGACAGCGACAGTGGGAATTTAAAGCACTAAATTTCCATAAAGTGGGGATACTATTTATACTGAAAACCCCCGGCACTCCAACGGGGGTACTGTTGCCGCAGTGAATCTGTCTTGCCTACAAAGGATAGACAGGTTTTCAACTGTGGCTTTCACTTTTCCCTTTATATGTTTGAACAATCTACAGTGACAAGATTGCTCAGGACCCCAAGGGGTACATAAGTAAATAAATAAATAGATAAATATTAAGAGGAATACTAAATAACTAAGATAAAAGCAAATTAAACAATGTCTCTGAGATCCTTGTTTTGTGCATGTTAGATTTGAGTGGTCTTTCAGCTGGGAAGCTGCACTATTAAAGAGCAGGAGATTCTCTCTCTCTATTGCACTGTTCCCTATACGCTCCATGTGTCCGGGGACGTTAATCTATCCAATCAATCAATCTCTCTCTCTCTCTCTCTCTCTCTCTCTCTCTCTCTCTCTCTCTCTCTCTCCTTCTCTCTTCATTTTAAAAACCAGCAAAATATGTTGGTTTTTTAAGTGGCAAAGGAGAACAAGTGATGTCTGATGTTTAAACTGGTATGAGGGTGTGTACGTGTGACTGTTTACAAAAATCAGAGCATGTACATTTGCATAAATTTATGATGTTCTGTTGTCATTCGGCTAAATAAATTCTGTATTTATTTTTAATCATTTTTGTATATAGCATATTGTATTGTGTGCATTGTTTATTAAATGTCACCCGATAGGTCCCAACTTATACACTAAGGTTTTCGGCCATAGCAGCTGTAGTGTAAGATCTTAACATTTTCTGCAACGGCACACCAGCATTCAAAACCATACCATGTTAAAACCACGCTTTCAGAGTCTTCACTAGCACTGTAGACTGATGTAAAAGGGTAGTACAGTTCTAATGGTGAAGTTTTAAAATGTGTACCAATTTTTTTTCTTCTTTAAATTCTCCCTAAAATTGTTTTACCATGCGTTGGTGTGTACAGGAAATGAAAAGACGGAGCATTCTCCACAGCTGATTAGGCTACCTGCAAACAGAGACGGCAAGCAGAGCATTCCAAAGCAAGTGTCGTGCGGAGGCCTGTACACTGCCGTTCTAACCGAAGAGGGCGACATGTTCACAGCGGGCTGTGGCAAATATGGTCGCCTAGCCACTGGCAATGAAGAAGGTCAATCTGTATTTACCCAAGCAGCCTTGCCAGAGAAAGTGAAGCAGGTTTGTTCCACTTTCAGTTGGTTGATTGAATGTTAATGATCAGTTGAAAGGGATTGATTCCTTTTGAGTGGGTTCAGCAGGGCAGTCTCCACTGAGCAGGCGACTTTGACGCGAGCTGAGTGTCTGAGATCTATCGTATATTATGCAATAGGCTTTGTGGAGGTGTGTGCATCAGCAGCCTCTTACTGTGCGCTGTGCACTGATTGCCACATACACTGGTAGCATTCCATATTTTATCAAGGATTTTTTTTTACTACCACAAAGTTTTTATGACTAGTGTTACCATTAGGGTTGTTTCAGCAGATATTGTAAACGGATCAGGGGTGAGCCCTTTGTTACAATTGAGATGCGCACGATAGATCCGATCGTTTTATTTTGCAAAGCATGCAATGATAGAGTGTATTTACCTTTGATTTAATTTTGCGCTGTTGCTAGAAGAAGCTTTGTATAATGTTCAGAATTTTCGTCCGTCGACATTGTTGAGAATTTTCTGGAATTACTTGTTTATTATTGATGGAATTTTCCAGATATTATGCTGGTAACAGCTGGTTGAATCATTTAAATTCATAAACATTATGTGAGGTAAGACAGTGCATAGTTTCGTTGACGAGTTTTATTTTGATTGGTTGTTATTGCGTCATGCTGGAATATTTTAAGTTTTTTTTTTTTTTATTAAAGATATAAGTAACGCACTGTCTGCTTGAAAAGTGATTTTAAGTGATCTTTGTAGTGATTTTTGGAAAGCGATCTTGTATGCAGTTGTTGATGTTTGCTGAATAAAAGTTGGAAAACTTTATACGACAACTGCCTTTTTGCCGAGTGAACAGGGTGCATGGACAAACAAATTCGAGTTATACATATCAAGATTTAAAGCATCAAGGATGAATCGACTATTGATAAATAACGTGTAACAGCCTCTTTCAACCAAGCTGCGATCCTGATTTTGCTCTTTGCAGTCCGCTGAACCCCATAAACAATTACTAACTATTTACTTGTCACTGATTTGAAGATCTTGCACTCATCTTTTACTCTTACTAATTTGTGTTTGTTTGTTTGTTTGTTTGTTTTTTTTTTGGTGTTTTTTTTTTGGTGTTTTTTTTTTTTTTGGGGGGGGGGGGGGGGGGGGGAGTTATTGTTTGTTGTTTGATTTTTTTTGAGGGGAGAAATACATTGTTTGAGAATATTTTAATTTGCTCCATTTTATCACTTTATCTGCTTTTATCTCACATTCTTATTTATGCTGTAGGTTTCCTGTGGGTCATGGCACGGTGCAGCTGTTACCGTATCTCATGGTTTGCTGGTGTGGGGACATCCGAAAGGCTGTGGAGATATGCCTTCCAATTCTGCCCTCACCTCCAAACATGCTATCAGGCTCCTTACTCATCCAATTTTTCTTCTCTCCCCTCCCAGGTAATGTATAATTTATGTAATTGTTCTTACATAGAGTTACTCAGGGCACTGGCCGATACAGGGTCTAACTCAAGCTGCTCGAGGCGCCCCTTTGCAACCATCGTTATTTATCAATAGTTGATTCAGCCCCGATGCTTAAATCTTGATAAGTGTAATTCGAATTCGTTTATCCACGCAGTCTGTTCACTGGGCAACAAGACAAGAGTCGTCATATAAAGTTTTCCAACTTTAACCAGCAAACCTCAACAATTGCATACACAGTCGCTTTTTGAAAATCACTGCAAAGATCATTTTAAAATCACTTTTCTAGCAGACAGTGCATTACTTATATAGCCTTTCTCCAATTGAAAAAACTTCAAACATTCCAGTATGACGCAATAACACCCAATCAAAATAAAACTCGTCACCGGAACTATGCATTGTCTTTAAGTCACATAATGTTTACCAATCTACATGATTCAACCAGCTGTTTCCCATAAGATCTGGAAAATTCGATCGATAATGTCTTTCCAGCTCCACTTGGAAGAGAGTAAACAAAGCAAAGTGCATAAGACAGCAAGACGTGGAGGTAGCAGAAATATTCCAAGCCACAATTGGAGGGAAATTTGCACCACTGCTCATTTTGGGAGCTGGTGAAGTAGATGTCAACACCATGGCCACCACCTTCAACTCAGCAGTGTCAGATGCCGCCACTGAGATCCTTGGCAAACATTGCCCAAAGAAGAAACCATGGATCATATCTGAACGTTTGGACCTGTGTGGCAAATGAATAGAGATGAAAAGGAAAAAAACACACCTCACAGGGAGCTGCTGCCTACCAAAAAATCAACAGTGACATCCGAAAAGGCATGCGCACAGCAAACTGGAACTGCATAGAAGATCAATGCCAGGAAACAGAGAACAATCTAAACAAGAATAACAGCAAGAAGGACAACCAGACAGTGAAGTGGCTGACTTGTGTTAAACAGCCCAAGGTCTCTGCAATTCAATGCAAGCCTGGCTTGTGTATTACGGAAGAACACAGTACTGCTCTGACCTTTACAGCCACACACCAATTAGAGATCCATCAGTTCTAGCATATCCCCAGAACAGAAAAGAAGAAGAAATCCTCCCAATTCTCTGAGAAGTTGAAGCAGCAATGCAGTCGCTGAAGAAGGGGAAATCAGCGGGAGTGGACAACATACCCGCAGAATTGCTTCAAGCAGGAGGAGAAACGATGATTGATTCTCTCACCATTATCTGCAACAAGATCTGGCAGAGTGGGGAGTGGCCTACTCCATGGACCCAGTTGCTTGTCATCACTTTTCCCAAAAAGGGTAACCTTCAGGAGTATGAAAACTACTGCACCATTAGCCATCATGGCAAAGTCCTCCTGAAAATAAAACTCAACAGGTTGAAACCCCAAGCTGAAAAAATCATAGTTGAAGAACAAGCAGGATTAAGGGCAGGGTGAAGTACCACTGAGCAGATTTTCAACCTCAGAATAATCTGCGAGAAATAACTACAGCACCAACAATATCTATATCATGTGTTTGTAGACTTCAAGACTGAGTCTGGCATTCAGCTCTAGCTCTGTGGGCAACCATGAGAGTGTACAATACAAGCCCAAACATTATTGAAGTCATCAAAAGCCTGTATGACAAAACTACTGGTGCAGTCTTCCACAACAATGCCATTGGGAACTGGTTCAGAACAACAGTCGGCATGCGTCAAGGATGCCTACTCTCTCCAACAGTCTTCAACTTTCTGGAGCGCATCGTGTCAGATGCCCTTGCAGATCATGAAGGCACAGTCAGCATAGAGGGTAGAGCAATCTCCAACCTTTGTTTTGTAGATGACATTGTTGGATTGGCTGGAGAAGAACAAGAATTTAAACAGCTGGTACAAAGGCTTGACACCACCTCCAGAGTCTTTGGAATGGAAATAAGTGCAGAGAAGACCAAAATGAAGTCCATCAAAGGACATCAAAGTCTAAGACCAATCCCTCAACACACAGCACAGCTTTAAATACTAAGGAACCATTGTATCAGACAATGTGTCCCGACAGGAAGTCCTCTCCAGGATAACACAAACAACTGCTGCCCTGAAACCCATTTGGAAAGACAGGACCATCAGTCTACACTCCAAGGTAAAGCTGCTGCGCTCCCTTGTCATCTTTATCTTCCTATATGCTTGTGAAACATGGATCGTCACAGCAGACCTACAATGAAGAATGCAAAGCATGGAGATTATGTGCTATAGAAGATTTCTGTGCATTTCCTATATCCAGCGCATTACCAATGACGAAGTCTGACAGACCATCACACAAGCCATTGGACAACATGATGATGGAAACTCCATTGGTATGGCCACATCACCAGAGCATCAGGCCTTGCAAAGACCATTCTGCAAGGCATGGTGCAAGGAGACAGAAGAAGAGGGAGACAGAACAAGAGGTAGGAAGAGAACATTTGAGAATGGACTGGCTTGACACTGAGCAAAGCCATGAAGGTTGGTGATGACAGAGAAAGATGGAGTACACTTGTTAAACGATCATCTGTGGTGCCCCATCAACTTTCGAGTTACAGGATAGGATAGGACAGGACCTAACCCTGTCATGTCGATGAGAGTACAGAAGCAAGCTGACAAAAGTCGACTATCCTGGATACTGGGTGCTACTATAATACACAAGCTTTGTTTTCTTACATCAGGCTGTAAAGAGCGGTGGTCTATAGCTAGCACACTCTACGGGAGTCTACCATACACAACAAACACACATTATTCATAGTAAAAAGACAATTTTCTTGCAAGAGGAGGTTGGTTATGTAAACATTAGTGTTGTTAAATGAAAGTGGTATAATGTTTATAATACCTATAATGGTTTTTATTATTACAGTATTCCTACTTCCGCACTGTTATTGTATACTCAGAGCAATTTTTTACATTTAATTTAATTTTTTTCTTCTTTTTTTTTTCTGTTGTATTATAGATTCAGAGTGGCAGGTGTTAGCTGCGGACACAACTTCACAATCGCTTGGCTGCAAGATGGCCGAGTGTTGTCTTGGGGTAGCGGCCATCATGGTGTATTAGGCCAAGGCAATACGGAAGACCTGGCTACCCCATTGTTCATCCACATGCTGAGAGACGAGGTCATCGTTCAAGCCTCAGCAGGGTACGCCCACTCCGCGTTCGTGACAAAAGACGGGAGAGTGTACACATGTGGGAAAGGAGCCGACGGAGCGTTGGGGTTGGGCCAGAAGAACCTGCAAGACGTTTGTACGCCCCAGCTGGTGACGTTCCCGCAGAGTGAGGTGGTAGGTGTGATTGAGGTGAGCTGTAGTGCAGGCGAACATCACGGACACACTCTAGCCCTGACCAAAGAAGGCAGGGTGTACGCTTGGGGCGACGGTTATAAGGGAAAGCTGGGCCTAAGGAGTCAGAACAGTCAGTTCACACCGGCCCTCATCCCTGCCACCAACTTCCACCAGGAGCGTGTGACTGCAGTGTCTTCCGGAGGCATCCACAGCGCGGCTTCTACCGCGGAAGGGAACGTGTACACTTGGGGATGCGGCAGCGATGGACGGTTGGGTCATCCGGAAGGTCATGGTCACAGGTATCTGTTCCGCAGTGACACACCTAAAATGGTGGAAGGACTGGGGTCAACAGCGAAACAGCCTGCATTCGTTAGCTGTACATATTACCACTGTGCAGCCATTGTTAGTAAATGAAAGGTTTGATGGTGATTAGATATAACATGAAATTTTATGGTGCCTATCACTTTATGTATGAATTTGTTGTATGAATAAAATCTGTTACAATGTTATTTATTTACTAGTGGTTTTTGTACCCTGGCAAGCCAGGGTACACAGGTTGCTGTTTAAAATGTAGACAGAGAGACAACTGTTGTCTGCGAGTTTCATTTGGACGATGATACCTCCCCATATCCCCCTTGATACCTCAGCATACCCCCCCTGATATCTCCCCATCCCCCCCATAATGCCTCACCATACCCCCTTGATACCTACCCGAACCCACTTGATACCTCCCCATACCCCCTTGATACCTTCCGTACCCCCCTTGTAACCTACCTGTACCCTCCTTGATACTTCCCCGTTGATCGTTTCGCAGATGTGGATGAAAGGAATCGACCCTCACCATACCCTCTTATATATACCCGTATCCCCGTTATGCCTACTTATACCCCGTTATGCCTACCCGTAGCCCCCTTTTACCTACACGTACCACCCCATCCCGATCCTTGGTAATAATAATAATAATAATAATAATAATAATAATAATAATAATAATAATATTGAATATAGAATAATACAAATAGAAATCATAAAAAACACCAAGGTTTTAAAATAAAATTTGATATAAGATATTATAATTATAATTATAATAATAATAATTATTATTATTATTATTATTATTATTATTAGTTTATACATAATAATAATAATATTAATAATAAATAAGTAAAAAGCCTAAATTAAAAAGAAAAATATCCATATTGTAGTGTTAAAAAAAATAAAAAAAAAAAAAAGGCCCGCGGGAGATTTGAACTTGGGTCGCCTGCACGGTAGGCGAATGTCTTACTAAGTGAGCTACCAAGGCTTCGTATAAAGACCATCAATTTTTTGGTCTATATGGGAAAACATGCTGAAACCTCGATTCGATTTTTAATTAATCAAATTTAATTAGTTAAACACAAAATTTTGTAAGATTGGTGACATGAGTGCAAATGTGTTTTGAATGGAAATAAAACAAAATTTGCGGTATTACGGAACGGCACGTTCTTGACACGGGTTGAATCGAAACCACGCGCGGAATGAGGCTATTGCAGTTTGTGGACATTTTGTTTATTTATTTATCTCAGAAACGGTTTAATGTTCGGTAAGGAAATGTCGGCTATAACGATTTCGCGGGTTTTGAGCGCACAGCAGGCCGATCCGCAGCGCCCAGCACCTGCCCAGATCAGCGTCCATACCAGACAAACTTTACAGTAGAGGCGAAGAAGGACTTCTGGCTAAGCAATTTATATATATATATATATATATATATATATATATATATATATATATAGATTAACCAGAGCTATTGACTAAATCACTAAAAAATTATAATCAGATGTTGATTTACTGAATTTTTCATGAAGTTTGATGCATATACAATTAACATAATTATTCACTAAGTTATTAAAATTATAGAGTTTATAACCAGATGTTGAATCACTCAATTTTCATGAAATTTGATGCACATATATACAACTATGTAGTATGCATACATAACTTCATAATTTTTGTTTTATATTTAATCTTTTAACAGAAATCATATACGAAAGTAGATTTCTTTCGTAGTTGCAAACTTGAACTCTTTGCAGATGCCCATTTCATGTTTACTGAAGTATTATTAACTCCTGTAATGATCCTTTTTTAAGTTTGTACTACTTCGGATGAGAGTATAAACCGAGGTCTAGTCTGTGTATGCACGCATTCAATCACATATACTTGAAAGATCCTGACCCTCATGTCCCAGACGGCTGAGTGCCGGCTATACAAATTCACCCAGCAAGCATTTGGTCCATTTTCTGCCATACCCGGTTGTGCTCAGTTGTTTGGGCGTCAGACTATGCGCCCAAAGGCTGCAAGTGGGCGCCTAAGGCGCTCGAGTTAGATCCTGTACCGGCCAGTGCCTAGAGCAGCTCTTGAGCTGTAGAAGAAAGATTAAATAAAATAAATAAATAAATAAAGTGGTCATCTTTAAGTTAGAGAAAATGTTGTTTCTTAGTGATATCGCTGTGCATGATCTTGGTTGCGAGAGAGATGTGGCACTGAGAAGCATATAACTATGTTTCCGACCATTGCAGTTCTATGTTTTCATGTTACGAAGTTATTCTTGTTTCCAGTTGAAACCTCTATGTTTCATAATGTATGTTGGTAATGTGTGTTGGACATGAAAGCATGTGGATGAATGCTCAGAACAAAGGGCACATTTAGTTGTGAGCGATATAACTTCAAAGTTAATAATAATACAGGGATTTACATAACACGCATATCTCATGGTACATGGTGATTCATGGCGCCCTATGCATTATTATTATTATTGTTAATTATTAATAATTATTTTTATTATTGTTGTTGTTATTATTATTTTAGTAGTAGCAGTATTACGAGCGTTGTGGCCAAATGGTCTAAGGCGGGATTAACTTGCCTTCAAACCAACCAATGGTGCCTGACATGTGTGGGATCAATCCAGCATCTGGGCGTTATGTTTTTCCTAATATTATTTTTTATCGAACCGGACAACGTCTCCAGCTATTCCAGTTTGTTCCCCTAGCAAAATGTAAAAAAAAAAAAAAAGAACAAAACTAATCTTAGATAGGTTGGGTTTGGGCGCGTCACAGGCTGCGACTACGTCTTGGGGAGGCAGCCCAGAATTTCCTGATGGAAAGGGACAATAAAGTGTCAAAAATCAAAACAAAAACAAAAAGAAATTATTAATGATTCTTTGTTGTATTATAAACAAGAACATGTTAGGGTTTTGTTGTAGTTGGCAATTTCTAGGTAACATTGTTAAGTTGTGTCCTAGAAGAACACTGTGGGATTGTGTGCTTTATTTATTTATTTGGCGTCTGAATTAAAATACTTTATTGCACAATGTCATGGCGTCTGAATTAAAATTCTTTATTGCACAATGTCATGGCGTCTGAATTAAAATACTTTATTGCACAATGTCAACGGCATCTAAATTAAATGAAATACTTTTTTGCACATATTTATTTGCACAATGGTATCTGAATGAAATTAAATACTTTTTTGCACATATATAAACAATGGCATCTGATGAAATACTTTTTTTTGCACATATTTACACAATGGCATCTGAATTTAAATACTTGTTGGCACATATTTACACAATGGCATCTGAATTTAAATACTTGTTGGCACATATTTACACAATGAAGTCTTGTGGTTGGCCTGGGTGCTCGTCTGTTGCTTCACTTCAAATATCGACCCAGTGGGTGAGGACTAACGCTGTTTCAAATTGACCTACCCAGTTTTGTTTTGATTTGGGTTAGACCCACGGATGCTATATTTATGGAGTGTACTTTATATCCACAATAACCCGCTAAAGAGGAAGGCATCATATCAATCTCGGCTTCCTGTTGATGTTTGTTTTTATCAAAGTTTCCTCTAAACATTTTAGCCAGGGCACTTATACCACATTGGGGAAGTAGAAGTTAAAGAAGAATGGGACAGTGTCCCTTCACAGATGTGGTACTCTGCAACAAGCTGAAATGCGGCAATAGCACTAGTTTACACTCGGTTATAGACGCCTGCACAGATTATGTTATCGTTTTCTTTTTTAATGGGCATTTCTTATTTATTTTGTAGCATGGCTTATATACAGGTATGCGTTGCCATTGGGTTTTATATTGTAGGAATGCTCAGTTTATTTATTCAAATATGTTTAGTCGATGAATTTCCACGAAACTTGATACCACTTTTGTGCTTTTAGAGTGTGGGTCAGTACTCGATATCACCGGTTACTGAATTCTTTCAACTTTGTATGAATGTACTTAGACACACCATGTCAGTTCAATGTTATGTGATATCTTATAATTTTATGTGATATTTTAACAGCAATAAATGCTGCATGCTTGCATTGGATGTTTATTTTAAAATGACGCCTTGCCTTTGCTCACAAACCATAAAATAATTTAAGCTCAGTGCAGTATATGTTGATTTATTTATAGCTCAGTGTGAAAACAAATTATACAGTTACTATTTATTGATTTATAAAAATAATGTCAATTAATAATATTTTAACTCGATGTAAAAGCAGCAATACAAAACATAACAGTTAAGAGATCATCATCATCCTCATCATTATCAGTGCCTCAAATCACTGTGTCTTGTGAGATGCATGCGCATTTTACATTCTTGCCACCACCACCACCACCACCAAGAAAACAGCAACAACATTAACACTAATTTTCCACATTAGTGTTCTTCATTAACTCACTCCCTAGTGGGCGATTGTGTTCTACGCTTTTCTCTGTCCATTTGTACTATCACCTTAGTAAAACATTCATTAAAAATAAAGTACTCCGCATCAAAGTCATCCCCGTTGGGGTGCCGGGGGTTTCAGTATAAATAGTATCCCCACTTTCTGGAAATTTAGTGCTTTAAATTCCCACTGTCGCTGTCTTTCTCATTTGCTCTTTCTCATTCCTGCTCTGTTCTATCAATCTGCTATACTATCGTCTTCTTCGCTAGACCAGTCTTCTACCTTTTTTCTTGAAAACTCTTCCGGGACAAGACTCCTTGTTTGTGTATGAGGTCTGTTTGATCAGCTTGGGAATATTGGACGCTTTCTGCCAGGTGGTCACTAGGGCTTCCTATGATGTTATTATTTAGCAATGTAGGCATTTTATATGTATGTGTTTTGTTGATAATTTATAATGATGTTTGTATTCTATTTTGTTTTTGTAAACGGGGGTTCGATAAATTGGGGTGAAGCCTCAGCTGTCCCCTGCGTGGGATGTCTTTATTGTAAAGTGACTGGCTGGAGAAGGGCATTCAGTTTTCCCACTAGGGTTGTTTCATCAGATCTTTTATGCGGATTGGGGGTTGTCCGGTCCTGATTTGGCTCGGAAGAGTCCGCTGGACCTAAAGCAACAATTATGTAATGTAATGTAATGCATCAAAGTCCAAGGCCAATCCCTCAACACAGTGCATAGCTTCAAATATTTAGGAGCCATTGTATCAGACAATGGTTCCCGACAGGAAGTCCTCTCCAGGATCGCACAAACAACTGCTGCCTTGACAAGGTTGAAGCCCATTTGGAAAGACAGGACCATCAGTCTACATTCCAAAGTAAGACTGCTGCGCTCCCTTGTCATCACCATCTTCCTATATGCTTGCGAAGCATGGACCCTCACAGCAGATCTCCAATGAAGAATACAAAGTATGGAGATGAGGTGCTACAAAAGACTTCTGGGCATTTCCTATACCCAACACATCACCAACGACGAAGTCCGACAGACCATCGCACAAACCATTGGACAACACGATGACCTGCTCACAGTGGTGAAGAAACGGAAACTCCGATGGTATGGCCAAGTCACCAGATCATCAGGCCTCGCGAAGACTATTCTGCAAGGCACAGTGCAAGGAGGTAGAAGAAGAGGGAGACCGAAAAAGAGGTGGGAGGACAACATTCAAGAAAGGACTGGTTTGACACTGAGGGAAGCCATCAGGGCTGCTGAGGACAGAGAAAGATGGAGTATGCTGGTTAAACGATCATCTGTGGTGCCCCTACGACCTCCGGGTTACGGGACAGGATAGGATAGGACTCCGCAAAAGAACAGTAACATTTCAGGAGTTATTGTTGATGTATTGATATACCTTAGTGAAAAGTTTTGAAATGTTTCAAGTGGAAAATACCTGATTTAGATGGTGGCTACAAATGACCCTATTTTTCGCCAAAGTAGATGACGCCATTTTGGTTGGCAAAAATCACTCAGTGTCAGTTATTAGGAAATGTAACTCTGCTGTTTCATTCCACAGCTGAAGAACACTATGAAACAGTGGGCAATCAAACAAATTTGAAAGCTAGAACTTTAGTCTTGTACAAAAATTGACATCATTGAAGCAACCCCACCCCCACCCCCCCAAAAAAAAATCAGTTGAAAATTGCAATGGCAACAGTTGGTGGGGAAGCGGCTGGCAGGGGACCACTGCAGTCGCAGTGATTAGTAAGGAGTGAGTTAACAGAAAACAAAACACTTTGCTGTAAAGTCAGGGAACACAAACAAAGGACTCGGCATTACATAAAGTTGCTTTATTTATCACAGAGCACAAGTAAGAAAGCATAAAACGGATCAATAAATAACGCAGGCAATCTTTTGAGTATATTAATTAATATACATTTTAAAATTTTGTACTTTGTAAAGACATTTCATTGTAATACTTTGTCAAAAGAATGGCACTTATTTAAGATCGCTTTTGTGTACCCTTTATATCTTTACTGTTTTGTGTGCTTGCCTCGTTCATACGATATTGTTTAAACCAATAAATAACGTTTTGATATCTCCAAACTGTACAGCTTAGCATAAAGCAAATGTAAACGGACAAAGAACACTAGCTTGGAACCTAAATCCACACGATCTTTAAAAACTACTGCATCATTTTATCAAGCAAAGACTTTCTCACGCAACCAAAAAAACAGAAGGTAATAATGAAAGTCTAGAAGGCCTTGACTACATATTTCATCTCGCACACCCACTCAACTTTCTGGGGCTCCAATGCCACCCAATGAAGTCCGGTCCTGATTTGGCTCGGAAGAGTCCGCTGGACCTAAAGCAATAACCATGTCATGTAATGTAACCCAATGACGTTTGGGCAGACCAACGATAGACTATAGGGGAAGATTTACTGCAGCTACACAACTGTAATGTTCAGAGCGCCACTCTTGTGTGCCAAATGCTTTTGAAATAGACCCTTTGCCGTTATCGTGTTGTTGCAAAGGGTATATGGCAGTGGGGCCGAAAGCGACTCTGACCTCAACCCGAGTGTCAGATGGTGTCGAGGGCCTATGCCTACATACAGCCTAAGCTTGATAGATCTCCGACACTCAGCTAACATCAATATTGCCTGTTTAGTGGAAACTGGATTGTTGAGTCTCCACTGTTTTGTTTCTAGCCATGCTGATCCTACAGCTGTTTCTACTCTTACAGCGTAACAGTTTTATTAAAGTCATTATTATTCATGTCATGTCTGCTATTCATATCAAAGCTGTGTGCCTGGTCACGGATTTTTCCATTTTCTTCATTGTTTTCTAGACTGTTCCATTTCGTCCTTATTATTCTTGTAATTACTGCCATTCGTGTCAAAGTTCTGTGTTTTGTGGAGGAATTTTCTGTTTCCTTCGCTCTTTTCTAGACTGCTCCATTTCATCAGCTAAGTCCTCTGCAGACACAGGCACAGCATCCATACTATTGCTCTGAGCTGCAGCTGTCTGGTGAACTACAGCAGGGTGAAACGCTGTGTCGGAAATGGAGATTTCTTGACCTGTGATAGACGAAACAAAGTAGTTTGACAATTATCGTTGTTTTATAACTTTGAAACATACAAACAACCAAACAAACATTATAACTGCTCATGACTAGCATCCCTTTTGTGGACAAGACGACGTTCAAAAACCTGTCTTGTATTAATGCAAACAAAATCCCTTCTCCATTCAACGCAAAATCTTCACCCTCATGCACATGTGTGTATGCTAATATATGTGTCCATGCGTAGGCCTTTGTGAACGTGTGTGTACGTGTGTTCAAAATCATTTTGAAACAAAATTTCACCTGTTTTTCTGTCGACAACTCTTTGGAAGTATTTAGGTAAAATGACGCCATCCTGATTGCCAGCTGACAGTATCACATTGTTGGCTGAAAGGAAAAACCGGATTCCGTCTGCAAAATAAAAATTATTAATAATAAGGATATGATGCTACAAATGTTACCTGCAGGTCACTATAGTAACAAGGGGGAGATAGAGTGTTATGTTTACCGCAGTCAGAGCATGGCAGTACAAACTATGGTGAGGGTACATTCGGAAGGGGAACTTTATAAAGTGATGCCGAAACTTTGGAAACAGTGCTAGAAGGATAAATATTGGGGTTTTAACAGTGCTGTGGTAATGGAAGAACAACAACAGTGTAGAATCCTGTGTATAAGATGATTTTGGATTATTTACTGGAGCGTAGCAGACAACAGATCCTGGGCCGAAGTGGTGAGCAGAACATGAAAAAATATTTGTCACACTCTTTCTCTCCCTCCCTCCCTCTCGCATTACATGACATGATTATTGCTTTAGGTCCAGTGGACTCTTCCGAGCCAAATCAGGACCAGTATAGCCAAATCAGGACCACAAAATCAAGACCACAACTTCGCTGAAAGACTAAGGCAAGGCAAGGCAAATTTATTCCAGAAAAAAACCATTAAGGGCACATGGACATGGTTAAAATAATATACACAAACATGCACAATAATTAATTAACATTTTAGATTAAAAAATAAAATAAAAATTTTAAACTATTTATTTATACAGCGGGATAGCGTGGAGTGGGGGGGAGGTGGCAGTGGGAGGTATGGAGTGGGGAAAAGAAGAAAAAAAAAACTTGATTGGGGACAACAACTATGAATCATAACTAACAATACAATTCAACCTAAACACATCAATGACAAACTACTGAAATAATTTTTATTACACATAACCTGTCAACATCAGAACTATATTAATTTTTGACATGGGATAAAAACGTTACATTTGTTTAATTATTAATTTCATTAGACTTACAAGCTTTAATAATTCTGACTTTTTGTTAGATGACAATAATTCTTGAAATTTGATGGCATTGGGATATCTATAATAATATGATTTTAATAAATCTCTTCTCGAGTTACAAAAATGTGAACACAAAAATAAATAATGAAACTCATCACCAAGATCGCCACTATTACAATTTTGACATACACGTTCGTGTCTAGGAATGTTAAAATATCGGCCTCTCTGCACTGGCATTCTGTGGTTAAGTGTCCTAAACTTTAGAACAGATATTGCAAGATTTGTTGGTAGAACATGCAAATATTTTTCAAATTCAAAATGTAGCTTAAACATTCGATAATTATAGTAAAATTCATTATTGTTTATTTCCTCGAACCAGCCTTGAATAAACTGATCATGTAGGCGTTGTTTAATTGTACACTTAAAAACTGAAGCAGAAGGCATAACATTGGTTAGCCCCTGATTTAACCAAAAATTACCAAGTCCTAGACTATTTAACTCTTTTCGCACTGAATCGAGGAATGAAGATTTATAACCTTTATGCAAAGATGACTCGCCCCTGATCCGCATAAAAGATCTGCCGAAACAACCCTAGTGGTAACACTGAAGGCACTCCACCAGCCGGTCATTTTACAATAAAGACATCCCACGCAGGGGACGCTGAGGCTATACTCTAATTTATCGAACCCCCGTTTACAAAAACAAAATAGAATATAAACATCATTATAAAATATCAACAAAACATACATATAAAATGCATACATTGCCAAATAATAACATCATAGGAAGCCCAACTGACCACCCGGCTGAAAGCGTCCAATATTTCCAAGCTGATCCAACAGACCTCACACACAAATGAGGAGTTTTGTCCCGGAAGAGTTTTCAAGAAAAAAGGTAGGCGACTGGTCTAGCGAAGAAGATAGTATAGTAGATTGATAGAACAGAGTAGGAATGAGAAAGAACAAAGGAGAAAGACAGCGACAGTGGGAACTTAAAACATTAAATTTACAGAAAGTGGGGATACTATTTATACTGAAACCCCTGGCATGGTACCCCAATGGAGGTTCCCTCTCACAAGTCGCATTTGTAAATAGATGATAGTATTGATGGCAAAAAAGTACATTTACACAGGCAGAATCAAGAACTCAACCCCAGAGCATAAAGCTTTTGAAAATACCTGAGAAAACGTTATGAAATTGAAAGACTTGTTGCAGATATAAAGATGAATGGTGCACAGTTCAATGCAGAGTGGTCTGCATATCTACCACTTCTTCAATGATTATTAATCTATGGATTGTATTAGAAAAATGTACACATTTTGGTTAGAAAAGGAGGGGTTAATTACTCCTTACACAGTTCTATAAATATAAATGCGATATGTAATGGGTGTTAACTAGACTTTGCACAGATTTGGTCCCTCCTTACTGCCTATGGTTGTTCCACCCCTCCTCCTTACAATCCTTTCTTTTAGATTATTGGTTAAGTATTTATCACTATCCTCATTCATCTCTCATCTTTGTTACATTCATTTTATTAAAAGAAATTTTAAAAATGTGTATGTGTGAACAACAACAAAAAAATTATAAGGATTTCTTTTTCAGATTTTCCTACAAATGGTTAAATGCACTCGCTTATTCACACTATCACACACTCGATAAACAGACCTATACATGTAGGGATGGAGATGGGCAGTAGGAATCACACCAAAATAAATCATGTGGAAGATCTGTATATTCTCACTGTAAAATAAGATGGATGGAGCTACACGTCCCACCAGTGCCAGCAGGAGAGTAAGGGAGTCAGCAAATGAAATAAGGGGAAGAATCGGCTGCTTTAGATCGGGAATCAATACTAAAGCAGTAAGTGGGTTACTTCCCTTCATCCAATCTTCAGAACCAAAAAGTTTACAGGATCTTGCAGCTTGATCTAGAAACGGTGGTACACTACTGCCAGTGCAAAGTTCGGTTAGAGTAGGGTGACCACTTGCGGCCACGAACGAACACTTTCTCATACTTC
Organism: Oncomelania hupensis; assembly: GCA_036898135.1. Lineage (NCBI taxonomy): Eukaryota > Metazoa > Mollusca > Gastropoda > Littorinimorpha > Pomatiopsidae > Oncomelania > Oncomelania hupensis. The sequence continues at coordinate 9,879,658 of CM072513.1, read as the reverse complement.
TTTTGTTTATGAACCAATCAGAATCCAAGTTTGATTTTTTTTAATCGGGAGGTCGCAGTAACGGCACTAACTTGGCCGGGGTTCTATAAATGAAACATTGTGGACCTACTTAGCGATTTCTGCACAATTTCAGTGTACCATGATGCGGCCAGGTGCCCAAGGTGCGTCCAACAATAAGCCACAGCTGCGGCCACCATGCCTACACGCGGCCGACACCATGCCCGACATGCGGCCAGGCCCTTTACAACTTTTTAAAACTTACAAAAACACAAATAAGACAAGAAACAAAAAAAAATAAAACAGAAAAAGCAAGTAGAATAGGAGTTATTAGAATTGGCAGCACCTCGGTCTGGCCGCGTGATGGTCACCGTAATCTCAAAAAAGAAACTTTTCTTGGGTCAATACTTACAGACAGTAAAATTCATATGCAGAGCGCGGCCATAAACCGGAAAACACGACAAAAAGGCTAAGGTAGACTCAAGGGAAGCAATTGTGATTCCTCAAAGCTTTAAAGCTAGTAGAATAGGAGTTATTAGAATTGGCCGCACCTCGGTCTGGCCGCGTGATGGTCACTGTACTCTATTCTGCATTGGTCTTTCTGTGTTGTTTTTTTTTACAAAACACTAAAAGTAAAAAATTTGTTTGACCTTTTCCTTCTATAAAAGGGAGAGTTGTTAGGACATAATACAAACCTGCTAGGGCCATTGTGAGGTCAAGATAGATCAATAGGTCACAAGTCCCACGCATACCTGTAACAAAGTAATCATAACATCTAGACTTCCATTCACTATCCTACGTATCCCGTAACTCGAAGGTCGTTGGGGCACCACAGATGATCGTTTAACCAGCATACTCTTATCTTCATATACATATATAGATAAACATATATATATATAATCTGTGAGAAATACCTACAGCACCAACAACATCTATATCATGTGTTCATAGACTTCAAGAAGGCGTTTGACCGAGTCTGGCATGCAGCTCTATGGGCAACAATGAAAGTGTACAACATCAGCCCTAAAATTATTGAAGTCATCAAAAACCTGTATGACAAGGCTACCAGTGCAGTCCTCCACAACAGCGCCATCGGGAACTGGTTCAGAACAACAATCGGTGTGCGTCAAGGATGCCTACTCTCTCCAACACTCTTCAACATCTTCCTAGAGCGCATCTTGTCAGATGCTCTTGCAGATCATGAAGGCACAGTCAGCATAGGGGGTAGAGCAATCTCCATTCTTCGTTTTGCGGATGACATTGATGGATTGGCTGGAGAGGAACAAGAACTTGAACAGCTGGTACAGGGGCTTGACACCACCTCCAGAGCTTATGGAATGGAAATAAGTGCAGAGATTACCAAAATGATTACCAACAACACCAATGGCATCAAAGTCCAAGGCCAATCCCTCAACACAGTGCATAGCTTCAAATATTTAGGAGCCATTGTATCAGACAATGGGTCCCGACAGGAAGTCCTCTCCAGGATCGCACAAACAACTGCTGCCCTGACAAGGTTGAAGCCCATTTGGAAAGACAGGACCATCAGTCTACATTCCAAAGTAAGACTGCTGCTCTCCCTTGTCATCTCCATCTTCCTATATGCTTGCGAAGCATGGACCCTCACAGCAGATCTCCAATGAAGAATACAAAGCATGGAGATAAGGTGCTACAGAAGACTTCTGGGCATTTCCTACACCCAACACATCACCAACGACGAAGTCCGACAGACCATCACGCAAGCCATTGGACAACACGATGACCTGCTCACAGTGGTGAAGAAACGGAAACTCCGATGGTATGGCCACGTCACCAGATCATCAGGCCTTGCAAAGACTATTCTGCAAGGCACAGTGCAAGGAGGTAGAAGAAGAGGGAGACCGAAAAAGAGGTGGGAGGACAACATTGGGGAATGGACTGGTTTGTCACTGAACGAAGCCATCAGGGCTGCTGAGGACAGAGAAAGATGGAGTATGCTGGTTAAACGATTATCTGTGGTGCCCCTACGACCTCAGGGTTATAGGATAGGATAGGATAGGATAGGATAGGATATATATAAACAATTTTACAAAAATTGAATGGGTTTGAAAACAGACTGCTCATAATTATTACTTTGGATGTTTGCATGAATCACTGTTAAATCGATTATTGAGTCTCTTTCTTTCAGAAAAAACCCTTCTAGTTATTTCATATAGATTTGAAAATTGCGATGATCCGTGATTTTCAACAAGGCGACTTTTACACCTTATATTAGTGGAAGACAACACTCTTCTCCCCTCATATCCCCGGCTCCTGCGCATTGACCTTACACACTTTGTAAAACAAATAAACAGTTTGAAGTACAACAACAACAACCACAACAACAACTACTACTACTGTTGCTGCTGCTGCTACCACTACTACTACTGCACTGATGAAGAAGAAGAAGATAATGATTTCGTAAATAAATAAATAAAGATTTTAATTTTTTAATAATGTCTGGGCATCAGACTATACATCCAAAGGTTGCAAGCGAGCACGTTGTGTGAGTCTTGAGTTAGATCCTGTATCAACCAATGCCTTGAGCAGCTCTTGAACTGGAAAAGCGCTACAAAAGATTGATCAAATCAATAAATAAAACTAAATAATTTTCTAGTCCCGGCTCACCACTGATAACACCAGATTCTCCTGGTAAGCCTGCTGCGAAGTGAATGTGTGTTCGCCGCATCCTATTCAATCCCTGCCAACACAGAAAAGAGCGCAAGATGACAAGCATTCAGTCATGTCCCAATCACCACGGAAAATGCTTTAAAAAATACGGTATCATTTCTGATAAATGTTGAGTTATCGCAATTCCGTTTTTGACAGATCAACCCAGCAACCAACGCTCTGTAATTTTATCCTAAAGAAAGAAGAAATAATTAATTATTCTTGGTCTGCTTTAAAAAAAATGTTAATTATATATATATATATATATATATATATATATATATATATATATATATATATATATATATATATATATATATATATACATGAACCTCACCTTTTGTGGGGTTTTCTGTCTGGTGTTGGTTTGTGGGGCATTTTTTTGTGGGGCTTTATGTATATATATATATAAAAAATGTTGACCTTTGTGGGGCTTTTTATATTAGACCTTTGTGGGGCTTTTTATATTAGAATTGTTTATGAGGCAGATGTATATTATTGCTAGTTGTGGGGCATTATATGTATAAACATATTGTGGGGTTTTCTGTCTGGTGTTGGTTTGAGGGGCATTATATATATATGTATTTCAAAATGTAGAGCATTGTGGGGCTTTTTATAATAGAATTGTTTATGAGGCAGATATATAGGCCTACTGTTGCTAGTTGTGGGCCATTATATGTTACATGTTGTGGGCCATATATCTCTCCGTTCCGCTGACGCTGGTCACCTTTCTGTGCCACGCATCAAGCTGGAGACGTATGGTCGTCGTTCTTTCTCCTTTGCTGCTCCTACACTTTGGAATTCCTTGCCTCAGCCTCTCCGTGACACCCCTACTCTATCTGCATTCAAATCTAGACTTAAAACACATCTTTTCCATGAACACCTCTTGAAATAAATTCCTGCCCACCAGCCGTCATCAACCTCTTTTGTGGTCATCGTACCTTCATCATCGTCGTCATCATGGTCGTCATCATCATCATCGTCGTCATCAGCCTCATCATATCATCGTCACCGTCGTTGTCATCTTCTTTCTCAGTGTCGTCATCATCGTCGTCGTCATCGTCGCTGTTTTCCTCATCTTCGTTGTCGTTGTGGCCCAGGTGTGTTTGGCTGCTTGAGTGTCTGTGCAGGTGTTGTGTTGTGGTGTCTTTTTGTGCTGATCATAGTAGTTGTTCCATGGCGTTTTTAAGCAAATTGCTCGTTTCTGTTTCTGTGTGAAATGCACGTATACTGATAGAGATAGACAATTTTATTGTGCTTTGTATTTTATTGTGTGTGTGTGTGTGCGTGGGAGACATTGAGAGAGTGGGTGTGTTTGACTATGTTTTAATACTGTGGTGATAGAGATAGACAATTTTTTATTGTGCTTTGTATTTTATTGTGTGTATGTCTTTGGGTGTGTGTGTTTGTGAGTGTATGTGTGTGTGCGTGGGAGACATAGAGTGAGTGGGTGTGTTTGACTATGTTTTAATACTGTGGTGATAGAGATAGACAATTTTATTGTGCTTTTGTATTCTATTGTGTGTGTGGTTGTGTGTATGTGTGTGTATGTGTGTGTGTATGTGTGTATGCGTGGGAGACATAGAGTGAGTGGGTGTGTTTGACTATATTTTAATACTGTGGTGTTTGGTATTTTGTTTGATGCTTTTATTCTTTTATGTTCCTTGATTATTTAGTTAAGGCTGGCTGTAACTGCGCTTTGAGCTTCTCCTGAGGGAAAGGCGTAGAATGTTTAAATTAAATAAATTATTATTAATTATTATTATGTGAATGGGAAAAGGAAGAAAGTAATTTATTGTTGTGTAATTGCAGTGTGAATGAATGTTTCATGCATTTTTTGATCATTGGAAATTAAATATTTCATCTGCTACATTTTTATTCAAATTAATGTGTGTATGTCTCTGCTCTCGATACAATGTAAACTATTAAAGAATGAATGAACGAAGCAGGATTGCATAAATCAATGAAGAAGTGAATGAATGCATAATGAAATCATTCTAAACCCCATCATTAATGTTTTTATTATAATTTATTGTATGGATTAAGGTTGAGTTTATTTATTTATTTTCTTTTTACTTTCTACTTAGTGTCTTCTTATGAATACTTATTCTCTTCCTTAAATGTCCCCCACCAACCCGGTTTGTTTTTCATTTATTATTATGTTGACCCGAATTGGCTGAAAATTTGGCAACGAACTAAACATGAAATGAGTAATCCGATTTTTTTTTCAATAACTAAGGTAAAGAAAACTTGAAAAGAAGAAGAAGAAGAAAAAGAAGAAAGGAGAAGAAGAAGGACAGAGAGAGAGGGGGGGAGAGGGGGAGAAAGAGAGAGAGAGAGAGAGAGAGATTTTTTTAAATAAAACTTTTACTGAATGTTTATTTTCACTTTAAACTTTATTACAGCAGATCATTATGCAAAACAAATATGCCAAATATTCTTTTTAGGTAATTGGCATTTACATGGGTAAAAATTTTTTTTAATAAAGGTTAAAATCTGTGACATCTAAGGCATTTTAGGCACAAAATTACTAGCACCTTAGGTATTGAAAAGGGTACTTTCAATGTACATTTTTATGTATTTTGTTTAAGTGCATCTTCCCTATACACCTTTCTCCATTACCACTCAAGTAAAACAAAAGAAACGATTTTCATGCACAAAAAAACTTGCATTCTTGTAAAGTAAAAACTATATCAAAATATGGCATGGTAAAATGCAACAAAAAATTCACATTTTACCAAATCATTTTCCCCTCGTTTGTTGTAAGTTTTAATTTTATATATGTAACGATTGCTAAATATCTACAGATTATTGAATAAGATGAGATAAAACATTGGTTATAGGGTAAACCGGACAATAAAATGATTGATTGAATGTAGCGATAAATTGTTTTCAAAAATCCACCCTTTACATTGAACACAAGGAAGATAGTTTTCACGTTTAGCATCTTCTACAGAACTTGGGCGCCTGACCACAGTTAGTTCTCCTCGTCCAATCCGCAGCACCTGTAAACACACACACTCAAAATTTAAAAATAAGAAAATTAGTATTGCACCTAGATGCAAACCACCCAAATTTAGGAAGGAAAAATGGAAAGAAAATAGAAGAGAGAGAGAGAGAGAGAAAGAGAGAGAGAGAGAGAGAGAGAGAGAATCTTTTTATTCTCAGGGTGAAGAGTAAGCAGGGGTGCTTCTTTACATCTAGCCCTTGCCCCATTTATAAAGGGATAAATGAACAATTTACAGTACACGAAAAGTTTTCAGGACATAAACATACAGAGGAACTGAAGCATTCATTCACATTAAAAAAACAACCCAAGGTAATACTAATAGTACAAGTTTTTGGAATATAACCATACCGATGAACTGAAGCATACATATGAAAAACAATAGCATGACATCATAATTTATCCAAATACATGTCAGTGTCTACAATTCACACACAGACACATTTTAAAGTAAGTGAAGTAAATGATGTAAAATGTGTCCCGACATACGTTTTCCAAAACCTTTGGAGGTAGTTTTTCTGAACAAGAAAAAGTCAAGTTAGACCAGTTTACTTCTATGGCCTTAATGATCTAGTGGAAACAAACCAGACAAACCACAACTGAATAAACACAAAACCCTTAAAGTGTGTCCAGCAGATTTCACTGTTTACACTCTTTCAGGAAAATTACCAAAATATTATTTCTCAGGAATATTTACAAAATTACCGTCATGTGCCATCACCAACTCCATCACCGACTCCACCTCCGACTCTGATTCTGGGTCGAACTCAAAGTCAAGCCTTTCATCGTCTGAGCAATCAGGAGGCTGAATTAAAATAATAATAATAATAATAATAATAATAATAATAATAATAATAATAATAATAATAATAATAATAATAATAATAATAATAATAATAATAATAATAAAATTAAAATTAAAATAAAGTATAAACATGCACATTAAAGTTAGACAATAAAAAGTAGCTCTAATTTTTGTCTGCTGGGCGTTAAAACAGGAGAAAATTTGGCATGTAGCAAGTAGTTTTCCTTCACAAGAGTAAGCCAATGTAAATTTAAATGTCATTGCCGTGAACAACTTTTTTTATTTCTTGGAGATACATGCATCGATTTGCTGGTAATTGCTTTCTTAGCAAGGACAATGTATCCCTATTGATAGATTAGTAAAAAATGGTTATCTGAAAGTTTCTGATTCACAGAACAACACAACAAAGTTACAAAATCCTCACAATCTCACATGGCCCATAACATGATGTGAAACAGCACTTTCATAAACAGTATGTTATATTTTTTTATGTTAGACAGTGTTTCAGTAATGTCCCTGGGATAATAAATGAATCGCTTGCAGATTATTGCTATCTTGTTCTATTTACTTAGTACAAAACATAACAGTTTTGGTGAAGAAAAGGGGCTATAACTTAAAGCTATCTTTGTTTTATCACAAATAAAATGCCCCACACCATAGGGTGACACAGCTATTTAATTTATAGTAAACAGTGTGATGTCTTGCAAGCAAAGTCCTTGAACAGTGGTGAAGTTAAAGGTGCTTAAGCAATTGGAGTGAGCTTTATATATTCAACAAAGAACTGCAACTCGCTATCATGGTTGAGGACATATAAAAAACACTGCATCTCGATACATGTATCTGCAACGATCATGATCCCAGTAGATCAAGACAGGAATGCAGCTTGCAATCTGAGCAAAGCCACAACATTTCACCCAATTTAAGTGGAAATGTTGAAGTCACACAGTTAACCTTTGCTGCCACCCCTGGGTGGAATAACACCCATAAAGTCAGTTAAATCATCATAACTTCGACAATTGTTGTTCTAGATTTTTGAAATTTTATGACTTTGTAAGATAAGAATTGCCGAATCCCATGCAAAATTTTCTTACATTTTTGTGCATAAATGCAGTTGTAGACAACAAAAATGCACAATATCTAAATCCCAACAGAGTGATTTTCCACCCATGCTTATAATATTGCAGCAGTAGCAAATCCTGACGCCCTGAACTTTGTGGGTGGACAGTCACCCATATAGTGTAAAGAGGGATAAACCCTTCCCGCACTTCGTGGGTGAAAAAACACCAATACAAAATAAAGTAAATAAATGTTAAAAATAATAAATAAGTACTTTAGCAGATACTGAATGAAACAACAGGAATACATTTGTTTCCTCTTTCTTAACAATTTAAATCTCTGATTTATTATATATACAGCATAGAAAAAATAGAAGGAAGAAAATTAAATGGAAGGAAAAAATAGAATGAGAAAAGGAAGAAAGAAAACACGATAAAGGAAGAAAGGAAACAAAGAAAGCGCAAAAAAAGAAAGAAAGAAAGAAGAAAAGAAAGAAAGAAAAAGGACAGAAATGAGCCAAAGAAGATAAAGAATCTGAAAAAGAAAAAAAAAAGACTAGAGAGGAAAAAAAATAAAACACAAGAAAAAAAGAAATGTCAAAGAAATGAAGATTAAAGAAATAAGAAAAGTGAATGAAAAAAATCAAGAAAGAATACAAAGAATTTGAAGAAAGAGGAAGAGGAAGAGGTGGAAAAGTAGAAGGAGGAAGAGAAAGAAGAAGAAGAAGATGGTGATGATTATGAGGATGAGGAGGTGGAGGAGGAGGAGGGGGAAGAGAAAGCTCCTGCCGCTGACGATGATGATAGAAGAAGAAGAAGAAGAAAAAGATGATGATTATAATGTTGTTGATGATGATGATGATAAGGAGGAGGAGGAAAAGGAGGAGGAGGAGGAAAAGGAGGAGGAGGAAGATAAAGCTGCTGGTGCTGCTTCTGCTGCTGACGATGGTGATAGAAGAAGAAGAAGAAGAAGAAAGTAACTTAACAGACAACAGTAGCCTAGACAACATGTTTCTTACCAACGATTCCATAGATGTTTCATCACAGGTCTGTGCTGGATTGCCCTTCAACCACTGCTGAACTTTGCATGTTCGATCCACTGTGTAAACAAAGTAAAAAAAAGAAATTTTATATTTAGACCTATATTATATATATACAGTGTTACCCTTTTAGTAAGAAGTACAGGGGACTAACATTTTTACTTCTTGCGTGCTATCTCCTCTGTCTCCAAAGCCTACATCATTATCTACTCTCAAGGATGTGGTTCGTTTTGCATTATACTAGGCCCCCTATCTTCTCTCTCTCTCTCTCTCTCTCTCTCTCTCTCTCTCTCTCTCTCTCTCTCTCTCTCTCTCTCTCTCTCTCTTCTCTCTCTCTCTCTCTCTCTTTCTTTCTCTCTCTTTCTCCTCTCTCTGATGAGCCAGGGCCGGATCAAGGCCTTCAGAGGGGGGAGGGGGAGGGGGGGTATTCCAAATTTGCGACGGGAGGGAGGGGGGAGGGAGGAGAGTACATACATTTTTTTACCGTAGGGTAGTGACAAACGAGAATAAATTATGCACAGCAACTTCGGCTTTAAATTACCATTGGAAACTATTTCTTCTTTCACTTTTTGATTTAATATAGTTATTAGATTTCTGAAAAAAATGATACAAATTCAACACCCCCCTCCTCCTACCTCCCCCCCAAAAAAAATAAATAAATAAATAAAATAAAATAAATAAAATGAAATAAAAAAAATACATAAATAAATGAAATAATTAGCCTAATCAAATAAAAATAATCCAAAGCAGTAAGTTAAAAAAGCCTTTTGTCACAGCATTGTAATAAACCAATAAACCAAAGGCAAAGAAAAACTTTTTTAATAGTCTATTTACACAACAATGTTAGCAACGCAGTACAGTAGGGAGTAGGCCTATATTAAAAGGAATTTTAAATAAATATCACTATTATCTACTGTTCTGATACAGCTTTTTGGTTTATTTCTGTAGATTTAACAAACTGTACGCCTAGTTTATCTTTAAACACCATTCAATTATCAACTTTTTTTTTTTTTTTTTTTTTTTAAAAAAGAAACTTAGAATTCTGTGATTAATCATAAAGCGTACGATATAGTGAATGAAAAATAGCGACCACCGGTGCTTCACTGAGCAACCTTCGCCGACATGTTAAAAAACACAATTTGCTTTGAAAGATAAAGAACTACATCGACCAATTTTGTTCAAACTTAGTGTTGTACTAGTATAACAATTTTCCAACTCACCGGTTTAAGCACAGACTCTCTGAATCTGGTGAGGCCATTCGCGTTGCAATCAAGCAAATGTAACTCTCCTTTTCACATTGAAAGATTAAAATCACCATGGCAAAATCACCATGGCGGACAGATTGAAAAGTTTTGAAGCAAGGGGAGGCCATCCAATTATTTTTTAGTTAAAAGTTTATATAAAACGTTGTTGTGAGGATCTATACAGGACAGTAATCAGGAACCCCGCGGCAATATTGTAAACAGGTTAAAATTGTGGGGTGTATTACAAGCCCCACAATTTTTTCATGCCCCACAATAAACTCAAAAATACGGAAAATGCCCCACATAAGAACAATTCATGTCTATATATATATATATATATATATATATATATATATATATATATATATATATCAGGCTGCAGAACAACTTCGAAAAAAAATCTCTGAAGTTTGGCCAGGGTCTAGAGGCCGCCTAGGCACCTGTGGGGTCCAGGGGCAAAGCCCTGGTGGGTGGGTTCAGGGGGGAGAAGGCCCCCCAAAGGAAAAGAAAAATGGCACTTTTTAAGGCCATTTTGTTGTATTTCCTGGATGGAAATACTGGAAAATGTATAGCTATGTTTTGGGGGAAAAGAAAGTTTTTTTTTTACTACGAACAGGTAAAAAAAAAAAAGTGCAAAATTGGCCTTTAAAAAAAATTAAATCATTTATTGACATAGCTCAATTCTCTGTCGCACAATATACATCTCACCATCCCTGAACAATCCACCTTTCGCAAAAAGACTGAAACCCTCTGCTCTTCACCTCCAACTTTCGTTGACTTCTCCATCCATTCCCATTTCCATTTGTTCTGGATGTTGCTTTCATTAAATGTCTCGCCACGATTGACAATTCTAGAAGCACAAGCGTGTTCATCACAGAAGAAGCGGCTTAGTCTAACGCACAAAATTTCAATCACAGACTTAGCGCATAGACTAAAAGAGAAACTCAGAGAATATCATAAGCGGGCGGCGCACCTTTCTTTCAGTAGGTCAACAATACGTGCGAAATGTACGGCATAAGAGGCGCTAAAGTTGTAGCCTATAACAGTGAAGCAGTATTAGCGGAAGGCGCACCTCTCTGTCAATAAGACAACATGAAAATATGGATCGGTACTCGGTAACAAAATATTCTCGGAATTTTTTGTATTCCTACTCGGAAAATCGCGGATCCGCAGAGAGTTCTGCAGCCTGATATATATATATATATATAATATAAAGAGAGAGAGAGAGGGAGAGCGAGAGTGAGATAGATATATATAGATACATATAGATATATAGATCTATATAAAACTTTTTTTATAATGACTAACAATTATGGAGCCAACACACAATGATTCTACAAGAATAAAATACCTAAACATAAAAAAATGCTATGAAACAGTATATATGCATGGCTAAAATACCTGCTGTCGGATTTGCTGCCAGAACTTGAAGTAGGTTCCATGAACGATGACAGGGTATGTTTCAGCACTGAGAATTGGCTCCAGCTGCAAATCTGGCACCTGCCACATTCCATGTCACAATAGATCAAAATTGTGTTATTTGCTTAAGACTGAAGAGGGAGTATAAACCAAGGTCTAGTCTGTGCACGCATGCATTCCATCACATGCGGGTTGTACAAATCCTGACACTCATGTCTTGAGTTAGATCCTATGTGTACAAATTCTTTGAGTTGGAAAACCGTTTTGTTAAAAAAATTGGAACTTGTCCGCCAGAATAATGACCCAACTAGCATGACAGATTTTCAGAAATTTCTTTTACATGATAAAATTAGTCAAAAGTGAATGGCAGGGTTTATTTTAAGAAGGGAGGAGGAAAAGTTCTTACAGAGAAATACAACCAACAAGCAAGTGGCATATTCAGATTTTTTTTTTTTTTTAAATGTTTAACAAGGATGGAGATTTCAGACCATGAGCTTAATCTTACCATCTGTCCTTGTAGTATCATTCACTTTTAAATTCATACAAAGGTACTTTTGTAAACACTACAGTTCTATTTTCAACAGACATTCAAGCACAAGTTAGAATGTACACTTATATTATAATGCATAAGGTACATGTTAAAATCTGAAATCGTCAACAGACTGTAATGCACATGTGGCAGAATGGGAGGTGACTGGTTCACGCTTGGGAGGGATTGTCTACCTTCCATTTGTTGGTTAGTCAAGCCTTGGGTGGCCCCTGCTGTGCAGAATTATTTGCTGTGGCCATTGAGTTATGCAGGACAAGGCAAAACGACATATGTTCTCCACACCTGACCATTCATCTTTTGCTTTTCCGCTCGGCTACAAGGAGTTCACAACCACTGGGAACAGGATGATGATGGACTGTGATAACTGTTAAATGCAGTTATTCACTGTTAAGTCGGTGAATGGAGAATGACTGGGCGTAAGTCAGTGGCGGTTCGAGACATACCGCTTTCAAACTGGGAAAACATGAGGACATGGTTCGATTTGAGCTGTGGGATTTGTGGCGGAATGTGAGGCGACTGGTTCACGCTTGGAGGGATTGTCTATCTTCCATTTGTTGGTTAGTCAAGCCTTGGGTGGCTCCTGCTGTGCAGAATTCTTTGGTGTGGCCTTTGAGTTATGCAGGACAAAGGCAAAACGACATATGTTCTCCCCGCCTGACCATTCATCTTTTGCTTTTGGTGGTGAGCAGGACTACATTATCAGCAGGCATTTTATGCAGGTCAGTGGCAGTGACTCGTAGAGAGTGTCATGGCACTAGCAGCCAGCAAACCTGTTTACTATCCACACGCTTCACTGCCTTGCAGGGCAAATAATTTTATGCCCCTCTTATGAGGGATATATGAAAATAACAGTTCAGGTCGGGCTGTGTTGTAAAGGTCGTGGCCGCGAGGCTGGAGCCAAATACTCTACTCGGCTACACTAAATTCTGTATCTGCATATTACTTACCTCTAAGGAATGACCTTGGTTGGCTTTGATCTTCAAACGCCCAGTCTCCTCTTCAGGCTCCAAGCAGAATCTTTGCTTGTCGTTTGATTCCACCACGGACTTGACGTCTTCTACTGTGTATTTCCTAAACTTTGGCTTTTCCAAGATACTGTCTAAATACAGAAACCCACCTGGAAAATCAAGAAAATGGAATCTCATAGCCAACAGTAATGCACCATAAGCACAGCTTGATGGAGAATCATACAATACAAGTCAACATCATCATCACCACCATCAGGAAAGTTCATAAAGGAACTCGTTGAAAATTAAGAAAACTGATACATAAATGTCATAATATAAAAAAATATATTTTCATGTTGGCTAAACAGGGAAAACCTTAAAAAAACAACTAATCTATGAGTCATGGCAGTTATTCATAAATCAAATTCTTTGTTCCTTCAAAACCGTGTCAAAAAAAGTATTGATTGATTGATTAATTGTTGCTTTAGGTCCAGCGGACTCTTCCGAGCCAAATCAGGACCGGACAACCCCCGATCCGCATAAAAGATCTGCTGAAACAACCCTAGTGGGAAAACTGAATGCCCTCCACCGACCAGTCACTTTACAATAAAGACATCCCACGCAGGGGACGGCTGAGGCTTTACCCCAACTACTCGAACCCCCGGTTACAAAAACAAAATAGAATACAAACATCATTATAAATTATCAACAAAACACATACATATAAAATGCCTATATTGCTAAATAATAACATCATAGGAAGCCCTAGTGACCACCCGGCAGAAAGCGTCCAATACTCCCAAGCTGATCCAACAGACCTCATACACAAACAAGGAGTCTTGTCCAGGAAGAGTTTTCAAGAAAAAAGGTAGGTCATTGATCTAGCGAAGAAGAAGATAGTATAGCAGAGTGATAGGACAGAGCAGGAATGGGAAAGAGCAAATGAGGAAGACAGCGACAGTGGGAATTTAAAGCACTAAATTTCCAGAAAGTGGGGATACTATTTATACTGAAACCCCCGGCACTCCAACGGGGGTACTGTTGCCGCAGTGAATCGGTCATGCCTATAAATAGGTAGTCAAAAGCCATTTTAAAAAAATGATTTCCTCATCACAAAACTGACATAGATTTAAAGAGCTTTTCATTCTGAACACAGTGGTATATTTTTTTTTCCCCATAGGACAAATAGGTAAAAAGTTATTAATGTTTGAAAATGCCGAATGTTGGTGTTTTTTTGGCAACGTTTTGGAATTGAAGAAATTGACAACTTTGGAGTCTCAAAGTGAAGCCAATATTGATACCAGGAAGCTGATTTTTGACAGGTAACCCCTTCATATGTTATACTCCAAGCCCAATTTTCTTCAGGCCTATCCCATGTAATGTTCAGCCGTTTTGGTGCTTCAAAGTTGGGAAATCATCAAATTCGCAGTGCGCGCCGGCAAATTATAGGCCTACTGGTGTGCTACTACGCTCAGCACTCGTGTCGCTGAATAGGCCTACGAGTACGCCATGACCGCAAGAATTCCCGAACACCGTTTGGGTAGACTTTTCTACGGCAAAGCGCTCCGCGATACAGTAATGCACAAATTAATAAATACCCTAGTTTTATAAAGGAAAGTCTGCACTTTATTTCTTGCTAAGTTTTAAACTTCTAGTTAAAATCAAACTTACATCAAAACCGCTTTATCCACTTTGTTCGGCTCGTAACAAAATGTTTACACACGAGAGCCTTCCATACTTATATGTAAATGAAGCTAAGTATCCGAACTTCTCATTGGTTCTTATTTTTAGGCCATCCAATGAAGTATCGCAAAGCGCTTAGACTTTGAAACGAGCCACCTCTCAGCAAACGACAGTGAAAATTTTTTCGCAGCGGCATTCAGCGTTCGGATAGGGGCGTATTCAAAAGCTGTTTTCTCGGAATCTTTCGCATAAACATGCATTAAAAACAACACAGATGTAAAGATAAAGCTTTCAATTTTTATTTGAATACAGCCACTGTTCGTTTTGATGCAGTTTTACATTAATAATAAGTGTTGAAAGTGAAGTGAAAACTGAGTCAAAACTGCTGAGCGGACAAGAGCCAATGAAGGGCTTGGAGTACCTACTATAAAGGAAAGACAGGTTTTCAACTGGGGCTTTCACTTTTCCCTTTATAGGTTAGAACAATCTACAGTGGCAAGATTGCTCATAACCCCAAAAGGTACCAAAAAAAGAATTAAAAAAAAACAAACAAAAAAACTAATAATAATTTATTTCTGTACATATTTTTTTTTTTTGTGGCTTGAGTGTGTTTCTTACTATGCTATACGCATACATGTTTTCTGCTGAGAGTGACAGTAATTTGAGCAAAAAGCATTATGTTGCGGTGTGGAGTGTTCTTTTGTTGTGCTATGTTGTACTGTTGTTGTTTTGTGTTGAACTGTTCAACACTGCAGTCTGTACTGCTACAACTTCCACCATGTACCTGGCAAAAAAATGAAACCTTCCTTTTCTGCCCCATGCCTCAGCAGCCATGACAATAGCTTGGATAGTTGCACATCTGGGCCCCCCTGTAAAAAAAAACAAACATCAGATGTAGACAGATAAATAAATAATGGATAAATAAACAAAAAACAAAAAAAAGAAGATATATAATAAAACAGATGTAAAAAAAAAAAAACAAATAAATAAGTGGATAAACAAAAGCTTAAAACATCAAGACACACAATGTACAAAAACACTCAATAATAACATAACAATAATAAATAATAATATACGAGATAACAGAAATACAATACTAAACTCTGGTAAAAATTAAATAATATATAAATCAGAAACAAAATACACAAAAAACACCAAGAAAAATATAAAATCATAGACTTTTGGGCTACGCCTTTCTTCAGTGATTAAAAATAAATAAAACATGAGGTCAGTGATGATGACAGTAATACTAATAGAGTTGTAACTCCTTGGAGTAAACTGGCTGCAGAGACTATGGATGCTATATCACTCAATCAATGTGTTCAAGAATAGTCTAGACAAGTTATTTAAGGATAGCATCTACTCCACCAATTTGGAGTTAAAAAATTCTAAATTAGTAGGCCAAGGGTTTGGGTCTTGGGACCCTCATCAAGATTGATTACGAGGGCCAAAGGCTTTTTAGCCTGCATGCCGGATTGCCGAACTATGCTAATTGCTATGCTATGCTAACTACACCAATAACTTATATATTATTATTCTCTTTCATTAGAGCCCCGAGTATTCATTAAAATAATTACATAAATGAATGCGGACGAAATCGGACAAAAGCTGCAGTACACAAACGAGTAATTCCTACACTTAACACTAATAACAGTTAACACAGTTACTGAGAGAGTGATAAGAGGGCAATATCTGCTTTTATGCCCAAATCAAACTGGTACACAAACTAAACTATTACCAATTACTGTTTGCTCTAGTTCCCTACAAATTGGGCATAAAACCAAATACTGCCGATAAGAGTTTGCCAGTACTTCCTTTCATTTTCACTTCAGTTTTATATAATTACTTAAACATACCGATCGTCTCTCTCTCTGTCGTCCACCCGGCATTTTGAATAGTAACTGATGAAGCTGTGAGCTAAAGCAAATGTACGTTCCGGTCAGTAGCAAGCGAGAGAGATAAACTGATAATAAATTATACACGTATTGTGTTGGTATGGTGCAACCACATTGCAACACCATCAAAAATGAAACTGCAAGTTTTCAGTAGTCTCCCTTAGACGTCTATTTAGAGGAAACCGGAACAACAAAAAAGAAACAATTTTCACGATTGAAATGAATGTGACGTATACTAGAAAAGGGATGGGGGAGGGGTTGGGAGGAGAGGGGAGAAAGGAATAAGAGTGAGAGAGAGAGTTAGAGAAAGAGAGAGAGAGAGAGAGAAAAGGGTGGGGGAGGGGGAGTATAATAAAGATAATAATAATCATGAGGAGGAGGAGGATCAAAGTAATAATTGTCATTATTATTGTTATGATGATGAAGATGATGATGATGATGATGATGATGATGATGATGATGATGATGATGATGATGGTGATGATGATGACGACGACAATCATCATCATCATCAACAACAACAACAACCACAACAAGAAACAAACAACATTTATTTCCTGACCAAAAGTCGTCACTGTAAAAAAATAAATAAATAAATAAATAAAAAAAGAAAGAAAGAAAGAAAGTAAAGAAAGAAAGGGGTAAAGAAAGAAAGAAAGAAAGAAAGAAAGAAAGAAAGAAAGAAAGAACATTCTCCGACATAAGTCGTCACTGAAAAAAGATAAAAAGAAGAAAAAAAAGAAAAGGAAAACGTCAACGAAAGTGTTAACTTTTCCCACAGAAGTCGATCGTCAAGACAAGTAATCCAGTTATCGGACCAAACCACAACGTACGTAGGAGCCGTTTTCTGTGGTTGGCACTAACACTTACATTCCTATCCATTCCTATCCCATCCCATAACTCGGAGGTCGTAGGGGCACCACAGATGATCGTTTAACCAGCGTACTCTATCTTTCCCTGTCCTCAGCAACCCTGACTTTTTCGCTCAGTGTCAAACCAGTCCATTATCGAATGTTGTCCTACCACCTCTTTTTCGGTCTCCCTCTTCTTCTACCTCCTTGCACTGTGCCTTGCAAGATGGTCTTTGCAAGACCTGATGTTCTGGTGACGTGGCCATACCATCGGAGTTTACGGTTTTTCACCACTGTGAGCAGGTCATCGTGTTGTCCAATGGCTTGTGTGATGGTCTGTCAGACTTCGTCGTTGGTGATGTGCTGGGTATAGGAAATGCCCAGAAGTCTTCTGTAGCACCTCATCTCCACGCTTTGTATTCTTCGTTGGAGATCTTCTGTGAGGGTCCATGTTTCGCAAGCCTATAAGAAGATGGAGATGACAAGGGTGCGCAGCAGCCTTACCTTGGAATGTAGACTGATGGTCCTGTCTTTCCAAATTGGCTTCAACCTTGCCAGGGCAGCAGTTGTTTGTGCGATCCTGGAGATGACTTCCTGTTGGGACCCATTGTCTGATACAATGGCTCCTAAATATTTGAAGCTATGCACGGTGTTGAGGGATTGGCCTTGGACTTCGATGTCCGTGTTGATCCCATTGGTGTTGTTGGTCATCATTTTGGTCTTCTCTGCACTTATTTCCATTCCATAAGCTCTGGAGGTGGTTTCAAGCTTCTGCATCAGCTGTTCAAGTTCTTGTTCCTCTCCAGCCAATCCATCAATGTTTATCCGCAAAACGAAGATTGTAGATTGCTCTTCCCCCTATGCTGACTGTGCCCTCGTGATCTGCAAGGGCATCTGACATGATGCGCTCTAGGAAGATGTTGAAGAGTGCTGGAGAGAGTAGGCATCCTTGACGCACACCGATTGTTGTTCTGAACCAGTTTCCGATGGCGCTGTTTTAGGGCTGATGTTGTACACTCTCATGGTTGCCCACAGAGCTGCATGCCACACTCGGCCAAACGCCTTTTTGAAATCTACGAACACATTATATAGATGTTGTTGGTGCTGTAGGTATTTCTCGCAGATTATCCTGAGGTTGAAAATCTGTTCAGTGGTACTTCGCCCTGCCCTGAATCCTGCTTGCTCTTCAGCTATGATTTGTTCAGCTTGGGGTTTCAACCTGTTGAGTATTATTTTCAGGAGGACCTTGCTGGGATGGCTGATGAGGCTGATGGTGCGGTAATTTTCACATTCTTTAAGGTTACCTTTTTTTTGGGGAAGAGTGATGACAAGCGACTGGGTCCATGGTGTAGGCCACTCCCCACTCTGCCAGATCTTGTTACAGATAATGGTGAGTGCATTGATCATCGCTTCTCCTCCTGCTTGAAGTAGTTCCGCGGGTATGTTGTCCACTCCTGCTGACTTCCCCTTCTTCAGCGATTGCACTGCTGCCTCAACTTCTTCTCTGAGCATTGGGAGGATTTCTTCTTCTTCTCTGTTCTCTGGACATGCTAGAACTGATGGGTTTCCGTTTGGTGTGTGGTTGTAAAGGTCAGAGCAGTACTCTGTCCATCTGTCCAAGACTTCTTGTTCTTCTGTAAGGCATATGCCAGACTTGCTTTGGATCGTGGAGACCTTGGGCTGTTTAACACTTGTCAGCCGCTTCACAGTCTGGTAGGCCTTCTTGCTGTTGTTCTTGTTCAGACTGTTCTCTATTTCCTGGCATTGATCTTCTATCCAGTTCTCCTTTGCTGTGCGCATGCCGTTTCAGATGTCATTGTTGAGTTTTCGGTAGGCATCAGCTCCCTGTGAGGTGTTCTTTTTCTTTCTCATCTCTCTTCGATTAGCACACAGGCCCAAAAGTTCAGGTGTGATCCACAGCTTCTTCTTTGGCCGGTGCTTTCCAAGGATCTCCGTGGCGGCATCTGTCACAGCTGAGTTGAAGGTGGTGGTCATGGTGCTGACATCTACTTCACCAGCTCCCAAAATGAGCAGTGGTGCAAATTTCCCTCCAATTGTGGCCTGAAATATTTCTGCCACCTCCGGGTCTTGCAGTTTGTCCAGGTCGAACTTCAGTCTAGTGCACTTTGCTGTGTTTACTCTCTTCAAGTGAAGCCGGAAAGACATTAATTATTTATCAATTTATATGAAACTAGTGGTTTTTGTACCCTGGCAAGCCAGGGTACACAGGTTGCTGTTTAAAATGTAGACAGAGAGACAATTGTTGTCTGCGAGTTTCATTTGGACGATGATACCTCCCCATATCCCCCTTGATACCTCACCATACCCCCCCCCCCTCTGATATCTCCCCTTCCCCCCCTCTCCATGATGCCTCATCATACCCCCTTGATACCTCCCCGAACCCACTTGATACCTCCCCATAACCCCTTGATACCTTTCGTACCCCCCTTGTAACCTACCTGTACCCTCCTTGATACTTCCCCGTTGATCGTTTCGCAGGTATGGATGAAAGGAATCGGAACGGAACACGATGCTTAACGTCCTATTGCATGAGCGTTAAGGACGATCACCACGTCGCCACCCTGACAACAATGACCATCATCATCATATCAAAAATGAGATCCAACATACCCCCTTATATATACCCGTATCCCCGTTATGCCTACCCATGCCCCTTTAAACCTACCCGTAGCCCCCTTTTACCTACACGTACCACCCCATTCCGATCCTTGATAATAATAATAATAATAATAATAATAATAATAATAATAATAATAATGAATAATACAAATAGAAATCATAAAAACACCAAGGTTTTAAAATAAAATTTGATATAAGATATTATAATAATAAATAATAATAATAATAATAATAATAATAATAATAATAATAATAATAATAATAATAATAATAATAATAATAATAATAATGTACCACCCCATCCTGATCCTTGGTAATAACAACAACAATAATAATAATAATAATAATAATAATAATAATAATAATAATAATAATAATAATAATAATAATAATAATAATAATAATATTGAATATAGAATAATACAAATAGAAATCATAAGCACCAAGGTTTTAAAAGAAAATTTTATATAAGATATAATATTATAAATATAATAATAATAATAATAATAATAATAATAATAATAATAATAATAATAATAATAATAATAATAATAATAATAATAATAATAATAATAATAAAGGTAAAAAGCCTGAATTAAAAAGAAAAATATCCATATTGTAGTGGGGAAAAAAAAAACATAAAAAAAATTATATGGCCCGCGTCTGATTCGAACTTGGGTTGTCCTAAACGGGAGGCGAAATTGTTACCAACGGAGCTATCAATGCTTCGTACAAAAACAATAAATTTTTTGGTCTATATGGGAAAACATGCTGAAACCTCAATTTGATTTATAATGGAAGCGCGCGGAATGAGGCTATTGCTGTTTGTGGACATTTTGTTTATTTATTTATCTCAGAAACGGTTAAACGTTCGGTAAGGAAATGTCGGCTATAACGATTTCACTGGTTTTGAGCACACAGAAGGCCGATCCGTAGCCCCCAGCACCTGCCCAGATCAGCGTCCATACCGGACAAACTTTATAGTAGTGGCGAAGAAGGACTTCCGGCTAAGCAATTTATATATATAGACTAGTGGTTTTTGTACCCTGGCAAGCCAGGGTACACAGGTTGCTGTTTAAAATGTAGACAGAGAGACAACTGTTGTCTGCGAGTTTCATTTGGACGATGATACCTCCCCATATCCCCCTTGATACCTCACCATACCCCCCCCCCTCTGATATCTCCCCGTCCCCCCCATGATGCCTCATCATACCCCCTTGAAACCTCCCCGAACCCACTTGGTACCTCCCCATAACCCCTTGATACCTTTCGTACCCCCCTTGTAACCTACCTGTACCCTCCTTGATACTTCCCCGTTGATCGTTTCGCAGGTATGGATGAAAGGAATCGACCATCACCATACCCCCTTATATATACCCGTATCCCCGTTATGCCTACCCATGCCCCTTTAAACCTACCCGTAGCCCCCTTTTACCTACACGTACCACCTCATCCCGATCCTTGATAATAATAATAATAATAATAATAATAATAATAATAATAATAATAATAATAATAATAATAATAATAATAATATTGAATAATACAAATAGAAATCATAAAAAACGCCAAGGTTTTAAAATAAAATTTGATATAAGATATTATAATTATAATAATAATAATTATTATTATTAATTTATAAATAATAATAATAATAATAATTAAAAAAAAAAATAATAATAACGTACCACCCCATCCCGATCCTTGGTAATAATATTAATAATAATAATAATAATAATAATAATAATAATAATAATAATAATAATAATAATAATAATAATAATAATAATATTGAATATAGAATAATACAAATAGAAATCCGTAGCCCCCTTTTACCTACACGTACCACCTCATCCCGATCCTTGATAATAATAATAATAATAATAATAATAATAATAATAATAATAATAATAATAATAATAATAATAATAATAATAATAATAATAATAATAATAATAATAATAATAATAATATTGAATAATACAAATAGAAATCATAAAAAACGCCAAGGTTTTAAAATAAAATTTGATATAAGATATTATAATTATAATAATAATAATTATTATTATTAATTTATAAATAATAATAATAATAATAATTTAAAAAAAAATAATAATAATAACGTACCACCCCATCCCGATCCTTGGTAATAATAATAATAATAATAATAATAATAATAATAATAATAATAATAATAATAATAATAATAATAATAATAATAATAATAATAATAATATTGAATATAGAATAATACAAATAGAAATCATAAACACCAAGGTTTTAAAAGAAAATGTTAAAAGAAAATTTGATATAAGATATAATATTATAAATAATAATAATAATAATAGTAATAATAATAGTAATAATGATAATAATAAAGGTAAAAAGCCTAAATTAAAAAGAAAAATAAAACATTAAAAAAAATATGGCCCGCAACGGATTCGAACTTGGGTCGCCCTACACGTTAGGCGAAGGTGTTACCAACTGAGCTACCAATGCTTCTTACAAAAACAATAAATTTTTTGGTCTATATGGGAAAACATGCTGAAACCTCAATTTGATTTTTAATGGAAGCGCGCGGAATGAGGCTATTGCAGTTTGTGGACATTTTGTTTATTTATTTATCTCAGAAACGGTTAAACGTTCGGTAAAGGAAATGTCGGCTATAACGATTTCGCTGGTTTTTAGCACACAACAGGCCGATTCCCAGCGGCCAGCACCTGCCCAGATCAGCGTCCATACCGGACAAACTTTATAGTAGTGGCGAAGAAGGACTTCCGGCTAAGCAATTTATATATATAGATTATTTTGGTTCATAGAATTTCCGGCAATTTTCCATTCCTACTTTTAATGTAACTCGTAAGTAAATGCGCGTGCCGTTGCGTGTGCATTTATTTGCGCTTGCACAGTTTGGTGTGTAGCCTAAGTTTTTGACCAATCAGCTACTAGATGAGCGTGTGTGCGCTTTTTCGCGTTCAGTTGCAAGCGCATTGGACGCATTCCACCTTCCATATTCGTCTTGCCTCTCACTCGTGGGGGCAAGCGTTAAGTCTCGGAACAGTGCGTTGTGTTTTTGCGCGATTTGTATTTTAGACAGTATTATTTCTTTTTCTTGTCTGTTTGTGTGCCCAGCCCTTTCCCGCCTGTATCCGCCGCCCTTCCCCCCCCCCTCCCCCTCTCTCCTCTACCTCGTTACCCCCTCCCTCCCTACTTCCTCCGCCCTCCCGGGCGTCCGCCCCTAACCTTCCCACTTTCTCCCACACATAGCCTTGAATCATTATATGTGAACGCATTGTGAACTCTTGTATTATTATCGTTGTTGTAGTGGTGGTTGTCGTTGTAATGATGATGATTATGATGATGAGGAGGATGAGGAGTAATAATAATAATAATAATAATAATAGTAGTAGTAGTAGTAGTAGTAGTAGTAGTAGTAGTAGTAGTAGTAGTAGTAGTAGTAGTAGTAGTAGTAGTAGTAGTAGCATCAGTGTTACGGTTATTTATTAGTAGTGTAGTGGATTCAGCTTGAATCTTGGTAAGCGTAGGCCTAACTCGAATTCGTTTTTCCACGCAGCCTGTTCCCTCAGCAACAAGGCAGGAGTCGTCGTATAAAGTTTTCTAACGTTATTCAGCAAACATCAACAACTGCATACAAGATCGCTTTCCGAAAATCATTTCAATAATCATCATCAGACATCATAAATTTCTCACACAAGCAGACAGTGCATTATTTATATAGCCTCTCTGCAATCGAGAAAAAGTTCGAACATTCCAGCATGACGCAATAACATCTAATCAAAATAAAACTCATCACCGGAACTATGCACTGTCTAGGTTAGAAGAATCGCTTAGCTATTTCCAGATTTTACTTGAAGCTGCGGTCGATAGTAAACAAGTAATTCCAGAAAATTCTCAACAATATTGACCGACGACAATTATCAACATTATAAAAAGCTTCTTCTAGCAACAACGCAAAATCACATCGAAGGTGATATAATGCATGCTTTGCAAAAGAAAATGATCGATGCGTCTCAATCGTAACAAGCAGCAACAGCAGCAGCAGCAGCAGTAGTAGTAGTAGTAGTAGTAGTAGTAGTAGTAGTAGTAGTAGTGGTAGTAGTAGTAGTAGTAGTAGTAGTAGTAGTAGTAGTAGTAGTAGTAGTAGTAGTAGTAGTAGTAGTAGTAATAATAATAATATCATCATCACCATTATCATCATCATTATCATCATAATCATCGTCATAATGATCATCATCAACAACATAATCATCGCCACAATCATCATCATCATCACCAGCATCATAATTATCGTCGTCGTTGTCTTCGTCAGAGGACGTGGCAATTGACTAGATAATCATTCCATCAAGTATTATGTCTTTTTCTTATCTTTGTATCTCCGCCTGATTTTCCAGGTTTGTCTTTGCGGTATATGTTTGATAATAGAATCATTGTTGTCTCTTTTGTTTTCTCCTGCAATTAGCAATCAAAGCAGTTTTTTTTTTAAAATTTATTTTAATTTATGTTTGGATACTTTATAGTCTTTTTTTTTAGTCGGGAAATTCTGGGCCCTCTCCCCTGTGGAGGGCATAGTGGTGGATCTATCTATCTATCTATCTATCTATCTATCTATCTATCTATCTATCTATCTATCTATCTATCTATCTATCTATCTATCTATCTATCTATCTATCTATCTATCTATCTATCTATCTATCTATCTATCTATCTATCTATCTATCTATCTATCTATCTATCTATCTATCTATCTATCTATCTATCTATCTATCTATCTATCTATCTATCTATCTATCTATCTATCTATCTATCTATCTATCTATCTATCTATCTATCTATCTATCTATCTATCTATCTATCTATCTATCTATCTATCTATCTATCTATCTATCTATCTATCTATCTATCTATCTATCTATCTATCTATCTATCTATCTATCTATCTATCTATCTATCTATCTATCTATCTATCTATCTATCTATCTATCTATCTATCTATCTATCTATCTATCTATCTATCTATCTATCTATCTATCTATCTATCTATCTATCTATCTATCTATCTATCTATCTATCTATCTATCTATCTATCTATCTATCTATCTATCTATCTATCTATCTATCTATCTATCTATCTATCTATCTATCTATTTATCTATCTATCTATCTATCTATCTATCTATCTATCTATCTATCTATCTATCTATCTATCTATCTATCTATCTATCTATCTATCTATCTATCTATCTATCTATCTATCTATCTATCTATCTATCTATCTATCTATCTATCTATCTATCTATCTATCTATCTATCTATCTATCTATCTATCTATCTATCTATCTATCTATCTATCTATCTATCTATCTATCTATCTATCTATCTATCTATCTATCTATCTATCTATCTATCTATCTATCTATCTATCTATCTATCTATCTATCTATCTATCTATCTATCTATCTATCTATCTATCTATCTATCTATCTATCTATCTATCTATCTATCTATCTATCTATCTATCTATCTATCTATCTATCTATCTATCTATCTATCTATCTATCTATCTATCTATCTATCTATCTATAAAGATAACCCCTTTATTTTATCAAAAGGAAGAACAGCTGTCGCAGAATCACATTTTAAATTCGTAAACATATAGACAATAAACCGCTTTCAGTTTTATTACACTCATCGTAAAACACTATTCCGGCATTGACCTACCGCAATGCTTTACCTGTAATTTAAAAACCCCACTACTCCCCCCCCCCCTCTCTCTCTCTCTCTCTCTCTCTCTCTCTCCCTCTCTCCCTCTCTCTCTCTCTCTCTCTCTCTCTCTCCCCCCCCACCCCCCTGGTGAGGATAATATAATATTATGTCATGGCATCGAAAGCCACTGGGAATGCTAGCAGCCGATAAGGCAAGTGTGTGTATCAAGTGTTTGATTGCTCCAAACCTCCATGCTGTTTTATTTTCATTCCTGCTTGTGTTTGCGTTGTTGCGTGTTCCACAGTTAATGCTTTATAGGTCTGCTAGTGCGCAGTGGGTTAGTTTTGCTGGTTTCATATGCTGAAGGTGGCGGGGATCGAATCCCACAGAAAGCGAACTTATGTGACGTCGGTAGGCTACGTGACTTTTCAGTTTACCGAGGGTTTTCTCCGGGTACTCCGGTTTCCTTCTTTCCTTCAATAATCGTATTGGACGCAGTCAAACTCCCTTTTTTTTAAAAATCGATTTTCTTTCCAGTCTCCTCATGTCGATTTTCTTTTACATCGCCTGTTTGTGTGAGGAAAGTTTTTATTATGTATCTTGGAGTGGATGTACGGGTGTGTGTGTGTGTGTGTGTGTGTGTGTGTGTGTGTGTGTGTGTGTGTGTGTGTGACATGTGAACGTGTATTTTGGTTACAGTTCGTCGCACTTTAAGTCTGCTTTCTCTGATTTAGGAATAACTAAGGCCCAATTGATGAGTTAGAATGCAACATTATTTTAAAAAAATGAGTTGGGGCCTTATTCTCCAGCGCCTTGAGCAGCTCTTGAACAGGAATGTGTTTAAAGATATAAATAAACGTAAATACATTGATTAATTAATGACGTGGTCATTCACGGACTAAGGAATCAATCAATCAATCAGCGGCAGGGATTTGAACGAACTGAGACACCAATCTAATATTATTTAAAAAAAAACACATGAATATTCATGCACGGAACTAGCTATCAGTTAATCAATCAGTCAACAGACCTAAAGGTAAGCCTCCACCCAAAGTAATCAACTAGGCAGCCTTGTCTTCAAGAGAGCTGCATACAAGATCCATCATTGTTTAGTCAGGGCAGGTTATCTACCAAAGACACCCGACATGCAATGCTGCAATGACAGCCGAAGGGAATAATGGGGAGATAGGAGGGGGAGGGAGGAATGGAGATAGATACAGAGTTAGTTATTCATCGCTTACAGGGTCCGGCAGACTGCAAAGAGCCGAATCAAGACAAAAAATTCGCTGAAAGAGGACTCGCCCCTGATCCGCATAAAAGATCTGCCGAAACAACCCTAGCGGTAACACTGAAGGCACTCCACCAGCCGGCCACTTTACAATAAAGACATCCCACGCAGGGGACGCTGAGGCTATATAATTTATCAAACCCGGGTTTACAAAAACAAAATAAAGTATAAACATCATTATAAAATATTAACAAAACACATATAAAATGCCTACATTGCCAAATAATAACATGATAGGAAGCTTCAGTGACCACCTGGCAGAAAGCGTCCAATATTCCCAAGCTGATCCCACAGACCTCACACACAAATGAGGAGTTTTTTCCCGGAAGAGTTTTCAAGAAAAAAGGTAGGCGACTGGTCTAGCGAAGAAGAAGATAGTATAGTAGATTGATAGAACAGAGTAGGAATGAGAAAGAACAAAGGAGAAAGACAGCGACAGTGGGAATTTAAAGCACTAAATTTCCAGAAAGTGGGAATCCTATTTATACTGAAACCCCCGGAACTATCACGGGGGATATACAGACAGAGACAGAAACAGAAACAGAGAGTGAGACAGACAGAGACAGACACAGCGGGAGACAGAGAATGCTGCTGCTATTTGTATTACTATCGGAGCGACCAAAAAAAGGACATTCGTACTACTAACACTCCATACTGACCACAACCCCACTTTACCTCCCTGGATAGTAGTGATGATGGTGATGATGATGATGGTGATGATGTTGATAATG
Organism: Oncomelania hupensis; assembly: GCA_036898135.1. Classification (NCBI taxonomy): domain Eukaryota; kingdom Metazoa; phylum Mollusca; class Gastropoda; order Littorinimorpha; family Pomatiopsidae; genus Oncomelania; species Oncomelania hupensis. The sequence continues at coordinate 9,852,094 of CM072513.1, read as the reverse complement.
ATGATGGTGATAATGACAAGATTATGCTGGTGATGATGGTGATGCTGCTGCTGCTGCTGATGGTGATGATGATGATGACTAGCTATATGGCAATTAACGAGCCGATTAGGCATCTACTCATTTTAATAGGAATGTCAAGTTTCTGTAACGCGTCACCCTAGTGGGACGGGGAATACAGTATAAAAAGTCAGTTCGTCAATAGCCTGTCTTAACTGGAAGGTTCGTGGAGATTCACGAACTTCTTTCTCGATGTTGTTAGATCCCGAACTTAGTTTCCTAAACCTTTTGGACAAAACAAGGTTCAGGAACCTAAGTTCGGGACCTGAGAACCTCAAAAAACAAAACAAAACAAAAAAGGTTCCTGATCCTCCACGAACCTTCTAATTACGACAGGCTAAGAAAAAAAATAATCCCCGGGCACGATCGAAAAACTAACCCACGCCGAACGCACCCTCCTTGCGCACACCGGCGAACATTCTAACCACTGAGCTCTAGTCTGCTACCCAATCAGAAAATATTACGACGCCTTGTATCAGTGGTGAAAGCGACGGCATGTTAAGCGATAACATTTGTAGGCAGAGGTTTCGAAATTTTAATGTTTTACGGGCTCAGCTGCATAAGAGGGGAAAAAAAGAAGTCATGACTGATGCACAGGTCTATGAAAGCGCCCCTTATTCATTCGGGTGAGAGTATAAGCTGTAGAGGCCCAGCCTGTGCACGCAGGCATTTCATAGATCCTGACGCTCATGTCCTAGACGAGTGAGTGCTAGCTACACAACGACACCCAGCAAGCACTAGGTCCTCTCTCTCCTATCCCCTGTCATCAACAATTGTGCTCAGTTGTCTGTGGCGTCAGACGATGTGCCAAAGGCGCAGCAAGTGGGCGCCTACAGGCGGCTTGAGTTAGATCCTGTATCGGCCAGCGCCTTGAGCAGCTCTTGAGCTGGAAAAGCGCTATGGAAGAACAAATAATAGAACAACGACAACGACAAATCTAGTCAATATCTCATCACCGCATTTTACAGTTATATTTTGAGAGAACATGACTGCAACCCTCCCCCACCCTCCCCACGTAATGCAGTAATTAATTGCTTTTTACCAACAGCCAATGAGGTAGTAATAGTATTTAGATGGCAAGCGACTCAAATGTATTTCCAGACACACACACACACACACACACCCACACCCACACACACACACCCACACCCACACACACACACACACACACACACTGATGTGCCCTTATCCAACGCACGCGTGCTCACACACACATACACATAACACACACTGACACACCTAATCTCCAAACCCATCCCCCTACCCACCTATCCCCACACAAACAGAAATGCCTATCTCTACCGCATCTCCCCCCCCCTATCCCCACTTTTCCGCCCTCCAAGCTAAAGGAAAGGGTTGGTCCTGATTTGGCTCGGAAGAGTCCGCTGGACCTAAAGCAATAACCATGTAATGTAATGTAAGGAAAGGGTGGTTAGTTTACTGGCTTGCATGTAAACAAAGTGTTACTCGTGCAACTGACAGCGCTCACGCCAAAATAAATAAATAAATAAATAAAACCAGAGGAAAGGCGTTTGGGGTCAAGGGCAGTCCAATACGCTTGCGCTAAGGGCGACAGCACACGTTTCAACAACAGGGCTTTGAAAACCTTTTCAATAGTTAGTTAGTTAGCCATTGTTTTTATGGTTCGGCGGACTGCAAGGAGACGAATCAGGACGTTACACTCGATGTTGTTTTTTTATCAGTTCATTCAGCCCCGATGCTTGAAACCTGATAAAGTGTAACTCAGGTTCGTTTATCCACGCAGCCTGCTCACTCAGGAACAAGACAAAGTCTTCGTATGTAGTTTTCCAACTTTATTCAGCATACATCAACACTGCATACAATCGCTTTTTCCACTCTCAACTTTTTACTTTCAACTCTCTCTTATTTTGAAACAGTGCGGCACTTATATAGTCTCTACATACTCCAGAACAAGCGAGAATACCCCACATGAAACACCACAACCAATCAAAAGTAATTTCATCATCACTGTCTCACGTCATACAACCCTATTTGAATGGAAGCTTCCATGGTTACCACTAGAACTATCCATACGCTTCGATCGGTAGTAAACAACTGACTCGAGAAAATTCTCAAATAATATCGAGCAACTAAAAACACCAACGTTATACAAAGCCTCTTCTAATAATAACGCAAAATCAAATCAAAGATAAATACACTCTATTACTGCATGCGTAGCAAAATAAAATGAACAGATCTATCGCGCGCGTCACACACGCAAGCCTACCATTGCACGCGTCTCCAACGTAACACAGGACCACCACTTGGTTAAAAGAGGGCCTTACATTGCTAAATAATACCATAGAAAACCCTAGTGACCGTTTATCAGAACGCGTCCAATATCCCCAAGCTGATCCAACAGACCCAATATACTAATGAAGAGTTTTGAAGTTTTCAAGAAAAAGGGTAGGTGGTTGGCCTAGCAAACAGTGGATTGATAGAACAGATGAGAAACGAGGAAGAACAAATGAGAATGACAGAAACAGTGGCAATTCAAAGCAGTAAATTTCCACAAAGTGGGGATACTATTTACACAGAAACTCCCGGTAACCCGAAGGGGGGTCTTTACAATAGTGATATAACGCCCATGCATAGAGTTTCAAATTAATTAATTAATTAATTAATTTAATTTAATGGTTCTTATGTAGCGCTTTTTCCAGCTCAAGAGCTGCTCAAGGCACTGAAATTAAACTAAATTCAATCTCCCAATGGAGTGATACATAATTCAAAACCAAGTTAGGCATCGGAATAATGTAGACGTGATTTATGGTACCACTGCAGACTCGGCCAACTATTATGACGTCGAACGCCCCTTGTCACACGAATAATCCCAGGTTTACACTCGATCAAAAATTGTGTGGAAGTTCAATGAGTTTGCAAAGTATTTTTGCGCTGACATTTTTGAAATGGGATGTCAGAAGCATCAGGGTAACATGCAGAAGCACCTTATTGACAGTTTTTCAACGGCCACTCTACAGCTTCAGATTCAAATAAAACAGGAATAGTCCCCATAGAATCGGACCCAGCGAACAGTTAACAAGTGAAATAACATTTTGCACACTCATTGAACACCACTGAGACAATTGTGCGCCCCACGCAGTATTCTGGGCAGGACCTGGTCCACACGTCAGTCCCGAAGTCGCTACATGGCCAAAAGCTTTGATTGCAAGGAAAACTTTATAGTTTGTTTGTACCAGTCAGACGTGATTGTACCGTCAAACATAATTTTATGCTCTTATGACGGATTGGTAGTAATAATCAAAGGTGTCACTTTTGGCCATGTAGCCTGGGGCGCGCACTTGCCTCAGTGGTGTAACATTACAGCTAGTACAGGCAGTGGTTACAATAATACAGGATGCTATGTACGCGCCTTTCCCCAAGGCTCAAAGCCCTTGACGGCCTGCAGTGCCGAAACAAACAACAATAATAACAACAACGACAATAATAATAATAATAATAATAATAATAATAATAATAATAATAATAATAATAATAATAATAATAATAATAATAATAATAATAATAATAATAATAGTAATGCTTCTTCTTCTTCTTCTTCTTCTTCTTCTTATTATTATTATTATTATTATTATTATTATTATTATTATTATTATTATTATTATTATTGCATGACCCCGAGGAACAGTTGGATCAAAGGTGTACTCAAAACAAATGAGATATTGCATGTCAAGCGCTAACTTTGCAGGTAGTTGCTCTCAGTGCGTTGAGGGTCTTTCAAATGATCCTGGGGACACTGCGAGGTCTAGTCTGTGCACACACACTCATTCCATTGAACGGACTTTAAAGATCCTGACGCTCATGTCCTAGACGGTTGAGTGTCCGCTACACAAATCCACTCCGCAAGCACTAGGTCTCTTGTCCCCCATCTCCAGTCACCCAGGATTGTGCTCAGTTGTCTGGGCCTCGGACTATGCGCCCAAAGACTGCAAGTAGGCGGCTCGGGCGGTTTGAGTTAGATCCTGTATCGGCCAGTGCCTTGAGCAGATCTTGAGCTGAAAAAGCGCTATGGACGATTTTTTTTTTAAAGAATAACAATTACAGCTTGGTGAATAAATTGAAATCTTTGCCCTGTCTACAACTTTAGGAATAATATGCAGTCTTTGCCCAGGCTATGACCTACAGACTTAAGCGAGGCCTTTGCCTTGGACACGACCTCGTTATTACGAACTCGCGAATGACGTGCGGTTGCTATGACGGCTTACTTGCGCCAAAACCGAGGGCTACCAGTATCACGAGATATTTGAAATTAACACGAGTTCTGTGTAATTTACAGAGATACTGGTAATCTACAGTGTTAATTAATAATTATCAGTACAGGATTAATTAATAATTATCAGTATTTGCCATGCCTTCCTAGCGCCAAAACCTGATAATTACAAATGTCATGAGATAATTACAAATATCATAGGATAATTACAAATATCAAGGGATAATTACAATTTTTATTGAAAATTATAAATATCTTCGCGTGATCCTGTTTCATTTTCCGTTTTGGCTCTAGCAATCCGTATAGAAATGCGGCAAAACCGAAATTTTTAATTTTCATTTGACAATTACAATTTTTACCTGTTAATTGTAAATATGTCATTGATTTTTGTAATTATCCCATGATATTTGTAATTATCAGGTTTTGGCGCTAGTGGGCCGTCGTGTATGTGAACTACACAGAACACGTGTTTATTACTATCATCATTGATACCTGTAAATACAAGTTTTGGCGCTAGTAAGCAGCCTTAGCCAGAATTAAGCATGATCACGTAAAAATTGTAATGATCAAGTGCAAACTGCAATTATTATGTGATAATTACAATTTTAGGTTTTGACGCATTTCCAGGCGGATTGCTAGAGCCAAAACTAAAAATTACACGAGATCGCGCGCGCGATGTTTTTAATTTTTTTAATGATAACTGTAATTATCCCTTGATAATTGTAAATATCCCATGATGTTTGTAATTATCTCATGATGTTTGTAATTAATAGATTTTGGCGCTAGTAGTCCGTCATAGGACGCTGTCCAGGTTTTTATCTTATTGGTCCTTGCCCTGGTTATGACCTCGCAACTCACATTAAACTGTTGCCATGTTTTAACCTCACAGCAGAAGTGTAAGGCGATGCAACTAAACCAAAAGATATCGCTTTGTCCCCAATACGCTTCGGTGTTGGGGAACGTAAATTTTACCCAAACAAAAAACTAAACAAACAAACAAAAAACACCAAAGATTGTATAAGGAAAGATGGGACACTCCTTCTTATGCTATATGTGTTCGATGAAATGGATTGTGGTTCCTAAATCAGTGATCTCCCTCTTTCAGCCCTCACACACAATGCAATTTGATCGTAGGTTTTCTCCCAAACTACTGATCGGATTATTGTAAAACTTGGTGTTAATGTGGGAGGTGATGAGTTTTAAGTGAAAAATAAGTTTGGTAACCCTCATTTCATAACTGTCCCCTCAGACATTTCTTTAATTTCATTTTTCTTTAGGCAAGCGATCACTATTTATCAAAGAAATTCACCTGTACTTCTGGAATGTTTGTGTGTTTGCCCAGGTAGTGAACATTTATGCAGCCAAACATTATTTATGTATACGTGCGCATGCATTTTGACAACTTATTCAATGTCTGTAGCCAAAATTATTTATGTATGCAGTTGTGTGGGATGGACAGACATTTTTGCCCCACCCTCACCCAATCCCACCCATATAATCTCCCCACCCCACACAGCTGCATACATAAATAATTTTGGCTACATACATTGAAAAAGTTGTCAAAATGCATGCGCACGTGAGGGAACTCTGCACCTGTTAGAGTCCAGCACTTGTTTTGCTTTATTGTTTTATGTGTGTGTGTGTGTGTGTGTGTGTGTGCGTGTGTGTGTGTTCAAATATCACCACGTGTGAAAAGATGTAAAATTAAAAGACTGACCTGAACTAAGCAAGCGTGTAACTCGTGGTGGTCAGCAGTTCACCGAGAGGGATACAACCTGTCACCAACTGACACCGTGAAAATGAGAAAAATAGTCTGTGAGTCATTGTATCTATGATACATAGGTAAAAGATTACCTATAATGTCTAAAAAACAAGAAGTTTGGATTGTGTATTTCTCACATACAGCTCCAGTGACCTTGACACTGGAGTGAGGCTGACCGAACTTTGCGAGGCTGATGTGTCTCATTGCTATCTGTCATGCCTCAGAACACCCATCCACTATCAATGACTTGGAAAAACTGACATTTGGTGAAACACGGTCACTGTTTACTAACATTCCTTTATCTTTAAGTGAGTTCATTCATTCACTCATTATATTCGAGCTCTCGTGGCTACATACAATCCTACCAAGTTTGGTTGTACCTGTGACAGATTAAAATAGGTTGGGAATAATTACAGATAAAATAGGTTGCGAGTATTTCGCCAGGTTGAAGTTTCGCACTGACAGACGAACGGACAGACATTTTGATGGAAATGTTTTTGTTTTTTTAAAGACTGTTTAAAGCTCATCTCGCGCATGTTACAGTGTTTTGAAAATGGTGGAGCACAATGATCTCGACCTTTGAGAAAGTACATTCAAATGCTCCAACATGCTTAGCAGTAGGGTACAGTATTGGCAAAGTAAAAATGATAAATTAAATTTAGTTTACGTTAATGTATATTTTTAACAAAGATGAAATTGGGACCGACAACCCGACTTCTACTGAAAAATGGCCCATTAGTTTAAGTACCTAAGGTATGTAGCCAAACGTTTTTAGCAATCAAATGTCTCCAGTGACCTTGACAATTGCAGTAGAATAGGGAATGTAGCAGCCACTGACCTAGAAAACGTTCCTATGAAGTTTGGTCAAAATCCGCTCAGTGGGTTTTGAGATATGGCGTCCACCGGACCAATCGACGGAGAGACAGTTCTGATCCCCCAACTATATCAAAGTATTTCCAGACAAGTATGGAAATGCAAAAAAAAAAAAGATCAGGACCAATGGTCACCAACCAAGATCAAGTCATGCCTTAAAGCTTACTCGGTCTTGTGTTCCAGTCTGAACCAGTTCTTAACTTGTTTAAATTAATCGAGACAAATGTCGGGTCTTTGGCATATGTGACATGATGATATAAAGGTCAGTTCTAGCAGTTAATAACAGACGGTGTGCATCTGAACGACCCATGGTAAGCATTCAGTGGGCTACTCAATTGTATTTGTGGTTGGAACAAAACGTCTGATCACCATGAACATCATGAACATCTACCTTGGTCTACTGTTGCTTCTGACTCATTTCCTAGCATCGGCTGATGGTAAGTACTTATAATTATTGATTAAAAAAACACTAAATAAATAAATAATTTTGTACAAATTAAAGAAATTAATACATAAATGATAATGTATAAACTTGATTGTATTAAATGTTGGTTGGTTAGTTGGTTGTTTTATTAACTTCTTTTTTCATCAGGATAATAAAGACCATACATACAAATTCACGCATTTAAACAGACATACATGAACACATACATACACACATATACTATTACTAACTCTCTAACATAACAATAATAATGTCAGTTAAATAAAACGAGCGACTGGAAAGTTGATTAAAGCTTTTGCCAATCCCACACTTAATTCATTGCTAATGTTTTTAACTGATGTTATAGTATTTACTTCAATGGGCAAAAGAGGATGAATCTGAATACAATCAAATAATATATGTTTTAGAGTTAGAGGTTCATCACAAATGCACTTTACATTTTTACAAGTTTGGTTTTTATTGAATTTAATAATATTCTGTTCGCTGTAGATGAAACTGATCTGGGAAATCCACGATGATTTTTTATAGTTTGTATATAACTGAAGTTTCTTTACAGTATCATTTTCAATATTGTTTTGAATTTCTTTGGAAGACAGATTTGATTTAACTGATAGGGAATTAATATTTAATGCACCTAATTTTGCAGCATGATCAGCCCAATAATTACATGGAAATCCACAATGTGATGGAATCCAGCAGAGTACCACTAATTATCAATCCATGAAAAACATTATTAATCTCAAAAATAATCTCTTTTCGTTCACAGCTAATAGTAGATTTTAGAGCTTCTAAAACAGATAAAGAATCTACGCATAAAACTATACTAACTATATTCAGACGTAAACTAGAAATTTTACTTAAAGCCATTAGTATAGCAATTAATTCCGCTGTAAAAATAGAATAACTTTTTCCTATATAAAATAATTCTGATATTTTCAAATCTGGAATACCAAAAGCAGCTCCTGTTTCTCCTGTTTCTAAAACAGACCCATCAGTGTAAACTTTTAATTTTCCTGAATATTTTTCACATAAATGATTCCGAACTTCAACTGCAATAAGATTCGGATTTTGACTCTTTATGTTTTCATTACAATAATGTATATCGTAATGTGCTGTTTCAAGTTCCCATGTAGGTATTGGTGATATTATATCCTTACGTAAATTATCAATATGTGGTATATCTAACTGGATAAGATCTTTAGTATTAAATGTCTTTGTTATTACATTTATGTATTTATTTATCAAGAAAAAAGAAGATGATGTTGAAGATGTGGTTGGTAATGGGACAATATGATCAATTTTACAGCATGAAAAATATTAACAACAAGTGTGTTTTTAATCGGCAGGTCTGGGCGTTATGTTACTTCGAATATTATTTACTTTCGACTCGGACAAGGTCTCGGTTTACTTCTGGTACTCAGGTTTGCTTCCCAAGCAAAATTTACACAACACAACTAATATTAGGTAGGTTCGGTTTTGGCGCGCCACAGGCTGCGAGAATTTCCGGAAAAAAATAGACAATAAAGTGTCAAAAAGTCAACAACCCAAATCGTTGTATAAATTAACTGAAATTATTTTTGCATTGCATTATGAAATTTCCTATTACAAAATCACAGCTTTGAAAATAATAATGATTTAGTTAGTTAGTTAGTTAGTTAGTCATTGTTTACAGGGTCCAGCGGACTGCAAAGAGCCGAATCAGGATCACAATTTTGTTGAAAGAGGAATCACCCCTGATCCGTATAAAAGATCTGCTGAAAAAACTCTAATGGTAACACTGAAGGCACGCCGCCAGTCGCCCATTTTACAATAAAGGCATCCCATGCCTAAAATCAAACTATCATAGAAAGCCCTAGAGACCCTTTGGCAGAAAGCGCCCAATAGCCCTCCCCAAGCTGACCCAACAGACGCCATACACAAATAAGGAGTTCTGGGAAAGTTTTCAGAAAAATAGGTAGGTGACTGATCTAGCGAAGAAGATAGATAGATAGAACAGAGTAGGAACGAGAAAGAACAAAGGAGAAAGACAGAAACAGTAATAATTTAAAGCACTACATTTCCACAAAGTGGGGATACTATTTATACAGAAACCCCCGGCAACCCCACGGGGTGGAAATAATAATAATAATAATAATAATAATAATAATAATAATAATAATAATAATAATAATAATAAATTAGTAGTAGTAGTAGTAGTAGTAGTAGTAGTAGTAGTAGTAGTAGTAGTAGTAGTAGTAGTAGTAGTATAAAAACTACAAGGGCAAGGACTCACATGCCCTTTATGGAACTTGCAATATTCTACCATAAAAATGAGTGCCCAGAACAATTTAAACGGTGGCAAAATAATGTGGACTTTGATCTTGCAATGATCTTGACATTGAGATGACCTTGACTTCTGGCTCCAAATGGACACTAAATATTTGACTTCAAAACTAAACTGACGAACTCACATTGAATATTTATTACCAAAGCAAGAAAAGTAATACATCTGAAAATTATAAATGCAGTCTCATTGAGAAATAATACAAAAACATTACTTCATTTAGCGGTTAATCGTGTTAGATCTATATTCTCATAAAGTCAAGAAGTTTATTTTGCTGCTTCAAACACAAACATGGACCCTCACAGCAGATTAACAACGAAGAATACAAAGCATGGAGATGAAGTGCTACAGAAGACTTCTGGGCATTTCCTATACCCAGCAAATCCCAAAGAACGAAGTTCGATAGACCATCACACAAACCATTGGACAACACGATGACATGCTCACAGTGGTGAAGAAACTGAAACTCCGATGGTATGGCCACGTCACCAGAGCATCAGGCCTTGCAAAGATCATCCTGCAAGACACGGTGCAAGGAGGCAGAAGAAGAGAAAGACAGAAAAGGAGGTGGGAGGACAACATTCGAGAATGGACTGGCTTGAAACTGAGCGAAGCCATGAGGGTTGCTGAGGACAGAGAAAGATGGGGTACGCTGATTAAACGATCATCTGTGATGCCCCAACGATCTTCGAATTACGGGATATGATACAGTGATAGGATAGGAAACACATAATTATATCAAGAAACGTCAAAGCTGAGATTGCAGAGCAGTAAAATTAGCTCTTGGGATTCCTGTACGTACTAAATACAATTAAACGTTATAAATAAGCAGGAATATTATCTTGAAATGAAAAAAGACAGTTGTCAATGTCATGCTCCAAACATGTAACTTGAAGTTTATCAGGGAACAATTCAACATGTAATGTTTCCAAGCTGTAAAGCTCGGTAATACTGTTTTTGGCTTTGGGCGTCCGGCAACCTTCCAGCGTCCGGAGGGGACATTTGTGCAATCTTCTCTGAAATTAATGGACCGATTTCTGTGAAATTATGTATTTACTTAGGAAATAGTGAACCCTTGTGCAGGCCTAATTGGACGCCCCTGCCTATTTGGACGCCGGCGTCCAATTGGGTCTGACATAGAGGCCTAATTGGACGCCTCCTGCCTAATTGGACGCCGGGGAGTCCAATTGGGCATGGAGTGCACATATTTTATTTGACATATAATAACGTGTATGTATGTATGTATGTGTGTGTATATGTATGTATGTATGTATGTATGTATGTATGTATGTATGTATGTATGGTGCCGCACCTGGTGCGACGCCCCTGAGAAGGGAGACCTGTTGGTGCCGGGTGTGTTGTGAACTGGTGAACTGCTAGTCCGGGCGGGGGCCGTCCCCCACCCGGCGAAGTCCTGTCCCGGCAGGTCCGCTGGCCCCCCCCCCCCTCCCTTACCTGTAGTTGTATTATAATTAGGTCATTTTTAAAATCTTAATCTTTTAATTCCATTGTTTAATTTTAGCTAATCTCAAGTCTGCGTCCGGGGTTGCTGCGCACCTCATGCACAGTGGCCCGGCGGGCCGGTGCCGTGTCGCACAGGTGCCTTTTTTTTTTTTTTTGCTTTACGTCCACAGAGACCATCAGCCTATTAGGGACGAAGGCGGGGATAACCATCCCAGGAATTAGGGGACTGGGAACTTAATTAATTAATTAATTATCGAACCATCCCAACAATGGAAATATTAAGATGGACGAAGAAATAGGACCATTTTGTTTTCCGCCCGCTGGATTCGAACCCTAGCACTCTTGCTTGCCAGTCCGCACCGGTTCGCGCCCCCATTTTATTTTCTAATAGGGGAGGGCGAGGGGGAGGGGGGGGGGCTGGTGTGGGGAGGGTCTGCGTTGTGAGGTTCGTACCCGGAGAGGGGGTTGCTGTCTCCCTCTCCTCCGTGGGGGTTCTGTCCCGGTCCCCCCGCCTCCCAGCCCCATCCCCGATTGTACAAAATCCACTGTATGTACACAGTTTTACTATAAGTTTTAATATCTATGTTTTAATGATTTCGTTCCGTGTCGCGTTTTAGTTGTACATTTGATTTTTTAATTTGAATACATATATGCGTGTGACTGTTTCACTGTGTATAATTATGTATATATGTCTTAGTGTTATAGTTTTTAGCAAAATGTAATATTATGTGTTTTAGGCTAGGTCCCCCTTCTCTGAACCTTTCCGTAATAATACAAGATTAGTCCTATATAGGTCTAACACATCGAAGGACTTTAAACAACAGATCATCATCATCATCATCATCATCATCATCATCATCATCATCATCATCATCATCATCATCATCATCATCATCATCATCATATTGCAGCATACTTTATTTTTTTTATCCCACAGACTGGCACAGTGACTCCATGATTGAAGTGAAGATGTTGCAGATGACTTTAATAATAATAATAATAATAATAATAATAATAATAATAATAATAATAATAATAATAATAATAATAATAATAATAATAACAATAAAAATAATAATAATAATAATAATAATAATAATTATATTATCGCAACCACTAGATTTCTTTGATTTCAATTTACGCAATGCAGGTAGCACTTCTTCCTCGGTAATCGGACGATTAAAGGCTAAACCATCATCGTCGTCATTATCACTATTCTCTTCTTCGGGTTCATCATCAGCATCCACATTTTCACCATTCTCAAGGAGTACCTTAAAATGTTCAAACCACTGGTCTACAGTTATTTGATTTTTCACATACTTTCTTTTAGGGATCATCCTATGCACATACTCCCAAAATTCTTTGTGCTGATTAACAGATGCTATCAATTTCTCTATCATCGTCGCATTATACCGTTTCTTCTTAAACAAATTCATATTCTTGTATTCTTTTCTAGCTTTACAGTAATTCAGTCTATCGTTATCATTTAATGTGCGTCGAAAAATCCTTAACAGTCTACGCATCAATTTTCTATTGTTCTTACATTCCAAGTCAAACCATTCATGCTCTTTCCCTCTGCCATTCACACGCACTCGCTTCTTCATGCAATCTGCAGCCACTTTCAAATTTTCATTAAACAATCGCAAAGCTTCGTCAACATCATTGTCAATCATAGAAATAGCATCAGCAAGTTTTTGGCGCAAGTAGTCTGAATTCAATGCAGTTTTTAAAGTTGCAATTTTATCATCGTTCCAAGCAAATCTGTCAACATATATATTTTTATCTTGATTATCATTCAAAGCATGGTTTGTAGGAAAAGCAACAGACAGCACAACAGGCACATGACTACTTCCGGTTGGATTACAAACATTTAAATGACAACAATCCCATACACTGGCAAACAGATCACACGACAGCAAAAATAAGTCTATGACACTGCATCCTAAGTCACATATAAATGTGTAGCGTCCTTGAAGGTCGCCCTGACACATTCCATTAAGAATACACAAATTTAGTGCAGTACACAGATCTATTAAAGACTTGCCAAAACCATTTATAACATTGTATTGAGATTGTCTATTTGTCACGTCACCACTTCTATGTATAGAATCAAAACGGTCATCTGACAAAGAAACATCTTGTAAAACATTAGAAGTACGAGCATTTAAATCTCCAGAAATAATAAGATAATAGTCATTGTCTAATAAGGCGTTATCAACTAAACAGTTCTCTAACATAGAAACACCGTCCCCTTCCCCATCCACAGTGGTATAAACTAGATCAATGCCTGGCTAGTGTGCAGAACCTGCATGAGTACAAAGACTAATCTTTTATGTCTCTCTGAATCCTGGCTGAAAGAAGATGGAGACCCTGGCTTTCCAGGCTTCAAGAAGACGTCGGATCAAATCCAGGCAGCGTTCTATTGGCCAGGCTGACTTCATTGTTTCTGCCGATCTGATTGCATGAAGGAGGTCAACAGACTGATAAGCATCCGCCATTTGATAACCACACCTATCATTCAATGTGCAACGGGCTCGTCGAGAAGTTCAATGCTACACTAAAGTCTTCCCTGAAGAAGCTGTGCAGCGAACAAGCGTCACCCAGAAAGTGGAATCGATACATCAACGTGTTGTTGTTCGCCTACAGAGAAGTACATCAGGAGTCCACAGGCTTTTCTCAGTTCGAACTACTGTACCGCAGAACCATCCGAGGTCCGATGCACATCTTGAAGAACTGTGGACAATAGACGTGGACACTCCTGAAATGAAGAACAGCTACACGTACGTGTTTGACTCTCGAGATAGCCAGAGAAAACCTGAAAAAATCCCAGGACTGTGGAAAGCGCTGCTATGACCGCAAGGTTGTGAACAAGGAGTTTAAACTTGGCAACAAAGGGCTGGTACTGCCACCTACCAATCACAATAGGTGGCTGATGCAGTGGAAAGCCATATACAAAGTGGAGGTCCTGGTGGAGATCAGCGACTACTAGGTGAAAGTCGACCACGCCAACTTCCTTAAGCTGTACGTGGAAAGGCCACCACTGACTATAACAGCAGCAGCGGAAATTGACGACAGCTTTGACAGCGATGAACTGTTAGAACTTGGAGACTTCCACAGGAAGAAGGCATCAATAACTAGACCAATCCGGACGGAGCTTCAAGCGATGGAGCTAAAGGACTTAATGTGCGAGTTTCACCATAGATTCATAGATATCCCAGGCTCTACATGTACGTCTTTCGTCGAACATAAAGTTCACAGTACTTCATAGTAATTCCCGTTCGATTCAAACACTTGCCGATCACTTTTCAGACCTGCGAATATTTTAACAAAGACGTCAACGAGATGTTGAATATGGGCGTCATTATGGAGTCCAGTCTTCCCCCACCCCACTCCCATCTCGATCCTCTCCCCTCGACTCCCCTCCCTCCCATCTCGTCCCTATGCGTCCTCTGTCGTGGTCGTGAAGAAGAAGGAGGGGAGCAACAGAGTTTGCCTCGATTAAAAGAAATTCAACAAGATCACCGTCTTCGACCCTGAGCCGATGCCTTGTACAGCAGACCTGTTCCCTCATGTATCAGGAAGCACATTTTTCTCAAAGATTGTCCTCAGCAAAGGCTATTGCCAAGTTCTCGTGCCTCAATGGGACATACCATGGCAAAAAATGACTTTTGCTTGGGAACGTCACCACGATTCTGAACACCACACGACCTCAAAGCACGAAGTAAGTGCGGTCTACCTGGGAGTTGGCTGGGAGCAGGTGGTTCATTTGCCAGGATCTTATATATGTAGACTTTTCGTCTGCCTTTAATACCGTGCAGACCCATCTCTTAGTGCAGAAGCTGGAAGCGATGAACCTGAACCCCCACCTCACCCTGTGGGTGGCTGACTTTCTGTCTGAGAGAACACAGACTGTCTGTGTCAAGTCTCCCGCGTATGGCCCCCACCCCCTCTCCCTCCGTCCTCCTTCTCTACTGATGCAGCTCTCCCTGTCTCCTCGTCTCTCTCCTCCTGCTCCTCCTCCGTCAAAACTATCAACACGGGGACCCCTCAGGGCACTGTCATTTCCCCCTTTGTCTTTACACTCTACACAGATGACTGTCGCAGTGACCGAGAAGATCTCAAGATCATCAAATTTTCTGATGACACGGCTCATGTTGACACTTCAGATTCAGCAGCTAATTATGAGGAAAGTGTATCAACCTTCGCACAGTGGTGCGATCAGAATTGTTTGGAACTAAATGTGACCAAAACAAAAGAGATGTTAATTGATTACAGAAGAAATGTAACAGATGTGGCGGCACTCCAGCTGAAGGGACAGGTGGTAGAGAGGGTGGAGGACTACAAGTACTTGGGCATATTGTTGATAACAAATTAAACTTTTCCAGAAATGCAGAGGTTGTCTACAAGAAATGCAGACAAAGAATGTACATCTTGTATCAGCTGAGATCTTTTAAAGTGTCCAGTCATATCATTGAAATGTGTTACCATGCGTTTATTGAGTCTATTCTAACCTTATATTTTATCTGTTGGTTCAAGGGATTGAATGTGAAGAGCAAGAATCAGTTGTGTAGAATAGAGAGTGTGTGCAGCAAGATAGTTGGCAAGAAGCAGGCGACTCTGGAACAACTGTTCCACAAAAGAGCCCTCAGCAAGGCAGTCAGAATTCAGAGAGACCCTACCCACCCACTTTCCTGTCTGTTTGAACTTCTTCCATCTAATCGCAGATTCCGCTGTGCACTAATGCGTACACAGCGCTACAAAAACACCTTCATCCCTACTGCCATATCAATGCTAAATGAGGCCAATGCCAGACCCTCAAACAAAAGACTGTCTTGATGTAGGAGTCTCCCAACTATCTCGCTGAGTGTATGTGCATGTTTGTATGAAGGCATGCGCCTGTGCGTGTGTGTATGTGTGTGTTTGTGAGTATATATGTGTGTGTGTGGTTACAATGAATGTCTGTAAACCACCTTTTAATATACCATTTACCTGATTTAACTGTATTTTTTGACAACTGTTATAATCAGTCAACAGTATTATTGCTTATGTTGATAATAGTTTGATACAGTTATACATTGTTGACCTACTGAGATTCATATTAAACTGAGATTATTTATCTAGCACTGTTGCAACAATATAATTTTTTTTATAAGTCCAGAGTGGTAAATTATGATATACATTATGTCTGTATGTATTTTTATTATATTTTAACTGTTTAAAAAGGGCATTGACATACGTGTGGTAGTACTAGAGTGCGTGTATAGATGTTTGAAGGAAAAGATGAAGTCTAAGAGTACGCAAGTGATTAGATTTATAGAATGTATATAAATTTAGTATTGATTTTTTAGCTCTGTTAAATGTTATAACATGACTGTTTTTAATTATATGTTTTATATGCCTGACATACATTGCTGTGAAACCCCTTGGGGTCATGAGCAATCTTGCCACTGTAGATTGTTCTAACCTATAAAGGGAACAGCGAAAGCCCCAGTTGAAAACCTGTCTTGCCTTTATAGGCATGACTAATTCACTGCGGCAACAGTTCCCCCCCGTTGGAGTGCCGGGGGTTTCAGTATAAATAGTATCCCCACTTTCTGGAAATTTAGTGCTTTAAATTCCCACTGTCGCTGTCTTCCTCATTTGCTCTTTCCCATTCCCGATCTGTCCTACCACTCTGCTATACTATCTTCTTCTTCGCTAGATCAATGACCTACCTTTTTTCTTGAAAACTCTTCCTGGACAAGACTCCTTTGTTTGTGTATGAGGTCTGTTGGATCAGCTTGGGAGTGTTGGACGCTTTCTGCCGGGTGGTCACTAGGGCTTCCTATGAATGTACTATTTAGCACTATAGGCATTTTATATGTATGTTTTTTGTTGATGATTTATAATGATGTTTGTATTCTATTTTGTTTTTGTAATCGGGGAGTTCGCGTAGTTGAGGTCAACCCTCAGCCGTCCCTCGCGTGGGATGTCTTTATTGTAAAGTGACTGGCCGGTGGAGGGCATTCAATTTTCCCACTGGGGTTGTTTCAACAGATCTTTTATGCGGATCGGGGGTTGTCCGGTCCTGATTTGGCTCGGAGGAGTCCGCTGGACCTAAAGCAACAATAAATCAATCAATCAATCAATTGCTGTGAAGTTCCTTATAGGATAATAAAGATTTGTTGTATTGTATTGTATTGTATTGGATACTATAGAGAGTACATACCGAACTATGCCGCCGTCACAGCACCCTTGTCGGATCTAGTGTGAAAATGCTGTTCGAACCAAGTACAGTTAGGACTAGCTTAAGGACCTCCTTTCCAAGGACCCGGTGCTAAGACTTCCTGACACGAACAAACGCAACAGATGAGAGCATCGGAGCCACGCTGATGCAAGAACACGAAGAACCAGTTACGCCAGCAAGTAGCTGTTAAGGGCTGAAAGGAAATACCCAAACCATGGAGACTTCAAAAAAGCCTTTGACCGAGTCTGGCATGCAGCTCTGTGGGCAACCATGAGAGCGTACAAATTCAGCCCTAAAATTATTAAAGTCACCAAAAAGCTTATATGACAAGGCTACCAATGCAGTCCTCCACAACAGCGCCATTTGAAACTGGTTTAGAACAAAAATCGGTGTGCGTCAAGGATGCCTACTCTCTCCAAAACTCTTCAACATCTTCCTAGAACGAAACATGTCAGATGTCCTTGCAGCTCACGAAGGCACAGTCAGCATAGGGGGTAGAGCAATCTCCAACCTCCGTTTTGCGGATGACATTGATGGATTGGCTGGACAAGAACTAGAACAGCTGGTACAGAGGCTTGACACCACCTCTAGAGCCTATGGGATGGAAATAAGTGCAGAGAAGACCAAAATTATGACCAAAAACACCAGTGACATCAACATAGACATCAAAGTCCAAGGCCATTCCCTCAACACAGTGCATAGCTTCAAATATTTAGGAGCCATTTTATCAGACAATGGGTCCCGACAGAAAGTCGTCTTCAGGATCGCACAAACAACTGCTGTCCTGAAAAGATTGAAGCCCATTTGGAAAGACATGACCATCAGTCTACATTCCAAGGTAAGGCTGCTGCGCTTCCTTGTCATCTCCATCTTCCCATAAGTTGTAAAACATGGACCGTCACAGCAGATCTACAACGACGAATACACATCATGGAGATGAGGTGCTACTGAAGACTTCTGGGGATTTCCTATACCCAGCACACCACCAACAACAAAGTCCGACAGACCATCACATAAGCCATTGGACAACACGATGACATGCTCACAGTGGTGAACAAACAGAGACTCCGATGGTATGGCCACATCACCAAAGTATCAGGCCTTGCAAAACCATCCTTCAAGGCACGGTGCAAGGAGGCAGAAGAATAGGGAGACATGAAAAGAGATGGGAGGACAACATTTAAGAATGGACTGGCTTGACACTAAGTGAAGCCATGAGGATTGCTGAGGACAGAGAAAGAAGGAGCACGCTGGTTAAACGATCATCTGTGATGCCCCAACGACCTTCGAGTTATGGGATAGGATAGGCTATAGGATAGCCTACTTCAAGGATAAAGACATTAAAAGCTCTTCAATAGACGATGATGATGATGATGATGATGATGATGATGATGATGATGATGATGATGATGATGATGATGATGATGATGATATTTATTTACGTCCCTTGCTCCATAAGGGTTTAGGACTTCCGTAATATAGGTTAGTGCAAAAGAAAATCCAATAAAAGACCAAATGAAATAAATATTAACAAATTCAATAGACAAGAAGTCAAATGAACAACGATGCACAGCACCTAAAATGTAGAACAATGTTGAAAGGAATCGCAACGTTCGTTTTCCAGGAGGACAGCTGATACATGTCAACGATGAAGTGGCGGTTCAACGTTGATCCTCGCAGAAGCAATGATTTGTGTACGTTAATCATTATTGTTTGAGTCAGTTTGGTGATTGCATCAGGGCAGAGCAGTGGTACGGATTAGGACAGGTAAGTGTGTCCTATTTCTTTATCTCGGAGACACTGTACTGCAACTGCCAGGCTTTCACTAAAGTTATTGCTGTTGTTGTTACAGCAACTTATATACTGAATTTGCGTTTGCCAAAGTCCTGTAAAAAAGCAAGAGAACAGGCCTTACACAAGCCAGCGATAGGCAGATATGTCCCCAAATGTAACACCGAGGACCCGGACAAATGGTGCATTGTACAGATTTGGGGTAGCACTGGCCAGTAAGTCTTTATGTGTGTTTGTGTACACAGGCCTACAGAACTATGCCGGAGAGTGTATAGATCATACGTGTTTGTATGCGTGAATGAGTATGCGTAGATAGATGGATAGATCGATTGATGATGATGATAATGAAAACTATGGTATTGCTAATAATGATAATGATAATGAGGGTGATGATGATGATTCAAAATCGATGATGAGGATAATGGTGACAATAGTGAGGATAATTGTTGTCACGACACACCCGGACTGGGTCTAGGTGTGGTGTACATTTGTTAGTGCTAACACTAGAGAATAACCCACCCAACCAATAACTAACACAACTCAGAGGTGAACGAGACAAAAAAATTCTTTTATTCAATCACACACAATCAATTATCCCCCCCCTTCCCTTCCCACTATACTCATACCCGCAGCAATCAAAACATAGATGGACAAGGATGATGTGAAAACAAAATATGAAATCATATAACGATGAAATGTGAACAGAATTGCAAAATGAAATCAATGAAACAACGAAATTCAATACAATATTTTGAAAAAGGCAAAATTCAAAGCAAAACAATGAATATTTCAATTATTGTAACACGGTTTTCCCAAATGGAAAAGATTATGCACTTCAGCAGATGATTCAGTTATGAAATAATAAGATTCGAACACAAGTAATGTCTTGGGTCTGTATATAGCTGACTATTTGCTCAAATCAAGAGTCTTTCATCAAAGTCCTTTTCACTGTCACTTCACAACTAAATCACTGTCTATCAGAGAATGTTCTATTAGTTAATGGTCCATAAAGTTTGTGCACACAATATATAACTTTTCCGGCACTGAAGAAGAATAATAATATGCTTGAAGATAATATAATATAATGAAGTCCTGGTTAAATACAAACCCTCCTCTCGGGAGGAGAGGAGTGAGGCGGAGAATAGTGGGGGTGGTGAAGGATCCCCCACCAGCGAGGTAAGGTAACCGCCCACCGCGCTACCCTGGCAGAGCTGGACTCCACCCCAGATAGGTCAGCGACAGCAGCCACAACCACAGTGCCCACATCACGCCACCACACAAAGTAAGGGCCTGGTCTCACACCCACCGCCAGACAAATGCACTCCACTCGTGATGATCCGGGGGGGACAACACAAACAACAACACAACCCGGAGGAGGAAAAATGGTCGGAGATCAACAGGCCGGTCTCTGGGTCACACTTCGGACATCCATCCACCCCAACGTGTCGATGGCTTTGCTGGGTCTCCAATCGAGGACGACACACAACTTAGAACAGGCCTCAAATTCTTAGTCCAAAAAACGCAGGCACTAGTTCTCCCTCTCACACCCTTCGGCAGTTGACACCAACTTATTATTCCCTGCACAGACTCTCGAACATTTCTTTTTATTTTCCCCTGCTAACTTGGTAGAATGTTCTAGTGAACGTATACTGCAGCTCCCTCTCTGTTTATATGCCCTATGCACGGATTTCTCGGTCTAATTCCTCTATCCGGCTGTATAGCTAACACTCCCTTCTCTTCTCTCTCATATCCCACACTCTATGTACACCACAGGCGCCAGAACGGACTTTTCTTTTCCCTCTAAGTCATAACGTGACACACCCCCCTCCTAGATCAAACACCCGGGTTTGATTCTCTTCATCACGGACTTAGACTGCTAACTTCCCCTCCCCTGTCTACGCAGCGAGTCTACTCAGGAAATCCGCAGGTACATTGTCCTTACCAGGAATGTTTTCTACCTGAATCGAAAACGGCTGCAGTTGCAGCGCCCATCTCATGAGCCTGCTGTTGGTCGTTTTTGCCTGCTGCAAATACTGTAACGGCCTATGGTCAGTTTGAACCGTGAACGTTTTCCCGTATAGATATTGCCTAAACTTTTGCACACCCCATACGATTGCGAGACATTCCTTTTCGATCGTTGAGTAGTTTCTTTCGGCTTTAGACAACTTTTTGCTAGCACATGCTATGGGTTGTTGCCCATGACCTTGGTCCTGACAGAGAATGGCACCGATCCCTCCCTCTGACGCGTCAGTCTGCAGAATGAACGGCCTATCGAAGTCGGGTAAGCAGCATACGGGACTCGCACACAATCGTCCTTTAAGCGTGACGAACGCTTCCTCACACGAGTCATCCCATGTCACCCTTCCCGCTTTCCCCCCTTTCGTCAGGTCTGTCAAGGGAGATGCAATGGCAGCAAAGTTTGGCACAAACCGTCGATAGTAGTTCACTAAACCGAGGAAGGACCTGACCTGTTTCTTTGTCTGGGGTTGGGGAGCGTCTCTAATGCGCTGCATCTTGTCCCCCTCTGGACGTATCTGTCCATTACCCACGGTATGCCCCAAGTATTCGAGTTGCTGAAAACCCAAATAGCACTTCTTTGGCCGTGCTGCCAACTGTACCTCTCTCAGTCTAGTGAATAGCTTGGCGAGACACTGAAGATGACGCTCTTTCGTTTCGGTGGCTATCATTAAGTCATCCATGAAGTTGCTAACTTCGGGTAACCGCAACGGTTCTAGCAGTTTGCGCATCATCCTGGAAAACACGGCGCCGGCCGTCTTAAGACCGAATGGCATCACTTGCCACTGAAATTGCCCCGCGGGGGTCGTGAACGCGGTCTTTTCCTTGTCTTCTAGACGCATGGGGACCTGCCAATACCCCTTAGCTAGATCCAGTTTGCTGAGATACTTTGCCTTCGACAGCAGCGAGAATAAGTACTCTATATCTGGGAGCGGTTCCGCGTCAAAGACGACTTTCTGGTTTAGCTTACGGAAGTCTACGCAAAACCGTATGGTTCCTTCTTTCTTCCGAACCAGCACAATGGGCGAACTATACGGGGAACTGGCCCTCTCAATAACCCCCATCTTCAACATCGTTTCCACCTCCCCTTTTACTATTTCTAGCTGGGAATGGGGTAGCGGATACTGTCGGGTCCTCACGGGTTCGTCGTCAGTCAGTTTGATCTCGCATGTGTCCAGTGTAGTGCGTAGGGGAAAATCCGTCAAGACGTCGCTAAACTGCCTCGCGAGATGCTTCAGTTCCAGATGCAATTCTGGACATGAAGGATCGAGGTGCACGTCTTCCGGACCTTCAGAAGGTACCAGTGGAACAGTGGGAACGTCCCCCTCAGCTATTTGTACCTCCTCGTCTTCCCCTTCATCCCCCTCTTCTACCACGACTGTAGTGACGGCCACCCTCTCATGAAACCTTTTTAGCAGATTTGCGTGATACAGCTTGCTTTTCATGCCTATGCGGATCCTGTAGTCACACTCGCCCACCCGTTCTAACACCTCAAAGGGACCCTGCCACGCCATTTGCAACTTATTGTGTTTCGTCGGCAGCAATAGCAATACTTTGTCGCCTACTGCGAACGTGCGTGGTCTGGTCTTCCGGTCAAAGTGCTGTTTCTGACGTTTTGTCGCACCCTTTAGATGTTGCTGAGCCAGTTTGCATGTCTCTTCTATCCTATTCCTTAGGTCTACCACATACTGGCTCGCATCCCTGATCTCTTCCCCCATCTGTTCCTTTGTCCACAAATCTCGCAGTACTGCCATGGGCCCCCTAACAGTCTTCCCATACAAAAGTTCAAAGGGAGCGAATCCTGTCGATTCCTGCGGTACTTCGCGGTATGCAAAAAGCAATGCTGGAAGGAACCTGTCCCAACAACGGGGTTGTTCAGCGGCTAGCTTCTTCAGCATAGAAACCAGAGTACCGTTGAACCGCTCTACGAGACCATTGCACTGCGGATGATAGGGTGATGTGGATTTCCCATGGACAGACAGTAACCTATTCACCTCTTTCATCACGTGAGACATGAACTGGGGCCCCTGGTCGGTCAAGATTTCCCTCGGGATGCCCACCCTCGACCACACTTCCCACAGTGCTTCTGCCACCCTCTCGGACTCAACCCCTTTTAGTGGAACGGCCTCGGGATATCTGGTGGCGTAATCCACTATCACCAAAATGAATCTGTTCCCCCTTTCTGATGCGGGTGTGATCGGTCCCACCAAATCTATGGCTACCCTCCGAAATGGTTCCTCTACTAACGGCAGCTGCTGCATAGGGACCTTGGACACTCTTCCCCTGGGCACTACCTTTTGGCACTGTGCGCACGACTCACAGTATCGCCGTACCTCGGCGCACATCCCAGGCCAATAAAAAGTTCCCCATATACGCTCCCGTGTTCTCTTGCCACCCAGATGCCCTCCCATGGGAGGGTCATGCGCTAACCGCAATACCGCTCCCCTCAGGTTCTTGGGGACCACCAACTGTGACATCCTACTTCCCCCTTTGCTGTACACCCTGTATAAGACCCCTTTCTTCCGCTGAAACTCGACCAAACTTTTCCCTGACTGCACTGTCTTCCCTACGTCAGCTAGTTTCCTAGTTTTGGCTAGTGATTCGTCCTGTCCTTGCCACTCTACTAGCTGTCCGGGAGTTACATCGAGTTGAGTCGGTCGGACTACGGTCAGCGGGTCTTCGGTCAGTCTTTCCCGTTGGACCTGAGCGCGAGTTTGGACCGCTGCGGCCATCGCGCACTCGCTTCCGTCTACTGTCACGGCGCTCCTGTGTCCACTAGCGAACGTTACCCAATTCCCGAGAATCACGTCGGGGCCCATCTGTTGTACCACGATTAACTCGACTCTACCTCGCACAAACGGCGACTCTATGTCGACCCAAGCGGTGGGGTACTTGTCAGCCTTAGCATGGTCCACCGGTTGGACCTCCACCATGCGACCCGTCATCTCTTCTGCCCCCACCCACTTAGCGGCGATAGCCCCCATTTCTGCGCCTGTGTCTCTCATGATACGCACTTCTTGCCCCTGCGCTAGTCCGCGACTCCAAGGGTTGTATGGGCAAATTATCCGCATCCCTACAGTCACTGGTGCGGTCATTACTGTCGGGGTTTCGGGTGCAACCGTCACTTGGTTAAGGCCAGTCTTCTTTTTGCAAAACCGGGCTATATGGCCCTTCTGTTTACAGTGGAAACACACCCGTTCGTCATCAGTCTTCTTAGGTTGGCTACCCGACTCTGTCTTGGGAGTAGTTGGTACAGTCGTCCCTGTTGGCACCCTGTCCCTCCTCTGAAATGGTCGAGAGGACCCCCCCACTGGGGTTCGGGTCACGGCCCGTTTAGCATCTATATGCAACTGTGCCATGCTGGCCGCTTCCGTCCCGTCTTTGGGCTGCCTTTCTCGCACGAACATTTCTAACTCGGGACTCATGACGGCATATAGCTGTTCTGACAAAAAGGTGTCTAACACTTCTCGTACGTCGCCTATGTCCTTGTTAGCCAGACAAAACCACCTCTTGACTAGAGTTGTCAACCTAACGAAAAACTGGGGAAATGATTCAGCCCCTTCCTTTTTGGATTCTCTGAACTGTCGCCTATAGTAATCGGCGTTCTTTCTGAACCGCTTCAATAAGGCGTCCCTCACAGTGTCAAAATCTTTTGCCTGGTCAATCGTCAGCCTAAGATAGGTCTCGCGGGCCTCCCCCTGTAACAACGGCGCTAACCTATCACCCCACACTTCTTTAGGCCACCCCTGGGTCTCAGCCACACGCTCAAAAAGCTGTAAATAGGATTCTATGTCTTCTTTGTCGTCCAACGGACGCATCTTCATCGAATACCCCCTATTTACCTCGCGCCTTTGCCTATCTTCCTCAACCTGACGGTTGCTAGCCTCTAGCTGTAACCTAAGCCTGTTCTCAGCAGCTTCTATCTCTTCCTTCCGGGCTCGTTCAGCGGCCGCCAACTCTGCCTTACGCATCTCTCGCTCGGCTTCTAGCCTTCTGTCTGCATTTGCCCGCTCGGCTGCTAGTTCTTCCCTACGTGCTCTTTCCGTGGCCTGTAGCTCTTCCCTACGTGCCCTTTCGGCTGTGAGCCGTTCTATCTCTCGCTCTAACTTCTCTTCTTCTTTCCTGACCTCCTCCATCACGAAGTGAGCTAACGCGGCATCCCTAAAGCCAAGGTTAGTGCCTAGAGCTGTGTATCTCTCATAAGGACTAGTTTCCCCCCTAGTTTTGCCCTTCCTACCAGGTGTCAGTCCAGCCGTTCCAAGGGTACGAGAAGGAGTACTCACTGTGCCTGGTGTGACCGGTGTGTCTAGTACGCCAGCTCCCAGGGGCTGGATGTCACTCTCCTCCCACTGGAGGTCTCTCCCCGCGGCTGCGTCAGCCACCCGCCCTGCCACTGCGTGCCTCTTCGGCGGCATCCTACCAGCGATGTAAGTGCCTAGAGACCAGCCGCCGAACACCGAGCAGAGCCTCCTCCTGCGACAACTCAAAAATCAAAGAAACGGGGACAAACACACACAGACGACGAGACAACGAATAAACACTAGACGAACAATGACAAGAGCCGGAGGGTCCCCGCTGCCCGGATCCTTAACAGCGGAAGGCACACAGCCCGTCCCTACCCTCCGTTTATGCGTATGCACTCCCTGGGTTGTAGGCCCTAGAGCTACACTCCCCTACTCCCGCCAACCGCCCACTAGCATTCACTCGTACACACCAACACACAAACAAAACACGGCACCTCTGAACCTAACTAATCTACAACACTGAAACACACCCTAACATGAACCCTATCACATTTATTTACCCCCTACTGCCCTATCTCAATCCCACCGCTGCCACCACTTAATGTCACGACACACCCGGACTGGGTCTAGGTGTGGTGTACATTTGTTAGTGCTAACACTAGAGAATAACCCACCCAACCAATAACTAACACAACTCAGAGGTGAACGAGACAAAAAAATTCTTTTATTCAATCACACACAATCAATTATCCCCCCCCCCTTCCCTTCCCACTATACTCATACCCGCAGCAATCAAAACATAGATGGACAAGGATGATGTGAAAACAAAATATGAAATCATATAACGATGAAATGTGAACAGAATTGCAAAATGAAATCAATGAAACAACGAAATTCAATACAATATTTTGAAAAAGGCAAAATTCAAAGCAAAACAATGAATATTTCAATTATTGTAACACGGTTTTCCCAAATGGAAAAGATTATGCACTTCAGCAGATGATTCAGTTATGAAATAATAAGATTCGAACACAAGTAATGTCTTGGGTCTGTATATAGCTGACTATTTGCTCAAATCAAGAGTCTTTCATCAAAGTCCTTTTCACTGTCACTTCACAACTAAATCACTGTCTATCAGAGAATGTTCTATTAGTTAATGGTCCATAAAGTTTGTGCACACAATATATAACTTTTCCGGCACTGAAGAAGAATAATAATATGCTTGAAGATAATATAATATAATGAAGTCCTGGTTAAATACAAACCCTCCTCTCGGGAGGAGAGGAGTGAGGCGGAGAATAGTGGGGGTGGTGAAGGATCCCCCACCAGCGAGGTAAGGTAACCGCCCACCGCGCTACCCTGGCAGAGCTGGACTCCACCCCAGATAGGTCAGCGACAGCAGCCACAACCACAGTGCCCACATCACGCCACCACACAAAGTAAGGGCCTGGTCTCACACCCACCGCCAGACAAATGCACTCCACTCGTGATGATCCGGGGGGGACAACACAAACAACAACACAACCCGGAGGAGGAAAAATGGTCGGAGATCAACAGGCCGGTCTCTGGGTCACACTTCGGACATCCATCCACCCCAACGTGTCGATGGCTTTGCTGGGTCTCCAATCGAGGACGACACACAACTTAGAACAGGCCTCAAATTCTTAGTCCAAAAAACGCAGGCACTAGTTCTCCCTCTCACACCCTTCGGCAGTTGACACCAACTTATTATTCCCTGCACAGACTCTCGAACATTTCTTTTTATTTTCCCCTGCTAACTTGGTAGAATGTTCTAGTGAACGTATACTGCAGCTCCCTCTCTGTTTATATGCCCTATGCACGGATTTCTCGGTCTAATTCCTCTATCCGGCTGTATAGCTAACACTCCCTTCTCTTCTCTCTCATATCCCACACTCTATGTACACCACAGGCGCCAGAACGGACTTTTCTTTTCCCTCTAAGTCATAACGTGACAATTGTAACAGCAGAAATGTTGCCGGCAAAAACGTGGTAAATTAGCTTAGCGAGAAACAGATAGTATCGAATAAACTTGACGTTAATTCACTAGTTATCTAAAGAAAAGTTCACATGTGTCAAATTAACCTTCTTGAGCCGTTCGTTCCCCCAACAATCAGGCAGACCTCGCTTAACCAAGAATGTTAAATAGCTTACTTCGCCAATATGACCAGGGTCTCTTGCGATAAGTAGCCTATGCGACTCGTATCTCTATTTGATCTACCCTGTTGCGTCTCTGAAGTCTAGACATAACCCAGCGTGTCTCCCAAGTAGAACAGGTGAGTAGAGTTTCCAAAAAAGAATATTCAAATGTAGTCCCATAGGAACGAGATTAACTAGGTACGAGATTAACTAGAAACGAGAATTAAACGATTGGTCAGAGAGCGTAGAACCCCCATGGATATCCTTGGACCCCAAACTCTAGCTCGTCAGTCGAAAACGAAGTAGGAAGCCAGGAGGGTCAAAGGAACAGACTGCAGTGAACCAGAAAGCCTCAGTGATAAGACTAGAGACGGGTTCACGATTCCCAGAGACTAGAAGTAAGTTAAGACTAGTAGTTTGATACGTGTGTGTTTATATTATATTGATATTAGTATGTATATATATATATATATATATATCTTAACCTTAAGATTCGGATCGAAGTGTGCATATGGGAAGTGTGCATATGAGAAACTCGGCAGGTGTCTGATGCTATAGACTCCATGCAGAGGGTACCGCATACCCATATCTGAATAGAATATTGTAGCCAGAGTTCTGAATTTTACAGTTCAGCTCTGTGAAGGTTTGTGGAGTCAACGCATGATGCTTGCTCCCATGGAAGAGAAATAGATCATCTAGAATCTACCTCGCCACGTCCGAACCCCGTAGCTACACGACTCACCCGATCATCCTGAGAGGCAAGAACCCTCAACTTGATCGACAGACCCAAGCTCATGCAGCAGCGTTGAAGCTAAGTCTCCCTCAAATGCCAACTGAGATATAACCCTCCGGACCCATAGTCGACCACCAGAACAATAGTATTAGACTACAAAAACCAGAACATTATTAGATCTGCTTAGCAAGTGATGAAAAAGAACTGCTAAAGAAAGACATTGAACAATTATAATTATTGATTTACATTTAAATGAAGAAATGTTAGAATTTGTGTTGACTATATAAAAGTTGAAATCACATACATACGACTAGGGTCATTCTATTTGTATCGTTGTGTGTCTACTAGTTTTTCTGCTCTTGAGACCAAGTATTCTAATCCTTTGATTAGTAATAAGCATTTCTTAAAGTGAGCCAAATGATACTTTGAAACCCGAGAACAAATATAAATTTTATGTGACCAAGCACCGTGATTAGTCTCTCACACTGCATTGGAATTCTGGCAAAAGAACGGCCGATAAAGGTAGCCTAACGCCCCATCTTTCTACAAGTCTTACTCCCCTAGTAAGATAAACGTATCTTCCCTAGAATATCATCACAATAATGATGATCTGATGTACAGCGCATGGTGTGTAAGCGAGACGGGAACGCAGCTGCGCTCCCCGGAAGGAAACTACGAATGGGGACCTGCGAAGCACATTCATGTGGACAAGAACACTTGCCGTAAGTAGAATGGAACAACCACAACAGTCAATTTGAATTGAACAAAGATGAAAGTTTTGAAAGCGAGATAGTAAAACTTTACCAAAGTTTGGTTGAATGGTGAACTGTAGCCAAATTGGCACATACTGTAGCCATAGGCACATACTGTAGCCATTGGCACATACTGTAACCATTGGCTCATATTGTAGCCACTGGCACATGTGACGGGAGTTTACTGTTGCTGGGCTCTGCACAATGGACTGCTATTACCTCCTCATCTTAGTCGGTGGGGATCGCTAGTAATCTCCCTTTGACTTCACTTAATTCATTTATTTGTTTAGCTCGGTCTGTGTTAAGGCTGGGGTACAGAGTTAGATAGAAAAATGGTAAAAGATCACTGTCACACTAGCTTTCACACGGCTATGAATCATATGTAGTCCAGCCACTTGATAACAGTAAAAATCACACATTTATTTCATCTACTCTATACACGATCTTCGAAGTACGAATCTAACTTAAACGTTTAATTGTCAATGCGAATGGTTCGATCCCTGATAATCTAGGCAGCTACTTTTTCTTCCTCGGGCACTGGCTACTTTCTGCCTTAAGGGTCAGAAGTCTTGATGAGTGGACTACTGTGGTCCTGTTTATACAGAATTTTAGTGCACGGTTTCTTGTTGCACTTAAACTGTGGGGTTGAAGCGCTGCGTTGAGGTCGCTTCTACGACACGTTGTGTTGTCGTTGCTTGTGTTCGACGGGGAGGGGGGGGGGTATCTGCGCACAATGCTGTAGATGCCTCGGCAGCCAACTGTACGCGTCGACGTGGTTGTTGTCATTTGCTGAGTTGGGCTCACGATATACTGCCTGCTCGTCTGTAACATATGAGACGAAATTCTGCACAACCCTGTATAATAGGTCTGTGCAGAGCGTCTCACTGACAGCCAAAGTAGCCCTCAGTGATAGCTCCACATTGTAACGTGCCGAAAGCGTCCCTGGCCCAATTTAACTCCCGGGAGTTATTCTGGTCCTGGACCAGATTGACCCCCAGCCTGTTCCAAAATCACTCTCTGGGGAATGAAGATTACATAGGAACAATTGATGTTATGCACTCTACTGTGATCCAGATCAGCCTCCCGGGAGTTAGTTTGGCGCAAATTTTTAAGTACCAGAATGACTCCCGGGAGTTAAAGTGGGTCTGTCCTAAAACAGCCCCCACTTGCAACAGAGATTAAATCTGGGACTGGCCCAGATGCACTCCCGGGAGTCATTCTGGGACAATTTTAGATGTGCCAAAACGGCCCCTGGGGGGCTAATCTAGAACCGATGAGAGTCAGATTGGGTCAGGCCCAGACTGGCCCCCTCTAGCCTATTAAAAGGAGCATGAAGACTGCGTCAGTAATCTCATCAGACAAAATCATGGGAGTAAAACGGGGACAAGACCAAAACAGGTCCCCTAACAAAATGCATGTAAAATACAATGAAAGGGGAGTCAAATGGGGACAGGGCCAAAACCGCCCACCTATCCTATCCATCAGATGCAAAAAACACTGCACAGGAGATCTAGAGTCAAACGGGGACAGGACCAAAACCGCCTCCTTACCCATCACATGCAGCATACACTAAACCTGGGAGTCAAACGGGGACGGGACCAAAACCGCCCCCACCCCAACCCATCAGATGCAGCAAATACTACATAGGGGAGTCAAACGGGGACAGGAACAAAACCGCCCCCCCCCCCCCCTACCCATCAGATGCATGAAACACTGCACAGAGGAGTTAAACGGGGACAAGACCAAAACCGTCCCCCCTACCCACCACATGCAGCAAACACTGAACAGGAGAGTCAAACGGGGACAGGACCAAAACCGCCCCCCCCCCTCTTACCAATCAGATGCAGAAAACACTGCACAGGGGAGTCAAACGGGGACAGGACCAAAACCGCCACCCCCCTCTTACCCATCAGATGCAGAAAACACTGCACAGGGGAGTCAAACGGGGACAGGATCAAAACCGCCCCCCTACCCACCACATGCAGCAAACACTGCACAGGGAGTAAAACGGGGACAGGACCAAAACCGCCCCCCACTCCCTTACCCATCAGATGCAGAAAACACTGCACAAGGGAGTCAAACGGGGACAGGACCAAAACCGCCCCCCCCCTACCCATCACATGCAGCAAACACTGCACAGGGAGTAAAATGGGGACAGGACCAACCCCTCCCCCCCTACCCATCACATGCAGCAAACACTGCACAGGGAAGTAAAACGGGGACAGGTCCAAAACCGCCCCCCTCCCTATCACAAGAAGCAAACACTACACAGGGGAGTCAAACGTGGACAGGACCAAAACCGCCCCCCCCCCCGCCCCTACTTATCACATGCAGCAAACACTGCACAGGGGAGTCAAACGGGGACAGGACCAAAACCGCCCCTCCTACACAATTAGTTGTAACTACAAAACACTGCACAGGGGAGTCAAACGGGGACAGGACCAAAATCGCCCCCCTACCCACCACATGCAGCAAACACTGAATAGGGGAGTCAAACGGGGACAGAACCGAAACCGCCCCCTCCCCTTTACCCATTAGATGCAGAAAACACTGCCCAGGGGAGTCAAACGGGGACAGGACCAAAACCGCCCTCCCTAACCATCACATGCAGCAAACACTGCCCAGGGGAGTCAAACGGGGACAGGACCAAAACCGCCTTCCTACCCACCACATGCAGCAAACACTGAACAAGGGAGTGAAACGGGGACAGGACCAAAACCGCCCACCCTCCCTTACCCATCAGAAGCAGAAAACACTGCACAAGGGAGTCAAACGGGGACAGGACCAAAACCGCCCCCCCCCCCCTGCCCATCACATACAGCAAACACTGCACAGGGGAGTAAAACGGGGACAGGACCAACCCCTCCTCCCCCTACCCATCACATGCAGCAAACACTGCATAGGGGAGTAAAACGGGGACAGGACCAAACCGCCCCCTCCCTATCACAAGAAGCAAACACTACACAGGGGAGTCAAACGTGGACAGGACCAAAACCGCCCCCCTCCCCCTACCCATCACAACTATTGCGGAGACTAAACTCACTTTTTGTTTCGAGTCCCTTGTATTGTGACTGAAAGAACACGTTTTGGGGAGTCAAACGGGGACAGGATCAAAACCGCTTCCCCCCCCCCCTCCTATTCATCAGAAGAAGCAAACACTGCACAGGGGAGTCAAACGGGGACAGGACCAAAACCGCCCCCCTCTACCCACCACAAACACTGAACAGGGGAGTCAAACGGGGACGGGACCAAATCCGCGCCCCCCAACCCATCAGATTCAGCAAATACTGCTTAGAGAAGTCAAACGGGGACAGGACCAAAATCGCCCCCCCCCCCTCCCTACCCATCAGATGCAGAAAACACTGCACATGGTAGTCAAACGGGGACAGGATCAACCCCCCCCCCAAACCCATCACATGCAGCAAACACTGAACAAGGGAGTCAAACGGGGACAGGACAAAAACCGCCCCCCCCCCCTCTTACCCATCAGATGCAGAAAACACTGCACAGGTGAGTCAAACGGGGACAGGATCAAAACCGCCCTCCTACCCACCACATGCAGCAAACACTGCACAGGGAGTAAAACGGGGACAGGACCAAAACCGCCCCCCACTCCCTTACCCATCAGATGCAGAAAACACTGCACAGGGGAGTCAAACGGGGACAGGACCAAAACCGCCCCCCCCTACCCATCACATGCAGCAAACACTGCACAGGGAGTAAAACGGGGACAGGACCTACCCCCCCCCCTACCCATCACATGCAGCAAACACTGCACAGGGGAGTAAAACGGGGACAGGACCAAAACCGCCCCCCTCCCTATCACAAGAAGCAAACACTACACAGGGGAGTCAAACGGGGACAGGACCAAAACCGCCCCCTCCCTTACCCATCACAGGCAGCAAACACTGCACAGGGGAATAAAACGGGGACAGGACCAACCCCCCCCCCCTACCCATCACATGCAGCAAACACTGCACAGAGGAGTAAAACGGGAACATGACCAAAACCGCCCTTTCCCTATCACAAGAAGCAAATAACTGCACAGGGGAGTCAAACGGGGACATGACCACCCCCCACTCCCCCAATCATCAAATGCAGCAAACACTGCATAGGGAAGTTCTATATTTCGTGTTTAAAATAAATGAATAAAACAATGTATTGTTTGTGATTTGTTAGTTGCAATACAGTCTATTACAATATTACTTTGTTCTCTGTTTTACCAGAGGTTGATGAACTTTTAGTTTTACATACTAACATGGCTTATCAGTGACGAGATGACATCATTTGGGGTGGCTCAGTAGCGCAGTCGGTTAGACCGCTGGTTTCCTATGCCGAAGGTCGAGGGTTCGATCCCCGCAAGGGGAGAGCCCGATACCACCACATCAATCTCATCAAGAAATACACGGACCGACCAGCGACCCCTAGCACTCACAACTTGCTAGCCATCGCCATCGCGGAAGAATGGAGACGAATGCAGTAGAGTATCCCCTGCATTCCAAAGAAACCCACAAAGACGTGATACTCAACGGAGACCTAGCCGCCAAACAGCAACAGCAAGTACTACAGGTCATTCGACAACATCAGACTGTGCTCACAGACCGACCAGGGAGGACAGACCTCGTCGAAGTAACCCTAACGGTGACCGACCCAACACCCGTCCGCCAGAAGCTGTACCCGATGCCTTCTAGGGGGGTCCGGGGGCATGCCCCCCCGGAATTTTTTTTTCAAAGATGCAAAATGGTGCAATCTGGTGCAATCTGAACCTTGAAAAAGCCATTTGTGATGGTCTGGGACTTTGAGCTTTTTTAACAATTGAACTGACAAACTCTAGGGTACAAAAATAATCCTCTGCCCCTCCCTTAAAAAAACAACAACACACACACAAACATTTATTTATCAGCAGAGATGTTTTGTATACTATTCACTACTTTTTGTCGATCGGTAACGGTATAAAGCTTTACCTTGTAGTTTATGAACATCACAGCCCTGCTTTCATTTTCAGTCTTGCTGCACTAGGTTCCTCGGCATTAGTACCATTTGTGAATTGTGTCTTCCTGCAAAACAGTTCACTGCCTCTTTGAAGTCAATATCAACTTCCCTGTGCACTCTCAGTAAAGCAAGTCCATTGAGCCTCTGTTGCCCCATTGTGAAGCGCAGGTAGTTTTTCAGGTTGCGCAACTGACTCTTTGAACAGTAGTGACAGGCAGGATACAAAGGTACTTTAGCATGATGAACAGGTTGGGATAAAAATCCCTGTCACAATGTTTCAGTGCTTCTGATGCCGTGGATGGGATGATAGCTGTCGCATTCTCAGCAGCACTTCGCCATTTGCAAACCCACCGTTGGTATTCTGCATCAAGGGTAGCGTTGTATGGTAGGCCAGACTCCCACAACATTGCCAGTGTCTTCACCCCTTCTGGAACCTGCATGAAACCATCCTGGTTGTCTATTAAAGTGCTTGGCACCAGACAGAGACCATCAACAGCATTTTTGAACCTCGAGTCCAATTCGGTTGACAGGTGTTCCAAGAAAGGAATGGCAATGCTAATCTTGAAATATTCTTCTGGAGTGGCCGCAGGTTGGTTGTCACGGAGAGTCTGTCGGGATGCTTGACGAGGAACAATAACATCAGTTGTCAAAGCATTTGCCATTTTGCTAACTTCACCAAACCAGGCAACAAACGCTGTGTTCATAATTATCAACTTAGCATCTTAATTAATATTTCTAAAAAGTCGTTTTGGGGGGATTAGGGCAGTATCAAGGTGAAGGTGCTGGAAGAGGCTTGCGGCCAGAACAGGAAAATATGGCTGCATTTACTAATTTAGGCTTAGGGGTTGGGTTATTTGGTCGTTTCAACGGGAAAACGCTTTGGACGTTTCAACGGATCCCTTGAAATGGATTTCCGTTGAATTGTCTATAAATAACTCTTTGTACCTTGGACCAAAAGTGACTAAAAACTGCAATGTTAATAACACTTTTTTTTTTAAAATTGAAACTCTTTACATTAAATAAAATCTTTTTTTTATATATTTTTTTTTACTTTGGAGGGGGGGTTCCGGAACCCAGGTAACCTCCCACCCCTGGATCCGGCCCTGCTCGTTTATGGACGACATCCTCATCGCAACACCTACGTGGGAGGAACATGTCACGCTCCTACAACAACTACTCGCCCGCCTCAGAGACACTGGATTGACGGCAAGACCCACCAAATGTCAGATTGGATTCACAGAGCTAGAATTTCTGGGACACACCATCAGTCAAGGAAGCCTGCGACCGGTAGAAAAGACAGTGAAATGCCTACTCGACGCTCCTAGGCCCAAGACCAAGAAGGAAGTGCAGTCATTTCTAGGACTGTGCGGCTTCTACCAGAAGTTCATCTCCAACTACAACAGCATCGCCGCGCTACTGACAAATGGAACCCGGAAAATCGCCCCGGACAAAGTCGTATGGACAGCGGAATGTGAGACAGCATTCCAAACACTCAAGGACAGAATGACATCGGCGCCAGTACTCCACCTACCCGATTTGACTCAGCCCTTCGTTCTTCGCACCGACGCCAGTGACTTAGGACTCGGAGCAGTACTGCTACAGCGCGACCCCAAGAATGCAGAGACGCTATTCCCTGTCGCCTACGCCAGCAGAAAATTGAGACCCGCCGAGACCCACTACGCCACGTCGGAGAAAGAATGCCTTGGACTAGTCTGGGCCATACAGAAGTTTCAACTCTACCTGTATGGGACACACTTCACAGTTCAGGTGGACCACCAACCACTCTCGTTCCTGGCAGCCTCCAAATCTTTGAACTCTCGCCTGATGAGATTGGCACTCACCCTTCAGGCATACTCATTCCACATCGAGTACATACCCGGCAAAGAGAACCACGGAGCCGACTACCTCAGTCGCCATCTCGTGGAGGACACAGCAGCTGTCGCCCACCCAACACAACTAAGCGCCACAGCACCAGAATTCGTCCCCGTCCAGTATACCCCTGTCACTAGTGTCCATAGCTACCTGGCATAGCATTGCAGCTTAGGTAGAGCAACTTAATTAGTTTGTACATAGGACCCTAGGATAGTGCAGTGTTAAACTAGGCTCTGTAGTAGAAAAAGGTCGAATCCAGTAGTCATCGCCTTTTTTCAGTTGAGGGAGCCTGTCGCGAGAGGACTAGTTTTTACCCTGCTTACTTTACTATTTAGCCTTGTTTAGTCATTGTAACCTTAGAAAGTTAGTGTATTACACAGCAGACGATTACAGTAGACAGAGGTACACACACTGCGAGCTTGACGCAAACAGTGTAGTGACGTCAGCACTGTGTGCGTGGGATCGAAACGTTTTATCCAATCAGGAATCAGGCTGAGCGGCTAGATCCAGTTCTGGCTGATTCAGTCCAAACCAGGTATTAGGTCAGTTGAGAGTAAGACGCCACAGGGTACACAGCTACACCTGAGTAGAGCAATACCTCCACTGAATAGACCAGGAAGCAAGACTTGAGAATCTTAGAATTCTATCAAGTAGCCACGGGGCCTGACTTTGTCAAACAGGTAAATGAACATACTTCTGTTTCATCGTGATATATTTATATTATTGTTGAAATTATGTTTGTAGAATTTGCCATGCATAGATGTGAATTGTTAATCCGAATTTGCCTTACCACTTGGAGAAGCCGAACACGTGTTAAGCACGACCGGCCGACGCCATCTTGAATTATTTACGGAACCACTGTTGTTGAACCTATATGTATGTTTGCAGACCAGTGGCTGTACCAGTGAATGTTTATATTATTATTAATTCTGTATGTATGTATAAAAACTTAGAGTTGAGATTCCAGTGGACCACGGACGTAGCGGAATGTTCGTCGCTTATGTATAGAGATGTGGAGCTATCACTGAGGGCTACTTTGGCTTTCAGTGAGACGCTCTGCACAAACCTATTACTCAAGGTTGTGCAGAATATCGTCTCTTGTGTTACAGACGAGCAGGCGAGCTATAACGTGCGCCCAACTCAACAGGAAAGACGAGTTGGCTGTATAGCCTCTACAGCACAAGCCTGAGAGAGCAACCCTGGAAAACACCCTGCAAGACCCCACAGCATGGCAAGGGACCAACCTACACGACGACACATCGTGTACCAGAAGCTACCTCAACGAAGGACTTCAAACCCACTACGTGACAGTTAAGTGCATAAGCAAAAGTGCACCCAAACTGATAGCAAAAGGACCACAGTAGTCCACTCTTCAGAAACTATAGCAAAACGGACCACAGTAGTCCAATCTTCAAGAACTTTAGTAGCCAGTGCCCGATGAAGACATAACAGCTGCCTAGACTATCAGCAATCAAATTATTTGCAGTGACTCATGACTTTTTAAGGTAGATTAGTACATCGAAGCTATTGTATAGAGTAGAAGAAATAAATGTGTGATTTTAACTGTTATCAAGTGGCTGGACTACATATGATTCATAACCGTGTGAAAGCTAGTGTGACAGTGATCTTTTACCATTTTTCTATCTATCTCTGTACCCCAGCCTTAACACAGACCGAGCTAAACAAATAAATTTATTAAAGTAATTCACAGGGTGACTAACTAGCAGTTCCCATCGAATAAAGCGTGAGGGTTACAGCATTCCATTGTGCAGAGCCCAGCAACAACTAAACCCCACGTGACACCTACATTAATGGCCTGCCACCCCCCTCTCCACTCCCATCCATATTATTTACTGTACCACAAAATTCAAGGTCACTGGAGTGCTTTTTTTGTGCTGAACACGTTTTGATAAATATCTCCAATACGGCTGAGGCGATGTAAAAAAACAATGTTTTGGTATAACAATACAGGACTGAGATACTTCAAATTATGGCCATACTTCAGGGACAGTCTGGTTGTCGGTCAGTGGTTAGTCCGTCGTTCCCAAATTCACTGGGGTTTTTTGTGTGTTAAAAACACATGTTTGTCTTATCTCAAATATAAATTAACCGAATTCCATTATTTGTGCTTTGCGAATACTTTAACTACAACTACACACATGTCAGATCATTCATATGATTATGTGTACTTTCTCAAAGGTCAAGGTCATTGCGCTTCGATTCGCCAATTTAAAAACACGTTTTGATCTGTATAGATCTAAAAACTTATTTAGTCGATTGTTATTTTTATTTATTTATTTATTCATTTTACCCATGGTTTTTTTTTGCTTGCCGATAGATTATGTCCGATCATTTCATGTTTTCTTGTTGCTTTGTTAGGAGAAAGCCGAGAGGCAACACCGCCAACAAAAATAACACTCCTGAAAATGCTTATTTTGGGGCTATAGGTGTGAGTGTCTGAAAATACATTTGAATAGCTTGCTATCTTGTTACAGCATTACATACACATTTCGCATCATAACGCGCATATAGTTGCGCATCATTGCCCTTGAGCAGGCTGTTAACGGGAATGAGTTTGAAGTCGTTAACAAAACTTATTCTTTAAGTCACAATACAAGGGACTCGAAACAAAAAGTGAGTTTAGTCTCCGCAAGTTTTACAAAAACGGACACAGTTATCACATTCAGCATTACTATATCAATGCCTATTGTTATTAAGAGATATAATCACGCATAAACGAATTCATGTCAACGCGAACGTAAACAATGTCAATAGTTGGTTTATAAGGAGAAGAAACGAATTAATCTTTGAAAGGAGGTAAACAATTTAGGAGTCGTTCTTTGAAAACTTACCCTCCAAAAACAAAGCGGCAATTACATTTTCAAATCTCTGGTTCAAACAATAATAATAAGTATAAATCCTACCTACCCAACCAAATATAATAAGTATAAATCCTACCTACCCAACCAAATATAATAAGTATAAATCCTACCTACCCAACCAAATATAATAAGTATAAATCCTACCTACCCAGCCAAATATAATAAGTATAAATCCTACCTATGTGATAGAAAGCAGGTTGTCATTATTGATGGTAGTGTCTCTTCAACACAGACTCTTAAATACAAAATACTTTTTTGTCTTTTTTTTTTTTTAGATTTAGATTTTAGATTTTAATGCTTTATTGTCCCTTTTTATCGGGAAATTCTGGGCCGCCTCCCCTGTGGAAGGCGTAGTCGCAGCCTGTGGCGCGCCCAAACCCAACCTACCTAACATTAGTTGTGATTTTTGAAATTTAGAAATTCTTTAAATTTGTGAAATTTTTTGAAATTTTGCTGGGGGAGCAAACCGGAGTACCCGGAGAAAACCCCCGAGACGTTGCCCGAGTCGAAAGTAAATAATATTCGGAGAAACATAACGCCCAGATGCAGGATCGAACCCACACCTGGGCGCCATTGGTTTCTGGCCTGTGGATAAGGCAAGTTAGTCCCGCCTTAGCGCACTTGGCCACAACGCTCGCATGTCCGTGTTGATGCCACTTTTCCTTAGTAACAATTAGCCACAACAAATCTGAAGTGAGTTCAAATGTAATCGTTCATCATCAGCAAATGCAATAATTAAGAGTTCTAACCAAGTTGGCAAAAGCAGGACATCATGTACACCAGAATTATTGACATCATTTTTCTAATTTATTTATAAAGATTGAAAATAATAATGTGGGACTCTTTACACAGCTCTGACGCACTCCAAAACATAGTCTATCATATCCCGTAACTCGAAGGTCGTTGGGGCACCACAGGTGATCGTTTAACCAGCGTACTCCATCTTTCTCTGTCCTCAGCAACCCTGATGGCTTCGCTCAGTGTCAAGCCAGGCCATTCTCGAATGTCGTCCTCCAATCTCTTTTTCTCCCTCTTCTTCTGCCTCCTTGCACCGTGCCTTGGAGGTGGTCCTTGCAAGGCCGGATGCTCTGGTGACGTGGCCATACTATCGGAGTTTCCGTTTCTTCACCACTGTGAGCATGTCATCATGTTTTCAAATGGCTTGTGTGATGGTTTGTTGGACTTCGTCGTTGGTGTTATGCTGGGTATAGGAAATGCCAAGAAGTCCCCTGTAGCACATCATCTCAATGCTTTGTATTCTTCGTTGTAGATCTGCTATGAGGGTCCATGTTTCGCAAGCGTATAGGAAGATGGAGATGACAAGGAAGCGCTTCAGCCTTAACTTGGAATGTAGACTGATGGTCATGTCTTTCCAATTGTCTTGTCAGTTGTTTGTGTGATTCTGGAGAGGACGTCCTGACCCATTGTCTGATACAATAGTTCAAAAATATATGAAGCTATGCACTGAGATTGACTTTGGACTTTGATGTCCGTGTTGATGCCACTGGCGTTGTTGGTCATCATTTTGGTCTTCTCTGCACTTATTTCCATTCCATAGGCTCTGGAGGTGGGTGTCAAGCCTCTGTAATAGTTGTTCAAGTTCTTGTTTTTCTCCAGCCAATCCATCAATGTCATCCGCAAAACGGAGGTTGAAGATTGCTCTATCCCCTATGCTGACTGTGCCTTCGTGGTCTGCAAGGGCATATGACATGATGCGCTCTAAGAAGCTGTTGAAGATTGTTGGAGAGAGTAGGCATCCTTGACGCACAGCGATTGTTATTATGAACCAGTTCAAAAATGGCGCTGTTGTGGAGGACTGCTTTGGTAGCCTTGTCATTTTGATGACTTCAATAATTTTGGGTCTGATGTTGTACACTCTCATGGTTGCCCATAGAGCTGCATGCCAGACTCGGCCAAACGCCTTCTTGAAGTCTATAAACACATGATATAGAATTTGTTGGTGCTGTAGGTATTTCTCGCAGATTATTCTGAGGTTGGAAATCTGTTCAGTGGTACTTCGCCCTGCCCTGAAGCATGTTTGTTCTTCAGCTATTATTTGCTCAGCTTGGGATTTCAACCTGTTGAATATTATTTTCAGGAAGACCTTGCTGGAATGGCTCATGAGGCTGATGGTGCGGTAATTTTCACACTCCTAAAGTTACCATTTTTGGGAAGATTGATGGCAAACGACTGGGTCCATGTTGTAGGCCACTCCCCACTGTGCCAGATCTTGTTACAGATAATAGTGAGGGCGTCAATCATCGCTTCTCCTCTTGCTTCAAGCAATTCTGCGGGTATGTTGTCCACTCCAGCTGACTTCTTGTTCTTGGTTTTCGGTAGGCATCAGCTCCCAGTGAGCTGTTCCTTTTCTTTTTTTCCTTTCTCTTCGTTTATCACACAGGTCAAAAAGTTCCGGAGTTATCCAGGGTTTATTCTATGAGCGGTGCTTGCCAAGGATCTCAGTGGAGGCATCTGTTACAACTGAGTTGAAGGTGGTGGTCATCGTGTTGGCATCTACTTCATCAGCTCCAAAAAATGAGCAGTGGTGCAAATTTCCCTCCAAATGTGGCTTGGAATATTTCTGTCACCTCCGGGTTTTGCAGTTTGTCCAGGTCGAACTTCAGTCTGGTGCACTTAGCTGTTTTTAATCTCTTCAAGTGGAGCCGTAAGAACGTCATCGCGGGATCGTGGTCACTTCCGCTGTCTGCTCCTGGAAAAGTGCGTGTCCTGCCAATGTTAATGCTTGATCTGAAACGTGTCTCGATCATGATTTTAAAAAAAAAAAAGTATGAATTAGATCAAAAGATGTCTCTTTTCGAAAAAAATGTTGACATAGATCTATTTCATTGCCTAACCCTAATCCTTTTACTTGAAATTTGTCTAGAATGTCCCATGTCCCTAAAACAGTTCCATGCACTACAAGAACACTCCCATGTATTAAAAAAACACTCATGTACTTAAAAAAAACGTTGGGCGCTGTAAAAAAGTGGGGAGCTAGCTAAAAGCCCAATTTTGTGCATAAAAAGGCAAGTGTAGCACCCCATAACTCCAAGAATACATTCGCAGTGCGCGCGCGCGCACACACACACATACACACAGAAACTTGTTTACACAGCGTTATTATGACTTTCATGAAACTCCACTGTTACACTGTTGTTGTTGTTGTTTGTATCGATAGTTGATTCAGCCCCGATGCTTGAATACTGATAAGTGTAACTCAGATTCGTTTATCCACGCAACCTGTTCACTCAGCAACAAGGAGGAGACAGTCGTCGTGTGAAGTTTTAAAACTTTATTCAGCATACATCAACAACTGCATACAATCATCACAAATCTCTATCAATCACTTTTTCACTCTCACTTTTTCAATTCACTTTTTTGAAACAGTGCGTTACCTATATAGTCTCTCTAAACTCTAGAGAACGTTCGAACATTCTAGCGTAACGCAATTACAGCCAATCAGATTAAAATTCGTCACCAGAACTATGCTGTCTTACATCATATAACTTTATTTAGGTTAGAACAATCTCGTAGCTACCACTAGATCTATCTACATGCTTCGATCGATAGTAAACAAGCAATTCTAGAAAATTCTTCAATAATATCGAACAAACGAAAATTATCAACATTACACTAAGCTTCTTCTAACAATGACGCAATATCAAATCAAAGGTAAATACACTCCGTTATTGCATGCTTTGCAAAACAAAACGATCGGATCTATCGTGCGCGTCTCAAACGTATCATCCACATACGCTGTGTTGACAATGGGTCATATTTCGTCCATTTTAACAAAAAGTACTTTTATATGTTCTAACGCTAACCCTAATCCTAACCTTAAAACAGCTCTAACACTAACGCATCATTGGTTTAACGCCCAAACAACGACGGCTATCAAAAGAAGGTAAGCCTATGTAGATGTTCAATATTGTGCCCAAATAACGCCGTGTAAACAAGTACATTACATTACATGGTTATTGCTTTAGGTCCAGCGGACAATGTAAACAAGTCCACATATGTCTTCCAGCCATGCATTCAATCTCTTATTCATACGATCTCTTATTCATACAATCTCTTACTCATACAATCTCTTACTCATACAATCTCTTATTCCTAATAGAAGTAATAAACTTTTACAACTTTCGTTAATAAACTAACACCTGAACGAACGCACTTGGTGTAGAGTGGACCAACAACAACAACAGTACGATATAGTGAATTTCATCGGTAATATAATAATAATAATAATAATAATAATAATAATAATAATAATAATAATAATAATAATAATAATAATAATAATAATAATGGATGCTATTTATGCGCTTCTCCCCAAATCACCAGTCAGGCTCAAAGCGCGGCGATCTGTACCAACATACACGCTCACATTTTTCACCCACTTACACACCAATCACACATCTAGCACCCAAACATGCGGTATACAGGCAGGGAGATCCGCTTATTAGAAGACAAAAAGGAAAATAGAATGTGTTTTTTAAAATGTAGATTGACTGCCTCCAATACGTTATTGAATGGTAGTAGTAGTAGTCTATCATCATTATGATGACGATGATGATGATGATGATGATGATGATGATGATGATGATGATGA
Organism: Oncomelania hupensis; assembly: GCA_036898135.1. NCBI lineage: Eukaryota > Metazoa > Mollusca > Gastropoda > Littorinimorpha > Pomatiopsidae > Oncomelania > Oncomelania hupensis. The sequence continues at coordinate 9,808,644 of CM072513.1, read as the reverse complement.
TGATGCTGATGATGATTATTATTATTATTATTATTAACACTTTTTTTTCGGTAGATTCGTTTCGACTACAGGCTTTATGTGTGTTGTTGAACTGATGATAATGATAACGTTGGTGACGATGTGATGATGATAATGACCACCATTATCATCATAACCACCACCACCATCATCACCGTCGTCATCATCATCATCATCATCAGGCCTGTAATCGAAACTATCATCATCATCATCGTCGTCGTCATCATCATGACATTGTGCAGGGTGTGCGGTAGACCACTTCCATAAAATACACTTGGATAAAAAGTGTACTTATCCGGATGGTCGCTATCACAAGTGATTGAGCTGAACGCCTGGGACCTCGTCTCTAACGCGACGCCATCGTGTTTCCAATGACGTCAGTGCCTGTATTCTTTCTTGATGGTTTAAAATACACTTTTAAAATGAGTAAACAGAGCTATAAATACATATGTTTATAAATAAACAAGTGGAGTCACTGAGTAGTAAATACAAAGAAAGGCAAAAGGGAGAGGAAGGAGAACGAAGGGGGCGGGGGTAGGGGGAGTCGGGGGGAGGACTGGGGGGGGGGGGAATGAGGGGAGAGAAACTTAGATACTTTAACCCTTTTACCTAACCTGTTAACCTTAAATTGGAAATAACACAACACAAACACAAACAAGCAGCCAGGTTATGCCATTAAAATCAGCCTTAAAAATAAGTTAACATCCATGTTACAAGTGGAGTAGTTGACACAACCCATCCACTTCATCATATTCCAAAAATAATAGACCACCACCTTCGCTGTTCTCTGCCATCGGAGAAATATTTAGTATTATTAATGACTAATGTTGAAGTTGTTGTTGTTGTTGTATCAAATTTTATTCATCAGATTAACATAAGTTGTACTGATAAATGTTGATAAATGATAAATAATGTTGAAGTGGTCTGCCCAATGACTAATGTTGAAGTGGTCTGCCCAAAACTTATGAAGGGTTGGGATCTATCACGTGACATTTAAATCCCTGTTGTGGCCCTGTCAGGCTTTATTTTAATATTACTATGCCATCATATCCTGAACACATTTACCCAGACAAAAAACTAGAGCAAAACAACGATGAAATGTAAGCTATAATACATAATTATTGTTATTAGTTTGTAATTTGAAGACTTTCAACAACTTTAGAACTAAAAAAAACTAAATTAAAATGCTAAAAAAAACATGTTTATTATTTCTTTTTTTAAAATATCATAATTTGTAAATAAAGACGTAAAATACATAGCTAATGAAATAAAGAAAGAAATAACCAAATAAATAATTAAATAAAATGACATTGTGTGTGAGTTGCTGTGTTTTCAGATGCTCTCTCTCTTTCTCTCTCTCTCTCTCTCTCTCTCTCTCTCTCTCTCTCTCTCTCTCTCTCTCTCTCTCTCTCTCTCTCCCTTTCTCTCTCTCTTTCTTTCTCTCCCTCCATCTCTCTATCTCCCCCTTTTTCTCTTTCCATCTCTCTATCTCCCCCTTTCTCTTTCCCTCTCTCCATCTCCCCCTTTCTCTCTTTCCATCTATCCCCCCCTTTCTCTCTTTCCATCTCTCTATCTCCCCCTTTCTCTCTTTCCATCTTTCTATCTCCCCCTTTTTCTCTTTCCCTCTCTCTTTCTCCCCCTTTCTCTCTTTCCATCTCTCTATCTCCCCCTTTCTCTCATTCCATCTATCTATTTCCCCCTTTCTCTCTTTCCATCTCTCTATCTCCCCATTTCTCTCTTTCCATATCTCTATCTCCCCTTTTCTCTCTTTCCATCTCTCTATCTCCCCTTTTCTCTCTTTCCATCTCTCTTTCTCCCCATTTCTCTCTTTCCATATCTCTATCTCCCCTTTTCTCTCTTTCCATCTCTCTATCTCCCCCTTTCTCTCTTTCCATCTGTCTATCTCCCCTTTCTCTCCCCTTTCACTTACGAAACACTGATATAACCATTTGATTGCTTCTACAAGATGTTTGCTATGGGAAAAAACAAACAATTGCGTGAGTTACTTCCCTTGATCTACGACCTTGACCTTTCATGTAGCAGTCATTACTACGTATTGAATTACGTCTTTCCTTAACTCTCACATGTGTACGCTATTTACAAGATGAGATGGGGTGAGAATTGGAGAGGGATTGGTTGAGGGAAGGGGGGGGGGGGGAAGGGAGTGTGTATGTAGAGAGAGAGAGAGAGGAGAGGCGTGTCCTTTAACGTATATTCCCGGATTGTATACGCATTGATTTTCTCCCATATGTCGCATGTAAGCCATGATGTTATCAAAACCTTTTATTATTATTATAATAATAATAATAATAATAATAATAATAATAATAATAATAATAATAATAATGAATAATAATAATAATGAATAATAATAATAATAATAATAATAATAATAATAATAATAATAATAATAATTAATAATAATAATAATAATAATAATAATAATAATAATAATAATAATAATAATAATAATAATAATAATAATAATAAAGACGAGACAGAGCTGTAAGCCAAAGGAGTAAACGCATGCATTTTCTAACAGCTTCTTCAAGAGTTAACAGCCAATACTACTACTACTACTACTACTACTACTACTACTACTACTACTACTACTACTACTACTACTAAGAAGAAGAAGAAGAAGAAGACTGGTAATAACATATTAAAATGAAATTACAATTTTGTATTTAAATTATAAGTAAGGCGAGGTAGACATTTAAAAAAAATTCCGCCTCGAGTAGACATAAGTGGAACGTAAACACTAATGATTAGCAGCAAGGAGTAGTCACTAAGGGAAATGGAATTTGGAAGGGATAGACAATCAGGGATTAGACACTGAAGGAACAGACGTATTACCAAGTTGGCCAAGAATGTGTACGAGTGGGAAATGCCAGGAGCAATGTGGAGAATGATGCCAAACGAGTTAGCAAGACATTCCACCTTTGAAGCCAGCTGCTTGTCAACAAGGTCTCGTGATTTTCTTGTACGCATGTCTGTCCGATTGCCAAGAGACTTCCGGTACAAGTGCAACGAGCAGGCTTGGGAAAAAACGGTTCTGCTTATTTGTAAAAAAAAATGTGTGTTAAATGTTAGATCATTGCCATCTGGGTCTTATTGCGTGCCTATGTAGCTGTACAAACAAACACGTTGTTTACGATTCACATTCACATTGGAAAATCGAAACATATAGGTTTTAAAATCAAACAACAGCAATGCGTACATTACATTACATCAGTATTGCTTTAGGTCCAGAGGACTCTTCCGAGCCAAATCAGGACCGGACAACCCCTGATCCGCATAAAAGATCTGCTGAAACAACCCTAGTGGTAAAACTGAAAGCTCTCCATCAGCCAGTCACTTTGCAATAAAGACATCCCACGCAGGGGACGCTGAGGCTGTACTCTAATTTATCGAACCCCCGTTTACAAAAACAAAATAGAATACAAACATCATTATATATTATCAACAAAACACATACATATAAAATGCCTACATTGCTAAATAATAACATCATAGGAAGCCCTAGTGACCACCTGGCAGAAAGCGTCCAATATTCCCAAGCTGATCCAACAGACCTCATACACATATAAGGAGCCTTGTCCCGGAAGAGTTTTCAAGAAAAACGGTAGGTGACTGGTCAAGCGAAGAAGAAGATAGTATAGCATATTGATAGAACAGAACAGGAATGAGAAAGAGCAAATGAGAAAGACAGCTACAGTGGGAATTTATAGCACTAAATTTCCAGAAAGTGGGGATACTATTTATACTGAAACCCCCGGCACCCCAAACGGGGGGTCAGCAATGCGTGAGAATGCAATGAGGGCGACCCCGCACACGCAGAAACACACGACACACAGACCGACCGTCAAACGATAATAAACACACCAACAGAAAGACAGACCCACACTCAGTACCACGACATAAACAGAAAGACACAGACACACGACACAGAGAGAGAGAGAGAGAGAGAGAGAGAGAGAGAGAGAGAGAGAGAGAGAGACGCACACACACGTACGTACACACACACATACAGAAGTGAAGAAATCATCCTTCTCCACCAAACGACCCCACGAGTTTATTTCACCAACCTAATCCACACTCATATCCATCCATTTCTCTCTCTCTCTCTCTCTCTCTCTCTCTCTCTCTCTCTCTCTCTCTGTCTCTCTCTCTCTTTCTCTCTCTCCACACACACACAGACACACACATACATATACACACACACACCTACACACACACACACATACTTGCACAGACACCGTTATTTGGACTTTCCTCAAACGCCACATACGTTGTGTGGACAATGGGTCGTGCTACGACCCCCTTTTTAAGTACTTTTAAGTGTTCTAACCCTAACCCTAACCCTAACCCTAACGGATCATTAAATGGACGTCCAAACAACGTATGTAGATGTGCACTAGTTTGTCCAAATAACGCCGTGTAAACATGCACGCACGCACACACACACACCCACCCACACACACCCACCCACACACACACACACACACACACACACACACACACACAATTTTTGTAAAAACGACGTTCTGATGACTGGTGTGAAAAAAAAACAGGGATTATTTTGACACACTTTCCATTTCTTTGACATTATTTTGACATTTTCCCATTTTTGAAGCTATCCCTAACCCTAACCCTAACCCAGCCCTAACCCTAACGGATCATTGTTCTGACGTCAAAACAAGTAGGCATGTCAATACAAGTTAGGTAGATGTTCACTGTTTTGTCCAGATAATACTGTGTAAACATGGACGCACACACACACACCCACCCACACCACACACACACACACACACACACACACACCACACACACACACCCACACACACACACACCCACACCACACACACACACACCCACACCACACACACACACACACAAGGCTGTATTCGATCAAAAGTGAGGTTTCTTTAGAATGTAGGAATCGGAAAGTCATTTTTTGATGGAAAAGGGTTAGGGCAAGGGTTAGTTGCAGCGCTGCAACTAGCCCTTACCCTAACCCTTCTCTAGAAAGTTGACCTATTTCGTCCCTAATAGGCGACGAAATAGGTCGAATTTTGCTTCAAACTTTTCCAAAAATTCACTGTATTTTCTTCGTCCCGGATAGTGCACTCCTATGTACTTAAAACACTCTTATGCACTACAACTGCACTCCCTTGCACTAAAAGAGCACTCCCTCGCACTTAGAAAAAAGTGGGTTCCTGGAAAAAAAGTGGGTTCCAAGCAAATAAACCCATTTGTTACTAGAAAAGACAAGGTCTGCTACCCATTTGTGCGCCTTCGTGCGTTCCTACACACACACACACATGGCCGAGAAATAAGCGCATTTTCAAAAGTGTTAATTTTGTTGGCGGTGTTTGCCTCGGCTTTATCCTAAGGAAGCAAAAGTCAACAAATGTAATGATAAGCCACTATTGAACTATCTGCAAGCAAAACAATTATTTAAATAGGCAAAGCCATTTTTTAAAATATACAGCGCAAAACATGTTTACAAAATGGTAAAGCACAATGACCTTGACCTTTGAAAAAGTACGAATACGAATGATCCAACACGCTTAGCACTAGTTAACGTATCCGCAAAAAAAAAAAGGTAAAGTTAAAGGTAGTCCCATAGCCTTGTGGCCGTAGGGGGAGCGTGATGTTGGAGATCACACTTATCTTGGGCCAGCGTAATGAGGGTGATGCCCATCTCTCTCCCTCGCTGCTTTACCTTCCCCACCCTTAAGAGAGTATGTACTCAGTCACAGTTGAGTCAACTGGGGGGCGTTGTTATTTGTCGCTTCACCTTTTGCGGGCACCCATCCAAGTGCTAACCGCACTGGTGTGACGGTGGGTCTATTGTTGCTGGGCTCTGCACAATGGAATGCTAATACCCACTCGTCTTTAGTCTGTGGGGATCGCTAGTAATCTTCCTGTGACTTACCTTAATACATTTATTTGTTTAGCTCTGTCTGTATTTAGGCTGGGGTACAGAGATAGATAGAAAAATTGTAAAAGATCACTGTCAGAGAGTTAGATACCTCTGCAGACCAACGTTCAGCGACGACTTCTTGTTGTCTTTCGCCGGGTTGGGCTCACGATACAATGCCTGCTCGTCTGTAACATATGAGACGAAATTATGCACAACCCTGTCTAATAGGTGTGTGCAGAGCGTCTCATTGAAGGTCGAAGTAGCCCTCAGTGATTAGCTCCCCATCTCTATATATAAGCGACGAACATTCTACTAAGTCCGTGGTCCACAGGAATCTCCACTTTAATTTCCTCTACATACATAAATATAAATCATGGCTAACTATACACATAGAGAAAGAATTAATATTATACACATTCTCTGGTACAACCACTGGTCTGCAAGCATACATATAGGTTAGACAACAGTGGGTTCTTACGTAATACAACATGGCGTCGGCCGGTCGTGTTCGCCGCGTGGTCGGATACTCCACGTGGTCACGCAACATCAGACTAACAATTCCATTCTAAGCATAGTAAATTTCACAAACATAATCCAACAATAATATCAATACATCACGATGAAACAAAAGGATGTTCATTTACCTTTTTGACAATGTCAGGCCGTGGCTAACTTGATTGAATCGAATTTTCAACAAGCCCTGCTTCCCTAGTCTGTCAGTGGAGAGAGTTCTGTTCGAGTGTAACTGTGTACTGCTCCTGATTGAACGCAGAATGAATCTTCTACCTCTCTACCTAACCAGGCAGAACTGGTTCTACCTAATCTTGCTGTGTTCTGATTGGCTCTAAAATCTGATTGGCTGTAAAATCGAGGAGCTCTAACGTAAGCTGCGATGATTCACTACACTGTGCGGGGGTCACTATACAACTGTGTTACACTGATTAAACAAGGCAAAAGCTTATGGGCAGTGTTTAAATCTCGGCTCTTTTTACAACTGGAGGGTGCTTAACTTGCGGCACAGTAGCGAGTGCTCCAACCACTGCGCTATCCGACACCCCAAAGTATCCGCAAAGTAAATGTAGTGTTCGGTTCTTGAGATAAAGAAAAAAAGTGTGGTTTTATCCACCCACAGACAAAGTGAAATTCGGAGCGAGGGACTGACCCACTGAGCGACAACCAGAGTGATATTGAAGTACCCGTATACCAACACTTAAAAAATATCGCTTTAGCAGTTTTTGAGATATTGAGCAAGACGTGTTTAGCAGCAAAATGAATCCAGTGACCTTGACCTTTCCGGTAGAGCAAATAATTATGATGGCGCGGGAGGCAGGCCACTATTCTAGGTACGGTTTCCTACTCCTTCGGATGAGAGTATAAACCGAGGTCTAGTCTGTGTCGCATACATTCCATCATAACGGACTTTAAAGATCCTGACGCTCATGTCCTAGACGGGTGAGTGTCGGTGACAAGAACACACCCAGCATGCACCTAGGTCCTTCTCCCCCCATCCCTGGCTGCCCAGGATTGTGCTCAGTTGTCTGAAGCGTTATTACGATGCGCCCTAAGGCTGCAAGTGGGCGCCTCGTGCGGCTTGAGTTAGATCCTGTATCGACCAGCGCCTTGAGCAGCTCTTGAGCTGAAAAAGCGGTATATAAGAACGATTAAAAAAATAAATTGAAAAATACGGTTCCTATGAAGTTTGGTCACAATCCGTTTAGTAGTTCTTGAGATCTGGCTTCCAGTGGACCGACCGACGGACGCACGTACGGACCGAAAAACCGACATTTGGCTCTTTCTGATACCCCAGACTATTTTATAGTATTTCGAATCTGGTAATCCCAAAACATAATGTCTTCGTCAATTCCTGCTGTGAGAGTGCACGCACCTCTGTAGGAAGGTAGGTTTGCGAGTACTGAATTAAATAGTAACTAATTTTATTCTTCAAGAAATGTAAAAGTGTCCCCGTAACTTGTCGGGCGTTGGGGAGAGATTCCCTTGGGACACACACACACACACCCCACCCCATCTTCCACCCCTCCTTCCCATTTTGTCTGGACCAGCTGAACAATGTGTATAGCGTAGGTCTAGATTCCATCATACCTCAGAGAACTTATTTAGAGACCTAAAAGCATGGAGATGAGGTGCTACAGAAGACTTCTGGGCATTTCCTATACCCAGCGCATCACCCACGACGAAGTCCGACAAGATCATCACACGAGCCATTGCCCAACACGATGACCTGCTCACAGTGGTGAAGAAACGGAAACTCCGATGGTATGGCCACGTCACCAGAGCATCAGGCCTTGCAAAGACCCTCTTGCAAGGCACGGTGCAAGGAGGCAGAAGAAGAGGGAGGCCGGAAAAGAAGTGGGAGGATAACATTCGAGAATGGACTGGCTTGACACTTAGCGAAGCCATGAGGGTTGCTGGGACAGAGAAAGATGGAGTACGTTGGTTAAGCGATCATCTGTGGTGCCCCATCGATTTCCGAGTTATGGGATAGGATAGGATAGGATAGGATAGGATAGGATAGGATAGGATAGGATAGGATAGGAAAAGAAAGTCTTCTGTCAACATAGACACTCTCATAGAAAAATGCGTATAGCTAAGTGACCCTCCCTCTTCATAACAAAATAGACCTGGAAGGCTGTATCATAACAAAAGGTGCTGATCAATTGTTACCGCTTCTCCCATGCTTTACATGACTTTGAAGACTGCATGTGTGTGAGTTGTGGGGGGGGGGCGTAGGTGTAAGGTGGGAGGTGTTATTCTACATAACTGTTGGTGGGTGGCAAGTTAGAGGTATTTGCCGATGGCGGTTATATACATTCACAATGAAAATAATGATGATGATGATGATGATGATGATGATGATGATGATGATGATGAAATGATGATGATGATGATGATGATGATGATGATGATGATGATGATGATGATGATGATGATATGTAATGCGCATGTCTCCATCCATTGTCAACAACGACGTGCTAGCGTCATGGGATCGATTGCTAGTAGGTGGGATGTTTTGTTAGGAGGTTCCCCGCGGGGCTCTGTTTAGTGACTTGCTTATATTTACTAATTGGAGACGACGTGCTGGGTTATCATGGTAACACCGACATCTGTTTCGAATGGGGGAAATTCCTGGAATACTACACGACAACACGACAACACGAAACCCCTTCATTGTCGTGACAAAATGAAGGAAGTTTACTTTTTGGTCAACACGGAGCCATGTTAACGTCTTCGCCCACCACGCATATCTTCAGTGGGAATTTGAAAGTTGCCCCAGGTGTCTTTAAAATGGCCCAATGTGAAGGATTTATTAATTTTTTCGCGAAATGAGTTTACACTAAAATTCTGTACAGGTATTACATCAACAACTGATACAGCGTTGCTCAAACCCTCAGCTAAGATGTGGATTTTTCTATGGCAGTCCCGTCGTAAGTAAGCGGATCTGCGCTTACAAGACACCAAGGCAAGGCCAGCCAGCAGCCTGTAGGTATCGTCTCGCCGCCGTAGCCCAGTGGTGGAGCCTTTCGCCTGGCACACCTGATGACCCAGCTTGGAATCCCATGACGGTGTGTTTGTTTTGTTTGTTTTTCAGGTCTTTTTTTTTTTACCGAAATGATAAGACAAAAAAAATCAACAAGGTAATTAAACATTAGTTATCATAGCTACTGACCAATTATTGAAGAACCAATAAACGTTTTCGCTAGACTAATGCATACATCAAAACTAATATTGTCCAAAGCTGTCATATTGTTAGGTAAACTATCACGCAATTGATTGCATTGAAATAAAACGTGTTTCAAAGAAAACATTTCATTACATACACATTTAATATTTTTACAATATTTAGTTCTTATAGAATTTAGATATATTCTATAAGCCATCGACACTACAGACCTGGGAATTCCATTATGTTGCTCAAATAGGAGATTAAAATGACATTTCTTTTTAACTTACTTTTCAGTTATAACTTGCATCTTTTTAACTGACAATGCTATATTTAACTTTACTACATGATTGTTTTCGGCACCATGTTTTGCAGCTCGATCAGCCCAGTCATTAAAGAGAAAACCACAATGAGAAGGAACCCAACAAAAGTTAACATGTGTTCCATTGGTTATAATACTATGAATCAAGTACTTAATCCCATGATGGGCTAAATTAAAGAAAGGGGCCATTTTTATTGTCCATATTTGCAGTATGATTGCTCTTGTGGTTCAGTGTTGATTTAGGTCTTTACCCCGTCTTCCTTGAGATGATGATCCTCGTCTGCCGTATCGCCAATAGTGGGTGTAGAAGTTAAACTTCAATGTTCAATCTTTCATTCTGTAGATGTAATTTCTAGGCTGGCTGGCTGGGCTTCCCTCCAACATGTTTCCTGGCTTACATTCAAAAGAAGCATTTGTTTGAAATAGTTTCCACCCTTTTCAGAAACGTTCATACAATGCCCATTGAAACGGCACCATCATTATTTTGCTGTGCTCAGTTCGCTCCAGCGTTATTGTTCGGGACGGATCCAAGCAACATTGTATGAATAGAAACATAAACAAACGACATTTATTGGCTTAAACAGAATTTTTATTATTATTATTATTAACGAGACAAGCAAACAAAACATGGAGAACACACAGGGCGCACAAAGGCACAGCTATATTTATTGATTTATATTAACAATACTATACTTTCGAAAGAGGTGTTGTTGTTGTTGCGCTTCTTCTTCTTCTTCTTCTTCTTCTTCTTCTTCTTCTTCTTCTTCTTCTCTTTTCCTGTGGGGCAACATTCACTGTGATCGCTACAAGGATTTATCGCGCTGAATTTAGTTATTTGACTCTTTAAATTGCGAGATTCAGACCGGAGTAATGACAATACGAGCAAACTAAGCCAGTTCTCGAGACACACAACGTCGATTAATTACTCTAACGGAGTTGGGCTGAACCTAATTGTGTTTTGTCATCATACGGCAGATTTTATTCTGCGAGATCTAGACAGGTAAGTCATCAACAGCCTACCACAACCAGATAAAGTTGGTCACGGAAACACAAGATGTCGATTTTCTCATAAATCAGAGTTGCTGGACTTAATTCGTTTTGCCATCAACCGATATTAACGTTGACAGTGACCAATGACCGCTGTGCTTTGAATGTATGATTGAATAGGAAGATAAGTCTTAATATTATTATCTCATTAAGATTAGTTAAGTCTTAGCGACAATGCGTGATTGATGTCTCGACAATCTGTGATTAATGTCTCGACAATCCGTGATTAATTTCCCTCTCTATCCGTGATTACTCTACATTTTTGAGTCATAGATGTGTGCTTGTTGTGTGTGTGAGAGTGGGTGAAGCATGTGAAAAAACAAACACACCCACACACATACGCCCATACACACACATACACACACACGCTTATAATCCACACTCGCTCCATGTGACGTGTAAGTTGGTACAGGACGCCGCAATTTGAAATTTGAGCCTGGCTGGTGATTTGAAGAATAGCGCGCATATAGCATCCGGAATTCTTAATATTATTATTACTTTAGCTGACGAAAGCAACTGTACCCGCAGCCACAGATAGGGTGCGCTTGTTTACTATTATTTTGTGCGGGCTAAGCCGCCCGCCACATGACCGGACTAAACCGCCTTGTCGTGATCCGGTCATATCCGTAATCAAGTGAGAAGCGGGTCTTCAAAATGGACGACGTGTTCTTTCTCCAAAGGGATAACCATTTACCCTCAGACAGCTGCTGATTAGTTGCTCTTTCCGGATGCCATCTTTGCCCGTTTTGAGCCGAAAAGGTTAGCTCTGGCCAACCAGGCCTTCCCGATTCATTACCCGGGTCATGGCCCGATTCTACTTGATGAGTTCCTCATTGCCCGGGCCATATCGCGAAGGTAGAACAACAAGTGCATTGAGAACGATCCATGCCTTAGTTCTCATGCAGGACAGGAGCTGAAATGTGGTAGTGTGTTGGGTGTCTTTTTCGTCCGAAAACGTTGTACAATTCAATTTCAACACAATTCGGCACAGTACAAAAAACACACATACACAAACATACACAAATACAGACACACTCACACGCAAACACACACACACGCAGAAGCTCAAATACACAGACACACGTTCGCACAGAAACACCCACAGATACAGACACACACACAGACACACACGCACACGCGCAGATGCACACACACACACACACACATGTAGATGCGTACACACACTCACAGACACGCACACACACAGGTCCACACATAAATTCGCATACACACAGACACGCACACACCCACACATACATTTACACACACAGACATATACACACAGGCGCACATACACACATTTATACAATCATACACACACATACACACACACACACACAAACACCCAATAAAGATACACAATTGGGACTAAAAAGTAATAGAAGCCTTTTTTGGCCACTTGCTTTTACCTAGTGGGTACATCCGCGAAGCCGTACAGAAGGGTACGGAATTACCCACCTTTTCGCGGATTTACCCACTGGGTAACTACTTCATGAATAGCACCACATATCAATTGGAAATGGTTGAGTCGTCTGCTACGCCTGAGTGCAAGGGGATGAAAATAATGATTAAGTCGCTGTTACGAGATTATGTTTGTGGTGATGGGTATTGCTGTTGTAGCTGATGTTGGTGGTGGTGGTGTCAAGTTGTTGTGGGCAGTGGGGATGGTGATGATAATAGAGGAGGCGGCTATTTAAACGATGATGACGCTGGCGGTTACTTTACGGCGACGATGATGATGAATCCTATAGAAATCATTTCGCACAGACAAAAGAAGCATGCACGCTCAACAAACACACACACACACAAACACACACGCACACACACCCATATTTGCAATACATCACAACTGGGTTTATTTAAGAATGTAGGAATCGGAAAGTGTTGTTTTTTTTTTGACGGAAAGAACAGCAAACTTCTTCTAAAAATGTAAGAATCTAATGCAAAATTGGCTCTTTCCGTCTAAAAAGTTGACCTAGTTCGTCTCCTATTGGCGACAAAATAGGTCGAATGTTCATCAAAATTCCTCCGAAAATTGACTGTATTTTCTCCGTCCCGGATAGAGCACTCCTGTGTACTTAAAACACTTTCATGCACTACAACTGCACTCCCATGCACTAAAAGAGCGCACTTAGAAAAAAGTGCGGTCCTGGAAAAAAAAAAGTGGATTCCTAGCAAATAAACCCATTTGTTACTAAGAAAGACAAGGTCTGAAACCCATTTGTGCGTTTATTCAAGTACACACACACACATACACACACAACCATGTACACACCCACGTATCCCCAATCCACCCACCCCTATCCAAACCCCGTTCTCCTATAAACGCAAGCATACTCTCGCTTTAAACAGTAAGACGTTTGATCTGTAACAATTCACTTTTAACCTATATTCTAAAAAAAGGGTTTTGTTGTTGTTGTTTGTTTCTTTGTTTTTTAATCACGACATCCCAAAGCTCAACGCACCACATTCCACAACCAAGAAAAATATTTATAAAAAAAAACTTGTATACTCTTGCATTTTTATTAATTTGTCCCTAAGGCAAAAAAGCAAGAAAAACAGCAAAGATGTAAGTCACTTGAGTACAAAAAACCGGCGATATTAAATTTTTTTAAATGTTTATTTTAAACCCTTTCAAGTTTTCTTCTTCTCTTCCCCCCCCCCCCCCCCACCTCCCTCCTGTCTGATGAATTAATGGAGAGCGGCCAGTCTATTCAAGTTGACCACCGCGGGGGATGTATTTAACCTTCTTTTGTGAAAACGAGTTTACCGTACTTTTCTCCCCCGTTGGGGTGCCGGGGGTTTCAGTATAAATAGTATCCCCACTTTCTGGAAATTTAGTGCTTTAAATTCCCACTGTCGCTGTCTTTCTCATTTGCTCTCTCTCATTCCTGCTCTGTTCTATCAATCTGCTATACTATCGTCTTCTTCGCTAGACCAGTCTCCTACCTTTTTTCTTGAAAACTCTTCCGGGACAAGACTCCTTGTTTGTGTATGAGGTCTATTGGACCAGCTTGGGAATATTGGACGCTTTCTGCCAGGTGGTCACTAGGGCTTCCTATGATGTTATTATTTAGCAATGTAGGCATTTTATATGTATGTGTTTTGTTGATATTTTATAATGATGTTTGTATTCTATTTTGTTTTTGTAAACGGGGGTTCGATAAGTTGGGGTGAAGCCTCAGCCGTCCCCTGCGTGGGATGTCTTTATTGTAAAGTGACTGGCTGGTGGAGGGCATTCAGTTTTCCCACTAGGGTTGTTTCAGCAGATCTTTTATGCGGATTGGGGGTTGTCCGGTCCTGATTTGGCTCAGAAGAGTCCGCTGGACCTAAAGCAACAATTATGTAATGTAATGTACCGTACTTTTCACTAAGATTATACGGTGGGTTTTTTGTGGCTCAGACCCCCTTGATGAGGTGAGGATTTGTTCAGTTTTCTGACCTGTCCTTTGTAAATACCATCTGTGTGAGATCAGAAGCGTTGAGAGTGAGGTAAGTTGGAATGATGTTTACAAGGTGCACAGACTGTGATTTGGAGGACAGTGTATTATAATAATCTGTTGGTCCAAACTGTTATTCTGCGCCTGTTGTAATTCCCTTTTTGAGGTAATAAAGCTGCGTTGTATAGCATTGTAGACAATATAAATGGAACATAGTATGAACAGTACATAGCCCAGGCGCTTGTATCTGGACACGCGAGCGCCTATGCCTGTGACGCGTCTCTCTTTGGTATTATAGATAACCAAAGGGAGACGCGTCACAGGCATAGGCGCTCGCGTGTCCAGATACAAGCGCCTGTGGTACATAGTATCATCAAGATCTCGCCGTTCATCTCCTGACAGTCGCCAACTTCGTAATCCCCGTATGAAAACAAACAACTCTTGGCGAACGCTCATTCTGCTTTTCAGCCCCTACAGTTTGGAACTCTCTTCCTTTAACTCTGCGTGCTGTGGAATCATCCCTGTCCTTTCGCTCTGGACTCAAAACACATTTTCAACAGTGTCTATCTTTAAATCTCGACCCTAAACTTTTTTTCGTTAAAGATTAAAACACAGCCATAGTCATTGCGTGTGTGCTTGTGTGTGTGTGTGTGGGTGTGTGTGTTTGTATGTATGTGTTTTGTGTGTGTGTGAGTGTGTGTGTGGTTGGGTGGGTGGATGGGTGGGTATATGTTCTGATTTGGTATTTTATATTTCGCTTTTACTTTATTTTTTTTTTCCTTCTGTAAAGCGCTATGAACTCTAGTAAGGAAAAGGCGCGGTACAAATTAATTTTATAATAATAATAATAATAATAATAATAATAATAATAATAATAATAATAATAATAATTATTATTATTATTATTATTATTATTATTATTATTATTATTATTATTATTATTGTTGTTGTTGTTATTATTATTGTTATTGTTATTATTATTATTATTATTATTATTGTTATTGTTATTGTTATTATTATTATTATTATTATTATTATTATTATTATTATTATTATTATTATTATTATTATTATTATTATTGGTATTATTATTATTATTATTATTATTATTATTGTTATTATTATTATTATTATTATTATTATTATTATTATTATTATTATTATTATTATTATTGTTGTTGTTACTATTATTATTGTTATTATTGTTATTGTTATTATCATTATTATTATAATTATTATTATTATTATTATTATTATTATTATTATTATTATTATTATTGTTGTTGTTATTATTATTATTATTATTGTTATTATTGTTATTGTTATTATTATTATTATTATTATTATTATTATTATTATTATTATTATTATTATTATTATTATTATTATTATTATTGTTGTTGTTGTTGTTGTTGTTGTTGTTGTTGTTGTTGTTGTTATTATTATTATTATTATTATTAATATTATTATTATTATTATTATTATTGTTGTTGTTGTTGTTGTTGTTATTATTATTATTATTATTATTATTATTATTATTATTATTATTATTATTTTTATTAGCGCACGACACACGCACACCCAGCTGTGAATGGGTACCTGGATCTGGTTAGAACCCGGGGAAGGTCACGCGGCGAGGGAGATTAGATAAGCACCTCCCTCATTAAGCTGGCTTAGAGACAAGGGAGGTCCCGAATGCTTCCTTCTCCAACGACCTCAAGGTTAGGGGGACACCTTTACCTTTGTATATGGTTGGTTGGTTGGTTGGTTTTATTAACGTCTTCTACATCGAAATGATAAGACGGACGCATACACCCGACCCCATCCCACACACACCAACACACCCCCCCTCCCCCCCCCCCCACACACACACATAAAACACCCTAATCAGATAAACCGAGCTACTGAAGAATCAGTAAAAGCCTGTGTTAAACTTAACGCTCACATCAAAACTTACATTATGTTATGTCGTAGTACTCATAGTTTGTAGATAGGTTGTATCTATAGTGGATAGTATATAAAGAGGCATTTAGTAATGGCTTACATATACAGATTGAAGCCGTCTGCCGTAGTACCCAAGGTGGATGTAGACGTTAAATTTCAATGTTCATATTCATTTGTTCACTTGTGTTTAACGGTTGATCGGTTAACTTGCGCATTTCTACCCATTCATTGATTACGTCTAATATCACCTAAATGTGTGAACAGACATTAAATTAAAGATAGATTGAAAGACTGATTGATCATTTGTTCACAGATTGACGGCAATATAGGCCACTGCCGTAGCTCAAGTGGTAGAGCGTTCGCCTGGCACACCGATGACCCAGGTTCGAATCCCGTGGTGGGCGATATAAAATGTGGCCATTTTTCACCGTCCATTTTAGCAGTATGATTGCTCTGGTGGTTCAGTGTTGATTCAGGTCCCTACCCCTCTTTCTCTGGGATGGTTATCCCCGTCTGCCATATCGCCAATGGTGGGTGTAGACGTTAAACCTCAATGATCGTTCGATGGCAATTGACATCAAGACAGATAAGTGACTGACCTCGTTTGAAAGCGCGGTGGCCTAGGCCTGTATAAAGAACTAGGCCTACTCAAATCCTGGCTAATGATAGCTCCCACCCGATTCACTGAGACATTGTCAACATATTAACGACTTCGTATCAACGGCCTGGCAAAGCTGCGTCCACTGCATGAATGATGCCAATGTCGATGAGAAGAGTGAGTTAGTTATCGTGCGGAAGAACGAGCAGATTGTCAATAGTCGGATTTGTCAATAGTCTGCCAAGCAATATAGGGCATTTCTCTGCCAGCCCCGTTCGCTCAGTTGTCTGGGCGTTCAAACAATGCGCCCAAAGGTTGCAAGCAGGCGCCTCGGAGGGCTTGAGTTAGATCCTATATCGACCAGCGTCTTGAGCAGCTCTTGAAGTGGAACAGCGCTATATTAGAATGTGTAAATAAATCAATAGCTTTCAATAATATGACGTCACAGTACATTCGTGTGTTCCTGGGAAGGTTTCCGAGAATCCTCGGCATCGGTCGGAAAGAAAAAAAGTTGCAAACACGTGGAGCGCTTTGAGCTTAATTTCTTTAAAGTATCGCGATATATCAATGTTAATAGTAGTAGTAGTAGTAGTAGTAGTAGTAGTAGTAGTAGTAGTAGTAGTAGTAGTAGTAGTAGTAGTAGTAGTAGTAGTAGTAGTAGTAGTCAAACTAAATTTCAAATATAAAACCTGATTTCTTTTCCGCCTTCTGTAATAGCGATTTCAGATCGTCGCGCTTTGAGTTCGACGGAAGAAAAAGCGCGTGATAGCATCCTGTATTTAGTAGTAGTAGTAGTAGTAGTAGTAGTAGTAGTAGTAGTAGTAGTAGTGGTAGTAGTAGTAGTAGTAGTAGTAGTAGTAGTAGTAGTAGTAGTAGTAGTAGTAGAAGCAGCAACAAAGATAGTAGTATTAGTAGTGGTAGCAGCAGAAGCAGAGGTGTACCTATCGGTGCAAAAACTATACGCTAATCAGGCTATTATCGTACTGTACTGTACATGTATGTACACTAAGTGATACATGATAATTACGATAAAAGATGGTTGTTTGATGAAGACGTCAATAAAACAACATCTATTTTGGTAATTATCATGTATCACCTAGTATACATGTTGATCTACAATACATCATCTGTGGTGCTCCAACAACCTTCAAGTTACGAAATAGGATAGGATAGGTTTTAAAAAAAAATAATAAATAAAAAAGAAACGGGGAAAGAAATCGCAAATAAATATTTTACAAATGGAATTCTATAGTTACACCAGTTGTATGAGTGATGATTAAATGCTTATTATCTAGACGTCTGTTACGTTGAAACGCGCACGATAGTACGTGTGAGACGCGCACGATAGATCCGGTTGTTTTGGTTTGCAAAGCATGCAATAATAGAGTGCATTTACCTTTGATTTGATTTTGCGTTGTAGTTGGAAGAAGCTTTGTATAATGTTGATAATTTTCGTTGGTCGATATTATTGGAGAATTTTCTAGGTTTGCTTGTTTTTATCGATCGATGCGTGTGGATAAATCTAGTGGTAGCTTCGAGTTGTTCTAACCTAAATAAGGTTATATGACGTAAGACAGTGATGACGAATTTCATTGTGATTGGTTATAAGTGCGTCACGCTGGAACATTCGAACGTTCTCTCGAGTATAGAGAGACTATACCGCACTGTTTCAGTTCAGAAAAAGTAGAGAAAGTGGAAAAGCGATTGGGCGATTGTATGCAGTTGTTGATGTACGCTGAATAAAGTTGCAAAACTTTATACGACGACTCCTGACTTGTTGTTGAGTGAACAGGTTGCGTGGATAAACGAATCTGAGTTACACTTATCAGGATTCAAGCATTGGGGCTGAATCAACTACTGATAAAAACCAACAACGAGTGTAACAACGTCAAACGACGCGCCTATGGGTATCAAGTGCATAAGCCCAAGTGTATGGGCGCCTCGGGCGGCTTGAGTTAGATCCTGTATCGGCTAGCGCCCTTTGCAACTCTTGAGCTGGAAAAGCGCGCTAAAGGAACGATTTTAACAAATACATAAGTATTGTTTATGATTTTTATATTTTTATGTTTGATTTTTTAATTTTTTTTGATTCGATTTTAAATAAAATGTTGTTTGTTTGGTTTTTTGATAGGTTATTGTCCATTTTTAATCGGGAAATTCTGGGTGCACCCTACGCCCAACTTGAAATTTGCTGGGGGAGCAAACCGGAGTACCCGAGATGTTGCCAGAGTCGAAAGTAAATAATATTCGGAGAACATAAAGTCCAGAGGCAGGATTGATCCCATGCCTGTCAGGCGCAATTGGTTTTCTAGTTTGTGTACGCAGCCTTAAGTCTAACGGATCATTGTTTTGACTTCAAAATAACGAGCGCCATCAAAACAACGACCCCCGTTAGGGTGCCGGGGGCTTCAGTATAAATAGTTTCCCCACTTTCTAGAAATTTAGTGCTTTAAATTCCCACTGTCGCTGTCTTTTTCATTTGCTCTTTCTCATTCCTGCTCTGTTCTATCAATCTGCTATACTATCTTCTTCTTCGCTAGACCAGTCACCTACCTTTTTTCTTGAAAACCCTTCCGGGACAAGACTCCTTATTTGTGTATGGGGTCTGTTGGATCAGCTTGGGAATATTGGACGCTTTCTGCAAGGTGGTCACTAGGGCTTCCTATGATGTTATTATTTAGCAATGTAGGCATTTTATATGTATGTGTTTTGTTGATATTTTATAATGATGTTGGTGTTCTATTTTGTTTTTGTAAACGGGGGTTCGATAAATTAGAGTACAGCCTCAGCGTCCCCTGCGTAGGATGTCTTTATTGTAAAGTGACTGGCTGGTGGAGAGCTTTCAGTTTTACCACTAGGGTTGTTTCAGCAGATCATTTATGCGGATCAGGGGTTGTCCGGTCCTGATTTGGCTCGGAAGAGTCCGCTGGACCTAAAACAATAATCATGTACTGTAATGTAATCAAAACAACGTATGCAGATGTTTACTAGTTTGAACAAATAACGCCGTGTCTACAAAACCACACACACACACCCAAACACACACACACACTCTCTCTCCCTTCACGCACACACATACTACCAACCCACACACACATTCACACCTCCCTCATCCCCCGGACCCACCCACATACACGCACATGCACGCACACCCACAGACACACACCCACACACACACACACACACACACACAAAACACACACAATAACCTGTAAGCCACAGACTGGTCGTGAGCTGACGATGATTGATCAACAATTCCTAATGAACAACCGATAAAGACCATCCCTGTGCAAGGCCAAAATACAATAAAGACGTTTTGATGAGAGTTATAATGGAGTTTCAGACTTTCCGTCAATAAAAAGGATTGATGGATTACGCTTTGAGCTCATTTTAATTAGAGAAATTGCGCGATATAAGAGCCTTTTATTATTTTTCTATTATGGCAATCACATTCAGTCTTAATAATAATAATAATAATAATAATAATAATAATAATAATAATAATAATAATAATAATAATAATAACAACAACAACAACAATAATAATAATAATAATAATAATAATAATAATAATAATAATAATAATAATAATAATAATATTAATAATAATAATAATAATAATAATAATAACAATACATTACATGATTATTGCTTTAGGTCCAGCGGACTCTTCCGAGGCAAATCAGGACCGGACAACCCCCGATCCGCATAAAAGATCTGCTGAAACAACCCTAGTGGTAAAACTGATTGCTCACCACCAGCCAGTCACTTTACAATATAAACATCCCACGCAGGAGACGCTGAGGCTATACTCTAATTTATCGAACCCCCGTTTACAAAAAAAAAATAGAATACAAACATCATTATAAATTATAACAAAACACATACATATAAAATGCCTACATTGCTAAATAATAACATCATAGAAGGCCCTAGTGACCACCTGGCAGAAAGCGTCCAATATTTCCAAGCTGATCCAACAGACCTCACACACAAATAAGGAGTCTTGTCCCGGAAGAGTGTTCAAGAAAAAAGGTAGGTGGCTGGTCTAGCGAAGAAGAAGATAGTATAGCAGATTGATAGAACAGAGCAGAAATGAGAAAGAGCAAATGAGAAAGACAGCAACAGTGGGAATTTAAAGCACTAAATTTCCAGAAAGTGGGGATACTATTTATACTGAAACCCCCGGCACCCTAACGGGGGAAATAATAATAATAATAATAATAATAATAATAATAATAATAATAATAATAATAATAATAATAATAATAATAATAATAATAATATTTCTGAGCGGCAGGGATAGCTCAGTCGTCAGAGCGCACGACTTGTGTACGTGCGTTTCGTACGACGTGGGTTCGAATCCTGACTTCAGCAAACTATTTTGTGATTGCTGGATAGTAGTGGCCAGCGCTTTGAGAAGCTCACTGAGCTTGTAAGTGCGCTATATAAGACTAATCTCTTTAATAATAATAATAATAATAATAATAATAATAATAATAATAATAATAATAATAATAATAATAATAATAATAATAAAACAGGATGCTAGCACGCGCTTTTCAAAGAATGTAGGTACTATACTTGCTAAGGTCCTTCCTTGATGGTGTCTAGTAAAACGAAAGAATTTTGCTACCAGGCATTTGTAGAATCAATCCTAACATTTTCATTTATATGTTGGTTTAGGACACTCAGTGTGAAGAGCAAAAACTATCTTACTGGAATTGTTAATGTGTGCAGCAAGATAGTTGGCAAGATGCCAGGTGCCTCTGGCTGTTACAAAACAGAGCCCTCAGAAAGACAGCTAGTATTCAGTGTGACGAAAACTATCCCTTCTCCTGTCTGTTTGAACTTCTTCCTTCTAAATGAAGATTCCGCTGTGCTTGCTCCAGAACACAGAGGTACAAAAACACTTTCATTCCTACTGCCACCTCCTTGCTGAATGAAAAACTATGCCAGAATGTCTTCCTAGTACTGTCTTGGTGCTTGTGTATTCAACTGTCTTTCTGCGCATCTCATGTCATGCATCCCACCTGACCATGCTGTGTGTGTGTGAGTGTGTGTGGGTGTGTGTGTGTGTGTGTGTGTGTGTGTTTGAGTGTGTTATATAATACGGCAATATGTCTATAACTAAGACTTTCTAAATATTATTAAAGTATTACATGTACTAGTATTGGTTATGGATATGATTGCTTCCCTGGGCTATGATAACTGCTCTCCATGATGAAAACAGCTGGCCTATGATGTGATTGCTCGTATTGGTCGTAGCTTTTCCTCTGAGTAATGTAATACCATTCTCATACCGTCAAACTATCATAATGAATGGAAAGTTATCTCAAGGTATGTGCATGATATCGTTCATTTTATTATCCATTTATTTATTTGTCCATCGGGAAAATCTTGGAGGCCTCACGTGTGGAAGGCGTAGTCCCAGCTTGTAGCGCGCCCAAACCCACTGTTAGTTATGTTTTTGAACTTTTGCTGGGGGGAGCAAATCGGAGTACCCGGAGGAAACCCTCGAGACGTTGCCCGAGTCGAAAGTAAATAATATTCGGAGAAACCTAATGCCCAGATTTAGGTGTTTTTGATATGATGATGATGATCATTGCTGTCAAGGTGGAGACGTGGAGATTCGTCCTTAACACTAACGCAATAGGACGTTAAGTTTCGTTATTCCAACGCCCAGATGCTGGATCGATCCCACACCATTGGTTTCTAACCTGTGGACAAGGCAAGTTAGTCCCGCCTTAGACCACTCAGTCACAACGCTCGCTCTATCAACCAAATGAAATTAACTGTAAAGTTGCTATGTGGGTGTATACATGTGCGTTAGTAGTAAGAAAGATCTGGAAGAAATTGTATGTATTATTCTACTTGTTTTAATAGTTTTTATCTCTCTCAGTTTCTTTTTCTGTCTGTCCCTCTGTTTCTGTCTGTCTCTCTGTCTCTCTGTCTCTGTCTGTCTCTCTGTTGCTGTCTGTCTCTCTGTATGTTTGTCTCTGTCTCTATTTTTGTCTTTCTTTCTCTCTCTCTGTCTTTGTCTCTCTCTGTCTTTGTCTCTCTCTCTCTCTCTCTCTCTCTCTCTCTCTCTCTCTCTCTCTCTCTCTCTCTCCTCATAAAGTACTAAGAAACCGTGTGCAAACAAATTCAAGAGGAGTTGATGAATTGGATTGTAAAATATCAGCGTCATTTATTATTGACACTTTAACGTATTTATACAACTTATGCATAGACAAAACATGAGCGAAGCCATGAGGGTTGCTGAGGACAGAGAAAGATGGAGTACCCTGGTTAAACGATCGTCTGTGGTGTCCCACCGACCTACGAGTTACGGGATAGATAGGATAGGAAGATCGGGTCGCGGGTTACGACTTGGACTGCGAGAAATAAAAGGACAAGAAAGTTGTCACCTACTAAAGTGGGGCCGGGTAGCTCAGTTGGTAAGAGCGTCTTGCTAGTAACCGAAAGGTCGCTGGTTCGAATCCCGGATTGGTCAACGTGTGATCATATTATTTTCCCCTTTACCAACAACTGGCCCGCTGGTGTCAGTATAAATCGGTCCAGTAGTCACCTATATGCGAAAGTGTCGTGTGACTATAATCTACAAACAACAACACCTACTAAGCCACCAGAGCACAGGGAAACATGCTATAGTTATAGGTAGAACACTGCCCGTGATCTTCTGAAGAAAATCAAAAGGCTTTAGAAGAAAGTTCATGTTCAGATCTTAAAAGCAGGTCTTATTTATTTATTTAATCGTTCTTATATAGCGCTTTTCCAGCTCAAGAGCTGCTCAAGGCGCTGGCCGATACAGGATCTAACTCAAGCCGCCCGAGACGCCCACCCGCAGCCTTTGGGCGCATGGTCTGACGCCCGGACAACTGAGCACAATCCTGGGCAGCCAGGGATGGGGGAGAAGGACCTAGGTGCATGCTGGGTGTTTTCTTGTCACCGGCACTCACCCGTCTAGGACATGAGCGTCAGGATCTTTAAAGTCCGTTATGATGGAATGTATGCGACACAGACTAGACCTCGGTTTACACTCTCATCCGAAGGAGTAGCAAATACCTAGTAGTGATTGTGTATGTGGAGTGTTTTGAAAACTTTGGTAGTGCTTAGTATTACGTGAATTCCTTTAGAGGAGTCAGATGCTAATAGCGATGTTACCGGAGATGAAAAGGTAGAAGTGGGAAATAGAAAAGGAAAATGAATTCAGAACTAAGCCGATTAATGTTTGTGTGAACGAAAATCATTTGTTGCCGTGTCTTTTATGTGTGGCGAACCATTGCTTATCGTTTTAGTATTTCGTTTCTGATTAAAAAGATTTCAGATTACGGTTTATGCTAATTTTGAGAAACTATCTCAAGACAGTTAGACATAGCAAACCTGTGGTTAGGAATGTCAGGTTGCTTGATCAGTGGTAGATCCGGGGGATCTATAAATGGTTTAAAAAGAGGGAAGGCCATTACAACGTGTGCTGTCAAATTTGGTTGATCCTGGGGCTGCTATACCCTGGAAGAGGAGGGCGTCCGCTCAAGCCGAAGCGGGTGACGCGCGATGTTAACGTCTGAAGAGGTTGTGCAAACCTCTGCGCCTCCTGGGTTGGACGAAGGCGACGTGACTTCAGTAGGCTAACTGTAGGTTGTGTGGTTCGTCGACATTGAACCTATTCTGCTCTGGTGGTGACGACCGAGGCTCGATGGAACCAGTTATGATTAGTGAAAGAGGTTGGGATAGACACAGTCTAGTAATATGAGATGATGTTGTCAAAGAAATGAATCGTTTGACATTCTCTGACTTGTAAGCCATGCAGGATGTCCCCAGATAAAAATGTGTTGAAACAAGTTAGAAACTGTTTGAATCTCCGGGGCAAGCTTGGAAGTAGATAATGTGAAAACACTGAATGCAAGCGGACCTTTCACATGCACGATAATTATATAGCTAATGCCATGACGATAATTATATAGATAATAGCTAATGACGTTGCCATCTTGATAATGACTTGGTAAATTACACCATGTAGTTGAGCAAAAGCAAGTTTGTTTTAAAAATTTCTTTATCTGAATTAGCGATATCTAGACGAGCTATTAAGTAAATAACCGAGTTAGCTGAAGACAAAAATCGGAACGAATCTACGTTTGATTATATATTATTAGTACGACCAGTTGATGAATTAGTTCTCACTGTAGGGATAATTACCAAAAGAAGGAAGGGTAATAAAATTTACGCTAGCATAATCCTGGGAAATCCTGGGGCTACCAAACCCTGGAAGAGGAGGGCGTCCTCTTAAGCTGAAGCAGTAGACGATGTTGACGTCTGAGGAGGTTGCATAAACCTCTGCGCCTCCTGTGTCCGACAAAAGCGACGTGACTGCAGCGGCTGAAGGTTGCGTGCTTCGTCGACATTGAACCCTTGTGACGGCGACTAAGTTATGACGTCGATTGACGGGTGGGCATGAGGCTACTCAGGTGGTAACCACCACCACTCGATGAAACGAGAAACGAGTGGCGGGGTTGTGTTAGGCACATTTTTTTTAAAGAGTTTTAAGGGGTAGTGGCAGAGTAAGAGGCTAGAGACTTACTTTTGATTCTGACGCTGGAGGAGAGACGACTTTTGATTCTGACGCTGGAGGAGAGACGAACATTGATTCTGACGCTGGTGGAGAGACGACTTTTGATTCTGACGCTGGTGGAGAGACGAACTTTGATTCTGACGCTGGTGGAGAGACGACTTTTGATTCTGACGCTGGTGGAGATACGACTTTTGATTCTGACGCTGGTGGAGAGACGAACTTTGATTCTGACGCTTGTGGAGAGACGACTTTTGATTCTGATGTTCGAGGCTAGAAGACTTCTGATTCAGACGCTAGAACCTGGAACACTATGTAAAGACTCAGCTTGTACGCTGTGCTATCCGTACGGGGAATAAAGGCGACGTGCAAGACTGGAGACTCACAAAGATGGTTAAGAGAGGAGGAATAACAGAACCAAGACCTGTAATCCGACTAATGGCGTTTGGATTTCTCTTCTCTGTTCTCTCTCCACCTTAGTAGGCTACTACGTTACAGAAACCATGACTTCGTGATCCTCGTACAAGATGGAGATTATTGTTTCAGTGTCGCCATGCTGTTCCATCGGTTTCTGACAATTCATCATTGAAGTGAACAAGAAAGACATTGTCATCATGTCATTGGTAATTTGATTGCTCTGATTTCGATGACGTTCCCAGTGCAGCGTTATACTAACATTAAACAGCGATCGGTTACCCGCTGCCATGTCAACTGGGCATAGGCATTGTTGTCATTCAGTAATGGTGAGTTTATCCCCACTCCTCCAGCCCCCTCCCCTCCCACCCCCCCTTCACCCCCTTTGCAATGGGCGAAAACCTTACGCAGATTAATTCATATCAACTACATTTCTGTCTTTATGTCTTTCTCTCTGTCTCTATCTCGCTCTCTCTGTCTCTCAGCCACTCTCTCTCTCTCTTTCTCTCTCTCTCTCTTTCTCTCAACAGCTTCTGTAGCAACAACGCGTGGTGTCGCCGTCGCAACCGCTGATAGCGATACACATAGATATTGTCGTTGCTGTCTAGGCAGCAGTTTTGTTTCTACCGATTCAATGGAAGCAGTGACTCGTGTAATGCTGTTGGGGAACAACAGTTGTACCCGTCTTCTTGACCTCATTTTAAACTTGAAATTCTAAGCTCAAAAGTTGTGATTGTGTTTAAAGCCGAAATCTCTAAATATTCAAGGTAAGATATGTTGAGAATAATATTTTTTACGGACTTCCCTTTTTCAGATTTTCTTTTCTTTCTTTCTTTCTTTCTTTCTTTCTTTCTTTCTTTCTTTCTTCTTTCTTTCTTTCTTTCTTTCTTTCTTTCTTTCTTTTCTTTTCTTTTCTTTTCTTTTTTTCTCTTTTTTTCCTCCTTCTTTATTTTGGGGGGGGGGGGGGAACAAAAAATGTTTTTCACAAGTTACTTTTATTTGTTTTTTTTTTTCTTTTCTTCTTTCTTTCTTTTCTTTTTTTTTTATTTCAATTTGTTAAAAATTTCTTTCTTTTTCTCTTCCTTTCTTTCTTCTGTCATTATTCTCTTTTGTTTTCTATTTTTTTTAAATTGTCTGTGTCTCTATCTCTGTGTCCGTGTATTTCTCTCTCTCTCTCTCTCTCTCTCTCTCTCTCTCTCTCTCTCTCTCTCTCTCTCAAGCTTAAATTTGCTATCCAAGTAATAATTTAGGGTAAGGTATAAACTCAATTAAAACCAAATAAGACATACGCATGAAACTTCGTTTCCTGACAGGGTGAAATCAACTGATTGGATAAATCATTATTTCTATTTTTGAACACTGGTTTTATGTACGTAGGTTGACGACGGTTTAATTTCGTTTGTTATCCCATCAGAGGCTGTCAGTAAGATATTATTAACTTCGTTATCCATGTGAGTACTCCTTGAAATTGATTTTAAGCTGCTTCCGGGGAACGGATTTTCACCCCAAATTGATATGTTCCATTCTATTGCACGGACTTTAATAAAGATCCTGACGCTCGTGTCCTCGGCGGGTGAGTGCCGGTTACACCAATACCATACACCCTACAAGCACTTAGTAGGCTTATTGCAGTCTCCTCAGTATCCGATTTTTAAAGTATGTAATGGTCAACACCTGTTTCAATTTTTACATGATGTTGGTTTGTTTTATCGCATATAAATCCTGTCGTCATTGTTTGTTTTGTTTGGATTTTATTGATAGGACTGAATTTAGTGATTTGATTGAAGATAGAGAACACATTTTTAATACATCAAGTTTTAAAGAAGACTTTCCAAGAGGTGTCATGTGTACGTTTGTTTGAGTATTTAAGAGTAGCAGGCTTGTTAGCAGACTTGAAACATTTTATAATATTTTAAGATAACGTCTCTCTGGTCCTGATTTGGCTCAAAAGAGTCCGCTGGACCAAAAGCAATAATCATGTAATGTAATGTAATGTAATCTGGTCGCTCAATTGTCTGTGCCTAAAGGCTGCAAATCGGCGCCACCGTCGACTTGAGTTATATCATGTATCGACCAGTGCCTTGAGCAGCTCTTGTGCTGAAAAAGAGCTATATACATATATATAAGTGTTCTACATACTTGTGTGTGTGTGTGTGCGCGCGTGTGTGTGTGTGTGTGTGTTTATCCACCTCCCTCCCACCAGCGCTGCGATCATGCCCGTCGGCGTGTAGATATTTACGCGCTTTATAAATTATTCATTGATTCATTCATTCATTCATATAAGAACGATTAAATAAATAAATAACTAAATAAATAAATAACTAAATAAATAAATAAATAAATAAATAAATAAATAAATAAATAAATAAATGTGTACGTGTATAAAAACCAAATGACATCCCACAAATACAGTTTAACATTTTGCTGTTGTTGTCATTCTTGAACATGTAATGATGCGTGTGGGAGCAAAATTTGAGCGCGTGAAAGAGAGAGAGAGCCTGGTGGACGTTTTGAGTCGCGAGGGTCAATATCTCATTTGAATTATAGTATGGTGGTGCGATAGCGTAGCGGATACCCGTGCAGTGCGTTGTTTGCACGGCAGGTGACATTCAAGACGTGGAAAGAAAACGCACAATCGCAGAATACTCACCCCCAGTATTTTAAATCTAACGCTAATTCCAGGAGTGATCAGGTGTCTGGCTGTCCGTAAAGCTATCCTATCCTATCCTATCCTATCCCTTAACTCAAAGGTCGTTGGGGCACCACAGATGATCGTTTAATCAGCGTACGCCATCTTTCTCTGTCCGCAGCAACCCTCATGGCTTCCCTCAGTGTCAAGCCATTCCATTCTCGAATGTTGTCCTCCAACCTCTTTTTCTGTCTCCATCTTTTTCTGCCTCCTTGCCCGTGCCTCGCAGGATGGTCTTTGCAACGCCGGATGATCTGGTGACGTGGCCGTACCATCGGAGTTTCCGTTTCTTCACCACTGTGAGCATGTCATCGTGTTGTCCGATGGCTTGTGTGATGGTCTGTCGGACTTCGTCGTTGGTGATGTGCTGGGTATAGGAAATGCCCAGAAGTCTTCTGTAGCACCTCATCTCCATGCTTTGTATTCTTCGTTGTAGATCTGCTGTGAGGGCATGTTCGCAAGCATATAGGAATATAGAGATGACAAGGACACGCACCAGCCTTACATTGCAGTGTAGACTGATGATCTTGTCTTTCCAAATGGACTTCAACCTTGTCAGTTATATGCACTTATTTGTGCGATCCTGGCGAGGACTTCCTGTCGGGACTCTTTGTCTGATACAATGGCTCCTAAATATTTGAGGCCATGCTCTGTGTTGATGGATTGGCCTTGGACTTTGATGTCGCAGTTGATGCCATCATCTTGGTCATCATTTTGGTCTTCTTTGCACCTGCTTCCAGTCCAAAGGCTTTGGAGGTGATATGTCAAGTCTCTGTACACGTTCTTGTTCCTCTCCAGCAAATCCATCAATGCCATCCGCAAAACGGAGGTTGGATATTGCTCTAACCTTATGCTGACTGTGCCTTCGTGATCTGCAAGGGCATGTTACATGATGCGCTGTAGGAAGATGTTGAAGAGTGTTGGAGAGAGTAGGCCTCCTTGACGAACGCCGATTGTTGTTCTGAACCAGTTCCCGATGGCGCTGTTGTGGAGGACTGCACTGGTAGCCTTGTCATACATGTTTTTGATAAATGCAATAATGTTAGGGCTGATTTTATACACTCTCATGGTTGCCCATAGAGCTGCATGCCAGACTCGGTCAAACGCTATTTTGAAGTTTACTAACACATGATATAGATGGACCTGGCACAGTCTCAGTGGGGAGCATCACAAACAGATTGACTGCCTCATGGTCAAGAAACGCTTCAAATCAAGAGTCAACATTGGCAGGACACACACTTTTCCAGGAGCAGTCATAGGAAGTGACAACGATCTCGTGATAATGTCCTTCCGGCTCCATTTGAAGAGAGTAAACACAGCAAAGTGCACCAGACTGAAGTTCGACCTGGACAAACTGCAAGACTTGGAGGTTGCAGAAATATTCAAAGCCACAATTGGAGGGAAATTTTCACCACTGCTCATTTTGGGAGCTGATGAAGTAGATGTCAACACCATGACCACCACCTTCAACACCTGTGACAGGACAGATGCCGCCACTGAAATCCTTGGCAAGCACCGCCCAAAGAAGAAATCGTGGATTACACCTACATTTTTGGACCTGTGTGACAAACAAAGAGAGATTAAAAACAAAAGAACACCTCACAGGGAGATGAAACCTTCAAAAAAAATTAACAATGACATCCGAAAAGGCATGCGCACAGCAATGGAGAATTGAATAGAGGATCAATGCCAGGAAATAGAGAACAGCCTGAACAAGAACAACAACAAGAAGGCCTACAAGACTGAAGAAACGGCTGTCAAGTGTTGAACAGCTTAAGGTTTCAACGATCCAAAGCAAGTCTGGAATATGCCTTACAGAAGAACAAAAATCCTGGATAGATAGACAGAGTACTGCTCTGATCTTTACAACCACACACCAAACGGAGACCCATCAGTTCTAGCATGTCCCCAGAACAGACAATAAGAAGAAATTCTCTCAATTCTCCGAGAAGACTTTGAGGCAGCAGTGCAACCGCTGAAGAAGGGGAAGTCAGCGGGAGTGGACAACATACCCGCAGAATTGCTTCAAGCAGGAGGAGAAGCGATGATTGATGTCCTCACCATTGTCTGTAACAAGATCTGGTAGAGATGGGATAGGCCTACACCGTGGACCCAGCCGCTTGTCATCACTCTTCTCCAAAAGGGTAATCTTCAGGAGTGTGAAAATTATCGCACCATCAGCCTCATCAGACATCACAGCAAAGTCCTCCTGAAAATAATACTCAACAGGTTGAAACCCCAAGCTGAACAAATCATAGCTGAAGAACAAGCAGGATTCAGAGCAGGGCGAAGAATCACTGAACAGATTTTTAACCTCAGAATAATCTGCGTAAAATACCTACAGCACAGACACCATCTATATCATGTGTTTGTACACTTTAAAAAGCCTTTTACGTAGAACTAGAGAAGTTAAAAGCAGCGAGGATTGGAAATAAGCACTCGTACCCTCATAAAGCGGACCCTGAGAGAAAAGAGGCGCAAACAGCCGAAAGCTTGCGGGACGGGAGAACCTTGGTCAAACTGGACTGTTGACTAGTTTTGAAAGATATATTTTTTTTTGTCCAGTCACGGTGGCAATATTGAATTTTAGGCGCAAACAGCCGAAAGCTTGCGGGACGGGAGAACCTTGGTCAAACTGGACTGTTGACTAGTTTTGAAAGATATATTTTTTTTGTCCAGTCACGGTGGCAATATTGAATTTTTGTTTATTACTCAAGATTGCGGATCTCCAAGTATACCGCTGTCATTCTCCATAATTACTTGTTTGCGTGGGGTAATTTGTTCCATACAGTTCCGACCCAAAATAAATTAATAATTTCCCTTCCTCTTTTTACCTCCTTCCCCAACCCTCACCCCCCTCTCCCTAATGACCAATTTGTGTGGCAAAATCTGTTCCGCACTTTTAAAAAACCCAAAAAACCATTCATTACCTTACATCCTTCCGCTGTTTGTTTTATTTGCTTGCTTGCTTGTTTGTTTTTGGTTGTAGTTGTTTACGCTGCTGTTGTTGATGTTGTTGCTGCTGCTACTGTTGTTGTCGCTGTTGTTTTGTTGTTTAAATCTGGCGATGGGCAAAGGTCCTAGCCTACTTTAAATGAGTTGTGTTTGTTACGTAGTTTGCTTGATGTTTTCTTCCCAAAACTAACGTTAAATATAATTGGGAGAAACTATCGTACAAAAAGGAACGATGACTCTGTGTTTCCCAAATAACCAATCTTTTCCTGGTTTTAAAAAAAAGGCATTTCTTAATCTGTGGATTTGCAGGGTAAACCACCGACTTTACGAGAGTTTGTTAGTTAACGAGATTGCGTGAGCGATTATAGATGTTTCCCATTATGGAAGAAAAGGGAAACAAGAATTTTGGGGGAAATACCGAGTTTTTGAAATAGTCGGGGAAATCAGAATGAGCCAAATATCGGTCTGTCTGTCGGTCGGTCCGTTGGACCGCTATATCTCATGAACCACTGAATAAATTTTGATCAAACGTCATAGGACATTACCTAATTAGTGGCCTGGGTCCAGTGCCATAATATTTACTCTACCGCAAAGGTTAAGGTCACTGGAGACATTTTATTGCAAAACAGGTTTTGCTCAATATCTCAAAAACGGCTAAAGCGATTTTGTTGAGTTTTGATAAACCGGTTCTTGAAATCATGGACCATCCTTCAGTATCAGTCCGGTTGTCGGTTAGTCGATCGGTCCGTTGCTCCCAATTTCTCTTTTTTGTTCTTAAACTTTGTTGGGCCTGCCTTGTCTGAAGAATCTTATCCTATCCTATCCTAACCCGTAACTCGAAGGTCGTTGGGGCACCGCAGATGATCGTTTAATCAGCGTACGCCATCTTTCTCTGTCCTCAGCAACCCTCGTGGCTTTGCTCAGTGTCGAATGTTGTTCTCCCACCTCTTTTTCTGACTCCTTCTTGTTCTGCCTCCTTGCATCATGCCTTGCAGGATGATCTTTGCAAGGCCTGATGCTCTGGTGACGTGGCCATACCATCGGAGTTAGTGAACCGAAAAAAAGCATTTTTACTTTGCGGATACTTGAACTCGTGCTGGGCATGTTAGATCATTGGTATTTGTACTTTCTTAAAGGTCAAGATCATTGTGCTACACCTGTTTCTATACACCCTTCGCCTGTATCTAAAAATAAATTAGCTGAACCGATTTTGATCAAGTTTTGCTTGCAGATAGTTGAGACGGTGGCCTATGGATCCACGTTTTCGTTTTGCTGTGTGACGACTCTGCAAAGAAAATTAACACGTTTTGAAAACCCTTAGGTTGCTGCTATGCGATTATATCATTCGAAATCTGATACCCAGATTCACGACTCGATCTTCTTCAACACTTGACCCCACCCACCCTCCCTCTCACTTCCCTCAATTCGGGCACGTGATTCATCCCTTTCATCTAGCACGCGATCAGACCCCCTACTACTTGTCTTCTCTGTTTCTGTCTGTCTCTGTTTTTGTCTCTGTCTCTCTCTCTCTCTGTGTCTGTCTCTCTCTCTCTCTCTCTCTCGAAGAAGAAGAAGAAGAAGAAGAAGAAGAAGAAGAAGAAGAAGAAGAAGAAAAGTAAGGAAAGAAGTAAATCACCCACACAACTAAAGGTGCGAGTGACCCAAAATACATTTCAATGGCTACCCCGCCTTGTTATTGTTACGTGGATAAAATGTGTCAGTTCGAAAAAAACAGCACAATAAAGCTTCTTTTCTTTTATCTTTTAAAAAATTTTTTTTAAGGGAATTAGTTTCTAAGAAGACAACATTCACACTTTTTCCTTGGGGAAAGAACAAGGGATCAAGCCATTTAAATACATATTATTTTAAGGAGACTCAAAAAACTAAAAAGCACGCGCGCATACACACACACACACACACACACACACACACACACACCCACACACACACAAACACACACACAAACACACACACACACATTACCTCAAGTTTCTAATGAAAACGAGTAAGACCACATTATGAAGAAAAGAAAACGCAACATCAAAGTGAAGGACACAGCGGGCCTGAGACTGGAAGAGTAATACAAGAATGAGGGGAGCAGACCGCTACTAGTTTCAGTTGCGCTGTATGGCAGAAGGAAGGGGATACAATGAAATGAAGTAAGCCGGATTACCACAAGGAAGTACACAAAGAATAATAGGAAAAAGAGGAGCCCAAAAAGGCAGAGTCCAGAGAAAAAGAAAGTATAAATGGAGAGAGAGAGAGAGAGAGAGAGAGAGAGAGAGAGAGAGAGAGAGAGAGAGAGAGAGAGAGAGGTGAATAGAGAGGAGAGAGAGTGGGAGGAAGAGAGATAGAGAGGGAGATAGAGCGAAAGAGAGAGAGAGAGTGAGAGAGAGAGGGGAAGAGAGATGGAAGAGAGAGGGAGATATAGATATGGAGAGAGAGGGAGAGAAATAGAGAGAGACAGACAGACAGGAAAACAGACAGAGGCAGAAAAGCAGAGACAGAGAGGAGTGGGAAAGGTGTGAGAGGTGTACTAATCGTCTTAATTTTAATGAAAAGATTCAATCACTGTGAACTTTAACAAATTATTGACAAAAGCTGATAATCGATTTCCACAAGTGTCTTATATTTTCATTGACCAATTACAGTGTGACTAAAGCTGATATCGCTTGGTAATTGACCAATCACAGATGACGATGCTTCTAGCCAGCTGTGGAATATAAAAGTCGTAATAATACTGGACCTACTCTACTCAGTCCCTCTATACGCTACTGTGTCCGGGGACGTTGATCTAACCAACGAAAGGACCTACTTTGACCCATTTACGAATCGCAGTCTCCTATGCCTTTTCTGCAAACGGCTGAAAAAACACAAACCGGTCTTCTTGTATTTTCTAAAACAGCAAATTTTGATTCTCAAACCCTCACTAATTCACAAATACTACAGCAACAATTATTTGAAAGAAAGGAGGAGTCAAAAGAGTAAATGAACCTACTGAATCATCACATGAAACTGGCATTGTTTTCCATTAGCTGCCTAAACTGGAGTTGACTGAAGACTTGGCCTACATTTTGAACCAAGCGGAGACGAATCAATGAATGAAACTGGCATTGTTTTTCACTGGTCAAGTTTGGTTGAAGACACCTGTCATGTGTTAAATCCTGGTGTTCCTTTTGTCGTTCTTCTGTGTATGTGTGTGAGTAGGAGGGCGTATGGGTGCCACGGTGGGTGTACTCGCGTGTGTTGATGTTTTTGTGCGTGCTGAATAAATGTGAAGGAAAGCTTCGGAGTTTTTGACAATTTTTGGTTGCGCATTTGGACGACATTGGAAAGCAATGTGTAAAGTAGTCGTAAAACTGTTGTGTGATTGCTGGATATTACGGGCCAGCGCCTTGAGAAGCTCTCTGAGCTTGTAAGTGCGCTATATAAGAGAAATCTCTTAAGTTTCTTCATACTCATATATCTCCTCTAGTCTAATTTCAATACCTCTTTTTTTCCAATTGAAAAAATCGATACATAAATGTTATTCGCATCTTAGATTGGAATATGAAAAATTATCACATCTCGATCCGACAATACTGCCTGATCTCGATGTGACGATTTTCCATATTGCACGCCAAGAACTTGAACAGCTGGTACAGAGCCTTGACACCACTTCCAGAGCCTATGGAATGGAAATAAGTGCAGAGAAGATGTGACGGTGGGTCTAATGTTACTGCGCTCTGCACAACTGAACTGAATGCTATTACCCACTCGTCTTTGTCTGCGGGGATCGGCTAATATAATCACCCTATGACTAATCTTAATACATTTATATGTTTAGCTCGGTCTGTGTGCGCATAGGGTTATAGAGATAGGGAGAAAATGGTAAAGATTCACTGACACTCTGGCACTCACACGGTTATGAAACATAGTTAGTCCAGCCACTTGTTAACAGTAAATATCACACATTTATTTCCTCTACTCTATACCTAATTCTCTAAACACTCTATTAATTTAAATGTCCAAATTCACTTCGAATAGTTCGTTCCTTGATAGGTCTATGCTGCTACTGTTCTTGATATTTGCTACTGTCATCATTGGGCTATTTGTTCTTGTTGGCCTAATGTTCTTTTTCAAGAGAGTGGACTACCGCACAGTCCTTCTAGATCAGTGTTAGTGCGTTTCTTCTTGCACTTAGCTGATTCGTTGAGGTGTGGTGATGGTGTCTCCTCCTTTGGTGTTGACTATTGGGCGATCGGAGCTCAGTGCTTGATGTTCCCCTGCATGCCGAAAGTCAGGGTTGACTCTTAGTGGTCGATTTCCTGCATCGGACCAACAAGCCTGCTCGTCTGTAAAACATAAGACGAGTTTCTGCAACGCCTTGTATACTAAGGGTGGGGACAGAGCGTCTCACTGATGGCAGAAACAGCCCTCAGTTGAGATCGCATCCACTTATATATATAAGCGACGAACAATCTTCTATGTCCATGGTCCACTGGAATCTCCAACATAATTCCTATACACATACATACATCATGGCTAAACTAAACACATGGAGAAGTAATTAACAATATACACATTCTCCAGTAAAGCCACTGGTCAGCAGAAATACACATAGGAGAAACAACAGTGGGTCCGTAGGGGATACCTCATTGTGGCGAAACCGGTCGCGTGCCCGCCACGTTGTCAAGCAAAGTTTGACTAACATTCGCAATGATAAAACATGGCAAGACTTCACAAACATAATCCAATAATATTATCAATAAATCGTGATGAACCAAAAGACTGATCATGTACCTTTTTGACAATGTCAGGCTGTGGCTATACTGCGATGAATGAATTTCACCCGTCACCTGCTTAGTCTTTCTGAGAGAGATTTTTCAGAGCGTAGCTCCTTCTCGTGTGAGGTTCAGACACAGAATGACTACCTAACCTAGTGGTCAGCCAAAAGCCCGCGAAAATCTCGTCCGATACCTGTGGCGCACTCTAGCGGGGGTGGCTATACGTCAGCAGGATGAGGTCACTGCCTACCTATGCTTAGCACACAACTGACTTGTGTCATCTTCTAGGCAGCTACTTTAATTTACAAAGGCTACAGCAGGTTGAACTATTTAAGGCGTGAATCCGTAGTGCAGGGTCTAAATAGCCTCTCGTGACAGAAGACCAAATTGATGACCAACAACACCAAGCCATCAACATGGACATCAAAGTCCAAGGCCAATCCCTCAACACAGTGCATAGCTTCAAATATTTAGGAGCCATTGTATCAGACAATGGGTCCCGACAGAAAGTCCTCTCCAGGATCGCACAAACAACTGCGGCCCTGGCGAGGTTGAAGCCCATTTGGAAAAACAGGACCATCAGTCTACATTCCAAGGTAAGACTGCTGCGAGCGCTCCCTTGTCATGTCCATCTTCCTATACGCTTGCGAAACAAGGACCCTCACCGCAGATCTACAACGAATAATACAAAGCATGGAGATGATGTGATACAGAAGACTTCTGGGCATTTCCTATACCCAACACATCACCAACAACGAAGTCACACAAGCCATCGGACAACACGATGACTTGCTCACAGCGGTGAAGAAACGGAAACTCCGTAACCAGAGCCTCAGGCCTTGCAAAAAACATCCTGCAAGGCACGGTGCAAGGAGGCAGAGGAAGAGAGAGACAGAAAAAGAGGTGGGGGACAACATTCGAGGATGGCCTGGCTTGACACTGAACGAAGCCATGAGGTCAGAGAAAGATGGAGTACGCTGGTTAAACGATCATCTCTGGTGCCCCAACGACCTTTGAGTTACGGGATAGGATAGGATAGGACGCCAAGATGCGAATAACGTATAATCATAAACATTAATTTGAAGCATAACTTTTAGTTTGGAAGAGATAAATCGCCATAAGACTCCTTTCAACTCAATAATAAGCTTGAATTAATTGAAAAAAAAGAAAAAAGAAAGAGAAGGCTTGTATGGTGTGGGGAGGGGGAAGGGGGAAAGGAAGGGAGAGAAGGCAAATAAGAACCGGGTTAAGGGAGACAATTCCGACACTTAAATTGAA
The DNA here is from genome assembly GCA_036898135.1 of Oncomelania hupensis. NCBI lineage: Eukaryota > Metazoa > Mollusca > Gastropoda > Littorinimorpha > Pomatiopsidae > Oncomelania > Oncomelania hupensis. The sequence goes on along the minus strand of CM072513.1, from coordinate 9,770,996 downwards.
ATTGCCAATTCATGCTTGTGGGCACGTGAAGGTGGGTTGTCTTGATTGGGAGAGGGGAGGGAGGGGGGTGGGTGTCGGGATATTTTTTTCCGCCATTGTATTTTTTACTTTCATTTCAAATATTATTCTGATGCTATTATCTGTTTTAAAAAAAGGGTTTCTCTCTCTCTCTTTCTTTCTCTCTGCCCCCCCCCCCCCCCCCCCCCCTCTCTCTCTCTCCTCTCTCTTTCTCTGCCTCTATCTCTCTGTGCTCTGTTGTCTGGGCGTCAGACGATGCGCCCAAAGGCTGCAAGTGGGCGCCTCTGGCGGTTTGAGTTAGATCCTGGTATCGGCCAGCGCCTTGAGCAGCTCTTGAGCTCTAAAAGCGCTACGTAAGAACGATTAAATAAATAAATAAATAAATAAATAAATAAATAAGAGATTGATTAAATCATGGGGACAAAGTTGCGCCTTTTAACAGTGAATTAGTATGTACATCTATTGCACAGGCGCATGCATCTGTACACGCGAGCGCCTATGCCGGTGGCGCGTCTCTCTTCTGTATTCTGTACAGATACAAGCGCCTGTGATCTATTTTTCTGTTGCTCTATTTTGTTTTTGGTTTGTTCTCTACAGGTTCAGTTTGGCAACTGGGAATATTTTCGTCGGAAGAGATTTCAACGTAAGAAACCTCATGACCAGGATCAAAGCAATGCTGTTATTGCGACGAAGGGATTTTAATTATAGGAACAATTTTATGGTCCAAACCAGGTTTGATTAACAACCTATCTCACAGAAAGGGACGGGTCTAAAGGAGAGACAACTGCTTACCTGTGCAAAACACACACCGCTTTTCTCCCTTATTTAAACTCTCCAGCAGTCGCTTTCGAAACAACAGACTTCATTACGATGTGGCAAGTGAATAGAAGAAAGGTATATTTAATAGTTATCAATTGATTACAGATTAGGGTTGCGAAACAGAGATAGTACGCTTTATCATCTAAAACTTCAGAAACAAAATCTACCTTGTGTTTGGGGGAGAAAAGAAAGCACATTGACACACAAAGATAACACTTTGCATTTTGCCTCAAGGGATAACGTTATAATAGATGCCCATTGTGGGTGTTTAATACGCTGTGCTCTAAGGACAAAAGGAACTACCTGAGTATATACGACATTTAGTTATATGCCCTTTTGGGGGTGCGTCACAAACTGTTATTCGTTGCGTAAGTTACTCTTTCAAACATGGGTTGCACCGCTTCTTCGCCTTACAAAGACTACTACTTGGGAATGGAACGCAAGAAGAAGTGCCAGTGCGACTGCCACAAACAAACAGCCAATGGAGGCGACCAACCAGACAAAAGTCAGCTCCCTATTTCGCATGAGAATATCAAGGAAGACCCTCGCATCCCGCTGAGCAGTCGGCAGATCTTCCTCATCAAGAGATCTTGGAAAGGGATCAGTCGAAACATGTGCGAGACTGGCATCAACATGTTCTTAAGGTAAGAAAGACTTTTTTTTAAAATGTGTCTGTTATGTTGGAGTTATCGTCGTGTTCGTTCTCATCATCATCATCATCATCATCATCATCATCATCATCAGCAGCAGCAGCAGCAGCAGCAGCAGCAGCAGCAGTAGCAGAAGCAGAAGCAGCAGCAGCACATGCATCACATGCATCACGGTAGTTCCGAACATGTTATTTTGCAAAGCATGCGATGATAGATTTAATTCTGCGCTGCTGCTAGAAAAAGCTTCATATAATGTTGATAGGTTTCGTCGATCAATATTGCTGAAGCATCGTTGAGATTTTTATGGAATTACTTGTTTATTATCGATCGAATTTTCCAGATCTATCTGGCTATAGCTGGTATACTGTGGACTGTTCTATGACGTAAGACAGCCTTAGTTCCGATTTGCTTTGGATCCTGGGGACCTTGGGCTGTTTAACACTTGTCCAGGTCGAACTTCAATCTGGTGCACTTTGCTTTGTTTATTCTCTTCAAGTGGAGATGAAAAGACTTCATCACGAGATTGTGGTCACTTCCGATGTCTGCTACTGGAAATGTGCGTGTTCTGCCAATAATGACGCTTGATCTGAAGCGTTTCTTGACTATGATGTAGTCGATCTGATTGTGATGCTCCCCGCTGGGACTGTGCCATGTCCACCATCTGGATTTTTGGTGGAGACCAAGCGTGTTTGCCAGTATCAGGTTGTTGTATCTGAAAAACTCCATGAGTCTCAGACCTCTGTCATTTGTCTTGTTGTTGAGGTGGGGTCCACATGTATCTCCCCTGTTGTGGTACGCATCTTGGTCAACCTTGGCATTCCAGTCGCCTTGCACTATGACTATGTCGTTCTTCGGCACTTGGTCAAGGACAGCATGCAGTTGCTCATAGAAATCCTCGACTTCGCAGTCGTAACAGTCGGATATTGGGGCATACGCCCGGACGATGGTGATGTTGAAAGGGGCTGCTCTCAGACGGATGGTAATGAGTTTACTAGAGACTGCTAACCCACGACAGTGGCTAGAATGTCTATGTGGAGACAAGAATCCAACGCCGTGTTCGTCCCCAGCGGGCTGCAAAATATATATAATATTCAATGTCCTGAATTTATCCATATATAATATTCAATGTTCTGGATTTATGCTTCACAGTAAAAATCCAATAGACCTAGCAATAATCTGTACGGACTGTTTTTTACACTTAAAATAAAACAAACATCCAACAGGACTGTATATTAATGATTTTGCAAATGCTATCCAATAATTAATTACTGGGTTCTTGCGGTTTTCAGCCTATGCATTGCATGTTGTTGTTTTTTCAGCCGGTGTTGTTATGTAAGAAATCGGCCTTTCTGTTACCTATCCTATCCTATCCTATCCCGTAATTCGGAGGTCGTAGGGGCACCACATATGATCGTTTAACCAGCGTACTCCATTTTTCCCTGTCCTCAGCAACCCTGATTGTTTCGCTCAGTGTCAAACCAGTCCATTCTCGAATGTTGTCCTCCAATATCTTTTTCGATCTCCCTCTTCTTCTACCTCCTTGCACTGTGCCTTGCAGGATTGTCTTTGCAAGACCTGATGATCTGGTGACGTGGCCAAACCATCGGAGTTTCCGTTTTTTCACCACTGTGAGCAGGTCATCGTGTTGTCCAATGGCTTGTGTGATGGTCTGTCGGACTTCGCCGTTGGTGATGTGCTGGGTATATGAAATGCCCGGAATTCTTCTGTAGCACCTCATCTCCATGCTTTGTATTCTTCGTTGGAAATCTGCTGTGAGGGTCCATGTTTCCCAAGCATATAGGAAGATGGAGATGACAAGGGAGCGCAACAGCCTTACCTTGGAATGTAGACTGATGGTCCTGTCTTTTCAAATTGGCTTCCACCTCGCCAGGGCCGCAGTTGTTTGTGCGATCCTGGAGAAGACTTCCTGTCGGGACCCATTGTCTGATACAATGGCTCCTAAATATTTGAAGCTATGAACTGTGTTGAGGGATTGGCCATGGGCTTTGATGTCCGTGTTGATGCCATTGGCGTTGTTGGTCATCATTTTGGTCTTTTTTTTTTTTTTTATTTGAGTACAATTAACGTCCCCGGACACAATAAGCGTATAGGGGACGATTTTTGGTCTTCTCTTGTCCTCTCCAGCCAATCCGTCAATGTCATCCGCAAAACGAAGGTTTCTATTACCCATGTCAAATATTTCAAATAAGACAGATATAAATGGTAGTAGCGTAATTGTATAAGTACAAGAAGCATAGTTCCTGGAACAAAAGCTAAGTATCGGTCTGTCTGTTGGTCCTTTCTTTGTTTCTGTCTGTCTGTCCCTTCCCTCTATGTCTCTCTCTTTCACTCTGACTGTGTTTGTGTGTGTGTCTCCCTCTCTCTCTCTCTCTCTCTCTCTCTCTCTCATTATTATTTCACAGCTCATATCACTTTCCTACATCTCTCCTCCCTCCCCTAGTCCCCCGCCCCTTAACGGCAGCTGACACTCGTATCGTAAATAACAACGATTATGCCTGAGGCTGTCTGGACGACTGTCACATTATACCACGCATGCGCAGTGACAGGCTGGCATGGTCATTTCCTGTTTTTCCCATTCGCAGAAGGGGGCTACCAACGCAGATCAGCCATCGATTAACATTCTCTCTCTCTCTCTCTCTCTCTCTCTCTCTCTCTCTCTCTCTCTCTTTCTCTCTCTCTCTCTCTCTCTCTCTCTCTCTCTCTCTCTCTCTCTCTCCACTCCAGCAGCTAGGTCCAATCTAAAAAATTAATTCCATAATGACTGTTTACATTTGAAACGTACATTATCTATTGTTGTTGTTGTTAACTTAGTTGATGAGGTTGCTACTGCATGTTGGCGTTTTTAACTTTCACACAACGCTGATTAATAGACACGAGGTTAACAGATTTTCTGTCGTTTATACAGGCGCTTGTATCTGGACAGGCGAGCGCCTATGGGCACGCGAGCGCCTAAATAGGTATACCCAGAAAAGGAAGACGCGTCATGGGCATAAGCGCTCGCGTGTCCAGATACAAGCGCCTGTGGAAGAACACGCCTCGTCTACTAGCCTTGATTTGTGGTGTGTACAAGGGCAGGGGCCGTATGCACGAACAAGAGAATAACTTTATGCTAGGATATCAGCTAAATCGGTATAGCTATTCCAGAATATTTTCCAGCACAAATTGGTATGCATGAAGCACCCCAGCGGACTAGATATTACAGAATAGCTATTCCTACACAACAATCAAGGGTTAGGGTTAGGGTTAGGGTTACAAGCGAGAAACAAGGCGGAAAAGCAAAGTTCACGTGGAGGTGAAAACTTATTTTTAGATACGCAACGTCACTTCCGTAGTCACTTCCGTCATGGGGTGGCGAGTATATAAGAGAGCCCATCCTATGTGCCATATTTATAACAGGGGAATTTCTGCTACTGCCCATGCACCATTTCCCACAAGCCCCGTGCCACTAGCATTAAAACGAAGTGCTATGAGAAACTGTGTATTGAAATGAATGACTGTCCCTTCCCTTATTTTTTTAATTGAATTTAATGTGGTCCTGAAAGGAAGTGGAATCAAAACCTTTTTTTTAACCACATCTTAATTAACATTTAATATGATATTTATCTCCCTTATTTGCTCACGTGTCTGGGGGCATTCATTTATTTAACGAACGAACGAACTTGTAGTGGCAACGATCCGTTCCGATTCACGACTTGTATGGCCTCATAAATTTTGTCCGTTAGGTCTATAATGTCGTTCCTTCTGAATTTGAATTTGTCGTACAGTTCCACATCATCAAACTTTTCACGAAAAATGCGATTTCTGGCGTATTGTCGTCAGCGATTTTGCCGATACGCAACAACAGCGGCCATTTTGTTTCAGCGACGGAAGCGAAAATAAGAGATTTATTCCGACTGAAAGGATGATATAACTTTTTACCGGAATAAGAAAAGAGAATACGCAATTACGCTTTTATGCATACGAAAAAGTGGTCTGCAATTCTGGAATATCTGCATATCCCGGAATAAAATATACTCTATTACTTTTAAATGCATACGGCCCCAGTAGTTCTCTTAATGGCAGGATAACTCTAATTGCATTGTAAAGAGTCAATGTCCTTGATACATTCACTTTTACTGTCGTCAATAAATAAATAAATAAAATATACCTTTTGACTTCAGCGTCTAAAATCTTCAAGTGTACCTGTTTCTTATCAGAAAATTCGGACCAATTTTATTTTTGCAGCATCGACTTTTTATTCTTTTTGTTGCCGCAAAACCCTTATGGGACTCGTTTCCCCGCTCATCTCAATGTCGGTTTTGCAAAATGTTTAAGGCTATGTTTGCGGGTTTTGAGTTTGGTTACACGTTAAATAACCACTTGAAAATACCCCCTCTACTCTACCCACACCCCCACTCTCCCATTCCCCCAGGGGGGTACCGGGGGTTTCTGTATAAATAGTATCCCCACTTTGTGGAAATTTAGTGCTTTAAATTACCCCTGTGGCTGTCTTTCTCCTAAGTTCTTTCTCGTTCCTACTCTGTTCTATCGAACTACTATCTTCTTCGCTAGACCAGTCGCCTACCTTTTTTCAAGAAAACTCGCCCAAAACTCCTCATTTGTGTCTGTTGGGTCAGCTTTGGATATTGGACGCTTACTGCCAAATGGTCACTAGGACTTTCTATGATATGATTATTTAGCAATATAGACATTTTCTAGGTATGCGTTTTGTTAATATTTTATAATATTGTTTCTATTCTACTTTTTTTTAAATGGGGGGGGGGGAAGGGTTCGATAAATTAGAGTATAGCCTCAACCTCCCCTGCATTTGATGCCTTTATTGTAAAGTGACAGGCTGATGGAGTGCCTTCATTGTAACCATTAGGGTTGATTCAGGAGATCTTTTATAAAGGATCAGGGGTGAGTCCTCTTTCAACCAAGATGTGGTCCTGATTCTGCTCTTCGCAGTCCGCTGGACTCTATATAAACAATTTCTAACAAACTAATGAACTCTACAAGGTAAGGCAAGACAAAAAATTTAATTCCAGGACCTTCGGGAGGCACACATGTCGTTGTTCCCAGCCCCCTCACTCCTTAGCTGCTCTCCTCCTCCCCATCGTCTCTTATATTTTACTTGTAAATATTTGTTTTCATGGTTGTATTATGTCTTTGCATAATTTATTAGTGTCTCGTTTTGGTTTCACTTCTTTTTTGTATGTATTTTGATGTTCAGGTTAAATAACTTCAGCGACATTTTCAAATATTTTTTCCCCTTTATTATTGTTGCACACTACGTTTATTTGTATACTATCCGTTCCACAATTCAACACGCAGTCTTGCAGTTCTCATGTACGCACTGAGACCAACCACGCTCAGACCAAACTTGCAACAATATCCTATTTCTTTACCTAGTTTTCCATCTGGGCATTTCCTATACCCAGCACATCACCAACGACCATCACACAAGCCATTGGACAACACGATGACCTGCTCACAGTGGTGAAAAAAACGTAAACTCCGATGGTATGGCCACGTCACCAGATCATCAGGTCTTGCAAAGACCATCCTGCAAGGCACAGTGCAAGGAGGTAGAAGAAGAGGGAGACCGAAAATGAGGTGGGAGGACAACATTCGAGAATGGACTGGTTTGACACTGAGCGAAACAATCAGGGTTGCTGAGGACAGGGAAAGATGGAGTACGCTGGTTAAACGATCATCTGTGGTACCCCTACGACCTCCGAGTTATGAGATAGGATAGGAAAGGATAAGGACCTAGTTTTCCAAGATATGCTTCGCTTCGTGTTGATTCTTGAATCAACAAAATTCCTGGCCTTGTATTTATTTGTGTTACGTTTTGGCTGTCTCTCGCCCGACTCTTCTCTCGTCCACACGTTCAGTTTCGCATGATTCAAATAGCCAATCACGCGTTCACTCCCACCCCACCCCCACCCCTCCCCCACCCCCCTCACATGCTTTCCACGTGCTCTCGCTCATTTCACTTTCTCACACATGACAGATGTATTTGAAGAGGTGAGAGAGTGAAGTGAGCAAGAGCACGTGACAGATATATTTGAATAGGTCCACCCTGTTGGGGTTCCGGGGGGGGGGGGGAGGGTGAGGGGAGATTCTATATAAATAGTATCCCCACTTTATGGAAATTTAGTGCTTTAAATTACCTCTGTTTTTGCCATTTTCATTGATTCTTTCTCGTTCCAATTCTGTTCTCTCAATCTACTATCTTCTTCTTTCACCTACCTATTTTCTTGAAAACTCTCCCCAAACTCATTTGTGTATGGGGTCTGTTTGGTCAGCTTGAGGATATTGGACGCTTTCTGCCAAATGGTAACTAGGGCTTTCTATCCTATCCTATCCTATCCTCTCCTATCCTATCCCGTAACTCGGAGGTCGTAGGGGCACCATAGATATTCGTTTAACCAGCATACTCCGTCTTTCTATGGTATTATTATTTACCATTGTAGGCCGTTTCTAGGTATGTGTTTTGTTAATATGTTATAATGATGTTTATATTCTATTTTGTATTTTTAAACGAGGGTTCGATAAATCAGAGTAAAGCCTCAGCGTCCCCTGCATGGGATATCTTTATTATAAAGTGACCGGCTGGTGGAGTGCCTTTAGTGTTACCGTTAGAGTTGTTTCAGCAGATCTTTTATACGGGTCAGCGTGAGTTCTCTTTCAACCAAGTTGTGGTCCTGACTCGGCTCTTTGCAGTTCGCCGAGTCCTATAAACAATGACTAACAAATTTGAGTAGATTTACTTATTCAATTTTCAGTTAAATAACATGAAAAAACTGAATGACTAAATCGGTGGGGGTTTGACTTAACATTATGCGGATCAGGGATCCGGGGCGGGTCCTCTTTCAGCCAAGTTGAGGTCTTGATTTTGTGGTCAGGAGTCGGCTCTTTGCAGTCCGCTGGACCCTGTAAGCAATGAATAACTAACCCATTATGGACTCTCCCGCGATGCAGTTTGCGAAATCATGCTGACGGATTCCTGAAGCCAAACGTCCTAGACACTGCGTAGCTGAGACTGGCGAAGGCTTGGACGTTTTCTTCTCCACTAAGCTTAGTAGTGAGGCGAATCGAGTTGTCTCATGTACGCAATTTGTGAGTCACACACTATATTTTTATGTTATTTTCTCCTTGTCGTTGCTTTTGAAGGCCGTTCACCTCAGCATAAAGCAGAAGAATAATAATAATAATAATAATAATAATAATAATAATAATAATAATAATAATAATAATAATAATAATAATAATAATAATAATAATAATAAAAGTCATTTTCGCAACGTACACTTTGCTTGTTTACCCACGTTCGGTACCGCGCAATAATAATGGGAAACCATTTCTTGACTTTTTCCTTTGGATGTACACGGGAGTGAATTCCTTTGTTAATGCTAAGTAGCTGATCTAGATTAAAAATATGGGGAGACAAAAATAATCTCCGCCCACTCCCTCAACCCAGCCATCTTCCCTTTGTTTGAAAACAACTCCTTCACCCACCCCACCCTCACGTTAGATTTTGGAGATCATCATCATCATCATCATCATCATCATCATCATCATCATCATCTTCTTCTTCTTCTTCTTCTTCTTCTTCTTCTTCTCCTCCTCCTTCTTCTTCTTCTTCTTCTTCTTCTTCTTCTTCTTCTTCTTCTTCTTCTTCTGTCTCGAGAGTCTGCTCCAACTTCTCTCGTAGCTCAATCACGTACTGGTAGCGGTTCTTTACCTCTAGGGTGTCTACTTCTTTCACCCACTGTTCTTTCAGGACGTGCATCGGTCCTCGGATGGTTCTTCCGTACAACAGCTCGAACGGTGAAAAGCCGGTGGACTCCTGCAGTACTTCTCTATAAGCGAAATGTAAGGCGTTGATGTAGCGATGCTATTGTCTGGGGGCTGCTCGCTGTACAGTTTCTTCAGGGTGGACTTTAGCGTAGCATTACGCTTATCGACGAGCTCGTTGCACATTGGATGATAGGGTGTCGTAGTCGAATGCAGGATGCTCAGCAGTCTGTTGACATCCTTCATGCAGTCAGAGATGAACTGTGTCCCGAGGTCTGTCAAGATTTCTTCGGGTTCTCCCAAGTCTGCAGAACACGTCCACCAGCGCTGGATTCTGTTCGACATCTTCTTGATGCCCAGGTGACCTCCCATGATGGAGTCGTGAGCTACTTCCATCACTTGGCGCCCTAGGGGTAACGTTACCAAGACCTGACGTAGTGGTTTCCTTCCGTTGACCCTCGGATGTTGGAAGATTCTGTACAGGATCCTGGATTTCACCTCGAAAAAGACCATGCCACTGCCCACGGTCACGTGGTCTTGGCGGCTCCTGTACTTGTTTAAAGTACTATCAGCTTCCTGGGTCGATTAGTTTATCTCTGCCCAAGAAGGCGGCTTTTAAGCTGTCGGCGACCTTCAGTGGCGTAGTCGTTTTGTCCCTTTAGGCCTTGGCCCTCGTAGGGACAGCACCGACGATCTCTGGTCGGCAGGGCTGAGCCGGAGTAGACACATTATCCCTTAGCAGCTCTGTAATGTCTCCATAGGAAAAAGGGAATGATTCCTCCTCCGCAACCTCGACGTGTTGGGGTGATGCAGTACTCCACTCAAGATCGGGGTCGTCGGGTCGTCTTGCGCCGTCGATATTCCCGATCATAAAATCGTACAGCTGCTTCTTCAGGCAAACTGCTTCTACTTCGCCAATGTAGAAAGGGGTGCTGACTTGAATCTTTGCAACTGGCGCTTTTACACATTTGCTGTCGGCCATAAGTGTCCATTTTGAATCGCCAGTGAACTGTTCTTTAGCAATTAGATCTTCTCTGACTATGACCCCACTGCATCCTGAGTCACTTTTGACCGTTATTTCGTGATTTCCGTCGCGTCCCTTGGAAACAGTCATACTCTGGAAGGTCAGAGCTACGCTGGCGACGACGGTCATGGATTTCCCTTTGGCAAGGAGAAGTTGGCCATCGGTCATGCACTCTTGTACGTCCGCAGGAGTAACTGTTCGCTCGGTCTCACTCGGAAGGATGACCCTTCCGCCGCACACTTGATGGTAGAGCTACTGGTTTGCCGTTGCATTGTCCGTATTGCTCTGCTGTCCACTCCCTTTGTTTTGAGGACAGTTAGCAGTGTGATCTGTGGCGTTGCAGGCGAAATAGCCTCTTGACTGCCCTTCTCTAGAAGGTGTCGTGGAGTCCGTCTGTACATGGCTCGTATGGTTCTCTTGGTTCTGGTTTCCATGGTTTCCAGTCTTCTGAAAATGTTTCGTCGCCTTTGGTGGCCCCAGGGTCTCCCGGTGAGCGGTGAGATATCTTTCAGCAGCCTCAGTAACAGCTTTCAGCGTCTGCAGCTTTTGTAATTCTAAGGGGGTCGCAAGATCCTTGTGACAGGCATTGAGGAATTGCTTCTTCACGGTCAGATCATGGAGACTGTCGTAAGACTTCCCTTTGCCTGATAATTCCACCCACTTGTGTAAGTATGACGACAGGCGCTCCACAAGCTGCTTTGGCTTATCGTCTGACAAAGGCCGGGATTCGCGGTAGCCCTTCTCTGTAAAGCTGTAGCAATGCAATAGGGCCTCTTTAAAGACGTCGTAGTTTTTGGCGTCATCGTTCGACAGTCTGGTGTAAACTTCGAGTGCTTGTCCCGTCAGAAGTGCACTAAGTCGAATCGTCCAGTCTTGAATTTGCCAGTTAGAGCTTTCGGCGAATCTTTCGAATCTCGCCAGATAACCGTCGCTGATCTTTCCAGTCGACAAAAGCTGGCAATTTTGGAGTCTTGTGGTCGCTGATAACGTGTGGCGCGTGCTGCTGTTGTTGGATGCGCGCCATTTCTAACTCGAACCGACTCTCAGCTTCCATTTCCTCTCTTTCTTCGCGCCAGCGCTGCTCTTCGAGTTTTCTTTCTTCTCGGTCACGCTGCCCTTCTCTTTCTTGATGTTACTGTTCAATTTTTATTGCTACACGCCGATCCTGGCCTTCTAATTCTCTTTCTTCACGCCGACGTTGCTCTTTGAGTACTCTTTCTTGTATTCTCTCATGAGACTTGACGTACTCCGTCAGCTGCTTGCATTTTAGATTCAGTTTAATTTCTTTCTGCCAGAAGTCAGCCAACTTGATAATTTTCTGGAGAGTTCTTGATTGTGCTGCACCTTTCTAGACTATTCTAGAACAGCACGCTTTCTGCAGTAGCACTGATGCTTGTCACTAGTCGCCTTCGCTAACGCAAGCCGCGCCTCGTATGCGACGCTGCACCACTCTAGTGTTGATGTATACGCCCGTTCGTCGCTCTCTGTAATAATGGCGATGTAGCTCCGAGACTGACCCTCGACGTAGTCTTGCTGCAGCCACGTATTTCCGGTCTGTTGTTCGCTCACGAAGCAACTCTTCGGTGACTACACGCCCTTGCAGTCAACCCGAAACTTTCGGGTATGTAGTCCCAGTATGTTGGTCCCTACCGACGCAACTCGTTGGCGGCAACCCTCGATGACTGCCTCTCGTAAAGTTGACTCGCTTGTTGTCGCAGTTAAACCCTTGCCTATGGTGTAGATCGCGGCTTGACCCCCAAAATGCTACACGGTTATTTATCAATAGCTGATTCAGACCCGATGCTTGAATCCTAATATGTGTAACTCGAATTACTTTATCCACGCATCCTGTTTACTCAGCAACAAGGCAGGAGTGGTCGTATAAAGTTTTCTAACTTGGTGGGTGGCCCCAGCGTCTTCCCATAAGCGATGAGATATCTTTCAGCAGCTTCAGCAACGTCTTGATGATGATGATGATGATAATAATAATAATAATAATAATAATAATGATAATAATAATAATAATAATAATAATAATAATAATAATAATAATAATAATAATAATAATAATAATAATAATAATAATAATAATAATAATAATCGTTCTTATATAGCACTTTTCTAGCTCGAGAACTGCTCAGGGCGCTGGCCGATACAAAACCTAATTCAAACCACCCAAGGAGCCCACCTGCAGCCTTTGGGCGCATAGTCTGGCGCCCAGACAACTGAGCACTATCTTGGGCGACCGGGGAGAGTGGAGAATGGACCGACCAAACGATTGCAGGGGGTATTTATGTAACCAGCACTCGCCTCTGGAACATGAGCCTCAGGATCTTTAAAGTCCGTGCGAAAAAATGCGTGTTTGAACACAATAGACCTCGGTTTATACTCTGATCCCAAGGAGCTAATATATTTTCCGTCATTCATTCATACATTTTACAAGTGATTCCCCTTACTTTTTTTTATTTAACTGGAGCGATCTTTGGGATTAAAAAGAAAAGAAAGAAAAAAGAAATTCCTTTTTGAGCTTCGACAATCTGCCGTTGAATTTTTTTGTATGGCCTGTGCATTCTCTTATACCTCAATGCTTCTTTATTCTTTTCATTGTGTATTCTAATTTCCACACATAATTTGGAACTACTTTGTAATAATCCGGAGGTAGAAAGAGTCCAATTGCAGTATGTCTGTCGGTCGGTCGGACTGCGAATCGGTGGGTCCGCCAATTTTGATCATATGTACGGTGGCAATAGTTCAGATAGTGTCAAACCGTGCTATATTATCATTCTGGTTTTTTAGTATAAAATCAAGGCAGAACAGCTCCACGACAATTAACAGTTTTGAAAAATGCTTGAGTGTCTGGGAATACATTTAAATGGCTTGCAATCTTCTTTCTTCTTTGAATCGACGTTTGTGTTCAATAGGTTTTAATCGTCATTTTACGATTTATGTCATCGCTGGCTATCCTGTTTGATTCTTCGTTCTTAACATTTTACAAAATTAATTATGTGACTATCATGAGTTCCCTTTAAATCTTCTTATAATGTAAAAATATAATACTGTGATTGCTCTTAAGTCAATTTGAATGTCCAATGTCATAAGTTCACAATAGGCCCAAGATCCTTTTCCGTTCGCCATTTCATGTCTGAGTGTGCTGATCTGATAGAGGAAAGAGAAACATATTTTGGTTCAATACCTTTCAAAGAGATTTTTAAAGTATGTAATGGTCAATATTTGTTTCAATTTTTACATGATGTTGGTTTGTTTTATCGCATATAAATCATATCGACATGTTTTGTTTAGTTTGGATCTTATTGATAGGACTGATTTGATTGAAGAAAGAGAACATATTTTTAATACATCAGTTTTAAAGTAGACTTTTAAAGATGTGTCATGTGAAAGTTTGTTTGAGTTTTTAAGAGTAACAGGTTTGTTTTTTAAGATTTGAAACATCTGATAATATTTTGAGATAACGTCTCTCTGGTCCTGATTTGGCTCGGAAGAGTCCGCTGGACCTAAAGCAATAATCTTGTATTGTATTGTAGGCCCAAGATATAAATGCTAGTAATTCCATTTGAATCTCCGTACGCAGCATTTCAGGAAGAAAAAAAAAAGTTAATTACTTCTTTTTTTTGCTCCTAGAATGCGCGGCGCCATTTTTATTTTAGAACATTTCGTGCTTTTTTTTGTTGCTCAGGTTGCAAGTATTTTTTTAAAATCTTGCTAGTAGCGCTCTCTCAACACACACACACAACACACACACACACACACACGCTCTCTCAACACACACAACACACACACACGCTCTCTCAACACACACAACACACACACGCTCTCTCTCTCTCTCTCTCTCTCGATCTGTTAAGAGTGTGATTCGGAAGGGGCAATATCAGTCTATCAGTCTCCACTTCAAATACAAGTTGTTCAAGTGGCTTGTCGCCTCCATCCTGCAGCATGGATATGAAACATGGACGCTGCTGACCGAGTCTGGAGTACGAATCCAGGCCTGTACAGGAGACCCAAAAGCCTGAGAAAGCTGCCCCTTATCAGTTATAAAGAGCACAAGACCAATGACCAAATGTCAGGATAGGACACTTAATGGGCCCCCTGGAACTTCTCCTTGCAACCATCAAAAGGCAGAAGTTGGTTTGGTTTGGTCACGTCACGCGGATGGCAAGCCTGTCCAAGTTCATCCTACAAAGCTTTTGGCCATGACAACGTCTGTGGTAAATTGTTAAAAGCTTGTGCTTCCTAGCTGTGTGATGTTTTTAGCAAGTTGTTCACTTGGTCTTTGAAAACCTCTGTTGTTCCAGCTGTGTGGAACATTTCAACTATATGTCCCGTTCCCAAGTCCAGGAGCCCATCAGAACTAAATGATTATAGACCAGTAGCCCTCACTAGTATAGTGATAAAGTGTTTTGAAAGCATTGTGTTGAAGTTTCTTCTCTTTAGTACACACACGTCTTTTGACCCACTTCAGTTTGCATACAAGCACAATAGATCAACCGATGACGCAACACTCACTCTCCTCAACAATGCCCACGCCCACCTTGAAAAACCTGGTTCTTTTGTTAGGATTCTATTCATAGACTTATCTTCCGCTTTTAACACCATACAACCCCACCTCATGGCTCGCAAACTTCTGGCTCTAAATGTCAGTCCGAGACTGGTTCTTTGGATTGTCAACTTTCTTGTCAACCGCTCACAGTCTGTCCGCTTTCAACACTGTCTTTCTTCCTACCGTTCCACCTCCACTGGCTCTCCCCAAGGCACTGTTCTCTCTTCTGTTCTCTTCACACTCTACACAAACGACTGCTCTGGCTCCACCGACACCCCTTTCATGAAATACTCTGACGACACCGCTCTACAAGATCTCTCAAATTCTCACTCCGGCTATGTAGAAGAAGTCTCTAAGTTCACCGCATGGTGCAATGATAACTATCTCAACCTGAATGTAAAGAAGACAAAAGAACTTATAATAGATTTCAGAAGAAACCCCGTTGCCATACCAGACTTGGAGATAGGGGGAGAAAGGGTGGAGAGAGTCAATGAATACAAATACTTAGGCACCATTGTAGACAACAAACTCAATATTAATTCCAACACAACAAGCATACACAAGAAATGTTAATTCAGAATATATTGCCTTCAGAAGCTTCGCTCCCTCAATGTCAGTCGTTTTGAATTTCTTATTCCTTCGTTTTGTCATTATAGTTCAACTTTAAGCAAATAGAATCGATAGCAAAGAATTAGTGGATCCTCAATAGCATAACGGTAGCACTAGCAAGAATCTAGCTGTGTCCATAGCCCATTGGTAGTCTATCCTGTGTCTTATCTGTATCTACCTCTGCGCTGTCGATGATCCGCCCAACTTCGTTAATCCCCACTTTGCTTTTGTATAATTACGTTAGTAGTGAATACAGTCAATCTAAAATTTCAGAACACAAAACTCGATTTACAATATGTCAAAGCCCCCCCTTACGGTCCTTCGTTTCTCTTACCATAAAGGGGAACTCTGAGCAGTGTATGCAACCATACGTGAACAACGGATGAATAGATAGAGACAAGTATTACGTTGGCAAAATAAAACAACAATTTATTCACATGAACATAACATGGAGTCGTAATTGAATAACTAAAATTTATAAAGGTGATAAAATCAAACGACAGAATGAAATGTTCTTTGTTTTAAATAAATTAAATGGTTCTACACAGTATTCTCGTTCAGTCTCTTTGTTTTCCTTTTCTACTGTTCACTCATTGTTCGCACACAACCTATGCACTGTTTACAAATTTGTTGCTACTACTGTTATAACGATTTCAGTTCACAAGTCCCGTTTTACAAATACATATCACACTCCTGCGATCAAACCTTTGCAATACGAAATTGCATAATAACAAAAACGTCCCGAAGACACTAGAGCATGAACTCGCTCAACGCAGGAGTGAAATGTATATATGTCCCGGGAACACAGTAGGCAAATAAACTAAAAATTGTCAATGCACTAGATGTAATCGATAAGTGCATACACCTCGAATGTCACTGGGACTGTAGCTGCTACGATTAGATGCACCCGCCGTGGTCATCCAATATTTCAAAGTCTGTGGTGAAGAAGCGAAGGCAAAAAGTTCACTGGCAAAAAGTCTATTATAATACAATCGGTGAAAAGTGATGGTAAACCCAAAAACAAAGTCGAAGTTAAAGTTGAAGTTGAAGGTAAAATCGAAGTTGAAGATGAAACCAAAGGCAAAAAGCGAAGGGTACACTGCAACATAACCCATACAAAATCTTCTAAGAATTTGAGTAACAATTTATACATGCTTCCTGATGCAATTGAAAACTCAACCATTTTCCTTAATAATAATAATCGCTAACTCTTGTATTGTAACAATCACAAATGTAAATCTAACGCATGTATGAATGAATGACTGCAACCTTGAATGTGTTGTATGCTTGGAAGAATAATGATTGTAATAAATATGGTATCACTTATTCGAGTATAATACTTCCCCATAATATTTTAGCCCCACAACATAATGATAACCAACAATGACACGACAAAATACGGACCACAGAAATAAATGACAACAAAGAGACACCCGACTAGCCAGTGAAAACACCCAAGTCCACACTTACTCAACTACCCGTGGATACGGTGATGCGGCTAAGGTCGGATACGTCTCTTCATCCGCAGCATTCCTTTTGGTACAGGTAGGTCAACGGTCAGGTCTACTAGTCGTCTCGATCTTCATTGACTAAAACAAACAGTCGAACTTGCACCAGTTTCAAGGTCGAACTCTTTCTCCCTCATCGTTCTCAAACGACTTCTGGTGAAAACTCAAGTTCTTGTCGTAGGGCACCGCTACGTGAGGATATCACGTACGTATTTCCTTAAGCGTACAGTTGACGGATAAAGGATTAGCAGGGACGAAAAACGATTCAACACACTGCTCCTAGATTCACTGTTCCTGGGACCTCCCTGTAACGACCAAAAACCTGTCTTCTTTCTCTTTCGTCATTTCCTCTTTTCTACGACAATAAGTTACGTCACACTTTTCATTTACTTTTGTCCCGGCTTATCCAAAGGCACACAAAACGATGATTCATAGGCACTTGCGAGAAGACCACCTATCTACAAACAACAATATAAAGTTCAAACTGAGTGTGGGTCGTGACACACTCAGTCCTCTAAAAGCGATCTCTCTACCTTTACACCACAAGACTGAGTGACTGATGTGTATTTGTGTGTATGTCAGAGTGTGTCAAAAATGCGAGAGTGTATGCGGCACATATCACCGCGTTTTGAACCTGATTAGTGAGTTGGAGAAAAAGGGTATATAGCATTTCTTTCTTTCTTTCTTTCTTTCTTTCTTTCTTTCTTTTTTTCTTCTTGTCCTTCTTGTTCTTGTTTTTCTTGTTCTTGTTCGTCTTGTTCCTCTTGTTCATATTTTTCTTGTTTTTGTTCTTGTTATTTTTGATCTCGTTCTTGTTCTCCTTGTTGTTCTTCTTCAACAACAACACCAACAAGCAGCTAGTTAGCACTTGGGTGCTACTACTGAACGACGCCAAAGACTGAAACAGCGCAATACGCTCCCCAGCCCACCCAGTTGTGAATGGGTACCTGGCTCTGTTTGTGTAATTGAAGACGGGCACCACCCTTATGAAGCTAGCACAGAGAAAAGGGAGGCCCAAGCGAACGGAAAGATTAATGGAAACAACCCTACTGAACCCTACTATTTCCAGCATGTTAGAGAGCATATGATTGCCATTATAGTCAGTGGGATGAAATATTACTACGATTCCATACGCATGTCCGCGTATAATAAGCCTATAATAATATTTATTGTCATATGATCCACAGTCCATGGACCAGTAATGCATTATTATTAATGACAAATTCAGATCAAAGCACAGGTTATAGGCTTATATGACGGCCTACTAGCGCCAAAAGCGAGAGTTATCAGTATCACGAGATGATTGAAATGAACACGTGTTCTGTGCAATTTACAGAGATACCGGTCACCCACAGTGTTTGTTAATAATAATCAGTATTTGCCATGCCTTCCTAGCGCCAAAACCTGATAAATACAATTGTCATGAGATAATTACATATTTCAGGGGATAATTACAATTATCAAGGGATAATTACAATTATCATTACAAAAATGCAAATATCTTCGCGTGATCATGTTTAATTTTCAGTTTTGGCTCTAGCAATCCGTCTGGAAATGCGCCAAAACCAAAACTTGTAATTTTCACTTGATAATTACAATTTTTACCTCCTAATTGTAAATATGTCGTTGATAATTGTAATTTTCCCACGATATTTGTAATTATCGCTAGTAGGCTGTCATATATGTGAATTACATGTACACAGAACAAGTGCAAATTACCATTGTCACTGATACCCGTAAATGCAAGATTTGGCGCTAGCAATCCGCTTTAGCCAAAAGTAAGCACGATCACGTAAAAATGGTAATTATCAAGTACAAATTGTCAATAATATTTCATAATTACAACTTTCTGTGCTAGAGCCAAAACTGAAAATGAAACAGGATCACTCGAAAATATTTGTAATTTTTCAATGATAACAATCAGGTTTGCTGAGGACAGGGAAAGATGGAGTATGCTGGTTAAACGATCATCTGTGGTGCCCCTACGACCTCCGTGTTATGGGATAGGATAGGATAGGATAGGATAGGATAGGATAGGATAGGACTCCGGTTTCCTCCCTTCCATCAATAATAGTATTGGATGCAATCAATTAAATATTAATTTTCAAAATTAAATTCTATTTATATCCCGTCTTCTAATAGCGATCTCCGTGCTTTACAGTAGTACATGTTTGAATGATAGCTTGTGTGTGTGGTGGGGGGGGGGGGGTGTTGTGTATGTGAGAAATTGCGAAACATGTGGGCGTGTATGTTGGTACAGATCGCAGCGCTTTGAACCTTAATGGGTTTTTGGGAGGTAATATCATATTGATGTATAAATGTGTATAATAAATTTGTTCATCTTGTAACAAAGTAATACTAGTATATTACTATAGCTATAGCATTTAGTATGACGCTAATACTTGTGTTACAAGTAGCACACATTAATCAGCGCTCACTTAAAGAACCTGAAATAAATTCTCCTTGTAGCCCGTTGGACCCTTTAAACAATGGCTAAATAACTAACTAACCTGAAATAAAATAATGTGTACCCACCCCCACACCCCCATCCCAACCCCTCCAACCATCTTTCCCTCATCACTCGTCTTTCTCTATATCGCCTTGTCATTAGTGATTTTATTCTCCCGCTTCCGATCATTCTGATGCATATTTGACGAGGTGCAATCTTGTACTCAAACTCAACGCCCGCAGCTCGTCTAATGGTACTACCATACACTTTGTATTTCTTACTCAATAGTTTGGTAAACTAAAGAATGTTATCCCTCACCCCATCCCCATTACCCCTAACCCTGATCTTACAGTCCTCATGTGCGTCTTCCAGTTATAATACGTTGACTAAACACTGACTCCACTGCAATTATTTCTTATTCAAACCCAGCGTCTTCAGCTAAGGACAATGAATTACACAGAAGTGGTCTCCGGGAACCTGTCAATGGACGATAACGATCATTAGTGCGTGCTTGTAATAATAATAACAATAGCAAATAATTACACTCACAACTACGGTAGCGTTGATTTGCAGACAAAATTGTCATTACATCATCCTCGTCACCATCGTTATCATGAATCAATCATCATCCATCATCAATCAATCATCGTCCATTAATCATCATCCATCAGCATCACCATCATCCATATCATCATCATCATCATCATCATCATCATCATCATCATCATCATCATCATCATCATCATCATCAATGCCAATCGGTGTATATATACGTCAGCAGTTTATGATCTTCTATCCTATCCTATCCCGTAACACGGAGGTCGTTGGGGCACCACAGATGATCGTTTAACCAGCATACTCAATCTTCTATGTTCTCAGCAACCCTCATGGCTTGGTTCAGTGTCAAGTCAGACCATTCTCGAATGTTGTCCTCCCACCTCTTTTTCTGTCTCCCTCTTCTTTTGCCTCCTTGCATCGGGCCTTGCAGGATGGTCTTTGCAAGGCCTGATGCTCTGGTGACGTGGCCATACCATCGGAGTTTCCGTTTCTTCACCACTGTGAACAGGTCATCGTGTTGTCCAATGGCTTGTGTGACTTCGTTGTTGGTGATGTGCGGGGTATAGGAAATGCCCAAAAGTCTTCTGTAGCACCTCATCTGCTTTGTATTCTTCATTGTAGATCTGTTGTGAAAGTCCATGTTCCGCAAGCGTATAGGAAGATGGAATTACAGGGGATCTCATTAGTATGCAAAGGTGAACGTTCACGAAATATTTCTCGGTGGTTTTCCACGTATATTTTGTTTATTACATGGCTTGTATGACACCCAGAATGATGTGATTTTGTGAAAAGGACCTTGCTCAATCATTTTAGATGTGAAAATGGGGATCTGCACTTGTTTTTAGACCTAGAACGTCGTTTGAAGCGAGGTACTGAAAGTAGGTCAAGTTCGTCACTGCGTGGCGTTTGAAGCCGTCTCGCAGCAACTCCGAAATGAAAAAGTAGTGCGGAATAATTGTCACAACGAAATCACCTACTTCCGAAAGGCAACGTGTCTTTTTAGTACTTCATAACATCTTGTTGTTTACTCGCCCGGGACGTCGCGGAGTGTGGAAGTGAGAGGGCGGGTAAGGGGGAAACAACTCTTCGTGGTGTTTGTTAGTGGTAGGGCTTGTCTCCCTTGATTTGATCAGACGCCACCTGCTTATTGGTAGGGCAGGATAGCGCAGTCGGTAAAGCGAGTAAACTGGAGTTGGTTTTTTTTTGTTGTTGCTTTTTTTAAAGGATGGAAAATAACAGAGGATTGCTAGCATTCAACATTTACAATAATAATAAGAAACAAATAGGTACATAAGCCAGAATGTGAACTTGCTCAAAGACAAGACAAGTATTGTTTCGTTGTTGTGTGTTTTATCCGCCTATGGCTCGAACATTTGCATTGTGTTGGGAATTTGTAGTGTTGGGAGTTAGAATCTAGGTTGTCACCTCTCACCCCCACCCCCGCGGCCCGCCCGCCCCCCACCCCCCCCCCTTTTTTTTTTAAACGGTTTGTGACCGTGACTGGCTGACTTACTACTTCCGTTCTCCACTAAAATGGACCACATCCACTGTTATGTCTAAGGGCGGGCGGAAATTAGAGTACCCGGAGAAAACCCTCGGTGACCTGATACTCTCATACCTAACAATAAATAATTATTTTGTCGTCGGCGAAGTGCGGTCGGACCCCCCCCCCCCCCCCCACCTTTACATGAGGATAGACATTTAAAGAAACCCACTTTGAACAACGCTTCCTCCACAGATCTTTTTAACATTCACAGTGAGTGTTGCCTCACTGAAAAAAAAAGCTTACAACAAAAAGTGAACTTTTTGGAAAGTATAATAATTTTTTTTTAAATAAATTAATTCCGCCAGTTTTTGTGTCTGTTAATAGCAACAGCGATTGGCTAGTCAACGATCATCTGTGGTGCCCCTACGACCTCCGAGTTACGTGATAGGATAGTATAGTATAGGATAGGATATGATTGTCTAGCCAGTCAAAACTCTGGAGCGAGAAATAGCACCCAGTGTACCAAAGCCGGTTAGATACAGAACCCGTAAAAAAAGATTGCTCGTAAAGTTTTTTTTCGTTTCGTGATGATAAAATAGACGCTACCCCACCCCAGACACCAAAGACGAATTCCTCAAGCCGCGTGGATCACCGGGATATGGTATCGATGTACCGTTAAAAAAACAGGGGAAATCACTCCCTGCCGGAACGGAAATGGAAAATCCGAAAGTTAGAAGTTGGTTTGCGCACCGAAAACCCTCTTGATCATTGTTTAATGCTTAATGTAATAACAATGCGAATTAGAAGGTAAAGCCGTTTTAAACAGTAAACAAAGCCTTGGAATTGCGGACTTTTAAGCAGTAGGCTAGCGCTCTTTGACGTGCGTCAACAGTAGCAGGCTGCCACGGTTTTGACACGTGCAAGTGTGATGATGATGATGATGATGATGATGATTATCATGGTAAATAACATATTTATTGTGATTATGATTATTCGCTAACATCCACGCTAACAGAGCATGATGTGTGGGGTCAGGTGGTTAGGGGAATGGGGGTGGGGGTGGGTGGGGGGATCATTGTGAACTTAGTGCGATAACATTATATGTAATTCATTGAGTGCCGCTAACAGGATACAGTCTAATCACTTACAAGCATTATGTAGGGTAAATGAAGAATCTGGTGATAACAACTCACTCTCTGCCGTTGTCAATGATGAATCAGTTTTCTGTCCCTTGATACTGTTGTGTTAGGATCATTGCCGTGTGTCTATGCTTTATGCGTAATGGCCTGCCTTAATTGGGAGATTCGGGGAAGTTCCACACCTTTTTTTTTCTTTTTTTATATATATATATATGTTTTCAGTTCTTGAACCTAGGTTGATGAACCTTATGGAAAAAAAGTTTTTGAATCTCCCCGAACCTTCCACGAACTTTTCAATTAAGAAAGGCCATTACGAAAAAAGTATATAGCAAAACAAAAAGTGGCCATTTTCGCTGTTCATCTTAGCAGACCGATTGTTCTAATGTTTAATGTTAATTTAGGGCCCTCGCCACTCTTTCCCGGGATGGTTATCCCCGACTGCCATATCGCCAATGGTGGGGCTGGTTTAGATTCAATGTCCGTTCACTAGGATGGCACTGTATCGATGTGAGTTGGATCCTGAATCGTCCAGCGCCTTGAGCAGCTCACGAGCTGATAAAAAAACTATGATAATGATTAAATAAATAAATAAATAAATGTGTCCATCAAGTACGAACTTGAGCGTTTCATTGAATAAT
>CM072513.1:9730240-9742740 GCA_036898135.1 Oncomelania hupensis | reverse complement strand
CCCAATAGAGCGGACTTGCCACCACGAACGTAAAACAATCAACTTTAATTTCCTGCTGTCGACGTTTCAATGCATAATTCAATCCATTGTGATTACATTTCTTTTCTTTTAGGATCTTTGTCTGTCTGTATGTCTCTCTGTCCGTCTGCCTTTCTGTCCGTCTGTCTTCCTGTTTGTCAGCATTCTTTCTGTTCGTCTTTACTTATGCATTTCTTGTTCTTTCTTTCTTTATACCTTTCTCTCCTTCTGTTCTGTCTTTTTTTTTCTTGTAATTTATTAAATCTATTTTTAATCAGGAATCTTTTTCTTTCTATTCTTTTTTTTTTTGTTTCATTTCATTTCTGGACTTTTTTTTTCATGGCTTCATTTCTTTCTTTCTCTTTTATTTTTTTTTCATTCTCTCATTTAAAAAAAACAACTTGTGTCTTTTCTTTTTTTTTTTCCTGTCTTTCTATCTTTCGTTCTTTCTTTCTTTTTATTTATTTCTTTTACTTTCTTTACTTTAAAAAAATATATTTCTTGTCTTTTGTATTTCTTTCCTTCTGTACTTATGTATTTGTTTTTGTCATTCATTCTTTATTTTCTTTTTTTTTTCTTTTTAACAGAAAAAACTTGGAGAATAATAGGAACAAACACACTTTCACCCTTCCTTGCATTTGTATGTAGCTCGCACTCACCCGTCCAGGATATGAGGGTCAGGATCTTTAAAGTCCATGCGATGGAATGCGTGCGTGCACAGACTGTACCTCGGTTTACACTCTTGTCCGAAGGAGTGAAGGAGAATGTCAGCTCCTCTACAAGATGTCAAACCAGCCTTTGGCCATTCAAACCCGTATCTTGAACTGAAAATTTACTGCCTATAACTTCATGGGTGTGTGTGTGTGTGTGGGTGTGTGTGTGTGTGTGTGTGTGTGTGTGTGTGTGCGTGTGTGTGTGTGTGGCTAGGTAGAAACGAAGTTACTCTGACATACACTTGAAACTCTACGTACTTTCTTTTGACGGCCCCGTTATTTTGACGTCAAAATAGTGTTCCGTTAGGGTTAGGGCTGTGTTAAGCTTAGGGTTACGTTAAGGGTTATGGTCTGGGTTAGGGATAGCTTCAAAAAATGGCAAAATGACAAAGTAATGTCAAAATGATGGTAAGTGTGTCAAAATAATGTATGTAGAGTTTCACGACAGTCATCACAATGTCGTTTCTACAAAAATGTGTGTGTATGTGTGTGTGTGTGTGTGCAGATGTGAGAATATTGTTGAAATGATAATGTTTCTGTAGTTTTTGGTAGTTGTTAGTTTTGTGATTTTATGGATTACTTTTTATTGATATTTGTTTTCAAACAATTTCTGTATTTGCTGTGCTGTATGGATGAATTCTCCATGGTTAGTAATACAGATTTGTTGACTTGACTTGGCTTGACTTGATTAACATTGACTTGACTAGAACACATCTAGACACGCACCAAAATATCAGTCCTTTGTGGGCAGATGCTATTGAATAGGCCTACTGTAGACTGGAATTATGAAGTCATCCAAACTATCCTACCATAGGCCAGCTTGGCTTGACCAGGTTTTATCAGTTCTCAAGAGCCGCTTTACCCCATCACAAGCCTATTAAGATACTGTTTTCATCCTCCCATAATTGGGGAGGGCAGTTAGCTAGGTGGCCTGTATAGGTAGTGGTTCAAACCCCGTTGTCGGCCCCTGGAGAATTTTTTTTTTAAGATTTCAAAATACACCTTGCACGCACTAGGTCCATTTTTCCCATCCCCGGTCTCTCAGGATTGAGCTCAGTCGTCTGGGCGTCAGACTTTGCGCCATAAGGTTGCAAGTGGGTGCCTGGGGCAGCTTGAGTTAGATCTTGTATCGGGCTGCACCTTGAGCAGTTGTTTTAAAATGACAGGCGCTATATAAATACGATGAAATAAATACACATAATAAAATTAAAACTCTCTTCCACCCCCACCCCCCACCCACCCACCCTTCAACTCTTCCCGTCCATTAAAATGGTCTCCCTTCCCCTTTCCGACCTAGCTTGCTCCCTAACTCTTTGTCCTCCCGCTTGATTCTATAGTCAGCAATACATTGCTTTTGATTGAATTATTATCGGTAGAATCAAGGTTAATCCACGCATGGTCTCCGAAGCGCGTCTGATGACCAACTTTAAAGAGCGTCAGCAGTTGTTCAGAGCGTATTGAATTATATCACAGGCCAGGTCTAGTTATGAAGAGACCACTCTGCGTAGCTTAGACTCGCGGGGTAAAACAATAGGTTATAAGTGTTCCGTACACCTTTCTGTCGTTGGGGAGAGAAGCGTTTAAAGCCTCTCTTTTCTCTAGGCCAGCGTAATGAGGGCGGTGCCCCCATCTCATCTCCCATAATTATCTTAAACCTTCCCCGGTTCTAAACAGAGCCAGGCACCCAGTCACAGCTGGGTGGACAGGGGTGTATTGCGCGTTCGTTTTCATTAAGTTTTGTAACATTCATTGCATTACATTACATTATTATTGCTTTAGGTCCAGCGGACTCTTCCGAGTACAATCAGGACCGGACAACCCCTGATCCGCATTAAAGATCTGCTGAAACAACCCTAGTGGTGAAACTGAAAGCTCTCCACCAGCCAGTCACTTTACAATAAAGACATCCCACGCAGGGGACGCTGAGGCTGTATTCATCGAACCCCCGTTTACAAAAACAAAATAGAATACAAACATCATTATAAATTATCAACAAAACGCATACATATAAAATGCCTACATTGCTAAATAATAACATCATAGGAAGCCCTAGTGACCACCTGGCAGAAAGCGTCCAATATTCCCAAGCTGATCCAACAGACCTCATACACAAATAAGGAGTCTTGTCCCAGAAGAAGTTTTAAAAAAAAAAGGTAGGTGACTGGTCTAGCGAAGAAGAAGATAGTATAGCAGATTGATAGAACAGAGCAGGAATGAGAAAGAGCAAATGAGAAAGACAGCAACAGTGGGAATTTAAAGCACTAAATTTCCAGACAGTGGGGATACTATTTATACTGAAACCCCCGGCACCCCAAATGGGGGATTGTGGCATTCAATGGTTGCCTCTCCACCAAGGTCACCCATCCAAGTACCAACAGGTCCCGACGTTGCTTCACGAAACACTATTTAGCATATAGCACAAAACCAATGCACTGCTCGCCGAGTTCCTCTATAATAATAATAATAATAATAATAATAATAAGAAGAAGAAGAAGAAGAAGAAGAAGAAGAAGAAGAAGAAGAAGAAGAAGATGATGATGCTGACAATACAACAAAAACAATAACAACAACGGATGCTATACACGCCTTATTCCTAGATCAGACTCAAAGGGCGGCGATCTGTAGCCGACATACACGCTTCCATGTTACAAACACTCCCAAGCTACATGCAGGTGGGCGCCAGGGGCGACTTGAGTTAGATCCTGTATCGACTAGCGCCTTGAGCAGCTCTTGAGCTGGAAAAGCGCTAGGTTAAAGTGATAAAGTAAATAAATAAATAAATAAATAAATAAATAAATAAATAAATAAATAAATCCACTACAAACACACGTTTATCACCCAAACATGTTGAGTAAACAAAAAGGCAAGTCGCTGTTAGAAGACGGAAAAGAAAACTCTCATTTTAGTTTAGAACTTTTGGGTTAATCACATCCCATTAGGGAAGAGAGGGAAGAAACCGGAGTACCCGGAGAAAACCCTCAGTGACCAGAAAAGTCTGGTACCTAAGTCATGAAAGTTCGTCCCAGGCGGGGCTACAAAGTCACTAAAGTTCGTCCTAGGCGGGGCTACTAAGTCACGAAAGTTCGTCCTAGGCGGGGCTACTAAGTCGCGAAAGTTCGTCCCAGGCGGGGCTACTAAGTCACGAAAGTTCGTCCTAGGCGGGGCTACCAAGTCACGAAAGTTCGTCCTAGGCGGGGCTACTAAGTCACGAAAGCTCGTCCTAGGCGGGGCTACTAAGTCACGAAAGTTCGTCCTAGGCGGGGCTACTAAGTCACGAAAAGTTCATTCTAGGCGGGGCTACTGTTACACTCGGTTTGATGTTGGTGTTTTTCTATCAGTGATGATTCAGCCCCAATGCTGAAATACTGATGAGTGTAGCTCAGATTCGTTTATCCACGCAACCCGTCCAAGCAATATACAAGTCACAGAGTCGACGTATGAAGTTTTCCACTTTTAATCAGCACAAATCAACAACTGCATACAATTCTCAACTCAACTTCCCACTCTCAAATTTACTTTCCAACTTACTATCAACAACAACTTCCACTATTTTTAACAGTGCGGCGCTTATATAGTCTCTACATACCCGGGAATAAACGAGAATAATCCTACATAAAACACCACAACCAATCAAAATTAATTTCATCATCACGTGACTCACGTCATACAACCTCATTTGGAATGGAAGCTTCCATGGTAACCAACGGAACAATCCACACACTTCGATCGATAGTAAACAACTAATTCCCGAAAATTCTCAAACAATATCGACCAACTAAAAACACTAACGTTACACAAAGCCTCTACTAATAACAACGCAAAATCAAATCAAAGATAAATACACTCTATTACTGCATGCGTTGCAAAATAAAACGAACAGATCTATCGCGCGCGTCACACACAAGCCTACCATTGCACGCGCTTCACACATAACATCGTGCGCATCTCATACGCACCATTCGCGTTTCAACGTAACATAACCCCCCACTCAAGAAGAAATTTACCTAATTTCTTTCAACAACGTTGAAACGTAATGCACAAACAAAATCAGAAATTAGAACTTATTTCAGACTGTCTGGATACTGTCAATGCTCACAGTTCATTCACACAGAGTCAATGTTTCTCATCTGCAAGTCTTTCTGGGTACTGTCAATGTTCACAGTTTATCTACACGGTCAATGTTTTTTTTTTTTCATCCGCAAGGAAACGACGCCCTCGTCAGTTGCGGCTGTCATCGGCCCAGGGTCAAAGACGACGATCACGTGGGCTTTCCTGGAGTCAGTGCATCCTCCGTTGTTTCCTTCCATCGAACATCCGATGAAATCGACGTTGTCTGTTCCCAGAGTACACTTACTGGGTCTCACGGCCAGGTTGGCTTCTTGAAGACGATGAAATAGCTCCCTCAAGGTCTGCAGATGCTCCTTCCAGGTGTGGGTGTGGACTAACAGGTCGTCCCAGTAACACACGACGTTGTCCATCCCTTTGAGCATCTTCCTCATTCCTCTCTTCAGGGTAGCTCCGCTGTTGACCATGCCAAAGGGCATCCTTAAGCACTCGTACGTCCCATCAGGAGTTATGAAAGCAGTCTTTGGTATGTCCTGTTGACGCACGGGGACTTGCCAATAACCCTTGCTGAGGTCAATCTTTGAGAAGATTTTACTCCCCGATAATTGGCGGAAGAGGTCTGCTGCAGTAGGCATCGGCTCGGGATCGAAGACGGTGATCTTATTAACCTTTCTGTAGTCGATGCATACTCTGTTGCTCCCGTCCTTCTTCTTCACGACCACGACAGGGGACGCGTAGGGTGAACTGGACTCCCTGATGATGCCCATCTTCAGCATCTCATCGATGTCTTTCTTCAAGGATTCACGGGCCTTGAAAGGGATCGGGAAGGGTTTTGATCGAACGGGAATATTTGAAGTGAGGTGGACTTCATGTTCGACCAAAGTCGTAGAGCCTGGGACATCACTGAAGCTATGGGGAAATTCGCCCATAAGGTCCTTGAGCTCCAACTTTTGACCTTCCGTCAAGCTCGGTCCTAGCTTAACATCATCGATGCCTTCTTTGCTATGGAAATCTCCCAGTTCCAACAGTTCCTCCTGTCAAAGCTGTCGTCTATCTCAGTTGCTGTCGCTGCCTGTACAGTCTCTGATGGCCTTTCCACGTACAGCTTAAGGAGGTTGGCGTGGTATATCTTGGAGTGCTGGCCGACCTTCACCTTGTAGTCGTTGATCCCCACCACGGTCTCCAGTTCGTACGGGCCTTTCCACTGCATCAGCAACTTATTATGATCAGTAGGTAGCAGCACCAGCACTTTGTTGCCAGGTTTAAACTTCCTGTTCACAGCCCTACGGTCATAGTAGTGCTTTCCACAGTCCTGGGACTTCTTCAGGTTTTCTCTGGCTATCTCGAGAGTCTGCTCCAGCTTCTCCCGTAGCTCAAACACGTACTGGTAGCTGTTCTTCACCTCTGGGGTCTCTACTTCTTTCGTCCACAGTTCTTTCAGGATGTGCATCGGCCCTCGGATGGTTCTTCCGTACAGCAGCTCGAACGGAGAAAAGCCGGTGGACTCCTGCGGTACTTCTCTGTAGGCGAAAAGTAAGGCGTTGATATAGCGATGCCATTGTCTGGGCTGCTCGCTGCACAGTTTCTTCAGGGTGGACTTCAGCGTAGCATTGAACTTCTCGACAAGCCCGTTGCACATTGGATGGTAGGGTGTCGTAGTCAAATGCCGGATGCTCAGCAGTCTGTTGACCTCCTTCAGGCAGTCAGAGACGAACTGCGTCCCGAGGTCTGTCAGAATTTCTTCAGGCACTCCAAGTCTGCTGAACATGTCCACCAGTGCCTCTGCAACAGTTTCAGTGTCAATCTTCTTTAGAGGCACTGCTTCTGGGTACCGAGTCGCATAGTCCACTAAAGTCAGTACCCACCGATGACCTTCTTCACTCGGAGGTCTTATTTCGCCGATTAGGTCTAAGGCCACCCTCTTGAAAGGTCGGTCGATCAAAGGCATCCTCTGCATAGGCACTTTCGGGACCCTTCCTCGAGGTATGGTCTTCTGGCAAATGTCACATGATCGGCAGAAACGGCTGACGTCCGCATGAAGTCCTGGCCAGTAGAACACCGCCTGGATTCTATCCGACGTCTTCTTGATACCCAGGTGACCTCCCATGATTGAGTCATGCGCTACTTCCATCACCTGGCGCCTTAGGGGTAGCGGTACCAAGACTTGACGTAGTGGTTTCCCTCCGTTGACCCTCGGTTGCTGGAAGATTCGGTACAGGATCTTGGCCTTCACCTCAAAATAGACCGTACCACTGCCCTTGGTCACGTGGTCTTGGCGGTTCCTGTACTTGTTTAAAGTGCTATCAGCTTCCTGGAGCTGGATCAGCTTATCTCTGTCCACGATGGCAGCTTTAGAGTTGTCGGCGACCTTCAGTGGCGTAGACGTCTTGTCTCTCTTGGCCTGGGCCCTGGTTGTAACGGCACCGACGATCTCTGGTCGGCAGGGCTGAGCCGGAGTAACCACATTGTCCCGTAGCAGCTCTGTAAGGTCTCCATCGGGAAACGGCAATGGATCCTCCTCCACAACTTCGACACGTTGGGTTGAGGCAGGACTCCATTCTGAATCGGGGTCGTCGGGTCGTCTCGCGCCGTCGATGTTCCCGATCATCAAATCGTATAGCGGCTTCTTCAGGCAAACCGCTTCTACTTCGCCTATGTAGAAAGGGGTGCTGACTTGAATCTTTGCAACTGGCGCTCTCACACATTTGCTGTCGGCCATAAGTGTCCATCTAGAATCGCCAGTGAACTGTTCTTTAGCGATTAGGTCTTCTCTGACGATGACCCCACTGCAGCCAGAGTCTCTTAGAACAGTCACTTCATGATTTCCGACGCGTCCCTTTGAAACAGGCATGTTCTGAACGGTCACAGCTGCGCTGGCGACGACGGGGATGGATTTTCCGTTGGCAAGGAGAAGTTGGCCATCGGTCATGCACTCTTGCACGTCCGCAGGAGTAGCTGTGCGCTTGGTCTCACTCGGAAGAATGACGCTCCCGCCGCACACTTGATGGTCAGATCTACTGGTTTGCCGTTGATTGGAGAACCGCCTCTGCCGGTTGCCCGCCGCTGCATTGTCCGTACTGCCCCGCTGTCCGCTACTTTTGTTTTGAGGACAGTTAGCCGCTCTGTGGTCTGTAGCGTTGCAGGTGAAACAGCCTCTTGAATGCCCTTCCCTGGGAGGTGGCGTGGAGTCCGTGTGTCTCTGGCTCGTCTGACTCCCCTGGATCTGGTTCCCATGGCTTGCAGTTTTCTGAAATGGTTTCGTCGCCTTGGGTGGCCCCAGCGTTTTTCCGTGAGCGAGGAGATATCTTTCAGCAACCTCGGTCACATCTTTAAGCGTCTGCAGCTTCTGTTCTTCTAAGTGGGTCGCTAGGTCCTTGTGACAGGCATTGAGGAATTGCTCCTTCACGATCAGGTCA
Organism: Oncomelania hupensis; assembly: GCA_036898135.1. Taxonomy (NCBI): domain Eukaryota; kingdom Metazoa; phylum Mollusca; class Gastropoda; order Littorinimorpha; family Pomatiopsidae; genus Oncomelania; species Oncomelania hupensis. The sequence continues at coordinate 9,734,528 of CM072513.1, read as the reverse complement.
TGGAGACTATCGTAAGACTTCCCTTTGCCTGATAGTTCCACCCACTTGTGTAAGTATGACGACAGGCGCTCCACAAATTGCTTTGGTGTCTCGTCTGACAAAGGCCGGCATTCACGGAAGCGTTTACGGTAGCCCTTCTCTGTGAAGCTGTAGCACTGCAACAGGGCCTCTTTTAAGACGTCGTAGTTTTTGGCGTCATCGTTCGACAGTCTGGTGTAAACTTCCAGTGCTTGCCCCGTCAGAAGAGCACTGAGTCGAATCGCCCAGTCTTGGGGTTGCCAATTGGAGCTTTCGGCGAACCTTTCAAATCTCGCCAAATAACTGTCGATCTGGTCCTTCCCGTCGACAAACGCCGGCAATTTTGGAGCCTTGTTGTCGCTGATAACTTGTGGCGCATTCTGCTGTTGCTGGATACGCGCCAACTCTAGCTGGTACTGACGCTCGCCTTCAAGACGCTTCAGCTCGAACTCTCTTTCTTCTCGGCGTCGCTGTTCTTCCTTTTCTAGACGCTTCTCTTCTAATTCTCGTTCTTCTCGGCGACACTGTTCTTCCTTTTCTAGACGCTTCTCTTCTAATTCTCGTTCTTCTCGGCGACGCTGTTCGTCCTTTTCTAGACGCTTCTCTTCTAATTCTCTCTCTTGTATTCTCTCCTGGGATTTGACGTACTCCGTCAGCTGTTTGCCTTTTAGTTTCAGTTCAATCCCTTTCTGCCAGAAGTCAGCCATCTTAATGCTTTTCTGGAAAGTTCTTTTCTGGAAAGTTCTTGACTGTGCTGCACTCTTCTAGACTGTTCTAGAACAGCACGCTTTCTGCAGTAGCGCTGATGCTTGTCACTAGTCGCCTTCGCTGACGCAGGCCCCTCTGTCCTCGTCGTATGCGACGCTGCACCACGCTGGTGTTGATGTACACGCTCCTGTGCTGAAGTAGACGCGACGTCCGCTCGCCGCTCTCTGTAACACTGGCGATGTAGCTCCGAGACTGTCCCTCGACGTAGTCTTGCGGCAGCCACGTAGTCTCGCTCTGTTGTTCGCTCACGAAGCAACTCTTCGGCGACTACACGCCCTTGCAGTCAACCCGAATCTATCGGATGTAGTCCCAGTATGTTGGCCCCTCTCGACGCAACTTGTTGGCGGCTACCCTCGATGACTGCCTCTCGTAACGTTGACTCGCTTGTTGTAGCAGTTGAACCCTTGGCTATGGCGTGAATCGCGGCTTGACCCCCAAAATGTTACACTCGGTTTGATGTTGGTGTTTTTCTATCAGTGATGATTCAGCCCCAATGCTGAAATACTGATGAGTGTAGCTCAGATTCGTTTATCCACGCAACCCGTCCAAACAATATACAAGTCACAGAGTCGACGTATGAAGTTTTCCACTTTTAATCAGCACAAATCAACAACTGCATACAATTCTCAACTCAACTTCCCACTCTCAAATTTACTTTCCAACTTACTATCAACAACAACTTCCACTATTTTTAACAGTGCGGCGCTTATATAGTCTCTACATACCCGGGAATAAACGAGAATAATCCTACATAAAACACCACAACCAATCAAAATTAATTTCATCATCACGTGACTCACGTCATACAACCTCATTTGGAATGGAAGCTTCCATGGTAACCAACGGAACAATCCACACACTTCGATCGATAGTAAACAACTAATTCCCGAAAATTCTCAAACAATATCGACCAACTAAAAACACTAACGTTACACAAAGCCTCTACTAATAACAACGCAAAATCAAATCAAAGATAAATACACTCTATTACTGCATGCGTTGCAAAATAAAACGAACAGATCTATCGCGCGCGTCACACACAAGCCTACCATTGCACGCGCTTCACACATAACATCGTGCGCATCTCATACGCACCATTCGCGTTTCAACGTAACAGCTACTAAGTCATGAAAGTTCGTCCTAGGCGGGGCTACTAAGTCGCGAAAGTTCGTCCTAGGCGGAGCTACCAAGTCACGAAAGTTCGTCCTAGGCGGGGCTACTAAGTCACGAAAGCTCGTCCTAGGCGGGGCTACTAAGTCACGAAAGTTCGTCCTAGGCGGGGCTACTAAGTCACGAAAAGTTCATTCTAGGCGGGGCTACTAAGTCATGAAAGTTCGTCCTAGGCGGGGCTACTAAGTCGCGAAAGTTCGTCCCAGGCGGGGCTACTAAGTCGCGAAAGTTCGTCCCAGGCGGGGCTAGTGAGAGAACCCGCGACGTTCGGCGTAGGAAACCGGCACTCTATCATTTGTGCTGCCAGACCACAACCTGTAGTGCAGGAGGGAATGAAGTGAAGTGGGCTAGTCTCAGCTAGGCTGTGTGGTACGAGGACTGCTGACGTCCAATCCCACGTTCATCCATCCCTGTAATACCAGTAGCTATCTGCCCTCTCGTCTATGCAAAGCGATGCATTCATTTCAGTCGTTACTTGTGCCAGCGATCTGTGAGAGGTGAGAATGATGGTGTAGGGTGGGTGGGTGGAAGGGTATAATAATAATAATAATAATAATAATAATAATAATAATAATAATAATAATAATAATAATTAATAATGGTTTTGAATGCAGTCAATCTAAAATTATTTCAAAAAATAAAATTTGATGTCTCTTTCCGCCTTCTGTAATAGCGACCTCTTCGATTAAGATCGCCGCGCTTTGTGTTCGATGGAAGAAAGAGCGCGCAATACTATCCTGTATTATTATTATTTTTTAAATTATTATTATTATTATTATTATTATTATTATTATTATTATTATTATTATTATTATAAAAAAAAAAAATAATAATAATAATAATAATAATAATAATAATAATAATAATAATAATAATAATAATAATAATAGTAATAATTAATAATAATGATAATGATAATTTTATAAAAAGAATACATAATAATGATAATGATAATCTTATAAAAAGAAGAAAAAATAAATAAACAAATTAATGAATTAATTAATTTATAATAATAATAATAATAATAATAATAATAATAATAATAATAATAATAATAATAATAATAATAATAATACAGGATAGTATTGCGCGCTCTTTCTTCCATCGAACACAAAGCGCGGCGATCTTACTCGAAGAGGTCGCTACTACAGAAGGCGGAAAGAGACATCAAATTTTATTTTTGAAATACTTTTAGATTGACTGCATTCAATAGCATTATTGAAGAAAGGATGAACCCCCGTTGGGGTGCCGGGGGTTTCAGTATAAATAGTATCCCCACTTTCTGGAAATTTAGTGCTTTAAATTCCCACTGTCTCTGTTTTTCTCATTTGCTCTTTCTCATTCCTGCTCTGTTCTATCAATCTGCTATACTATCGTCTTCTTCGCTAGACCAGTCTCCTACCTTTTTTCTTGAAAACTCTTCCGGGACAAGACTCCTTGTTTGTGTATGAGGTCTGTTGGATCAGCTTGGGAATATTGGACGCTTTCTGCCAGGTGGTCACTAGGGCTTCCTATGATGTTATTATTTAGCAATGTAGGCATTTTATATGTATGTGTTTTGTTGATAATTTATAATGATGTTTGTATTCTATTTTGTTTTTGTGAGCGGGGGTTCGATAGGTTGGGGTAGGGCCTCAGCCGTCCCCTGCTTTGGATGTCTTTATTGTGGAGTGACTGGCTGGTGGAGGGCATTCAGTTTTCCCACTGGGGTTGTTTCGGCAGATCTTTTATGATGGATGAAGGATGGAAGAAACCGGAAGACCTGGAGAAAACAATCGGTTATGACAATCGGCGTCATGGAAAGTTTCGTAACTAATTCACGTTAAGTTCGTCCTTGACCTTGATCCCGACCTTCTGAGTGGGAAACCAGCTTCTTATCAATTGAACTATCTGGCTACACCTGGTGTGTATGTGTGTGTGTGTGTGTGTGTGGGTGTGGGTGTGTGCGCGTGTGTGTGTGTGTACTGGTGCGCGCGCCCGTTCCTCTCAGTCAGTCAATGTGTATCTATAATTAGGCCTGCACTTGGACGGAAGTTGCGCGATGCGTGTGCCATATTTAACGCGCGGGAAATTGCGCATTAATTTTGATGACAGGCTTGACAATGCGAGCAACTCAAAATAGACTTTCAATTCCTTCACAGCTGTGCTGCTAAGCCTAGCCTAGGGGCATCACGTGATCAATCAAAATATAACCGAAAAAGCACCTGATCTCCACAAAACTTGTTCCAGCCTGTTCCTTGCAAGTCGTACCCAAATAACCCCCATCACATTATAATAAGCTGCTTAGCATTAAAGAGATGAATGAGAGAGGGATGTTACCACTGCTGGAACA
>CM072513.1:9140240-9725240 GCA_036898135.1 Oncomelania hupensis | reverse complement strand
CAGCGTCCCCTGTGTGGGATGTCTTTATTGTAAAGTGACTTGCTGGTGGAGTTTCACCACTAGGGTTGTTTCAGCAGATCTTTTATGCGGATCGGGGGTTGCCCGGTCCTGATTTGCCTCGGAAGAGTCCGCTGGACCTAAAGCAATAATAATGTGATGTAATGTAATGTAATGTAATGTAATGTCGGATCGTTGTCGGTCGGTTGTCGGTCGGCTCGTTGCTCCAAATGTCATTTTGTTGTTGTTGTTCAAAACACACTTTTGGCTTTATCTCCAGAATGTCTGAACCAAAGTAATTATTTTTGCTTCGCGGATACTTCAAGAAACGGAAGCACCGATGGTGTATGGCCACCTCACCAGAGCATCGGGCCTTGCAAAGACCATCATGCAAGGCGCGGTGCAAGGAGGCAGAAGACGAGGAGGACAGAAAAAAGAGGTGGGAGGACAACATCCGAGAATGGACTGGCTTGACACTTGAACGAAGCTATGAGGGCTGCTGAGGACAGAGAAAGATGGAGTACGCTGTTTAAACGATCATCTGTGATGCCCCAACGACTTCCGAGAAACGGGGTTTGATAGGATAGGATAGGATAGGATGCTTCAGCTACTGCTAAGAATGGTAGGTCATTCCTTATTATGTGTATTTCTCCAAGATCAAGGTAATTGTGCTTACCCATTTTGTATACACGTTTTGTGCTGTATGTAAACATTAGCTAATGATTTGGATAATGTTTTTGTTGGTTGTTTTTTTTTTTGGCTTGCAGATAGTTCAGATAGTGGAAGCTATCATTCCACGTTTTCATTGTATTTCGTTATGATAAAGCCCAGTCAGAACACTAACAAGCAAATGAACACTTTTGAAAATGCTTATTTTTCGGCCATGTGTGTGTGTGTCTGAAAATATATTTGAATGACTTGCCATCTTGTTTTTCTTTTTCGAAGAAAACTGAAAGACGTATCAATATTGAAACCATATAAGATATCACATGTATAATGGCGGTATTATGGGGCGTCTTGAAAAAGCTTACTATGGCTCGTAAACTCGTGATGAAGGTTTGAGCGAAGTAGATAGGGTAAAATTAAAGCATTCGGAAACTTTTAATCCGAATTTTTTTTTTTAATTTAATCTTCGCTCCTTCATGAGCTTAACATGATTAAAATTAGTTTGCACGTCCCAGCGAAAGATGTTAGCAAAACAAACTGCATGTATCTAGAGAATCTTAAGATCTTATAATCTTCGTGTTTTATTATCATTAGCGTCAATACATTTGCTTCATTATTAAAGCTGACATGTAAATATTGACGTAGCTAGCTTTTAGCAAAATAGGTTATCATGTTTAGTAATTCTTTTAATCTGGCTTGTGTTTTCTCTACTTCAATGTTTACAAGCTCGCCTTTCTAATTATTTTAACAAGACCAGACGGAAAGCTCAGTCCCAAACGAGATTTATTTAAAATTTAAAACAACAACACTAGATTATAAGGGTCTCTTTGCATGTATTTCATTTAACGCTTTTTCAGGACTTCAAAAAGCCAATATATATTGTAAACTAAACCTAGAATACAACATCTAAACGTAACTTTAAATAATACATGGTACAGGTGCATTATTACCTTCGCACTTTCGTTTCCAGTAAAGCCTCAAAATTAATGCATGCCAATATTGAGACCAGTTGTGTGATAAAAATGTAAAGATGGTTTAATTATTCCCCTCTCCGTCCCCCCCACCCCCCACCTCCTATCTACCCCGACCTTTGCACGTTTCGTATTTGCGTCAATGGGGTTTTTTTACCGTTACACTTTCATTATTAATGTACTGTTTAAACTACAGATGCTAAGTATGGAATTTTTTCAACAGATCTTTAACATATTAATTATACGCGTAGTGATTGCACTTCACATCACCCCTCACCTTTCCAACCTAAATCAACACACACACATACACACACACACGCACACACACGTACACACCAACACGTTCGCGCGCACACGCACACGCACACACACATTCCATGACATTTGCACTTTTTAGTTTACTGTAAGAAAAAATGCTTGATCTTGGACTTTTAATTTTCGGCTGTAGTTAATGAATATATATTCTTAATATTTGCACTTCTTGTATTTCCATAATTATATTTCTTGTGTGTTTATGTATGTGTGTATGTGTCTGTGTTTGTAAGTGTGTGCGTGTGAGTATGTGTGTGCGTGTGTGTGCGTGTGTGGGGGGGTGTGTGTGTGTGTGTGTGTGTGTGTGTGTGCGGATATTATCTGGAAATACTTTGCAAAAGTCCGGAATCAGAACTATTTTTTTTTTTTGCGATTGAGTAGATTTAAGTCCCTAAACACATTAGCGTATGCGGGACTATGTTATGAAGAGATTCGTTGATATAAGAAAGTCACTTGGCCAGAAAAACTGTAGATGAAGATGGAGCGCACAGGGAGTGCCGCTGCTACGTCCAGGGTCATTGTAAATTAAGACGATAGTTCGAAGACAATGTAGAAGTAATGTTCGTCTATTATTTGATCGGTCGGTCCGCTGCGAGCAATATCTGTCAAGAGCCCTTGCACGGATTTTTGACTAAACTGTTTAGGTAAGCGTATTTGCTCTTTCTTAAAAGCCAAGGTCGCTGCGATCAAGTAGAGTATACAAACGGCCGAACCGATGTTGAGAATGTAATGTACCTTGACGAGAGCCCCGGCCCGCTAGCTTCCCCACCCTTCAATGTGTTCATTTGGCTTCTTTAGTACAACAAAGCCGAGTCAAAACATTGCTACGAAAATAAACACATTTTTTCACATACACACACACACGCACACACCCCCACACACACACATACACACACGCACACGTTAAAGCCACATGTATTAAAATGAACAACAGTATTGAATCATCACTGCATGGGTGAGTAAGGAAGTATTTGCATTTATTAGGCATCAGCGGATTTGTTTTTTCTCGCAATTGCAAGTTAATTAAAATAATGTGTGATATGTTCCCATTGCGTGCCCACTATCTTCACAGCATAACTGACATGTTAACACAACCTGACATGTTAACACAACCTGAAATGTTTAACACAAACTGACGTGTTCACACTACCTGGACGCACAATTGGAATTATGAAGCGATTCGTTTATGACATTAAACAATAACATAACGGGCAATTCGAATTTTGAAGCCATGCATTTTTGACATAGAACAACAACTCTTGACGTTTCACAATCGTGATCAAAATAAAATACTCTGGAGCCTTTCATCAGTTTTACAGAAAATGAAAAACGCATCACTATAAACGAAACTAAGGAAAACACACTGCAGGATACTCACTCAACGCTAACACGCACCCTCTCTCTCTCTCTCTCTCTCTCTCCCTCTCTCTCTCTCAAACATTACACACTCACGCGCAAGCCTCCCTCTTTCTTCTGTAATTATATTGTAAGACTTATTAAGTGTCTTGGTTGCTCTTTTATGAAAATTATTTAGCGGTTTAATTTGAGCGTCAATGGCATTACACCAAATAGTCGAAGCATGATTGAAATGAGACATACAGTGGGAATTTTAAAAAAAAAGGTTTTAATGCATCAATCGTAACAAAATGTCTAAGTTTATTAAGAAGGAACATGTTTTTTTTAATGTTTTTACAGAAATGGGTAATATGTGACCGCCAGCTAAAATAATCTTCGATGATTATGCCTAGCCCTTTATGTTCACGAAATCGATCAATATTACACAACCCCAAGTTTAGGTTGAGGCAAACATTTTGACGTTTTTGCCTTTTAGTGAGAAGCATATTTTTCCTTCATCGTATTCTCCTCCTCCTCTTCATCATCACCATCATCTTCATCGTCGTCATCATCATCATCATCATCATCATCATCATCGTCATCATCATCGTCGTCGTCATCATCATCCTTAATCGTCATCATCAATCATCATCATCATCATCGTCGCGGTCATCATCATCATCATCATCATCATCATCATCATCATCATCATCATCATCATCATCATCATCATCCACAATCTGTTGAAATTCAAGCTCAGCCTGCCAGACTGTGCTACCAGCTTCTCTCTCTCTCTCTCTCTCTCTCTCTCTCTCTCTCTCTCTCTCTCTCTCTCTCTCTCTCTCTCTCTCTCTCTCTCTCTGGAGTGTAAATATTTCTACGCTATTTAACTTAAACTATAAAATATGCACGGCATATGGTAAATAAATTATAAATGTGATGTATTTTAATATAGTGACACAGTCTTTAATGCAATTATTTTTAAAAAATAATTTGTTTATTTATTCTATTTATTTATTTACTTATTAAAATTTTAACATTGGGAGATGGAGATGGGGGCTGGACTTCTATAATTGTTTAAAGATGATGAATAGGATGATGGTGTGTATGTGTGTCTGTGTGTGTGTGTGTTTGCGTGTGTATGTGAGTGTGTGTGTGTGTTCTCGCGTAGGTGTCTTTGCACGTGAATAAACGCACAAATTGATAGCAGACCTTGTCTTTCTTAGTAACAAATGGGTTTATTTGTTTGGAACCCACTTTTTTTTCCAGGACCCCACTTTTTTCTAAGTGCGCGGGAGTGCTCTTTTAGTGCATGGGAGTGCTGTTGTAGTGCATGAGAGTGTTTTAAGTACACAGTAGTGCTCTACCCGGGACGGAGAAACTACAGTCAATTTTTGGAGTAATTTTGAAGAAAATTCGACCTATTTCGTCGCCTATAAGAGACGAACTAGGTCAACTTTTTAGACAAGGATTCGGGTAAGGGTTAGTTGTAGATCTATCCCTAGCCCTTGCCCTAACCCTTTTCTCTAAAAAAATCACTTTCCGATTCCTACATTCTTAAATAAACCCAGTTGTGATGTATTGCAAATATTTGTGAGCGTGTTTGTTTCTTCAGTTGCTCAGTTTACAGTTTTTTCTGTAACAGGCGTATGGACATTATTGTTAGGGCTGTATTCAGGTTCGGAAACGCAACAGTACGGTATACCGGTGCGGGTGTCCAAGGTCCGGTTTACTGGGAAATCTCGACAACACATCTTGTCCGGCCAAAGAGCGAGCCTAAAGCCCAAAGACGTGGATAGGCAACTGTTCTTGAAAAAGAACTTATAAGAACAGCAGATTATCCACATGTTTGAGCATGGTACCAGTCGTCAATCCTTCTGAACTCTTAAAGTTCTTTAAGACCTTTCCCGTTGAATGTTTTTGTTTTATTTTGATTTTGTGGTTTAAAGTTTGCTGATGTTCTAAACAGTGATTTATCATAATTTGTTTTGAAGGCGTTCAAGCAAAAATAAAGCTTCAGTTTCTTTGGAAATGTGGTTCTTTGAAACTGTTTTGAAGTGTATGACAATCTTTCTTTTGCGTCGGTCACTACTGTCAGTGCCATATCCCATTTGATTGTAACACTTAAAATCGCGGTATACCGGTACGAAATACCGATACGATTTTAAAAATACCGCGGTAATACCGGTACGACTTTGACCCACGGTACACAGCTCTGATTGATTGATTGATTGATTGTTGCTTTAGGTCCAGCGGACTCTTCCGAGCCAAATCAGGACCGGACAACCCCCAATCCGCATAAAAGATCTGCCGATACAACCCTAGTGGGAAAACTGAATGCCCTCCACCGGCCAGTCACTTTACAATAAAGACATCCCACGCAGGGGACGGCTGAGGCTTTACCCCAACTACTCGAACCCCCGGTTACAAAAACAAAATAGAATACAAACATCATTATAAATTATCAACAAAACACATACATATAAAATGCCTATATTGCTAAATAATAACATCATAGGAAGCCCTAGTGACCACCCGGCAGAAAGCGTCCAACACTCCCAAGCTGATCCAACAGACCTCATACACAAACAAGTCCAGGAAGAGTTTTCAAGAAAAAAGGTAGGTCATTGATCTAGCGAAGAAGAAGATAGTAAAGCAGAGTGATAGGACAGAGCAGGAATGGGAAAGAGTAAATGAGGAAGACAGCGACAGTGGGAATTTAAAGCACTAAATTTCCAAAAAGTGGGGATACTATTTATACTGAAACCCCCGGCACTCCAAACGGGGGTACTGTTGCCGCAGTGAAACTGTCATGCCTATAAAGGAAAGACAGGTTTTCAACTGGGGCTTTCACTTTTCCCTTTATAGGTTAGAACAATCTACAGTGGCAAGATTGCTCATGACCCCAAGCGTTACAGCTCTGATTATTATAAAACAATGTAAATATCTACAGTACTGGCTACGTAGTAAACAAACAAAAAAGGCTTTAGAGTGTGCCATTTTCGTATCACCTCGATAGAAAAGATATTAACAATGTAAGTCAATCAATCCACGAGCTAACCTGAACTATGATGATGATGATGATGATGATGATGATGATGATGATGATGATGATGATGATGATGATGATAATGAAAATGGTGGTGGTGATGATGATGATGATGATGATGATGATGATGATGATGATGATGATGATGATGATGATGATGATGATGATGGTGGTGATGATGTCCACTTGTATCGCGCATGTATCCTTTCAAAAAGAATGCTCGGTGCGCATAAGGATGTGAAAAAAGGAATCATAGAAAAGAAAAATGAATAAGGCTGGGCGACGGGGGGAGGGAGGAAGGGGGGAGGGAAAGGGGCAGTGTGGAGTGGCAGGTATACCCCACAAGGTGTTAATGTCATTGCAATAGTCGACTCTTTGTTGTTGATTTTTATTGTCTTAATTCATCAAGATGATAAGACAAAAAAAAAAAAAAAATAAAAAAATAAAATAAAATAAAATAAAATAAAATAAAATAAAATAAAATAAAATAAATAAATAAAATAAAATAAAAATAAAATAAAATAATAATAATAATAATAATAATAATAATAATAATAATAATAATAATAATAATAATAATAAATAAATAAAGAAAGAAAGAAATAAGAAATAAATTTAAAATAATAATAATAATAATAATAATAATAATAATAATAATAATAATAATAATAATAATAATAATAATAATAATAATAATAATAATAATAAATAAATAAAATAAAATAAAAATTAAACGATTATATTAATCTTGCAACAGGTGAATCAAAGAGTATTTTCGCTAAGGTAATACACAAAGGATAATTAAGTTCTTTTAAGGAAGTTTTGTCGTTCATCTCCAGCGGTAAAATAGGGGCAATAGTAGAGCATGCAAACAACATGTGTTCTAAAGACAAAGGTCTGTCACAGGCACATAAAACATTTTTACAATATTTCGGTCTTATTGCATTGAGCCATATTCGATTTGCCATTGAGGAAATAGCTCTTGAGACTTTACTCTGCTCTTCAAAATGTGTGTCAAATATAATTTGTCGAAGTAAAAATTGTTCAATATGATGTTGTATTTCTATAGGGGATTTCTTCAATGCAATACCTTGGAGTTCAAATTTGAAGCACCCTGTTTTGCCCCCCTATCTGCCCAGTCATTATATAGAAACCCACTATGTGACGGTATCCAGCAGAAACTTACATCTGTTCCGTTAACAATTAAATTGTTGATTTTATGCTTTATTTCAATAACAATTTCTTTTCTTTCCTTAGACTTGTTTGATTGCAAAGCCTCCAGGACGGTCATTGAATCTACACACACAACAATTTGTAAAATATTTGTTGACAGACTTTCAATTTTGCTTAGCGCCATTAAAACTGCTACTAATTCTGCAGTGAAAATCGAAATCCCCTTACCTAAATAAAAAGATTCTTTCACATTGAATTCTGGTATAACATATGCCGCTCCTACATCGGATGATTCTAGCACAGAGCCATCTGTATAAATTTTTAAATGTTGATAATATTTGCTTTCTAGGTGTATTCGAGCCTTTGTGGCCAGTATGGCTGCATTATTAGATTTATTTTCTGTACAATAATGAATATCAAAATAGGCTGTTTTAAGTTCCCACGGTGGGAATGGAGACGTATAGGAAATTGGATCTAGAACTACGAAGTCTTCTTGAACAGTTTGCATAAGATCTTTTGTATATGTTGCAATTGTTTCAAAAGAAGAAACTTTTTTTGCATGTTTAGGGAAGTCTGTGTCAGATCTTAACAATATCTCTTCTTTATTATAATTCAGGACTGCTTTTGCTCTCACAATGTACTTTGCGCAAGCCAATTTTCTCCAATCAAGTAAAGGCATTATCCCTGCTAATGTATAGACTTTTTCAGTACGTGTATGGACTGATAATCCTAGAGCTAATTTTATAGCTTTGCTATCTAAGCTTTGTAACTTTTTTAAATACGATTTCGGAGCCGAAAAGTAAACCTCTTGCCCATACGTTAACTTAGATCTCATCAGAGAACAAGCTAGATGTATTAATGTTTTTGAATCCTGTCCCCAAGGTTTTCTACTGATTATTTTTAGAAGATTATAAATTTTAAGTGCTTTTTGAGTGAGATAATCAATGTGCCTTTTCCAGTTCAATTTTGTTGTAAGATAAACTCCAAGAAATTTTACTACTTTCACATACTTAAGTTCAGTGTTGTCAATCACGATTTTAGGAAGCAATCTAGGCTCTTGTCCATTACTAAACAATATTAAATTAGTTTTTTCTTTTGAAAGTTCTAACCCATTTTTAATCATAAAAGAACTTATTATATTTATTTCCCGTTGGTAACAATTTGTCACGTGTTTAATGTCAAAAAGGGACGTTTTTCTTTTTAGATTTACATTCATCCATAGTGCTATATCATCAGCATATTGAGCAAGAGAAACATTTTTGCCTATCAATTTAGGTAGATCATGAATTAATATATTGAACAATACAGGTGAGATGATTGCCCCCTGAGGAATTCCTACATCTGTGTTTTGACTAGATGAATAGGAGTTACCTACTTTAACCTTTATCTTCCTATTAGATAGAAGACTTTTAATGTAAGAGTACATGTTACCTGAAATTCCTATACATTTTAACTTGTACAATAAACGAGTGTGCCACACTCTGTCGTACGCTTTATTGATGTCAAAAAAGGTAGCTAATACCCCTTTTCGTCTGGCAAATTGTTTCTTTATATTCGTTGTAAGTTTCACAAGATGATCAGTAGTTGATCTTCCCTTTTGAAAACCAGCTTGGTTAATTGGAATTACACTTGTCTTATTACAAAAATGCAATAATCTTTCCAATACTATCTTTTCCATAACTTTACATGTGTGAGAGGTTAAGGCAATAGGCCTATAACTAGAAACTACACCACGAGGCTTACCTGATTTTAGAATAGGGATTATAAGAGAGGAATTCCAGAAGTCGGGTAAATTTCCTGACATCCAAGCCTTTTGTATTATAATATGTAGTACATTCAGCCATTGTTCAGGCAGATGTGAAAGCATTTTATACGAAATACCATCTAAACCAACCGCTGAATTTTTTCGACTAAGTTCCAAAATGACATTTTGTAATTCTTTTAAGGTAATTTCAGAATTAAAGTACATATTGTTATCAGGTGGTGGCGGCTCATACTTTGTACTCTTTTCTTCTCGTTCTCTTTCTTCTTTAATGTTAGAAGGTAGACTTGATGAATGACTTATCGTAACAAAATGTTTCACAAATGCTTCTGATTTTTCTTGCGGTGTGGGAAAATTATTGCTATCTATCTTCAGAGGACATTGGGGAAGTCTATACCCATTTTGCATTTCAGAGAGTTTTTTCCATACTTTTGATGAATCCTTACAACTACTTATTTCAAAATTGCAGTAATTTGACCAGAAAGCTTGTTTCTCTGAGGCAATTACTTTGTTGCAATTAATTTTAGCTCTTTTCATCTCTGTAAAGGATTGTGATGTTCGATTTTTTAACCACGTTTTATAAGCCTCCTTTTTTTCAACTACTGCTTTTTTGCAAATATCATTCCACCATATATTACCAGCTCGGACCTTTTTATTGTATACACGTTTTTTGGGTATAGATTTTGAAGCTGCATTATGAATATGTTTTACAAATGTATTATATGTAACATTTATATCATCATCATTAACAAAGTTTGTGTCATATGATAATAAAACGTTTTGAAAATCTTGCCAATTTGCGCGGCTATAAATATATTTTGGCACTGGATCCTCTGCAATATCAATTTCAACACTGCTGTCACATATTATTATCAATGGCAAATGATCACTGCCTAATGAGTCAGATTCCACTTCCCACATACAGTCCGAATAAAGGTCTGGTGTGGTAAAAGTTAAGTCTATAGCGGAAGGCCGATGTGTTGATACATCCGGAATCCGAGTGATACGGCCGTCATTTAAAATCAACAAATTAGAATCGATGACGTTGTCACAAAAAATATTATTTGTACTTGAATTGCAACCTTTATCCCATAAAGGAGAATGTGTGTTAAAGTCACCACACACAAACCACGACTCAGATGAGTCAAAACTTTTCAGCCAGTCAGTGTTTGTGTTGTTCGTTCCTTTTGGATAATAAACACTTAAAATGTTAATACATGTATCTTTGTTAAGTTTTACTTTGATTGCTGCAGAATGAACATCTTGATGTTGAATAAAGGACGTTGATTGAATGATATACTCCAAATCATGACGGACATACACCGCAGCTTGAACTTTATTAGTGTCAGTGTTTATAACAGGTGGGTAGTAAAAACCCTTAAGTTTAGGCAACTTTCTGTTGCTAACGTTCAAAGACTGTAAAGCCAAGGCGTGATAATCTTTCTCAGACAGATGCTGTTGCAAATATTGTAAGTTAGTAGATACAGAACGACAATTCCATTGAAAAACAGTAAACTTTTCGTATCTCATTAATAGATTAAGAAAAACTAAAGTTTATGAAACCAAAACATCAAATAAAGAGTAATATATTTTCAGCTCTTTATATAGGAACTACTCTGTTATGACTGATCACAACTAATCGTCCTGATGACCTCAGCACTTCCAGGCAGGGAATGGAAGATGGCTGTGTGGAAAAAAGTTACCTCTCCAATCAAAAAATCCAGGAAAGGGATCTGCAGACCGGTTGAAGCGCCGGGCAGAATTCCGCGGTTTCTTCCACAACAGTCGCTCAACTTGGCGGCCAATGTTCCCCGCTAGAGTACTGGAGCCTCTCCTTGTAGGATGGACACCATCGCGCATGGCATAAAAGGGCACGTTGTCGTTGTTGACAAATGAGATGTTCTTGTGGTCTGCCAGTTGGGTCATCAACATCGCGTTGAACAACTCTTTCTTACTGTTAAGGTTGAAGTTCAGCACCGGGGCGACCTTGCTCACGACGATCTTGGATGTCGGGCTGCTGGAAACAATCGTCTCGACGGCCTCGACAAACTGATGACTCGCTGATTTGGCATCTTGTTTCTTCAAATTGTTGATGCCGCAATGAACGATGATCACATCGGGCGGTGGATGATCTTTGACAGACGTGAAGGCAGGAACCAGGTCACTGATGAGAGGCGCAAACACCTTCTTGGCCTCAAAACCATAAGATTGACCCAGTCTCTTCTCCTTCACGCCTGCCAGCACCGAATCGTGGAAAATGACAACATTTCCGCATTCCTTATTGATGACGTCATCAGCAGAAATTGCGCCGCTTGGTGACGAAACCGGCGCTTTGACCTTTTCACTTTTCGAACGCGATGACTTGAGATCTAATTCATCCTTTTTGGAAAGCCGGGACGTGGAGTTGATGTTCGGACCGTTCCTCGATTGTTGTTTCGTGCATGGTTTGGATGGAGAAGATGCTACAACTTGTGCATATGTCTCAGAAAGCGCGTTGCTAGGTGTCTCTCGCGTCGTCTGCTTCGTGGTTGTCAACAATTCGCTAATTTTTAGATCTTGCTCCCGTATGATCTTTTCCAGAGAATCGATCCGTCTGCATAGCGATGCCACGATCTCACGGGTTTCGCACACCACACTCATGATTTCGGGTGCTGTGGCTACAATCATGGGTTGTTCAACGGCGCCGCTAACGTTCTGGCTTGGCTCAGGTTCGATGTTTGTCAGAACAGAGGCCGTCGCTAATTCAGGAGGAATGGAGCAGATTCGCAAGTCATTCTCCATTCCCTTTGAATTCTGTTGGTTTCGCTTGCCACTTCTGGTGATGGTCATAGCTGTGTGTCACTAACAGGAAAATAAAAACTCTCCAGCAAGAATTCAGAGCTTGTTATGGTAGCCATGTACCGGAAGTTCGACTCTTCCTAACTAACTGTAGGAAGAGCTGTATTACTTGCTGCTGCCTGAGTTAGCATGGGGAGAAGTTTTCCGAGATTTCGGAGGTGAAGAAGATAGCAACTGCGAACGAAGGAGCTAATATGTTTAGACATAGTAAATTCATGTGATTCTGTTATGCAGTGACAATTCTTGGGCTAGTAGCATAATCTTTCTCAGCTTGTTCTAGTAATTCTGATGGTAGAAAGGACTTTGAGATATAAAATTGTCTTTTGATTTTGTGTATGCAGTGACAATTCTTAGGACTAGTTAAAACAGTGCCCACTACAACTGGGTAATTTACCTGCGTGTTTTGACTGAACTGTGTACTATCAGCTGTATGGGCTACAGAATGTAATGAAGTGCAGGATACAGTATTTTGGTGATGAACTTAGAAAGATTGGTGATTGTTGTGCTGGAAAACGTGATGTCAGTGTGTGGTCTGTGTGTAGACAACTGTCTCTGGTAAAAGGAACAAAGACAGAGAAAAGAGGAGGAAGCAAAGGAAAGATATTCCTGCCTGCGCATCTATTGGGGCTGTGTCTGTGCCCTCATCAAGTAAAGCACCTTGTAGTACATGTCACGTGGGGTTTATGGGTTACTGGGCTCTGCACAATGGAATGCTGTAACCCTCACGCTTTATTCGATGGGAACTGCTAGTTAGTCACCCTGTGAATTACTTTAATAAATTTATTTGTTTAGCTCGGTCTGTGTTAAGACTGGGATACAGAGATAGATAGAAAATTGTAAAAGATCACTGTCACACTAGCTTTCACACGGCTATGAATCATATGTAGTCCAGCCACTTGATAACAGTTAAAATCACACATTTATTTCTTCTACTCTATACAAGATTTTCGATGTACTAATCTACCTTAAAATGTCATAAGTCAAGGCAAATAATTCGATCGCTGATAGTCTAGGCAGCTGTTATGTCTTCATCGGGCACTGGCTTCTAGATTTCATGATTTCATTTACTGTGGTCCGTTTTAATACAGTTCTGAAGAGTGGACTACTGTGGTCCTTTTGCTATCAGTTTAAGTGCACTGATTCCTGGGCACTTAGCTTGTGGTTTGAAGCCCTTTGATGAGGTAGCTTCTGGTACACGCTGTGTCGTCGTGTAGTTTGGTCCCTTGCCACGCTGTGGGGTCATGCAGGGGGTTTTTCAGGGTTGCTCCCTCAGTCTTGTGCTGTAGGGGCTAAACAGCCAACTTGGTTTTCCTGTGGAGTTGGGCGCACGAGATAGCTCGCCTGCTCGTCTGTAATATAAGAGACGAAATTCTGCACAACCCTGAATAATCGGTTTGTGCAGAGCGTCTCACTGAAAGCCAAAGTAGCCCTCAGTGATAGCTCCACATCTCTATACATAAGCGACGAACATTCTGCTACGTCCGTGGTCCACTGGAATCTCAACTCTAATTTCCTATACATACATAAATATAAATCGTGGCTAACTACACACATACAGAATTAATAATAATATAAACATTCACTGGTACAGCCACTGGTCTGCAAACATACATATAGGTTCAACAACAGTGGTTCAGGTATACAACATGGCGGCGCAACCGGTCGTGTTTCGCCACGTGGTCACGCAAATTCGGATTAACAATTCACATCTATGCATAGCAAATTCTACAAACATAATTTCAACAATAATATAAATATATCACGATGAAACAGAAGTATGTTCATTTACCTGTTTGACAAAGTCAGGCCTCGTGGCTACTTGAGTGAATTCTAAAATTCACAAGTCCTGTTTCCTGGTCTATGAGTGAAGATAGTTCTCTGCTCCGGTCTAGCTGTGTAGACTTCGGTGTCTTTCGTAGCACTGACTTAAGCTATGCTAGGTTTTGACCCAGTCAGAACCGGCTCTAACCGCTCTGCCTGCGTCCCATTGGTTAGAACTTTCAGATTCAAGGCCCACAGTGCTGACGTCACTAACTGCCTGCGTCAAGCTCGCAGTGTGTGTACCTCCTATACTGTAATCAGCTGCTGTGTAATACTCGGCGTTTTTGTGTGATTGCGCCCATAGGCAGCACGTGTGGTGAGCTCCGGGTGTTCGTGCTGTTTGTGCCAGACTGTTTGGACTATTGTTGTTATTTTTGGTATCTGTTTGTTCGTGTTGTTGCACTGCAGAAGGTGGTGTTGGTTTTGTGCGGACATTTGCTGGATAACATCAGTAATTCTTCGTTTTGTGTCGCCTTTTATTCCCCTTGGAAGTGCCAGTTGTGTTGTTTTGAACTTTTTACAACGTCCATTTTTCATCACCCATTTCAAAATTGTGAAGTAAGTTCATTTTAATTAACTTGTTTACATCGTCTATTATGAAATCTGCTCACCGTGTGCCATTGACAATGTTTGGGCGCCTTCGTGACCCAGTGATCTATTGGCCTAGTGAACAGTACAACCCAAATGCTGCCTTCATTGGCCATCTGTTTTGTCAGAACATTATCACTACTGACCTACTGACCCGCTGCCGTGATCCGTACTCACCTGCTTTCACAATTGGGAAACCCGGGCGCTCCACTACACGGGTAGAAGAACACGTTGACCCAGTGACCTCATCGCGCAACCCGACTGTTACCCTCATACGTCAGTTCGGCTGTACTGCGACTTCCAGGCGTCATCTTCCGACCGATGTGTACTCCCGCATAAAAGAACTTGACATTGCGGCGAAATCACCTACCACGCGTGGTCGCAGGGCTGGCCGTTTGGTACGTTCATGGTTTCCATCCCCCACCGTTACCGACCAGTCACCTTCACATGGCCGTGGAGTTTTTGCTGTCGCCGGGACTTCTTCGGGATACCAGGCGGTCTCTGCTGCTTCCAGCCGGCCACCTCTGCCTGTGCAGGTGGTCTCTGTTGATACTGACCAGCCATCGCCTTCTACGGTGTCTGCCCTTCTTGATGCTTCACCGGCTTCCTTACGCCGCGCATCTCCGGTTAGTGTCGGTGCATCAGATGTTCCAGCAGTATTGCCTAAGATTGATGCGTGTCCCAAATCACAGAACATCAGGGTCTTCTGCCTCAACGCACAGTCTTGTAGAAATAAGGCACTGGAACTGTGTAACTTGATTACCGACGAGGACTGTGACCTTGTGTTCTTGTCAGAGACATGGCTCATGCCTACAGGTGACGAGAGCACCATTGCCGAGTTGACACCTCCAGGTTTTTCACTGAAGTCAGTTCCACGCCTGTCTAGATCTGGAGGTGGCCTTGCTATTTTATTCAAACATTCTCTTAAAGACTACATAACTATTGTCTGTGATGCAAATGACCTCACATATAGAACATTCCAGATATGTGAGACACGCCTATGCATTCGTGGTTTGAGCTACATATTTTTAAGCATATACAGACCCCCCTACAGTAAAAAGAACAGGATGACTGATAAGATGTTTGTGGAAGAATTTCCATGCTTGTTAGATAAGTTTCTGTCTTGTGACAGACTGTTTGTTGTTGGAGACTTCAACTTGCATTTTGACACACCCAATAATACGTATGTAAAAGCCATGACTGACACCTTACAGTGCTTCAACCTGGAGCAGCTCGTCCGCGTGCCCACCCGCAGGAGTCGACACATTGTTGACTGGATTGTAACAAACAGCGCCGCGAGCGTGATCAATCTAATCGTTGAGGACAAAGATGTGTCGGATCATTTCTGTCTGTTCTTTGAGCTTGCGACTGCGAAGCCGCGCCAGAAATCCAGGCAGGTCACTTCCCGAAACCACAGAAGAATTGACGTCGCTGCGTTCAGGTCTGACCTGTCGCGCGCTTTTGTAGTCCTTCGCGCGGACTCGGAGGTGACCGCAGAAGATTACGACACGTGTATTAAGTCTGTTCTTGATGAATATGCGCCGCTCGTGACACGCCGTGTGTCAGACCGGGTGTCTGCACCCTGGATGTCGCCTGTCATCACTCAGGCCAAACGTGACCGCCGCCGCGCCGAACGCGTCTGGCTGGAGACTGGCCTGACTGTTCATCGCCAGATCTTCAGCCAGCACCGCAATCTGGTGAACCGGATGGTTCGTGACGCCAAGACAAACTACGTACGCGGTAAGATTGAGAAGTCTACAAATTCCCGCGAGCTGTTTCGCTTGTGCGGAGAACTTCTGGGTGGGTCCGCGGGCGGGGCGCTTCCCACCATTTTCCCGCTTGAGTCCCTACCAGAGAGGTTCGGCGAATTTTTCAGCGGAAAGATCGCTGATCTAAGAAGTACATTTGATTCCAACCCCCCAGCAAGGAGTCCCCCCTCTTCGCCTGGCTTCTCTGGATCTCCGTTTTGCACCTTTGGATCCGTGACTGAAGACCAAGTTAGGAAAATAATGGTTAGTATGCCAAAGAAGTCATGTCAGCTTGACCCTATCCCCACAGATCTTCTTTTCCAGTGTCTGGATGAGGTCATTCCTTCAATAACAAAAATCATGAACGCCTCCCTCTCGTCTGGCTCTGTCCCTTCTGTCTTCAAACATGCTTTGGTAAATCCACTTTTGAAAAAGCCCACTCTTGATCCCGAGATTCTAAAAAATTACCGGCCAGTCTCCAACCTTCCGTTTCTGTCAAAAGTCCTTGAGCGCATTGTCCTCGAACAGCTCATGTCGCATCTCGAGGCGCACAGCCTGCTTGAGCCGTTCCAGTCGGCCTACAAAAAGAGTCACAGTACAGAGACCGCCTTATTACGTGTTGTCAATGACCTGTTGGGCGCGGCGGATCAGGGTAAGGTATCGATTTTATCGTTGCTCGATCTGTCCGCTGCGTTCGACACCATTGACCACGACATCCTCTGCGCCCGCCTGGAAACGACCTTTGGTTGCACTGGAACTGTTCTAGCATGGTTTTGCTCTTACCTGTCTGATCGCACTCAGGCTGTCGTGGTGAATAATGCTAGGTCCACTCCCTCACATTTGAAGTATGGAGTTCCGCAGGGTTCAGTCCTTGGCCCCGTCTTGTTCACCATGTACACCCAGCCCTTGAGCTCTATCATAAATGCCTTCAATCACTCATATCACTTCTTTGCTGATGATTCGCAGCTACATAATTCTTCTTCTCCTTCTCAGATTCCTGCACTAGCTCAGGATTTGTCTCAGTGTATCAGCTCTGTTGCCGACTGGATGAATGAAAACAAACTAAAATGAATGATGATAAAACTGAGCTCATCTTGATTGGTTCAAAGTCCAAGTTGCGGCGGGCCTCTGCACACTCAATGACTGTTTCTGGTCACCAGATTGAGTTCTCAAAATCTGTCCGCAACTTGGGAGTCTATCTTGATGAAAGCCTGTCAATGGAAACTCAGATCAACATACTATGCAAATCTCTTAATTTTCATCTTCGAAGACTCAGTAAAATACGCCGATACCTCACAGTCGAAGCCACTAACAAACTTGCTGTTTCCTTTATTCTGTCACGACTTGACTACGGCAATTCTCTGTTGGCCGGCCTACCAGAAAATAAACTCTATAGACTGCAACGCATCCAAAACAACACTGCCCGTCTCGTTCTTCGTCAACCGCGCCATTCTAGTGCAAGCACTGCTCTAAAAACCCTTCACTGGCTCCCTGTCAAAGCTCGTATTGAGTACAAAATTGCCTCCATCTGTTTCCATTGCCTCCACACTGACTCCTTTCCCTCCTACCTCTCAGGATTGTTGTGTTTATATCAACCTTCCCGAGTACTTCGTTCTCAAAATTCATCTCTTCTCACTGTTCCCAAGTATTCCCTCAATTCCTTTGGGAAAAGGTCATTCTCTGTTTTTGCTCCCACTCTGTGGAACTCTTTGCCTTCCGACCTCCGCCTCATCCAGTCGCATGATGCTTTCAAGAAGAATCTAAAAACCCACCTATTCTCCAAATATTTCAGCCATTGAAATTTCGCCAAAGTCCCTGCCACCAGAAGTAACTAATTAACGACAGTGGTGGATATGGTGATGGTTGATGTGGTGGTGGAGGTGGTGGTGGTGGCGGAGGTGGTAGTAGTTGCCGTGGTGGTGGTGGATACTTGTGATGGTTGTCGTTCGCTGTCGTAATGGTGGTGGCGGCGGTGGCGGTGGTGTTGATGTCAGAAGAAGGATTAGTAATTTTTTTTTTTTTAAAGTAGAATTTAGTGTTAAAAGGTAGTATGCGCACCCTCTTCCCCTTGGTTGCCTGCTCCCATCCCAGTTTCAGCATTTTATTTAAAAGCGCTTTTTACCTAGGGTGAGGAACACCTTTTAGTTCTATTTATTCGTTTTAACCTCCCACGTGGAGGAATTTCCCTCGTGTGCATGCTCACATTTCCCAGTTTTGGATGGTCCCGCACCTCCCCACCCCCACCTCCTCCCCTACCCCCGAATTTGACTAGAGAGGGGGTGCGTGCTGCTTTTTAGTTTAGCCGTGGTCTATCAGTCACTGGACCCAGGGTCCTATATTTTTACATTGTTGCGATCTTCACGTAATGGGTTTTTGAAATTTTGCAGTCAACTATTTTATTCCATAAAATTATACCTTTTTTTTTTTTTTTTTTTTTTTTTTTTTTAAACTGGCTCATTCAGTCAGAGGACCAGGATTAAGTTCTGTCAATGTATTTTATTGTATTTATTCTATATTGTATTTGATTGCGTAAAGCCATGCTTGGTTGTGTGTTAATGTTTCTTACATCTTTTACATGTAAAATATATGTATATATGTTTGTTTATTTTTTTTTTAAAAATACTTTTGTTTAATTTTATTGGACATGCGTATTTTTACGAATTTTATCTTATTGTTTTTAGCTGCTTATAATAATTCTGTGTGTGTTTGTTTGTAGGCATGTGGTGTCAGATGTATGTGTTTTTGTTTTTTTATATACACCATGTTTTAGTGTGTTGTACAGTCTCTTATTGTGCGAGAGCTTGTGTGAGAGTATGCGTGTGAGCGCTTTGAGCAGACTTTTAGTTTGAAATTGCGCTTTATAAAATAAATTATTATTATTATTACTCTAACTTTCTAAAGTTACAATGACTAAACAAGGCTAAATAGTAAATAGGCAGGGTAAAACTAGTCATCTCGTCACAGAACATGTATATAAAAAGGGGGGTAAGGATTGCTACTGATATTAAAATTGGTCATTTAAATGCACAATCAGTCGATAACAAAGCTGCTGACATTCAAGATTTGGTGGTTGATGAAGACCGACATTTTCCTTTTGACTGAAACCTAACTAAAGGATGCAGATGATGAAGTGACTATGAAGGATTTGCATCAGGATATTTTCTTGCACATAGTCCTAGGGGCAGTGGAGGTGGAGGTGGTGTAGCTATTCTCTTTAAGTCATACTTGAACCTTGTAGCATTGCAGATGCAAGTGTGGTACAAAACATTTGAGCATCTTGTGGCAAGCTGTTTGCAGTCCGCTGGACCCTATAAACAATGACTAACTAATCTTGTGGCAAGGCTGACCCTAGCTAAAAGAACGCTGGAAATAATATGTCTTAATCGCCCCCCTCCTTCTAAGAGAAACAAGCTCCTTAGTTCTGGGTTTCAAAACGATTTCCCAGTGTTGCTGGAAACATATTGCAAAGGAAAATTTCACCATACTTGAGGATTTCAATTTCCATTTTGATAAGCCACAAGACTCTAACACAAACAAGCTGATAGAGACTTTAGATTGTCATGGATTGTGTCAGTTAATAAAAGAGCCAATTCATAAGCGTTCACATACTTTGGAATGGGAGGTAACCCGTAGTCCGTCAAATAACCTTGTGAGTTCTGTTCAGGTTGATGATCACCAGATTTCTGATCATTTTGTTCAGAAAGTGCTGACAAACTTGTCTAGGCCCAAGTACCCACTAAAGTTTGTGTTGTGTCGGAATTTAAAGGCTGTTGATATTGAACGGTTTAGGAATGACTTGATCCAGTCCAAACTTCTCAGTGATCTTCCAAATGATGTAAATGAATTGATACAGCTGGATAAGCGTGCCCTGGAATCAAAGAAGAAAATGGTAGGTCGTACGGACTGTCCTTGGTTTACAGTGGAAGTGAAAGAGGCCAAGGAAAAGATACGATTATTTGAAAACAAGTGGAGGAAGGAGAGACTAGAGATTGACAGACAGCTGTATAAAGAAGCAAGAAACAATTACATTCAAACTGTTAAAAAGAGGCCAATAATTTCATCACCAAAATACTGCATCCTGCACTTCATTACATTCAATAGCCCATACAGCTGTTAGCATAGTACACAGTTCAGTCAAACCACACAGAGAAACTACCCAGTTGTTGTGAGCGCTGTTTTAACTAGTCCAAGAATTGTCACTGTACACACAGAATCACAAGAACGGTTTCTGTCTCAAACGTAGCACAAAGTCCTGTACACCAACAGAATCACTACAACAAGCTGAGAAAGATTATGCCAAGCACCAAGGGATTAAACAAAAATTGACAAAGAAAATCCAAAAGATTGAGCAGAGCATTTCAATATTGCAACACAAGGGCGCATGAACACTACTCAAATATATTATATAACTATAATCAACTACATCAATATCCCCAACCCCACCCCACCCACACTCTGACCCTAGACCACCTCACTCTACCCTATCTCATCTGCACCCACCTACATAAAAATACCACACCAAAAAACATTTTATATCGAAAATAGTATAGGCAATTAGTTATTCATTGCTTACAGGGTCCAAAGGGCTGCAAAGAGCCGAAACAGGACCGAAAAATCAAGACCACAACTTTGCTGAAATAAAACTCACCCCTGATCCGCATAAAAGATCTGCCGAAACAACCCTAGTGGTAACACTGAAGGCAATCCACCAGACGGTCACTTTACACTAAAGTCATCCCACCCAGGAGACGCTGAGGCTATACTCTAATTTATCGAACCCCCGGCTACAAAAACTAAATAGAATACAAACATCATTATAAAATATCAACAAAACACATACATATTAAATGCCTACACTGCCAAATAATAACATCATAGGAAGTCCCAGTGACCACCTGGCAGAAAACGTCCAATATTCCCAAGCTGATCCAACAGACTTCCCACAAAAATGAGAAGGTTTGTCCCGGAAGAGTTTTCAAGAAAAAAAGGTAGGTACTGGTCTAGCGAAGAAGAAGATAGTATAGTAGATTGATTGAACAGAGTAGGAATGAGAAAGAACAAAGGAGAAAGACAGCGACAGCGGGAATTTAAAACACTAAATTTACAGAAAGTGGTGATACTATTTTATACTGAAACCCCCGGCACCCCCACGGAGGAAGGCAATTGGACAAAGCAACCCGTTTAATTGAAGGTCCTTTTTAAGGTGGATGGGGAAGAACAGGAAGCGGGGGATAGTGTGGAGGTGGAGGGGAGGGGTGGGGGTGGAATACAAACGGAACAATACATACGACATTTCTGGCTCTTGTTTTTCAGCCTGTTCGAGAAGAACGAGGAGGTCCTGTCCTTCTTCAAAGGGCTGAAGCAGGTGAAGAACATCCACGAGCTGAGGACGTGCAAGGTGCTGGAGAACCACGTCAAAGGCGTCATGCTGACTATCGACGAAGCCATCACCAACATGGATGACGCGGAGAGCGTGATACATATGTTATTGACGGTGGGGAAATCGCACACTCGTTTCAGCGGCTACAACCCGCAAGTCTTTTGGGTAAGATAGATATTATTTTGCCAGAGAGGGCTAACGGTGGGGTGAAGTGAAGGTGTTTGTAGGGTGGAGTGTGGAGAGGGCGGAGCGCGGCGGTAGCTGTTAAAAGAAAGAAAGATGCAAGACTACAAACCTAAAACTCAAGTAATATGTACTGTACAATTGGTCTTATGAAATCGGATTGCTAGGAGTTTACAATAATTCAGTTCAAGCTTTCTTCAGCTTAGTACTTCTGGGGTATCGGTCCTAAGTCAGTAGGTACTTTCAACATATTTACAAGAAAGAACAGAGCAAAATTAAAGGCTTGAATGTATGTAAACTATACAAGAATGGATGAAAGATCAGTTCACGTTCGTTCACACTCAGTCTAGATCAGTTAATTTAGTTCAGGATCAGGTGGTTTGATAAGAGTGTAAAAATGCTTGTGAGATAGAGTGAGTGAGAATGTTTTGATGTATCAGATTTCTAAAACATGTTTAAATGATTAACATTATAGTTACTGTTGTTGTTAATGTTTATAGGTTGTACGGACAGATTGTAAGATTAGTTATATCTAAAACCTTTATCCGATTACAAGTTGTTCAACTTCTATTTCAACTACGTTCTGCACCTCCTTTAGTAGGAACTTTGAACAGAGAACCCAGAAATACTGAGGTAAGCTGAAGTCAAAGAAGTTACTGTAAAATCCTAATAATCTGCCTCATTACCCGAGTAGGGGAGGTAAAGCGAACATGAACGATAGTAGTTGTTTCCCTTGGTTTGCGCGGTACTAAAAGACGCAAAAATCATAGCTGAAATATTCGACATGAGTTTTTCAAATGTTTTTTTTTTAATTTTATTTTAATTTAAGTACTTTTATTTATTTATTATTCTTAACTTTTAAAAAAATATCTCTTAAACAAAAGATGTGGGGGTTACAACAGCTTAAACGAGTGTGTGATTAGAAACCCTAATCAACATGTGTATTACCTGCAGTATCATACATTATTTCTTAAACTGCCTACTAACACTATCATCACCATAATGAATGCAAACTTTATAAAAAGAAAAAGAACCACAACTAAAATACCTAGAATTATTTTTAATTGATGAAGATGAGAATCAGCGCAACCGAGACGTAAAGTAATCCCCAGCAGACGAGCCTATTGCTAAACAAAACCAATTGTACTTATATATAAGAACGATGTTAACAAATACTGAATAAATAAATAAACAAAGTCAGGATCAAACCCACTGTGCCCAAGACAGATACTTGCTGCTAGAAGGCGCATTGTACGAACGCCTGTTACAACCGAGCCACGCAAATGACCGAACACCGAATGTGTGAAATACACAAGGGTAAACATGAAATGAATCATATATATTGTGTAGTGCACTTTCCAGCTCAAAGCACCGTCTGAAAACAAGTTCTAACTCAGGCTACCCACGGACCCAACTTTCATAATAATAATAATAATAATAATAATAATAATAATAATAATAATAATAATAATAATAATAATAATAATAATAATAATTCTATCCTATCCTATCCCGTAACTCGAAAGTCTTTGGGAAACTTTGCTTTGTTTACACTCTTTCAAATGGAGTCGGAAAGACATCGTCACGAGATCGTAGTCACTTCCGATGTCTGCTCCTGGAAAAGTGCGTGTTCTGCCAATGTTGACGCTTGATCTGAACCGATTCTTGACCATGATGTAGTCAATCTGGTTGTGATGCTCCCCGCTGGGGCTGTGCCAAGTCCATCGTCTGGATTTTTTGTGGGGACCAAGCGTGTTTGCGAGTATCAGATTGTTGTATCTGGCAAACTCCAAGAGTCTCAGACCTCTGTCATTTGTCTCGTTGTTGCAGTGGTGTTTACATATTTCTCCCCAATTGTGGTACGCATCTTGACTAACCTTGGCATTCCAATCGCCATGCACTCCTTCCTCGGCATTTGGTCAAGGACAGCCTGCAGATGTTCATAGAAATCATAGACTTCGCTGTCGACATATATCTGATGTTGGGGCGTAGGCTTGGATGATGATGATGTTCAAAGGGGCTGCTCTCACGCAAATGGTAATGAGTCTACTGGAGACTGGGCGGTAACCCATGAAAGTGGCTAGAATATCTTTGTGGACCAAGAATCCAAGGCGGTGTTCGTTCCAGTCATCTTTCCCGCTGAAATAAATTGTGTGGCCTGTGTCGTTGTTTAACCTAGATCTTCCAAGCGCAGTTCGCTGATATCTAAAATGTTCCATCGATTGTGATTCAGCTCGTAAGCCAGGACTTCTAATTTTCCCTCCTCAGTAAGGGTCCTGACATTCCAGGTTGCTATGACAATGTTGTCTCTTGTGCGGATCTTGCTAAGTTGTCCATCAGTAATCCACTTATCACCTCCGTCCTTATGGCCAACGGTAGGCGCGATCCTTATTGACATGGGCGACAACCGAACTGGTATGGAGTGAGTGGTTCTTTTCATCATGCAGTGTGTCTTGGGCAAGAAAGACCTGGCAGGGCCCAATCCTCTTCAGGCTGTTGGTCACAACCGAAATCCACGAGTACAGTGGGTCTCGCCTTGGCCCTGAGCTCGTGTTCGTTGAACCTACAAAAACGTGAGGTTCCTCCGCCCTGACCGATGACTTCTTTCGCCCAGTGATGCCGTGCTGACATCACCCATGTTAGTCGCCTCTTAGGACACGCCGGGAAACGTTCGGTCTATTCGATTCAGTGCCCGAACCCACTTTGTAACGCACGATTTCCCCCAAAACCTGGACGCAAAGCGCCGTGCAGCTGGATGCGCACTGTTTGACGCCAAGACAACTGAGCGACGATGAACGGCCTAAATTAAATGTATAATGCACGTTTGGTTTGGAGCTCGTTACTTGCCTTGGTTATTAAAACGTTGGTGTAGGAATAAATGCACCCGAGGAAAACATCCAGTGGTGTATCTCTTATATATACATATCCTTTCCTATTCTAACCCATAACTCGGAAGTCGTTGGGGCACCACAGATGGTCGTTTAAACAGCGTATTCTATCTTTCTCTGTCCTCAGCAACCCTCATGGCTTCGCTCAGTGTCAAGCCAGTCCATTCTTGGATGTTGTCTTCCCACCTCTTTTTCTGTCTCCCTCTTCTTCTGCCTACTTGCACCGTGCCTTGGAGGCTGGTCTTTGCAAGGCCTGGTGCTCTGGTGACGTGGCCATATCACCGGAGTTTCCGTTCCTTCACCACTGTGAGCAAGTCTTCGTCTTGTCAAATGGCTTGTGTGATGGTCTGTCGGACTTCCTGGTGATGTGTTGGGTATAGGAAATGCCCAGACGTTTTCTGTAACACCTCATCTCCATGCTTTGTATTCTTCGTTGTAGGTCAGCTATGAGGGTCCATGTTTTGCAAGCGTATAAGAGGATGGAGATGACAAGGGACCGCAGCAACCTTACCATGGAGTGTAGACAGATTGTCTTGTCTTTTTTAAATGGGCTTCAGCCTTGTCAGGGCAGCAATTGTTTGTGCGATCCTGGAGAGGACTTCCTGTCGGGACCCATTGTCTGATACAATTGCTCCTAAATATTTGACGCTGCGCACCGTGTCGAGAGATTGGCCTTGGTCTTTGATGTCGGTGTTGATGCCATTGGTGTTGTTGGTCATAATTTAGGTCTTCTTTGCACTTGTTTCCATTCCATAGGCTCTGGAGGTGGTGTCAAGCTTCTGTACCCAGCTGCTGTTCAAGTTTTTGTTCGCCTCCAGCCCAGTCTACGAATGTCATCCGCAAAACGGAGGTGGAGATTCGTCTACCCCCTATGCTGACTGTGCCTTCATGATCTGCAAAGGCATCTGACACGATGCGCTCCAGAAAGATGCTGAAGAGTGTTAGAGAGAATATGCATCCTAGACGCACACCGATTGTTGTTCTGAACCAGTTCTGGATGGTGCTGTTGTGGAAGACTTGATGACTTCAAAAATGTTGAGGCTGATGTGGTACACACTTTCATGTTTACCCACTGAACTGCTTGTCAGACTCGGTCAAACGCTTCCTTGAAGTCTGCAAACACATTAAATAGATGTTGTTGGTGCTCCATATACATTCAGTGTAATAACATCAATAATGCAGGACGCTATAACGCGCTTTTCTCTTCAATGGAACTCAAAGCGCGGCGATCCAAAGGGATCGCTATTACAGAAGTCGGAATAAAACTCAATTTTTAGTTCTGAAATGTTCCATTGACTGAATCCTATTCCATTATTGAAGGTAAACCGGAGTACCCGGAGAAAACAATGTCCTGAAAAGTCTCGTACCTAAGTGACGTAAGTTCGGCCCACGCGAGGTTCGAACACGCGACCTTCGGCACAGCAACCTATCCACTGAGGTGCCAGACCACCCCATATTACCCATAGGGCTGAGGTGAACTTTGATACCGTGATACCGCAGACGGAGGATAGCCCGCCCCAGGGAAGAGCGGGTAGAGACCTAAACAAACACTGAACCACAAGAGCAATCATCCTGCTATGACAGATAGTGAAACATTGTCCCATTTTTAATCTCACCCACCACGGGATTCGAACCTGGGTCCTTAGTGTGCCAGGTGAACGTTCTCCCACTGAGCTGTATTGGTGGTGGAATCAGGGAGGGGTGAAGGTTGCATGGAACGAGTTCTGTCTAATAATATATAAGAATGTGCACATATGATGCTCCTACGAGATCTGCTGTAATACAAATGCAGTGCCCATTAAAGTAAGCATGTCATCGTCACTATAGATACTGTAGCCAAGGTAATGATATTACATAATAATTATTATTATATGTAGCCATAAAACAAGACTGTGTTCATGTTCATTTCGTATTCCAACTAGATCGGTTCTAATAACATACAGTGAGTACCAATACAATACAAGGTTATTGCTTTAGGTCCAGCGGAACAGTGAGTACCCCCAAAATCAAAATGATAGTAAGCATAAAATGATAGTAAGCATGTTACCGTCGCTATGAATACTGTATCCAAGGTAATAAATAATACTATTGCATTAATGCATCTATCTAGTCATTAAACAAGAATGTGTACATTTGATAGTCTTACTTCTGCAATGAAATCCAGTGTCCCCAAAACTTCAAATGACATCAACACATGTTACCGCTTTGGGAACACAAGGCCTCCATTATTCATGTGATTCTACAAGACCTGGCCACCTTTCAAACGAATTTCAGCCATCAACATGCAACATTGATGCTGCCATATACTGGTTACCGGAAATGCATATTACTTCCGGCAGCTCCGGCTTTTCACCGGAAACGCTTATAGAATATTTTATGAACGACGTTTTGCACAAACCTACAGCTAAAACGGTAAATGATCAGGGTTATCACGAGATGATCTTGCTTTGTCGATGACAACGTTGACGTCTTACATTTATTTCAGCTTAAAATATGGAGGCATGAAAAGGTTAATTAAAATAATTGTAATGACGACGACGACGATGATGATGATGATGATGATGACGATGATGATGATGATGATGATGATGATGATGATGATGATGATGATGATGATGATGATGATGAAAGTCGTAGTTAAAGATAATAGTAAGAACTGAATGTAGGCTTATATCATCAATGGCACAATCATGATGATGATCATCCTTCCGATTATGACTATTCCTCTTTGTCTTTTAATGGTGAACACGACGACGACCATGATGATGATAATGATGATGATGATGATGATGATGATGATGATGATGATGATGATGATGATGATGATGATGGTGATGATGATGATGATGATGATGATGATGAAAGTTCTACGCGCGCATTTTCTTCAGTCAAGCTGACAGCAAGATGAGATGTCAAGGAGATATATCTATTTTGAAAAACGTTGTGACACCTCCCCCCCCCTCTCCCCCAAAATAATAATATATTTTTTAAAAATTTACAAGGGAGTCGTGAAACTTGTTTAAACCGTTATGAAATGCATTTAATTTTACTTCAGTATACTTGTGTATAATATATAGATTTCATTCGTTTAAATAATTCTGTTAATCTTGTGATGACCCGGGCTAGCCCAGATGGTTCGAACTAAGCTGTTCGGCTCAAACCGGGTAAAGATAGCGTCGGGGAAGAGAAACCAATCAGCAGCTATCTGATGGTGACTTTTTACCCCTACGTAGAAAGACGACGTCGTCCATTTTGATGACCCGCTTTGAACTTGATTACGGATGTGGCTCAATCACGTGGTGGCTTAGCCCGCAGAAATAGGACACGGAAAACCAATCATTCATTTAAAAAGTAATGTAGGTGAGTAGAAATTGCGAAAGTATTTTGCAATAAATAATAATAATAATAATAATAATAATAATAATAATAATAATAATAATAATAATAATAATAATAATAATAATAATAATAATAATAATATTTATTAGCGCTTCTTTCCTAATGACATTAGTTCAAAGCGCAGTTCTCACTTAACGTTAACATCGAAATTCATACGAAAAGAAGTGAAACAAAAACGATAAATTATAAATTATCCAAACACATAACACAACCATGACGAAGCATATTTACAAGTAAAATAAAAAAAGACGAAGGAGGGAGGGGGAGGGGGAGGAGGAGAGCAGCTAAGGAGTGAGGGGGCTGGGAGCGTACAATGTGACGGCGGTGGTCTGAATCAGAGAAGAAGGCAGAGAAGATGATGGTGATGGGAGGCGAAATCAGGCCTTTTTAAGGAAGAGATGAGTTGTCAAATTGGACTTGAAAGTTGCTATGTTTTGTTAGGCTGCAAAGAAAGAGAGGAAGAGAGTTCAAAATTGACGGATCAAGCACTGAGAAGGATTGACAGCCTGCAGAGGAGAGTTTCTTGCGGGGTATTTGTAGCATGAGGGTGTCAGAGGAAGAACGAAGATTTCTAAATGGCTTGTAGAAGTGAATGTTCTGGGTGAGGTAGGAAGGGGCTAATCTATATTATGGACGCTATTGTAACAGAAAGTACAGATTTTGTAGGTAATCCTCTAAACTACAGGAAGCCAGTGGAGAGAATGTAGTAGGGGTGTGGTACTATATGATCAGATTTTTTTTCTATTTTGAGAACCAGACGAGCCCGGTGAGTTCTGAACCCGTTGGAGCAGATTAACAGAAGGGAAGGAAGCCATCCAGAAGAGAGTTACAGTAGTCTAAGAGTGACAAGGCAAGAGAGAAAATGAGTGTGGTTGTAGCAAAATCGCTCGTTCTTATCACCAGAGACTTGTCATAGTTAGCATGAAATTTTAATGCAGTTTTTAAGCGTGAGTGTATTTGGTGTAAGTAATTCGCTAGTGCAATCCAGCCCCTCGCGAATTATTATGGTTGATTGTTGATGGTTGATTTATGATTGATTTCCAAGGTCTTGTCGTACTATTAGTACTAGTAGGGCTGTGGCAGATCTTGTCATTCAGGAACGCTGAATGATGATGATGATGATGATGATGATGATGATGATGATGATGATGATGATGATGATGATGATGATGATGATGATGATGATGATGATGATGATGACGACGACGACGACGACGAGGAGGATGGGGATTAGTTAGACACATCCACAAAATTAAAACGGCATGTTTTGAAGACGACGAATGTGTTAATGATAATAAAGATGATTAAATGGCTTTTATTTAACATGACGACGAAGATGTTGATACTAAGGAAGGTGGTCAGATGGCTTTCATTGTTTTGTTACAGCTGATTCGAGACCCATTCCTTCTGGCAGTCAGTGACACTCTAGGCGACCGCTACACGGCACACGTGGAGAACATCTATCAGAAAGCCATCGACTTCATTCTCACCACTCTTGAATGCGGCTTCGCTGGCAAGCTTCCAGAAGGCAGCGTGCTCGTCAAAGCCAGCAATGGGGACGCCGGACTCTCCGAGTGTCAGGCCAAGCTGCCGCAAAAGGCCATGGCAGCCTACGGCAACGGCCATGGCCTCAGTAAAAAGCCAGGAACGTCCCGAGAATGACTCGGTGACATCTCCGTCATATGACGTCTTCAGCTTCAGGTGACGTCATGTGATGGCATCGACTGGAGGTGCCAATATCTCCTGTGTTGTTGTTTTTTTCCTTTTTTTTCCCCACCACACTTTATGTGACTGTCATTATATATTTTACACAGACTTGATGCGACGCCATGGGATGTAAATTAAATCAGACTTGAAACAACCTCATCCGTTGTACCTTTGACTTGAGGTTACGTCATCGATGTCACATCGGAACTTCGCAAGATTCAGTGATATGACGTCCCGCTGAGATAATACGTCATCGTGGTGACCATGTCACTCAATTTTTGTCTGTTTTCCTGGAAACTATAGAAGTTTGCTAATATAATCTGCAGTGAGATATCATCCATGCGTGGATGACAGACATGGGTGATGGAGGGGAGTGGGCTGGATTATTCCCAAGAATGGAACTTCACAAACTTAACTGCACTGAGGCAATGCTATTGTTTAGTATTGTGATGTTTAGGCTGCCAAAATTAGTATTGTTTACTATTGTGATTGATAAGCTGAGACAACTTGTATTGTTTAGTATTTAGATGCATGGGCTGAGACAACAAGACGTCTGTGACAAAGCCATCTCATAGAACATGTTTTCAGTTGGCACAACTTGTTTCCTGTCTAAGACAATTTGTTTATAGGACAGCTGATCCGCTGGTCCTGGCCTGGACTGGTCTTTAGGACCAAAACTTCATAGATCAGAACTCTGATAATAGATTGTGAAAAGAGATGTAATATGTGATAAAGAGTAGTGAGGTTAATATCATTGGTTGGCGGAAAATTTTCAGGTACCACTGAAAAGTCCAAAACTTGCAAACAAAATTTGCGACCTCCAAGATTGGCATTGTGACGTGTCTGAAGTATGAGGCAATGCTGTGACGTCGTGTACTGTGATCACTATAACTGTGAGGTCGTAGAATGTGACCACTAACTATCCCTGTGACGTCGTAGCAAGATGTAGCAACTGATGTTTCAAATGTTGTGACGTGAGGCTAAAGAATGTGTGTGCTGCATTAATGACTGTTACCTGTACTCAATCATACTGTATACATTCGTTTGGTATTCCGCTCTTTATGGTTTGTTAAAAGTTTTCAGTGTCATCAATTCAGTTTAACAGATCCATTTAACATTGACAGTGAGTTTTACCCTATGAAAAAAGCTAATGGCGCAAC
Source organism: Oncomelania hupensis (assembly GCA_036898135.1). Lineage (NCBI taxonomy): Eukaryota > Metazoa > Mollusca > Gastropoda > Littorinimorpha > Pomatiopsidae > Oncomelania > Oncomelania hupensis. The sequence continues at coordinate 9,694,263 of CM072513.1, read as the reverse complement.
AAGCACCTCTTTCTAAAGTAGTTTTTCTATAAGTCAATTAATTCCGTTTGTTTATGTGAATAGTAATAGCTGGCGATATATGGCTAAAAATAGCACAACGGTGAACTATGCATAGCAAAATCACAGTACCGTTTCTATATCGTATCGTTATCAAACGTTCTGAAAGAAACCGCCCGACAGATTGAGCAGCTGTCTACTACAGTTACAAAACGTAGGTAAAGGAAGAGAAACATTTTTGAAAAAAAAACAAAACGCTTAGTTGGAATATAAGCGATGAAACTTGTTGGGTCTCACGGTCAGGTTAGCTTATGTAAGACGGTGAAACAGCTCCCTCAAGGTCATCAGATGCTCCTTCCAGGTCTGGGTGTGGGCTAGCAGGTCGTCCCAGTAACAAACTACGTTGTCCATCCTTTTGAGCATCTTCCTCATTCCTCTCTTTCAGGGTTTTCATTTAGTGCACAGGTCTATTCGTCTCGTTGTCAATGTGCCACGAGTCTGTGCGTCACTCTATATGTCTCCTAGTTGTTTGAAATATACAGGTTGGAACTCGGAACAACAAAAAAGTCCCTTTAACATATAATAATAATAATAATAATAATAATAATAATAATAATAATAATAATAATAATAATAATAATAATAATAATAATAAAATTAATAATAATAATAATATTAATAATAATAATAATAATAATAATAATAATAATAATAATAATAATAATAATAATAATAATAATAATAATAATAAGGGTATATATACAGCGCTTTTTCCTAATGACATCAGCTCAAAGCGCAGTTCTCATGCATTTATACTTAAAGTTAACATCGAAATACATGCGAAAAGAAGTTAAAAAGAATAAACTATGCACAGACATAATACAACCATGGAAAAGAATATCTCCAAGTAAAATATAAAAGGTGAGGAAGGGAGGAGGATAAGGAGGAGGAGAGCAGCTACGGAGGGAGGGGGTTGGGGCGTGCGGTGTGACGGCGGTGGTACATGGTCTGAATAAGAAAAAAAGGAATGATACTGGTGATTTGGAGACGAGATCAGGCATTTTTTAAGAAAGAGATGAGTTTTTAAGTTGTACTTGAAAATGGATATGTCCGGTGAACTGCGGAGAGAAAGAGAGAGAGAGAGAGAGAGAGAGAGAGAGAGAGAGAGAGAGAGAGAGAGAGAGTGAGAGAGAGAGAGAGAGAGAGAGAGAGAGAGAGAGAGATCCAAGTTGAAGGACCAAGCACTGAGAAGGATCGACAGCCTGCAGAGGATAGTTTGTAGCGGGATATTTCTAGCATGAGGGTGTCAGAGGAAGAACGAAGATTTCTAGATGGCTTGTAGAAGTGAATGTTCGGTGTGAGGTAGGAATGGGCTAATCCACGGACACACTTGTAACAGAAATTACAAATTTTGTAAATAATCCTCTGAGATACAGGAAGCCAGTGAAGAGAATATAAGAGAGGTGTAATATGATCAGATTTGTTTCATTTTGAGAACCAAACGAGCAGCCAAGTTCTGAACCTGTTGGAGCAGCTGAACAGAAGAGGACGGAAATCCAACCAGAAGAGAGTTACAGTAATCTAAACGTGTCAGAACAAGAGAGGAAGTGAGTTTGGCTGTAGCGTATGTGGTCAGATGTTTGCGGACAAGGCCTATTCTACGGAGCTGAATTTTGCATGTTTGATAGGTTTTGCGGATGAATTCTAACATGGAGAGGGTGTTGTCAAGGATGACACAAAGTTTTTTGACAGAATGTAACATAGGAATAGTGGTTTGGCCAAGAGTAACAGTGTCTACAGGGGAAGAAGACAGGTTGTGTTTGGTATCCGTGAGCATAATTTCAGTTTTGTTAGCATTGAGCAGAAGTTTTGGTATAATATAGATGGAAGGTTTTGAAGAGTGTCACTATGTTTTAGCTGTGTATCGTCTGCGTAGAAATGGTGGAAAGTGTCATGGTTTTGGGATGATCTGAGAGGAGAGGTGTAAAGGATGAATAGAACAGGGCCTTGAACTGACCCCTTAAGAACACTGAAGACAAGTCTGGACGGTTCAGAAAGATGGTTGTTGGTCCAGACAGATTGAAAAGGTTTGGATGGAACGAGCTTAGGACACGGTCTTTTACTCCAAAGGAGTTCTCAAGTAGGACAGAATTATCGATAGTGTCATGAGAGATCGAGAGGGGTTAACAAAGAGATTTTACCAGAGGCAGAGAGGAGGTCGTTCACGATGTAAAGAAGAGCTGCTTCAGTAATCAGGACGGTAGGAAGACTGGAACGTACAAAACAAATTGTTGGAAAAGAGATGATGGTTGAGCTGTTCTTGGACAAATTTCTCCAGTAGTTTGGATAGAAAATGGAGATTAGAGACAGGGCGGTAGTTCTTCGAGTCTTCTGGATCAAGGCACATATAACTAACTCTCAAACTAGTCAAGCTGTATAGCCGGTAGCGTAGAGTACAACAGTCTTAATCAAAACAAACAATATAATCCTAACACAGAAATAATCGCAATCGGGCCCTGAAACGCGTAGATTTAGTAACGCAAACAATAAAAAAAAAAAACTGACCGTATTCTCGAAAGAGGAAAAATAAATATAGCATCCTTCTTACGTTTTCTCTTTCGCGTAAACATTGTGAATCTACCTTTTTTTCCGCAGGCGCTGAAAAAACCTGATATAAATGTGTTAATGGTGAATCGGAACTGAAAGTATTAATAGTGGATGACGTAAAAGCGATGACGTATAGCTAATAATGGTTGTTGTAAATACTAATGGCCATAAATACTAAAATTGTAGTGGTGGCAATTCTTTTCTTTTTAAAAAAAAATGTAGTGATATTTATTCTCTTAAGTTAATGCTGGTTTTAATTCTTGGATGTTCACACCTATGACACTCTTCAAGCTACCCAATTGTATATAGTAATTGTTTAGAGTATATAATTGTACATAGTAATTGTTATACTGTACAGATATTTTGTGGTTTCTTGGCACACAAAAAGTGCATAATATTCATCAATTGAGCTTGACCTTATTTGTTGACATGACGTCAAATTAATGTTGGATTTAAATTTGGTTTGTTAACCTAATGTTCACAATTGTACATAGGAAAGAAAATATAAATGTGGAGTACAATTTTGTTTGTTCTTGTTCTCACCACTTTAATTATGAATAAAATTTACCAACAAAGGATGGACCGGATTCTATTCCTGGATTGCATTTGTGTTTTTGGTATTACGTACAGAAATGTAAATGTCAATGAGAATATAAATGTTGGATCGGATTTTGTTTGTTTAATCTCTAATACACAGCTGTAAACGGTACTAACAAATGGACTCTATTGTGTTATAGCCTTACGTGCTGTACATATTAATTAAAACAATCATGTGGCACCCGACTTCTCTATGACGGGGTAGATTTATGTTGAAAAGTGTTTGCATATTTTAAATGTCTTTTTCGTATAGACGAATACTTAGATCATTAACATTGTTGCTGTTGGTTGAACTCAGGCGAAAAAAGGAAATCTAAGCGACCCGAATGAATTAATATTATAATAGGTTCACTGGTATGTGAACAGAGTCTATACTATCTCCACATACATTCCGATACGGGCGTTTTAAAATCGGTTATGCGTAAAAATGTGTCGTTTAAATTGCGTATTGTATGGCTTTTTTCAAACTTGAGGAAATAATATTGGAAAACAAACTATGATAAGGAATAATCTTAGTTTTAATATAACAGTTTCCATAGTAGATCTTATTTTTGCCTTAATAATTCAAAACTGTTATCCCTTTACAGGAGTTGTTGGGCCTGGGGGGAGAGGACTATATACATAAAAAAACCAATAATATTCTATTAAGAATGGGATCCAATGTTTCCTTAACCTCTTCTTAATTTTGTAATTTAAAAAAGAACAAACGATGGTATACTTTTATGTATTTGGTAAATAAAAGAGTTACTGATTTTTTTTCTTCACTATTTTAATTTTACCTAATTCAAAACTTATGCCAGTCGACTGGATTTTGTACCCACCTCACTCCACCGTATCCGAATCTCTGCCATGGCCACTCGTCATGTAAATAGTTCTATCGATACTAATTGTAATCATGTTTGGTGATGACCATTCATTCTGAAATCTGAAATCCGAAATCACATGTTTGCCAATAAAACTCCGAAAATCTTAGTAGTGTTTTAGGCGTTGAGTTTGTTTTTATCGGGAAATTCTGGGTCGCTTTCCCTGGGGAAGGAGTTGTCGCAGCTTGTGGCGCACCCAGGCCCAACCTACCTAATATTAGATTTGTGGGTGTTTTTTTTTTTTTAATTTTGTTGTGGGGAACAAACCGGAGTATTTGTAGAAAAACCAAGAGACGCAGAGTCGGAAGTAAATACTATTGAAAAAACATAACGCCCAGAGGCGGGAATTGATCCCACGCCTGTCAGGCTCCATTGGTTTCTAACCTGTGGACAACGCTCGCCTTTGTAAGTCTCTTGATTTAGGTTATTTAAATCAGATGTCTTCTTCTTCAGTCCACGGGGGCATTTCACAAGTTAGGTGTGTATAGCTTAATAACAATGCGTTGAAATCGCCGCTGTTACAATAAGCCCGTACAACTCTCCATTTTATCCGCGTCTTTGTCTGTCAATGGACTCCTGCAGAACTTAGTTTTGAAAGGGTACAAACAATAAATGTTTTCGAAAAAGTTGCAATATTATGAACCTATTTCTAATTGCTGTGTTGGTGAAGAGTGAAAGTGTCTCTCGAAAAGTGCCTGTTACGCATCATTTCTCTCTCTCTCTCTCTCTCTCTCTCTCTCTCTCTCTCTCTCTCTCTCTCTCTCTCTCTCTCTCTCTCTCTCTCTCTCTCTCTCTCTCTCTCTCTCTCTCTCTCTCCCTCGCTGTAGTGTAAATTAGTAGTAGTAGTAGTAGTAGTAGTAGTAGTAGTAGTAGTAGCAAGGAGGTAGAAGAAGAGGGGGGCCGAAAAAGAGGTGGGAGGACAACATTCGAGAATGGACTGGTTTGACACTGAGCGAAACAATCATGGTTGCTGAGGACAGGGAAAGATGGAGTACGCTGGTTAAACGATCATCCGTGGTGCCCCTACGACCTCCGAGTTATGGGATAGGATAGGAGGATAGGATAGATATTATTATTATTATTATTATTATTATTATTATTATTATTATTATTATTATTATTATTATTATTATTATTATGGTATACCTATCACTGCAGCTATGGGTAGTAGCATTAAGCAACATCATTAGCTGTGGCTGTAGCTTATAAATGACAAGTTAACAAACTGGTGGGAATGAAATAATTACGTTTTATTAATTGGGTCTATTATAAACACTGGTTTTCTTCGGTTGATAATGTGCAAGTTTGAGTAGTCTGGTTCTATGTTGTTTGATGCGGGAAGGGGGTTGGGGTGGGGGCGGTGGGTGGGGGTGGGCGTGGGGACGGAGTGGGGGTGAAAGGAAGGTCTACGGCGCTGCCCAAGTCGCTAATGCGCAGCAAGTGGGAGTTTCAGGGTATGTACTAGATGGTTCAATCGTCACTTCAGTAAAACTACGCAAACATGCTTTTATTATTATTTATTTATTTATTCAATACGTCAAATGCATTTTAAGGGAAATAGTCTTTTTTTTTTCTAATTGAATTTGACATTTAACAAAATGTCCGCAGCCGTAGTGTTATTAGTTGCTTCACATAATCCATTCTTAAGCAAATGTCATGTTAATAATGTAGTTGTCTTCAAAGCTCTCTCTCTCTCTCTCTCTCTCTCTCTCTCTCTCTCAGTGTCTCCCTTCTTCTTCTTCCCTATCACTTTCTGTTATAGATAGATAGACAGATAGAGAGATAGATAAGCCAAATATCCCCATTTTTACACCAGGAAATTTGACATATGGGCAACATGACATAAACATGAAACATGACAAGGACAATATCATAGTCAATAAATAAAACATCACATATAACATCAACATTCATTCCCATAATAGATAGATAGATAGATAGATAGATAGATAGATAGATAGATAGATAGATAGATAGATAGATAGATAGACAGACAGACAGACAGACAGACAGACAGACAGACAGACAGACAGACAGACAGACAGACAGACAGACAGACAGACAGACAGACAGACAGACAGACAGACAGACAGACAGATAGATAGATAGATAGATAGATAGATAGATAGATAGATAGATAGATAGATAGATAGATAGATAGATAGATAGATAGATAGATAGATAGATAGATAGATAGATAGATAGATAGATAGATAGGTAGATAGACAGACAGACAGACAGACAGACAGAGAGAGAGAGAGAGAGAGAGAGAGAGAGAGAGAGAGAAGCCAATATCCCCATTTTTACACCAGGAAATTAGACATATGGGCAACATGACATAAACATGAAACATGACAAGGGCATTTATTATAGTCAATAAATAAAACATCACATATAACATCAACATTCATTCCCATAAACATTATCACACGCTCCAGCAACCAAACACTATTAATTAAGAAAATAAACTTCTTCTTATTATTTCTCTCTCTCTCTCTCTCTCTCTCTCTCTCTCTCTCTCTCTCTTTCTCTCTCTCTCTCTCTCTCTCTCTCTCTCTCTCTCTCTCTCTTTCACTCTCTCTCGCCATGACGCCGGACCACAATCAATAAATCACAGAAAAGAAAGGTCTCCGCGGTCATAATAAAGTATGTCCTTTGCAATCTTAGTCTGATCAAACGACGAAAGACGATCACATCATATTTCTTTGTGTTCCATTCCGCGTGTCAGTCAAATCAAGGTTATAATATTTTGCCCCACTATATAAAATATTTACAGAAGTAATAACAATGATATACACACACTTTATTACTGGACAACCCACAATCTCCCCACAAATGGCATACATAAAATCAGTACTAATAATAATATTACTATGCAATTCCTAGGCCTACCTATATACCTTAACGTCCCTCAGCCTGTCGGGTCGTCGGGGGTGAAATGAAGGACGCTGGAGCAGATATATCTCCTCCTGCCAACAACACTGCTAGCTTTCTTGGTGACAGGTCTGGGACAAGCATTTAGGATTCAGTAAAGGCCTACATGATGTAGAATTTATTTATTTATTTGTTTATTTGTTTATTTATTTCTTTATTTGTATCGTTCTTATATAGCGCTTTCCTAGCTCAAGAGCTGCTCAAGGCGCTGACTGATGGAGGATCGAACTCAATCCGCCACGCAACACAACGCTGTCCATTCAGTGGTGCAGGCTGCTGTGACCGTGGAAGGGAAGACAGCGAGGAAGAAAGGAGATGGTCCCCATCCTCATTTAGCTGGTCCTGAGAAAAGAGAGGTCCCAAATGCCACTACTTCCATAAGGCCGTACGTTTACTGGAAACCTCTAACCGCGCTACCTGTAATTCCTGTGGTACTGTGCCAATATAATTTTTGATTTGTATTAGCGTTTTACCTTTTGTGGCTTTTTGCACTCTTAAAATCGGTTTCTTCGAATGCTTTTTTTTATTTGACTAGTGTTATACGTTACCTATTTCACTGTGATATTGAAAGGCTTTGTATGCGCATCGTGGGGAAATGTCGTCCTCGTGCAACGTTGGTCGATACAACATCTCAATCTAATACGTATGCAGCAGCATCTCAAGTCTAATATTAGAATCCGATTCTCTATCGACGATCCACTACCACTGTGCTACCGAGGATACATTCTGCTTTGGCTAAATGCCCCTGCGGTTGACCAGAAATAGAAACAATGGCTGCAGTAAGTACTGGAAGACATCAGCATTAAATGATACGTCTGGTCGACACGGGAACAATCCGACCAAGCGGAAAGTCTGATGGTTCCTTGGCATGTATGCAATTATACTGTGGTTTCCATTTTCTGAAATAATGTGTCCCCAGAATGCCACGTGTTATTAGGCCATTTGGTTTAGGCGCCAGTAAATCAGACGATAAGCCATTCATTCCGCTAGCAAAACAAGACGGTAAACCATTCATTCCGCTAGCAAAACAAGAGGGAAAACCATTCATTCCGCTAGCAAAACAAAACGGAAAACCATTCATTCCGCTAGCAAAACAAAACGGAAAACCATTCATTCCGCTAGCAAAACAAGACGGAAAACCATTCATTCCGCAAGCAAAACAAGACGGAAAGCCATTCATTCCGCTAGCAAAACAAGACGGTAAATCATTCAAATATATTTCCAGACACTCGCTCACGCCCTGAGTCAATTTCAAATGTATGTTATGATGTCGCCCACATCTCAAATTTCTTCCCCGGGGGTGCTGGGGGTTTCTGTATAAATAGTATCCCCGCTTTGTGGAAATGTAGTGCTTTAAATTCCCACTGTTTCTGTCATTTTTATAATGTTCTTTTTCGTTCTTACTCTGTACTATCAATCTACTATCTACTTCGCTAGGCCAGTCACCTACCTATTTTCTTGAAAACTCTCCCAACATTCCTCGTTTGTGTGTGGGGTCTGTTGGGTCAGCTTGGGGCTATTGGAAGCTTTCTAGGGCTTTCTATGGTATTATGATTAGTATGTGTTTTGTTAATATTTTATAATGAAGTTTATAATCTATTTTGTTTTTGTAAACGGGGGTTCGATAAATTAGAGTACAGCCCCAGCGTCCCTTGCATACGATACCTTTATTGTAAAGTGACCGGCTGGCGGAGTGCCTTCAGTGTTACCTTTAGAGTTGTTTCAGAAGATTTTTTTTAATACGGATCAGGGGTGAGTCCTCTTTCAACCAAGTTGTGATCCTGATTCGGCTCTTTGCAGTCCGCTGGACCCTATAAACAATGTCTAACTAACTAACTTCTGCAAATGAGGAAAACAAAGTCAGCTTGTATCTTGTTGTACACAAGTGTTGTGACTTAACAGCTTCATCCTAGAGAAGCAACGTGAATACGCGGACAGATGGGTCACTGTCTACACTATCTGCAAGCCCCTCAGAAGACTGGAGCCTTAAATAAACTTGTAAACTTGCAAGCCATAAATGATCACAATGGAGTCATCCAATTTGTAGATAAAAGCAAAATGTGTTTATAATTTAATTAATTAATTTATTGATCAAAAGCAGAAGTAGGGTTTAGGGTGAGGCGGGGTCCCAGGCAGCACCGAAACTCCCCTCAGGGGGGTGGGGGGTGGGGGGAAACATCAACAAAGGGACACAAACGACACACCCACGTTTCTCTTCCATCCCTCTCCCCTCAAATGGCGTACACCCTTTTAACTGGCCAGAGTCCTCATGTTTTGAACTAGAGTGTAAGGATCCTATCCTATCCTATCCTATCCTATCCTATCCTATCCCGTTACTCGAAAGTCGTTGGGCACCACAGTTGATCGTTTAACCAGCGTACTCCGTCTTTCTCTGTCCTCAGCAACCCTTATGGCTTCGCTCAGTGTCAAGCCAGTCCATTCTCGAATGTTGTCCTCCCACCTCTTTTTTGTGTCTCCTTCTTCTTCTGCCTCCGTTGCCTTGCAGTATGTTCTTTGCAAGGTCCGAAAGCACGATATTAAATTAGAAATATTGTGTTAGGCACAAGGCGTGCCATGATAGCATTAAGCTTACCTTTGATTTGCTTCTATGTTGTTGCTAGAAAAGCTTTGCCTATTGTTTGTTTTCATTTGTCGATATTGTTGTAGCAGTATTGAGAACATTCTAGAATTGCTTGTTTACTATTGATCGAAGATTCGAGATAGATCTAGCGACGGCTAGTAGTGGTCTTCTAAATTCGTACAACTATCTATGACCTATGACAATGCGTAAGACATACAAAATTTCTTCGTCCAAGTGTTCACATTGCAAAAGTTGTTTCCGGTCATGCAAAACACAATTTTCATTGGTTGTTAATTGCATTATTCTGGAACTTTCGGTATTTTTCGACATTGTTGGTAGACTATATAAGAAGCGCTGTCTGCGCGTCTGGAGAGTGGTTTTGGTCCCCCGATGGGGTGCTGGGGGTTTCAGTATAAATAGTATCCCCACTTTCTGGAAATTTAGTGCTTTAAATTCCCACTGTCGCTGTCTTTCTCATTTGTTCTTTCTCATTCCTGTTCTGTTCTATCAATCTGCTATACTATCTTCTTCTTCGCTAGACCAGTCATCAACCTTTTTCTTGAAAACTCTTCCGGGACAAGACTCCTTATTTGTGTGTGAGGTCTGTTGGATCAGCTTGGGAATATTGGACGCTTTCTGCCAGGTGGTCACTAGGGCTTCCTATGATGTTATTATTTAGCAATGTAGGCATTTTATATGTATGTGTTTTGTTGATAATTTATAAAGTTTGTATTCTATTTTGTTTTTGTAAACAGGGGTTCGAAAAATTAGAGTATAGCTTCAGCGTCCCCCTGCGTGGGATGTCTTTATTTTAAAGTGACTGGCTGGTGGAGAGCGTTCAATTTTACCACTAGGGTTGTTTCAGCAGATCTTTTATGCGGATCGGGGGTTGTCCGGTCCTGATTTGGCTCGGAAGAGTCCGCTGGACCTAAAGCAATAATTATGTAATGTAATGAGTGGTTTTGGGAAAGAGGTTTTGATTGCAGTTGTTCAATGCTGTTTGTGTCCTGTGCTGAATAAAGTTGGAAAACTTCATAACTACCACTCCTGCCTTAGTGCTGAGTAAACGGGCTGCGTGAATTTACGAATTCGAGTTACACGAGATTCAGCCATTTAATAGGGACTGAATCGACCTTTCCCGTTTAACATTATTATTTCTAACCAGTTTGCTCTACATGTTCGTTTCTCGTGACCAGGCAATATCAGGAACAGTACCAGTGATTGGTGAGTCTTTGGTAAGCCCTATAAACGAAATAGGCCTATTATTGGCGATGGAAAAATATAATTATGCAGGACCGATCCACATTAATTTAGCCTTTCTCATTTCTGTTTCTCTATTCTGGAAGGAAGAAAAAATGCTGACAGTAGCAATAACCTTGCTTTTTCAACGATTGAACTGATTAACCTTGCGTGCGCAGTGATGATGTAAGTATGTTTGGTTTCGGGTTCTGGATATTTAAAGATACGGGCTGTAAAAGCAGAAACATTCTATTAACCTAAAGAAAGTGTTGTGGACAAACGCCGAGAGCATTTTGAAAGTCTAGTTTCAACATCTTCGTCCATTACGATCAGTCTTTGATGGTGTTTTGACAATTTGATTCCGTGGGAGCCATCTGCTTAGTCAATCGTTTTTTTCAGAAGCATGCATTCACACTCCTACCCGTTGATTTAACTGAAATCCATCATGCAGCGGTGTCTGCAAGTAGGTTAAGGTTTCGAAAATTTCAGCACTGCGTTTCAAAAGCGCTGACGAGGAGTTTCCGTGAGAATATCCGCTGTTAGTAAATTAGCTGTTTCTCTCTCTCTCTCTTTCTCTCTCTCTCTCTCTCTCTCTCTCTCTCTCTCTCTCTCTCTCTCTCTCTCTCTCTCTCTCTCTCTCTCTCTCTCTCTCTCTTAAACACACACACACTCACACACAAACGACACGATCACCCGTTCCACCACTCATCCTGATGCCTTCCTTCATTCCCCCCCCCTTCTTCCCCCTTCCTTCCCCCCACACACCCACCCCAAGTCCCTTGCAAACCTCTCCCCCAAATAATTGATGTTCCGGTGGTGGTGGCGAAGGTGGAGGCGATGGAGGTGTAGCTGTTGTTGTTGTTGCTGCTGCTGCTGCTGCTGTAGCTGTTGTTGTTGCTGCTGCTGCTGCTGATGATGATGATGATGATGATGATGATGATGATGATGATGATGATGATGATGATGATGATAACGATGAGGACGACGATGAGGAGGAGGTGGAGGAGGAGTAACCTTTACAAATTAAACAAGATGACAAGCTATTTAAATGTATTTCCAGACATTCACACTCGTAGCCCAAAAATAAACATTTTCGAAAGTGTAAAATTTTCTTGTGGGTGTAGTAATTCCGCAGTTTTATCCTAACGAAGCCAAAGGAACACATGGAATAATAGGCCACGATTTTAACTACTGTATCTGCAAGCAAAAAATACCCAAATCTACTAAGCCAATTTTAAAATACAGCACCAAACGTGTTTAGAAGGGGAAAAAAAGTTAAGCACGATAAACTTGACCTTTGAGAAAACCTTTCTTTTTGTTTTCTTTTTAATAGATATTGAGCAAAACGTGGTTAGCAACCAAAATTAGTGCCTGCATCCAATGACCTTGGCCTTTGCAGTAAAGCAAACGTGCTGGCACGGGAGGCCAGCCGCTAACCTGGGTCATGTTCTTATAAAGTTTGGTCAAAATCAGTTCAGTCGTTGTTGACAAAGAGGCGTCAGTACAGGACCGACCGGTCCACATTTGGCTTGTTCCAATTTCCGGCAATTTTTTTAAATTAATTTTTTTTTGTTGTTGCAGTTTATTATCCCTTTCTATCGGGAAACTCTGGGCCGCCTCCCCTGGGGAAGGCGTAGGCGCAGCCTGTGGCGCGCCCAAACCCAACCTACCTAACATTATTTTGTGATTTAGGAAACAAAAATTTGCTGGGGGAGCAAACCGGAGTACCCGGAGAAAACCCCCGAGACGTTGCCCGAGTCGAAAGTAAATAATATTCGAAGAAACATAACGCCCAGATGCTGGATCGAACCCACACCTGTCAGGCGACATTGGTTTCTGGCTTGTGGACAAGGCAGGTTAGTCCCGCCTTAGCCCACTTGGCCACAACGCTCACAATTTCACAGTATTTACAGATACTTATAGAAGTACAAAAAAAAGGAAAGGGTTGATCAGTCAGAGGACAATAATTAAATGAAACAGCAAGGGTGATTTCGTTAATGTTCGGTTTAAACTGTATTGAGCGTTGTGGCCAAGTGGGCTAAGGCGGGACTAATTTGCCTTGTCCACAGGCCAGAAACCAATGGCGCCTGACAGGTGTGGGTTCGATCCTGCATCGGGGCGTTATGTTTCTCCGAATATTATTTACTTTCGACTCGGGCAACGTCTCGGGGGTTTTCTCCGGGTACTCCGGTTTGCTCCCCCAGCAAAATTTCAAAATATTTCAAAAATTTAAAGAATTTCTAAATTTCAAAAATCACAACTAATGTTAGGTAGGTTGTAGGTTGGGTTTGGGCGCGCCACAGGCTGCGACTACGCCTTCCACTTGGGGAGGCGGCCCAGAATTTCCCGATAAAAAGGGACAATAAAGCATTAAAATCCAAAAAAATCCTAAAATCCAAAATCCTAAAATCCGTATTGTATTGTGCTGTGTACACGCATCATTCTAAAAGGAAAAATCAGCTGGAGACTCAAGCGTGGACCGGCAGCTGCAGGCAACTGGTGGGTGACATACCGTATACCGTCGGGTATGCATGATAGAGGTCATATTCTGGTTTGGGATCACGAAAGTCGGGTGTGTCCGGTGAGTATCTCCACGAAATCGCCTCTAACATCTTTCAAAGAACAAATCTTGACCTTACTGCTGTTTGGACTTTGGCATAAGGTGTTATAGAATCATAACCATCGACGTTTACATGTTCCCTTGGGGAATAAGTGAACTTAGAAGTAAAACTAAGGTTTGGATATGCGCAGCAATAGCGATCTGGTGTGCGCCGCAATAGGCGACCGATCGCTATTGTGGTACATAATAATAATAATAATAATAATAATAATAATAATAACGGATTTTTATATAGCGGGTACTCCAGCCTATGACAAACTCACCACGCTTTACATAGTCATTACATATAAATACATGCACTCGATCAAACATCGCTTTTGCTACGATACACCAAAAGACGGAACAGTAAAGGTAAGAACTATTTACAACTATGTACACAAATGACAAAAAAAAGACAGAAAAAGACTATTTACAACTATGTACATAAATGACAAAAAAGACAGAAATAGAATATTAAAAACCTATTCACAGCTATTTATATGCCCGGTTAGACCCAGGAAGAAAAACAGTATAAATATTTACAGCCGTGTATACACTTACGGATCAGACATAGACAAAAGAGGAGAGAATGGCAGCGGGATACATATCCAATCATTTTGCTTCGCACACCTCTGTGGTTGACGTAATGAATGCATGACATGTGATCAAACTAGACCACTTTTAAATTATTCCAGTGTCCGACAAATCAAGAAATGCCCATTAATTACTTTCCAGTAGTCTGCAACTTTGTCCGTAAGCTTAATTGTCCATAGTAGCAGTGCAAAGTCAACATTTTCAGTCATACGTTTGAAAATGTAAATGCTCTTATTTTTACGTTCAAACATACTCTGGAGAAACTTTAAAATTCGATACTAGAATTATATTATCACCTTATTATGCCAAAGTGTAAACAGCAGTAAGGTCAAGGTTGTTTTTTTTCAAAGACGTAAGTGGCGATTTCGTGGAGCTACTTACCGCGCACAGTTGACTTTCCTGATCTAAATTCGGTATACCCGATGGTTCGTGACCTTCTTTTAGGTATACCGACGGTATATGGTGTCAACTTAGCGCCTAGAATACATCTTGCAATGTATTTTTGTTATCCACAGGATCTATCTTGCATTCGAAATTAAAGGAGCAATCTGAGGTCTCCTTTCATGGCGCATGTCCGTTACCATACTGTAACATACGAGGAAATAATAACATCAGATTTGCATGCACTGTACGAAAAGGATCATAGTACATTTACCTGCAACATTCCAAATGTACACAGAACAGTACTGCAACTGTCTGCAACAATAGTTTCTTTCAAATTTGGATTTTTTCATCAAGCTCAGTTCTTCAGTGTCACATATTTATGCTGGCTTACTCGCTGTAATCAAACAATGGCTTTACACAAGTACCCATCAGTCTATTGCCTTTCAGTCGACTCGACCATTCAGGCTACTACAATCCTATGCCCTCTCAGCCTATGATGAGCCGCATGTTGCACTAATGTTTTAGAAAAGACAGGAAGATGTGTTAAAATTGTACTGTCATGTCTCTGTGTTGGCATTGGAAGAAATGTCTCTCACACCTCCACCCCTCCCTACCCTTCCCCTTCTCTCTCTCTCTCTCTCTCTCTCCCTCTCTCTCTCTCTCAGAATGGATGGCACAGTAGCGTAGTACTTCGGGGACATGGTAGAAATGTTTGGTTAAGCATCGAGTATGGTCGATTATTTGGATGGGTGACTTATAAACTTAGTTGCTACCACTGAACGACACAAAAACAACAATGACAGTGGCGCACAGCACACCCCAGTCCTGGCTCTGTTTAGAACCAGCAAAATGAGGCACCAAGGGAGGCGATACGAACTCCGCCCTCATCATGCTGACTCAGAAAAAAAGGGAGGTCCCAAAGGCCTTTCTCCTGAGCGACCGACAGTTTACGGTAGCACCTCATCTTTTTACCCACTCTCTCAGTCTCTTCTCTCCCGGTTTGGTTTGCAAATTGAATTGATATTTATGTATGTGTACATATTATATTATTATATGGAGGGGCGCGCGTTTGTGTGTGTGCGTGTGTGTGTGTGTGTGAATATGAATTGATCTGAGTGGTTCTTACCCTGCCTTAAACACTGACAGTATAGCTATCAATGTTAACTTTAAAACAAACAAACAAACAATGTTTAATGCCTAAGCAATTGGAATAGCAAAATTAATTTCTTACCATGTTGGCAGGTTGGATTCTAGAACAAAAGAAGCTGAAGCTCAATAGCAGTAACAAGGCCAGCTTCAGTGCCGACGCCATTTCTCTTGCCACAAACCTGTTTACAATCAACATTAGCGAGCGTTGTGGCCAAGTGGGCAAAGGCGGGACTAACTTGCCTTGTCCACAGGCCAGAAACCAATGGCGCCTGACAGGTGTGGGATCGATCCAGCCTCTGGACGTTATGTTAAGGCAGAAAGACGGGTGAAAGACAAAACAGTTTGAGAGAACTGCATGAATACCGTGTGGTGAGGAAGGCGGGAGTTGTTATGAAAGACACTTCACATGTTTTAACAAAGTATTATGAAATGTTGCCCTCTGGTCGCTGACTGCGTGTGCCTAAATGTTCTCTTGTAAGAACAAAAAACAGTTTTATCCCAAAATCTATTGAGTTTTTAAATAAGCGCTAAGTAATATTTTTGTATATAAAGATCTTGATGTTTGAGATGTTTTTTAATACTGGAAATTTACTATTGATGTAGCCTACTGTGTACTTGTTTTATCTATGTATGTATTGTTTTAATGTTTCATACAGATCAGCACTTGTATGTCATAATTTTTCTGTTGAGATAATAAAGTATTCTTGAACTTGAACTTGAAAATAGTACTTCATAAAAGCTTATATTGTTACTAATAGATCCTCTGACCCGTTTGCGCTCCACGTATTGGCTTAGCTGCAGTACAATCGAATGCTTGATTGTGTTTAAAGCCCCGGTCACACAGCCCTTTACGACTGAATCACGGCCAAAGCGCGTCCAAATTTGTTACCCGTGGAGTGGACGTTGTTGTTCGCGTTGATGTCGAGGTTAAGACGAGCTACGGTCGAGGTATAGACGTGGCAGGACGCGGGGAGAAATCTGAACGGCATCGGACGCGGCAAAAAGTTTTGAACTGCTCAAAATTTTAGCCCGCGCACAACCACGGGTAAAACACGCGGTAAAGACGTGCAACACACCCGTGGTAATCCGTGTTCCGGCAGTGATTAAAACTTGGGGAGACGCGGTAAGACGCGAAAGTTTATCGTTCAGTCATTGGACGCATTGACCGCGTTGGAATCACGGGAAATAGCGTGTGTTTAGCGGCTTATCACTGACAAATGGATTTTTCCACGTACATAGCACTACCTACAAACTTTTTGCCTCGTCCGATGCCGTTCAGATTTCTCCCCGCGTCCTGCCAAGTCTATACCTCGACCGTAGCTCGTCTTAACCTCGACATCAACGCGAACAACAACGTCCACTCCACGGGTAACAAATTTTGGACGCGCTTTGGCCGTGATTCAGCCGTAAAGGGCTGTGTGACCGGGGCTTTATGTGTGATTTTATACTGTGTGTACTGACTGTCTTGTTGATATTAGGTTGAAGACTTTATTCAAACAGGTTCGGCATGTGTGCTTAATTCGGACATGAACTTTCGTCGTCACAGCTTACAGGACTCTCTTTAAGTTTTGTCTAATCTCAAGAATAACTGGACCGAAATCCATCATGTTCACTTTGCGAATACTGTTAAGCATAGTAAATCATTGTTATTTGTATTTTGTCACACATCAAGGTTATTTAGGGTTCACCATTATTTACACACGTGTTGCGCTGTATTGATCACTGTTTTGCTTGCACATTACATTTAGATCGTGGTCTCTCTAGCGAGCATTGTGGCCGAGTGGTCTAAGGCGGGGTCTAACTTGCCTTGTCCGCAGGCCACAAAACAATGTCGCCTGACAGGTGCGGGATCGATCCAGCATCTGGACGTTAGGTTTCTCCGAATATTAGTTATTTTCGACTCGGGCAACGTCTCGGGGGTTTTCTCCGGGTACTCCGGTTTTCTCCCCCAGCAGCATTTCAGAAAAACCCAACTAATATTAGGTAGGTTGGGTTTGGGCGCGCTGCCCGCTGCTACTACTCCTTTCCCAGGGTAGGCAGCCCAGAATTTCCCGATTAAAAAGGGACAATAAAGTGTCCCAAAACATTTTTAGAAAAATTATTTCATGTTTTAGTTTTGCTTTGTTATGATAAAGCCTGGTCACAACACCGTCAAGGAAATTAAAATTAACAATTTTGAAAACGTATTTTTTGGCTATTTGTGTGATTGTCTGGAAATACATTTCAACGGTTTGCCATCTTGTTTCCGTCCCTCCACTAGATATTATATGGAAACACTTTAAAATAGTCAGAAATAGTACGATGCGCGCCATATTTCAAGAACCACTAAACAGCTTTCCGTGCCATCATCTTTGGTCTAGCGCAAATGTCACGGTCGCTGGGGGGTGGGGGAAGGGGGGGGGGGGTAATGTTTCCTAAAAGGGTTCCGCTCTGTGTCTCCAAAACGCCTTATCCGAGTTTTAATACACAGGTACTTCAACTCAAGGTCAATCACTCTGTGGCAAGCCGGTTGTTGGCCAGTCAGTCGATCGCTCTGAATTTCACTTCATCAAGAATAGTTGAATCGATTGCAATTTGTATGGAGCTATTTTATAAAGACGTTTTGCAGTGGGTAGTCTCTTTCAAAATGGGCTGAACCCATTTAGATTATAGTTTGCTCGTTGAACCCATTTAGATTATAGTTTGCTCGTATGTAATATAGATAGTGGCCCGTTATTCCTTTGCTTTTATTTGACATTTTTAGGATAAAGCTGAATCACGACATTGACGAGAAAATTAACACTTTGGAAAATGTTGAATTTCAACTATGTGTATGTGTCTCGAAATGCATTTGAATGGATAACCATCTTAATAACTTTTATTTTTAAATATCCTATCAAATAAAGGTTTAAGGCAGAAAAACAGTACTTCATAAAAACTGACGTTACTAATACTCGCATAATCCAACGTCTCAAATGATCTCCTATTGGCTATAGGGCTCCCCCCGGGGCTAGGAGCCTAATTTGATATTTGGTGTTTCATCGTTTGTTTGTTTAATAAAAGGACAAAGTTCCAAAGTTCCGACCCGTTGGTGCTCCACATGGGGTTTAAGCGAAAGAATAATAGGCTTAGTTTTTTTGTGTGTGTGATTTCATAATAATGGTGTATAATATTGACTGTCTTTGTTGATAAAAGTTTGAAGATGGCTTATTGCCCTCCATTCCAACAACATGTTCGACAATTATTGTTCGGACATGAGCTTTCTCCATGGATTTAAACTGTTTACATATGACGCCTTCACACAAATAAACGGGAACGAATATAATTTCAATAGAACATCTGTTGTAGTGCAAGTCTAATAAATTCTCTGTCCTGCCGCGGTAGCTCAGTGGTAGAACGTTGACCCAGGTTCGAATCCCGTGGTGGGCAAAGTAAAAGTGGCCATTTTCGCCGTTTAACTTAGTACTGGGATTGCTCTGGTGGTTCAGCGTCTGTCATATCACCAACGGTGGGTGTAGACGGTAAACTTCGATGTTCGTTCAAATTAGCTCACTCCTTCTTTATGAAGTATGCAAGGGTTATATTATGCGTTTGGTGTTGGTTTCTGGATATGACTTTTATCCACCACCTCAATTCCCACTGTCGCAAACTTTGTCCTTTCTCATTCCTATTCTGTTCTATCAATCTACTAT
Source organism: Oncomelania hupensis (assembly GCA_036898135.1). Lineage (NCBI taxonomy): Eukaryota > Metazoa > Mollusca > Gastropoda > Littorinimorpha > Pomatiopsidae > Oncomelania > Oncomelania hupensis. The sequence continues at coordinate 9,675,048 of CM072513.1, read as the reverse complement.
ACTATCTTCTTCTTCGCTAGACCAGTCACCTACCTTTTTCCTTCAAAAAACTCTTCCGGGACAAACCACCTCATTTGCTTGTGAGGTCTGTTGGATCAGCTTGGGAGGCAGGGAGGCACGGTGGCCTAATGGTAGAGCTTTGGCATGCGGATCTGAAGGTACCGGGTTCTAGCCCAGGCCGGGGCATTGTATTGTGTCCTTGGGAAAGACACTTTACTCCCGTTTCCTACTCCTTCGGATGAGAGTATAAACCGAGGTCTAGTCTAGTGTGTGTCGCATACATTCCATCATAACGGACTTTACAGATCCTGACGCTCATGTCCTTGACGGGTGAGTGCCGGTGACAAGAACACAACCAGCATGCACCTAGGTCCTTCTCCCCTATCCCTTGTTGCCTAGGATTGTGCTCAGTTGTCTGGGGCGTTATTACGGTGCACTCAAAGGATGCAAGTTGGCGCCTCGGGCGGTTTGATTTAGATCCTGTATCGGCCAGCACCTTGAGCAGCTCTTGAGCTGAAAAAGCGCTATATAAGAACCATTAAATAAATAAATAAAATAAATATTGGACGCTTTCTGCCAAATGGTCGCTGGGGCTTCCTATGATGTTATTATTTGGCAATGTAGGCATTTTATATGTATGTGTTTTGTTGATGTTTTGTAATGATGTTTGTATTCTGTTTTGTTTTTGTAAACGGGGTTTCGATAAATTAGAGTATAACCTCAACGTCCCCTGCGTGGGATGTCTGCCTTTACACCACCTGTTTGAGTGATGGATGTGTATTTGGTGTGTATGAGGGTGGATGAGACAGGTGAGCGTGTATGTTGGTATAGATCGCCACGCTTTGAGCCTGAATGATTTGGGGAAAGGCGCGTATAGCATCCTGTATTATTATTATTATTTATTATTATTGTAAAGTGAGCGGCTGGTGGAGTGCCTTCAGTGTTACCACTAGGGTTGTTTCGGCAGATCTTTTATGCGGATCAGGGGTGAGTCGTCTTTCAGCGAAGTTGTGGTCTTGATTTTGGGGTCCTGATTCGGCTCTTTGCAGTTCGCTGGACCCTGTAAGCAATGAATAACTAACATCCCCCCTCCCCTTAACTCCGGGTATAGGCCCATGTATGTTGTGTGGGTACAAATCTCATTCACTGATTTGTTTCGCATTTTTACTTTTATGCCGGCATTAGAAGTGCACCCTCCTCTCTTCCCCATTGTACTGCTAGACTAAATCAATGTTTTACATTACATTACATGGTTATTGCTTTAGGTCCAGCGGATTCTTCCGAGCCAAATCAGGACCAGAGAAGTGAAAGAGGTCTCACTCCTGATCCGCATAAAAGATCTGCCGAAACAACCCTAGTAGTAACACTGAAGACAATCTACCAGCCGGTCACTTTACAATAAAGACATCCCACGCAGGGGACGTTGACTCTATAATCTAATTTATCGAGCCTTCTTTTACCAAAAAAATAGAATACAAACATCAGTATACAATATCAACAAAACACATTCATATAAAATGCCTACATTGCTAAATAATAATATAATAGGAAGCCCCAGAGACCATTTGGCAGAAAGCGTCCAATATTCCCAAGCTGATCCAACAGACCCATACTAAATAATCTAATCACTACATTAACTTAATTGTCCAAAACGTAATACAGATAGGATTAACTTAACAGTCCAAAATTCACTTCGAGTGGTTCGTAGAATTAGCAGATCTTTGATGGATCTATTCTGCTACTGTTCTCGATATTTGCTACTGTCTCATCATTGGGCTGTTTGTTCTTTTTGGCCTAGTGTTCTTTTTCCGGAAGAGTGGACTACCGCACAGTCCCTATAGATCAGTGTTCGTGCACTTGTTCTATGGACTTCGCTTCGAGGTGCGGTGCTGTTGTCTCTTCGTCGTGTTTGTTGACTACTGAGCTCTTGGAGCTCAGTGCTCTCTGCTCACTTACAGGCCGTGTGTCTGGGATGACTCTCTGTGGGGTCTACCTCCTGCCTGCTCGTCTGCAAAACATAAGACGAGTTTCTGAAACGCCTTGCTTACAAAGGATGTGCAGAGCGTCTCACTGTTGGCAGAAACAGCCCTCAGCGAGATCGCTCCACTTATACAGATAAGCGACGAACAATCTTCTATGTCCGTGGTCCACTGGAATCTCCAACAATGTGATACAATGGCTCCTATATATCTTAAGCCATGCACTGTGTTGAGGGATTTGCCTTGGACTTTGATGTCTATGTTGATGCCATTGGTGTTGTTGGCCATCATTTTGGTCTTCTCGGCACTTATTTCCATTCCATAGACTCTGGAGGTGGTGTCAAGCCTCTGTACCAGCTGTTCAAGTTCTTGTTCCTCTCCAGCTAATCAATCAATGTAATCTGCAAAACGAAGGATGGACATTCCTCTACCCCCTATGCTGACAGTGAATTCGTGATCTACAAGGGCATCTGACAGGATGCGATCCAGGAAGATGTTAAAGAGTGTTGGAGAGGGTAGGCATCCTTGACGCACACCGATTGTTGTTCTAAACCAGTTTCCGATGGCGCTGTTGTGGAGGACTGCACTGGTAGCCCTGTCATACAGGCTTTTGATGACTTCAATATTTATAGACTGATGTTGTACACTCTCATGGTTGCCCACAGAGCTGCATGCCAGACTCGGTCAAACGCTTTCTTGAAGTCTACAAACACATGATATAGATGTTGTTGGTGCTGTAGATATTTCTCGCAGATTATTCTGAGGTTGAAAATCTGTTCAGTGGTACTTCGCCCTGCCCTAAGTCTGTATATGGGTGCGCAAGCTACGGGTCCTTTTAGAGGAAACCGGCCTATTGCATTAGAATAAATTATATTGGATTAGATTGGACTATCCCACTTTTATTAAACAATGCTGAATTATAGCTGAAACCTCAAATATCTTCTTCCAAAGATAGGCTTAGACCTTATTTTATTTAGATGCAGAAAACACATTCAATGGGCTTGCATGACGGATCGATTCATTTCTAAAGAAGAAACCAATTACTCAGTTTTATGTGTCAGCACAGTTTTGTCCCATGCCTCAGTTGAGGTCAGTGTATGTATGTACCATAGAAAAACAGCCCCAAAAGGCAAAGTGGGGTTGTCAATTAGAGCAATGAGCGCCAATTGCTTTATTTAAAATTTACCAACGATGATATAGAATGAACAACAACAACAACAACACACACACACACACACACACACACGCACACAAACACTCCCACATTTAGCTTGTCACACTGTTAGGTCATTGGGACTATCAATCACTTTCCTACCACGCCTTCAGAGTCATAAAAGTTTGTGGTTACGGGCTTATAAAGGGTGCTAACTCTGCTCAGAGAGCATTGTCTACAAGACAGAGCAACCTTTCAGTTGTTAAAAACATCATGGCGTCTGCAAAGTCCCTTCCGTTGTTCGTCCTCTTAGTCGTCGGCATTCTAGTGACGGAAATGACGTCATTAGCCATCCGCGAAGAGCCATCCGAAGTGGACACGATTACTACGGTACACATTTATTTATTTATTTATTTATTTATTTATTTATTATTATTATTATTATTATTATTATTATTATTATTATTATTATTATTATTATTATTATTATTATTATTATTATTATTATTATTAAATTTGATTAGTTCGCGGGTTAGTTGGTTATTTCAATTGTTTTTTGTTTGCATGATTTCTTATTTAAGCCTATTTGTCTAGATTAGCCTGTGTTCGAGATTGCGGTGATGGATATGATGTTGACGGTGACGATGACGATATTGAGGATGATGAGGAAGATGAGGATGATGATGAGGATGAGGATGAGGATGATGATGGCTTTTTTTTGTATTCTGTTAAACGGCAAAGATCGATTCAGCCCCGATGCTTGAATCTGTAACTCGAATTCATATCCACGGAGCCCGTTCAGTCAGTAACAAGGCAGTAGTCGTCGTTATAACGTTTTTCAATAGTATTCAGCAAATAACGCAAACAGCAACTGCAATCATAAATTATCTTTTAAAATCCACCTTCTGTACGCAAAATGCGCTTCTTTTGACACTCTCTCTACAGTGTATATTAGCATTACAGATTTTACATTACATTTAGGCCACTCTAAAAAAAAAGACTTGACTTGACGGCACTTATGGAGAATTGCCTCTGTGAGGGTGCCGGGGGTTTCTGTATACATAGTGCTTTAAATTCCCACTGTGGCTGTCTTTCTCCGTAGTTCTTCATTCCTATTCTGTTCTATCAATCTATTATACTTCTTCGCTAGACCAGTCACCTACCTTTTTTCTTGAAAACTCTTCCGGGACAAAACTCCTCATTTGTGTGTGAGGTCTGTTGGACCAGCTTAGGAATATTGGACGTTTTCTTCCAATGGTCACTGGGGCTTCCCATGATGTTATTATTTGGCAATGTAAGCCCTTTATAGGTATGTGTGTTTATAATGATGTTTGTATTCTATTTTGTTTTTGTAAACGGGTGTTCGATAAATTAGAGTATAGCCTCAGCGTCCCCTGCGTGGGATGCCTTTAGTATAAAGTGACCGGCTGGTGGAGTGCCTTCAGTGTTACCACTAGGGTTGCTTCGGCAGATCTTTTATGCGGATGAGGTGTGAGTCCTCTTTCAGCCAAGTTGTGGTCTTGATTTTGGGGTCCTGATTCGGCTCTTTGCAGTCCGCTGGACCCTGTAAGCAATGAATAACTAACTAACCTCATCGGGCGGATAGTCTAGATCTATAAGATCGCCTTTAGTACAAAGGATCGATAGAATATTTTGTCTTTTACATGGACAACTGTCGTAAGTTGTCCGTGTAAGTATTCTTACGACATTCATATTCCACGCTTTGCTAGAAACATTGCCATCTGTGGTTGGTCAATTACCGTGCGATATTATCCCAAGGATAATACAAGACACTTGTAGAAATCGACAGACATAATCTTATAGCCCTATACGCATCAGTGATTGTTGTCATTGACTGTCATGTGTTTTTCCACCTTTAGTGTGAGTACAACGGGAAAACGTACCAGGACAGGGAGCAGTTTCTACCTAATGGGTGTAACCCCGTATGTATCTGCTTGCAAGGAACTGCTGCCTGTTTTACTCGTGTTTTTGACTGTGATGACACGTACCCTTGCATTGACCCGCAGCCTTCTGATGATCAGTGCGTCCCTTGCCTGGAATGCCGCAACGGTATGTGAAAACTAATTTCCATTATAGCGTTTTGGTTTACTATTAGTTACACATATGTAATTTTGACAAAACCGTGGCCTGGTGGTGCCTTTGGTTAGTTGTCGGTTTCCTAGGTCCAAAGGTCGCTGGGTTCGATTCCTGCAAAAGGGTGAGCTGATGGGACTTAGGTACAAGACCTTTCAGGTCACCGAGTGTTTTTCCCGGTTCCTTCCTACCTTCAGTAATTCCTCCGTGGGAGTACCGGGGGTTTCTGTATAAATAGTATCCCCACTTTGTGGAAATGTAGTGCTTTAAATTCCCACTGTTTCTGTCATTCTCGTTTGTTCTTTATTGCTCCTACTCTGTTCTAGCAATGTACTATCTTCTTCTTCGCTAGACCAGTCACATATCTTTTTCTTGAAAACTCTCTCAAAACTCCTCATTTGTGTATGGGGGTCTGTTGGGCCAGCTTGGGGATATTGGACGCTTTCTGCCAAATGGTCACTAGGGCTTTCTGTGGTATTATTATTTAGCAATTTAGGCATTTTGTATGTACGTGTTTTGTTAATATTTTATAATGATGTAAATATACTATTTTGTTTTTGTAACCGGGGGTTCGATAAATTAGAATACAGTCTCGGCGTCCCCTGCATGGGGTGCCTTTATTGTAAAGTGACCGGCTGGTGGAGCGCCTTCGGTGTTACCATTAGAGTTGCTTCAGCAGATTTTTATACGAATCGGAGGAGGAGGGAGGTGGGGGTGTCCTCTTTCAACCAAGTTGTGGTCCTGATGCGGCTCTTTGCAGTCCGCTGGACCCTATAAACAGTGACTAACTAACTAACTAACTAACTAACTAACTAACTAACTAACTAACTAACTAACCTTCAATAATGGTATAGGATGCAGTCAATATAGAATTCCAAAAATAAAACTCGGTTTCAGCACCATTCAGTCTCCTTTTAATATGGCTCAAACGTGGGAGAACATTCATTTTTAATTTTTATCAAGGAACTTCTTGATCATCACAAAAGGTCTCTAAAATTAATTTAACATCATGTAGGCAATGTTGTAAAGGTAAAGGTAGTCCAATAGCCTGTGGCCATAGGGGAGCGTGATGTTGGAGATCACACTTATCTTGGGCCAGCGTAATGAGGGTGATGCCCATCTCTCTCCCTCGCTGCTTTACCTTCCCCACCCTTAAGAGAGTAGGTACTCAGTCACAGTTGAGTCAACTGGGGGCGTTGTTATTTGTCGCTTCACGTTTTGCGGTCACCCATCCAAGTGCTAACCGCACTGGACGATGCTTAACTTGCGACACAGTAGCGAGTGCTCCAACCACTGCGCTATCCGACAACTCCAATGTCCACAAAGGCAATGTCTACTCTTCAAAACTCGGTTTCCTTTCCGTCGTCTAATAGCGATCGCCCTGCCTTAACACCACAAGTTTGTGACATATGCATGTGTGTTGCGTATGTGAGAATGTATGAAACATGTGAGCGTGAGTTCCTATCCTATCCCGTTACTCAAAGGTCGTAGAGGCACCACAGATGATCGTTTAACCAGCGTACTCCATCTTTCTCTGTTCTCAGCAACCCTCATGGCTTCGTTCAGTGTCAAACCAGTCCTTTCTCAAATGTTGTCCTCCCACCTCTTTTTCTGTCTCCCTCTTCTTCTGCCTCCTTGCACTGTGCCTTGCAGGATGGTTTTTGCAAGGACTGATGCTCGAGCGTGAGTTGGAAGAATACATATCGCCGCGCTTTGAGTATAATTGGTGATTTTTGGGGGAAACGCGTAATTATCACCATCATCATCATAATCATCATCATCATCATCATCATCATCATCATCATCATCATCATCATCATCATCATCATCATCATTATCATCATCATTATCATCATTATCATCATCATCATCATCATCATCATCATCATGATACACATTTGCTTAATAATAATTTTGAAAGGAGATAACATTACGTACAAGTTGGTGGCTGCGTTGTTAGGTCACAAGCCTATAATTGTCTTCCGCCTTGGAAGCTGTCTTCGTTCTTTGAAAACGAAAATTACTTCCAAAACCAATCACTAACAAAAACATGATGGTAACTCATTGATACATATTTGCAGACACTCGTACACACAGCTGAAAGTCCGCATTCTGTTTTCTTCCAAAATCTGAATGTTCTTGGCGGCGATTTTGGTGGCAGAAATATTTCAGGCCACAGTTTGAGGGAAATTTGCACCACTGCTCATTTTGGGAGCTCATGAAGTAGATGTCAACACCATGACCACCACCTTCAACTCAGCTGTTACAGATGCCGCCATTGAGATCCTTGGCAAGCACCGGCCAAAGAAGAAGCCGTGAATCATACCTGAACTTTTGGACCTGTGTGATAAACGAAGGGAGATGAAAAAGAAAAAGAACACCTCACAGGGAGCTCATGCCTACCGAAAACTCAACAATAACATCCAAAAAGGCATGCGCTCAGCAAAGCAGAATTGGTTAGAAGATCAATGCCAGAAAATAGAAAACAGTCTGAACAAGAACAACAGCAAGAAGGCTCTACATGTAGCATGTCCAGAGAAAAAATCCTCCCAATTCTCCGAGAAGAAGTTGAGGCAGCAGTGCAGTCGCTGAAGAAAGGGAAGTCAACGGGAGTGGACAACATCCCCGCGGAATTGCTTCAAGCAGGAGGAGAAGCGATGATTGACGCCCTCACCATTATCTGTAACAAGATCTGGCAGAGTGTGGAGTGGTCTACACCATAGACCCAGTCGCTTGTCATCACTCTTCCAAAAAATTGTAACCTCCAGGAGTGTGAAAATTACCGCACCATCAGCCTCATCAGCCATCCCAACAAGAACCTCCTGAAAATAATACTCAACAGGTTGAAACCCCAAGCTGAACAAATCATAGCTGAAGAACAAGCAGGATTCGGGGCAGGGCGATGTACCACTGAACAGATTTTCAACCTCAGAATAATCTGCGAGAAATACCTACAGTGCCAACAACATCTATATCATGTGTTCGTAGACTTCAAGAAGGCGTTTGACCGAGTCTGGCATGCAGGTTTGTGGGCAACCATGAAAGTGTACAACATCAGCCCGAAAATTATTGAAGTCATCAAAAGCCTGTATGACAAGGCTACCAGTGCAGTCCTCCACAACAGCGCCATCGGACACTGGCTCAGAACAACAATCGGTGTGCGTCAGGGATGTCTACTCTCTCCAACACTCTTTAACATCTTCCTAGAGCGCATCATGTCAGATGCCCTTGCAGATAACGAAGGCACAGTCAGCATAGGGGGTAGAGCAATCTCCAACCTTCTTTTTGCGGATGACATTGATGGATTGGCTGGAGAGGGACAAGAACTTGAACAGCTGGTACAGAGGCTTGACACCACCTCCAGAGCCTATGGAATGGAAATGGGTGCAGAGAGGACCAAAGTGATGGCCATCAGCACCGGTGGCATCAGCATGGACATCGGGGTCAAGGGCCGGTCCCTCGGCACGGTGCATGACTTCGGATATTTGGGAGCCATTGTGTCAGACGGTGGGTCCCGACGGGAGGTCCTTTGCTGGATCGCACGGGCAACTGCTGCCCTGGCGGGGTTGAGGCCCATTTGGAAAGACAAGACCATCAGTCTACATTCCAAGGTAAGGCTACTGCGCTCCCTTGTCATCTCCATCTTCCTATAGGTTAGCGAAACTTGGACCCTCACAGCAGATCTACAACGAAGCATGGAGACGAGGTGCTGAGGACAGAGAAAGATGGAGTATGCTGGTTAAACGATCATCTGTGGTGCCCCAACGACCTCAGAGTTACGGGATAGGATAGGATAGGAATAGGATAGGTTTTGACTCTGCTTTACCCTAAAAATAACCACAAAGAAAATATGGAGTGATGGGCCATTATTTGATCTGTTTGGCGGGGGAGGAACATTATAAAATTCGGTGCAGTCAAGTTTTGAAATACAGCGCTAAACGTGTTTAGGAAATAATGAACCACAGCGACCTTGACCTTTGAGAAAGTGCAAATGTGAATGAAACGAAATGCTTAAGAAGCACCGTTGAAGCATCTGCGTAGTAGAAATAATCAAATTCGGGTTCAGAAAGACCGACCAACCGATTTACCGACAACCGAACTACCACCTAATGATTGGTTGTGATTTGAAGTACCGGTATACCAAACTCGTCAAAATCGGTTCAGCCGTTTTTGTATTTGGTTTTTATTTTTTAGACATAGAGCTAAACACGTTTAGCCAAAATAAAAATGGCCCAGCAACTTGACATTTGCAGTAAAGCAAGTATGGTGCCTTGTGAGGCTGGCCGCTTACCAAGGTAATGTACCAATGAAGTTTGGTCACAATCCGTTCTGTGGTTATTGAGATATGGCGTGCAGCGGTTCGACATGCCGACAGACCGATTTTTAACACTTTCCCCTTCCTGACTATTTCAGAGGTCTTTCCAGAGATTATCAAAACACCTCAAAATCGGTGATCTTTTCTTAAATCCATACATTCTTGTTCCCCTAAAATGTCACATGTACATACATTTATTTATTTGGAGATTTGTTTCTTCTCAAAATGTATTTATTTTATTACTATTTTTAATACTTTCTTCTCCTTTTTGGGGGGGGGTGGGGAGGTGGTGTTTGCTTATTTATTTATATATTTTTGTGCTTGCTTGTTTGCTTGTTGTCAGGCATCAACTGCAGAGCGCCAGATGGCCGCATCCTCAATGGGACAGAACTTGTGTCGATGAACGACGGCTCTGATATCTATAGCTGTCGGTGTGATGGAGAGTCGCCCAACGCACTCTGCATGATGGCTTAAGAAGTGCAACGGGTCGAACAAGCCGTATGCCTAGCTAATTATTGGTTCGGTAAATATGGTCGTCCACCATTTCCACATCTCCAACCATATTTCCTTTTTTGGGGGGAGGGGGGAGAGGGGGAAGGAGGGGGGATTGTGACAGGGAAGAGGGTGAAGGAGAGAGGGGTGTCTTTAAAAAAAGAAGAAAAGCCCCATGGAATGGACTGAGTCAAAGCTCTTATAAGATTTTGTCTTTGAATTATGTACGGTTATTTGTTGTTTTTGTTGTGGAATAACACAAAGTAGAGCCTTCAGCCTTGTTGTATCTTGAGAGAAAGAGTTTTACAATACATTCGAATGCTTGGGTTTTATATGACGACTCTTTGGTTTGTTTTCTCTTCCCTGTTCAACATAAATTTAAAAAAGGGCGAAGTTCCACATGTCCTTAATGTTTAAAAGTAACCAAACAGCGCAGAGACTCGAGAGTAGCGTGGATTACGGCATGTCCGACCGCAAGGGGAAATAACCCACTGTAGTGGATCGTCGGTAGCAAAGCGTCTCTCTTTGGTTACGAGCGCCTATGCCTGTGACGCGTTGTCGCGTCACCCGAGCGGGTTCCGCGACGTTCAGCTCAAAACAACGAGTGGTAGGATAGAAACTCAAACGAAAAAAAACTAACACAAAATGCCACATGACAATCACACTCTTTTATTCAACAACAAACACGCACTCACAGGAATATGGTATACTAAACCACCCTCAACCCCTATCAAGACCCCCAACCCAGTATCTACAAAACAGTTACCACCCTTGTCTAGCTTTAAACCCCGATCTATACACAACAAAATGCCCACAACAATATGTAACAATGTTAACAATCAATTCAATTCAGGTAAATACAATTCAAGCGGAATTCACAATCAGGACATCTTAGAATTCAATCGTATAACTTAAGCTAGCTTACAGTCCAGAATCACTGTTTGTAATCTAACTTGTCTGTTGTTCTAAGCTCAGTAGGAGCTAAAGCAGTCGATCACACGAATAAAAGAAGCGATTTATATTAAATAACGAGTTATGTTTTTAGGTGCGTGATGTGCAGATCTGTGTGGGTGTGGGTGTGGGTGTGTGTAGGTTCCTGTAGCCGGTGGAGAGCTTCGCCCGAAGCAACGGCAGGTCCAGGCAATGATGGAGGACCACACACCCCAGCTGCAAAGGCAGAGGACTCAGAACAGATGCACACATGGCACAATGGTACAGCAGCGACACGTGGAAAACGTAGAATTATCCAGTGGTAGTAGTATCAACAGAAGCAGAGGCAGTGGCAATGGAGAACTACCAGAAAATGGGATAACAGTGACGATGGTAGTAGTAATCCCACATAAATACGCACAGCCCAATCTGTAGACAAACACATAGTCTCAACAGCTTGTCTACGAAACTTAAATACTACATAACAGAATACGCCGTCCGCAGTCCGCCATCTTGACCTGGTTATACATGCGTCTCAATAATGCAATACTACTCCTAATTCCATAATTTACATCTCTTCCATAACATGATTGTTTATATAAATATATATAGTTATTACAAGTGCTCTTCCAGTCGCACAATCCCGATTCATCTCTTCCTCATCACCATCTTCATCACCCCTCTCCACGTTATAATACATGATCTCCCTTCCATTCACAATTTTCTCTAGCATACTATAATACAACACGCTTCCCTCATATTCATCACCTTCATCACCCCTCTCCAACATAGTACATTGCCTCCCTTCCTTCACATTCGTCACCCCTCTCTCTTTAACATGCATACTTTATTGTCACCCTTTGACCCCGTTTTGGCAACAACAATCAACAACATTTCCCGTTTACACATATAACAAGAAAATCATATGAAAATCATATAAAAAAATCAGTAAATCACTATCAAAATACACCCCTTTCCCCCTCATTCACCAGCATTCAATCACGTACGCAGACTCGAAATGCATCAGTCACTAAGGAAATGAATTGTAGGTTTCACACTCACCTTTTTAGGTCCTCAGCTTGTGACAACAGATACAACACAATACAAAACGAAACAGTACAGCACCACACTTGTTAGTTGAGAGTATCAAGTTTGTTACTTGGCAATTGCTGTGCAATTACTGGAGCATCTCAGTATCGACGAAATACTGAGCCTTAGACAGTGCCAAAGCATAGACCACACGACCTTAGAAAACAGCCCTACACTTATTCTCACTGAATATAATGGCGGCTAGAATTCTTCCATTAACAACTTTTGGTCATTTTTGTCCCTACGCGGGCACAGGACCTTGGGTGGTTCGAAACAACGTAACCCTACCCTTCCAGATACCTAATTCTAAGCTGACACACAGTCAAAAGTCACTTCTGCTCAAAAGAATGACTGCTTGCAAAAGCAACCAAAATGACTGCTAACTAAATCACATACCAGCACACAGGACAACATCGAGTCGAGCTCAGTAACCCAGTTTCCTCATTCCGCATTATGCCCTTTTGCGTTAATCATGTGAAACCACGCATACTTTAATCTTTCATGCGCATTAATAGAAAACTGCCGATCTACTTATGTACACTGTATATTAGAGATGTGCAACTCTGCACGAAATATAGCCACCTCTAGCCCGTGTTGAAAACTCGTGTCGTCACACGCGTCTCCCTTTGTTTATCTATAATAAAGGTAAACAAAGGGAGACGCATCACAGTCATAGGCGCTCGCGTGTCCAGATACAAGTGCCTGTGGTTCAGAGTGAGGTGATAAAAGACATGAGTTTTTGAAAAGAAACATTGGGCCTTATGAAATTTGCCTAGCCTAGATTTTTAGACCAAAGGCGACATACAGGGTAAAGTAAGACTATGGAAAGAAGACAAGACACAGAGTTTCATATTCCCCAGAAACTGACAGTTTACACATTTCTCGAGTGTCAGACTAAACGTTTTACTTCACTATCTACGAGTGAATGTTGAGGTTGACATTGAGGGTTGGGGTGGATTTGTCAAGGGTGAACGCCTGTTTCAGGTTGTTCAGTTCTCTCCCTTGGTAAATCACGTGCACTTCGTAGTCACCATGGAAACCGCGCACAGTCAACTGGTGGTTGCTAGGCAGCACGTGCGTCTCGTCCGTCATCCACTGGTTCTCCAAGAGGTCAAGGACACGGCGACCCGCAGCTGTCAGCTGGAGTAGAAACAAGATGGCAATCCATTCAAATGTATTTCCAGACATTCACACACATGGGCGAAAAATAAGCATTTTCAAAAGTGTTCATTTTCTTGCCGGTGTTCTGATCGGCTTTATTCTAAATGAAGCAAATCGAAAACGTGGAATAAAAGGCCACTCTCTCAACTATTTTGCTTAAAAGCAAATATCAAAATCGGCAAAGCCAATTGTTAGATACAGCGCAAAACATGTTTGCAATACGATACAATGCAATACAACCAATACAATACGTTATAATTCATCTCTAAATAGAAATTACAAGCTTGACTGTGCGTCTGTAAAATCAGTTAACCAAACCCCATTCATTTTTTTAAAAATTTATTATCGAGGATTTTTATAGCTCACATATCTCACCGTACTTGGCGACTCAAGGCGCTGGCCGATACAGGATCTAACTCAAGCCGCCCAAGGCGCCAACTTGCAGCCCTTGGGCGCATCGTAATAACGCTCCAGACAACTGAGCAAAATCCTGGGCAGCCAGGGATGGGGGAGAAGGACCTAAGTGCATGCTGGGTGTGTTCTTGTCACCGGCACTCACCCGCCTAGGATAATAATTTAATAATTTATTTTATAAAGCGCAATTCCAAACTAAAAAGTCTGCTCAAAGCGCTCACACGCATACTCTCACACAAGCATTCGCACAATAAGAGACTGTACAACACACTAAAACATAGTGTATATTAAAAAAAAAGAAAATAAAATAAAAACTACATTCATCTAACACCACATGCCTACAAACACACAGAATCAATATAAGCAGCCAAAACAATAAGATAAAATTCGTAAATATACACATGTCCAATACAATTAAACAAAAGTATTTTTAAATTAAAAAACATACATATATACATATATTTTAAATCTAAAAGATGTAAGAAACATTAACACAAAAACAAACATGGCTTTATGCAATCAAATACAATATAGAATAAATACAATAAAATACACTGACAGAACTTAATCCTGGTCCTCTGAGTGACTGAGCCAGTAAAAACAAACAAGCAATAAGACAAGGTATGATTTTATGGAATAAAATAGTTGACTTTGCCAAATTTCATAAGCCCATTACGTGAGGATCACAAAAATGTAAAAATGTTGGACCCTGGGTCCAATGACCGACAGACCAGGGCTAAACTAAGAAGCAGCACGCACCCCCTCTCTAGTCGAATTCGGGGGTAGGGGACGAGGTGGGGGTGGGGAGGTGCGGGACCATCCAAAACTGGGAAATGTGAGCACGCACACAAGGGAATTTCCTCCACATGGGAGGTTAAAACGAATAAATAGAACTAAAAGGGGTTCTTCACGCCGGTATAACGCATGTAAAAAGCGCTTTTAAATAAAATACTGAAATTGGGATGGGGGTCGTCCATAGACGACTGCTACCAACATCAGTAGCGTCAGAATAGGCTATATACCACCACATTCTTCAATAGTTTAACCATCACTTGCACATTTGTAGCATTGCACACCAATTTTTCAATCGAAAAACAATCAAAATTTACAGACAGAACAGAGAAATGTAGACACCACCAGCGCAGTGACCGAAAATAAAAAAATACCAAACACAACCCCCCCTCCCCCCACCCCCCCCCACCCCCCCACCCCCTTCAAGAAAACAAAAAAAAAAACACCAGGACTTTGACTTTTGAGAAAATACAAATATGAATGACCTAACATGTAGTAGTTAAGGTATCTGCAATTCTTGAGATAATGCAAAAGGTGCAGTCTGACCAAATGACAGACAACCCGACTACTACCATGATCTGAAGTACCTGTATACCAATGCTCAACAAAACCACTTCAGCCGTTTATAAGATATTCAGCAAAACGTGTCTAGCAACAAAATGACTGCAATGACCTTAACCTCGGAAGTAGAGCAACTATGATGGCAGGGGAGGTAGGCCACTAACCTAGCTAATGTTTGCATGATGTTTGGTCAAAAGCCGTTCAGTGGTTCTTGCGGTATGGCTTCCAACAGACCGACAAGGTCATTGTGCTTCATCATTTTCTAAACATGTTTTTGCGCTGTTTCTAAAGATTGGCTGGTAAGTTTTAGCTAGCGAGGAGTTCAGATTGCGACCTGTCATTCCGTGTTATCCTTTTGTTTCGTTAGGCTAAAGCCGATTCACAACACCGGCATTTTTGAAAATGCTTATTTTTCGGTCATGTGTGCGCGAGTGTCTGTCAGTGCATCTGAATGGCTTGTTTTTCCTTAATATGTTGAAAGTGTACTAGACTTCCTATCCTATCCCATCCTATCCTATCCTGTCCCGTAACCCGACGGTCGTAATGGCACCACAGATGATCGTTTAACCAGCATACTCCATCTTTCTCTGTCCTCAGCAGCCCTGATGGCTTCGCTCAGTGTCAAACCAGTCCATTCTCGAATGTTGTCCTCCCACCTCTTTTTCGGTCTCCCTCTTCTTCTACCTCCTTGCACTGTGCCTTGCAGAATAGTCTTTGCAAGGCCTGATGATCTGGTGACGTGGCCATACCATCGGAGTGTCTTTTTCTTCACCACTGTTAGCAGGTCATCGTGTTGTCCAATGGCTTGTGTGATGGTTTGTCGGACTTCGTCGTTGGTGATGTGTTGGGTATAGGAAATGCCCAGAAGTCTTCTGTAGCACCTCATCTCCATGCTTTGTATTCTTCGTTGGAGATCTGCTGTGAGGGTCCATGCTTCGCAAGCATATAGGAACATGGAGATGACAAGGGAGCGCAGCAGTCTTACTTTGGAATGTAGACTGATGGTCCTGTCTTTCCAAATGGGCTTCAACCTTGTCAGGACTTTGTACTAGACTTGTAAGCAAAAATAATTTGATGGAAATAACCTCCCATTATTATCACCATTCAGGTTATAAATGAAGTACTCACATCAAGATTAGGTCCAGTAACGAGGGAGGCTTTCGTTCCCTTATTTTGGCCTATATCCCAGAAACCCCAGAACAAGACACCCTCCACTGCCGGGTGCCCATAGAAAGACCTCAGAGCTTTTTCGTAGAAATCGGCACGTCGGTTCTCGTCTATCGCCTGGACGCGAACTTGTTTTTTCCAACTTAGTTCCAGTCACTTTCCCGAAAAAGGCAATTACCGAAGTCGAACGAAGCTCTCCGAGTCGAGCGGAGCTATCCGATGTTTTACGAACGAATGCTGGCAGGACTACGTGAAACCACAGGCTGGGAATTCTCGTCTTTCGTAGGCCTCAATTACATACTATACTACGTACGTATTTAGGAGTTTACAAAGACAAAAGAAAAGACTTCAGAGCCTGTGGTGAAACATCCATGCATAAAAATAGCCGCTGCTAGATCTAATTCTATTTCGATCTGCACAGCTTCAAGCCCAAGTCAAGATTTGCATTTTGAAGCAGTTAGTATTATTATTATTATTTTATGATGAATAATATACTGACATAATTAGTAATAAGGAGTAAAAGTAATACATAACACATAAAGCACACATACAACGATTTCACATCTATATCAACAATAAAACCATGACAAAACTTCAAAGCGCTATGGATACGTTGATGTCACTTCAGCACAACAAGGCAATGCAAGTTTATAATGGTCTCAAAAAAAAGTGACATTTTTATTGCAAGCACCAAAGCAATTATTTATTTAACTAATATTATTCTTTTTAACTGATACAGTACATTTGTTATATGTATCTCAATGATATGTATTTTAATGAGAAACACGTATTAAAAACATCTTGCGTGGCAGTCGGAAATTTCTATAAATCATCTGAAAACTTAGGTAAATCTATAAGAAAAAATAACCAGTAACACTATCTGAATATTTCGGGTTACACCCAACTTCAGCAAAAACAAACAAAACGTCACTGACCATATTTACACCATTGAGCACGCACAGCAGCACACTATTCTTTTTTTTTAAAAGTAGGAATAATAATAATAATAATAATAATAATAATAATAATAATAATAATAATAATAATAATAATAATAATAATAATAATAAAAAGAAACAATACAATAATAATAATAATAATAATAATAATAATAAAAATAACAACAATAATAATAATAATAAAATAATTAAAATTTAACTAAATAACTATACTAAATTAAACAACTAACTACTACTACTACTAACTACTACTACTACTACTACTACTACTACTACTACTACTTGCGAAGTTGTGGTCTCGATTTTGTGGTCCTGATTCGGCTCTTTGCAGTCCGCTGGACTCTGTAAGCAATGAATAACTATTAAGCTTTTAATTTAACTCTGATCTCGAGTTGTCTTGATTTTGTGGTTCTGATTCGGCTCTTTGCAGTCCGCTGGACCCACTGATCTAAAAGAAGTTTACTAACTATTAATTTAACTCTGATCTCGAGTTATTAAAAAAAAAATTCGCTTAGCCTACTTGTCCTTCTCCGGAAATTTCAAGATTCGAATATTATAAAGTATAGGCCTAAATATTATTAATTAGAATAGATATACTTTATACATTTATTTACGTATAAAACAAACAATACAAGTCTAATAATTATATTCAGCTAGTGAGCTTCTTCGCTGCGCGGAGACTGACTTATAATATAATAATGTAGATTAAGCCTATGTATACTGTATAACAGTGTCTACTTGGTTCTAGGCAGGAAATGGGCAATGCTATTATTAGCCTTTACTGCTGAGAACTAACAAAATGCAAATCAAGGAACGCAACTATTAAATATGGTCGATAATAATTGTGCTCATATTATGCTCATATTAACAAAGTATACCGTTGCGAAATGCTAAATCTGTGTAAATCGAACAGAATTAGAAGCAACAGCGATCATTTGTAATGTCAGCTAGTCGTAGCCATGCAAGCATCATTTCGTAACACATCGGAGAGCTTCGTTCGACTTCGGTGATTGCCTTTTTGGGCGAATGACTGGAACTAAGTTGGAAAAAACAAGTTTGCCGCCTGGACGTCTAGTTCCGTCACCCAGATTGGCACACCTGCTTGCGCCAGCAGGTCAAGGCGTTGCTATATAGAAAACGAAGGGAGGTAAGAGTCAAACGCTAATTTTAACCACGAGTAACGCTCTGTCGCTAGTCGTCTTTGGTGTTCCACTCAGCAATGAATCGCGCAAGATGTTCTCATGGATGGAGAGCCAGTTGCTAATTTCTGTGGTTGGTTGTGAATGGTTGTTGTTGTTGTTGTTGTTTTTGTTGTTGTTGTTGTTGAGCATAGCCTACTAATTTACTTAGTTAATATAATGAACTGTAATGTTTGAGATGTCTTTTAATACTGGAAATTTACTATAGATGTAGCCTACTGTGTACTTGTTTTATCTATGTATGTATTGTCTTAATGTTTCATACCGATCAGCAATTGTATGTCATAATTTCTCTGTTGAGATAATAAAGTATTCTTGAACTTGAACTTAAAAATAGTACTTCATAAAAGCTTTTGTTACTAATAGATCCACCGACCCGTTTGCGCTCCACGTATAGACTTAGCTGCAGTACAATCGAATGCTTGATTGTGTTTTATTTGTAATTTTATACAGTGTGTACTGACTGTCTTGTTGATATTAGATTGAAGATTTTATTCAAACATGTTCGGCATGTGTTCTTCGGACATGAACTTTCGTCGTCACAGCTTACAGGACTCTTTAAGTTTTGTCTAATCTCAAGAATAACTGGACCGAAATCCTTCATGTTCACTTTGCGAATATTTTATATACTGTTAAGCATAGTAAATCATTCTTATTTGTATTTTGTCAAAGATCAAGGTCATTTGGGTTCACCATTATTTACACACGTGTTGCGCTGTATTGATCACTGTTTTGTTTGCACATTACATTTAGATCGTGGTCTATCTAGCGAGCACTGTGGCCGAGTGGTCTAAGGCGGGGGCTAACATGCCTTGTCCGCAGGTCAGAAAACAATGTCGCCTGACATGTGTGGGATCGATGCAGCATCTGGACGTTATGTTTCTCCGAATATTAGTTATTTTCGACTCGAGGGGTTTTCTCCGAGTACTCCGGTTTTCTCCGCCAGCAGCATTTCAGAAAAACCCAACTAATATTAGGTAGGTTGAGTTTGGGCGCGCTGCCCGCTGCTATTACTCCTTTCCCAGGGTAGGCAGCCCAGAATTTCCTTATTAAAAAGGGACAATAAAGTGTCTCAAAACATTAAAACAAAATAATTTCATGTTTTAGTTTTGCTTCGTTATGATAAAGACTGGTCACAACACTGTAATCGCCGCCATTTAAATAAGGTTATTTCCATTCGCTCGTCAAACGCCTCGCATTAATTTAGGGCCTGGTCAAGTAATGACGCACACGAAACACAGAAGTAGCATAGAGTTCATTTATTCGTAGTCAAAGAACATTCACGAAAGATGTCAACGTCTCATAATAATACGTATGTGTGTGTGTGTACATACCAGTATGGGGACAACTAATTTCTGTATACGTGAATAACTACTTCTTGTGTCAGACGATGTGTGGTAAAATACTGCGAAAAGAAAGAAACATAAAAACAAGAAACATTAGCAAGTGTACCAAACAATGTATCAAAAACCCTTATTCACGCAAGATACAATCAAAGCAATGAGACGGAAAGAATACACATACTGCAGGACAACTTAGAGACAAATACTTTAGTTGATTTCAAAGGACAATTTAGCTAAGGTTACGTGGAACCAAGCCAGAACAAAACGAAGGAACAAACGCTTTATGTTCCTTTAACTTGCACGACGATTAGGCTACGTTTATTCGTTCAAGCCTCAAAAACAATTGGCGCAAGACAATTTGACTATGCTCATCTAACATTAGTCAATTCAATAATACAAACAATTCGGCTACGTTCACCCAACGAGCCTCGGTACGATGCCTAAACTAGGAAATACTCGTCGATGACCTAGCTCAGTAAAACATTTATAAATGAATTAACATACGTAAACATTTAACAACATATTCTAGGAAATACACCTGAAGTCCCAAAACGTATCTATCTACGTTGGCATAGACAAAGCAGCAAAGCTTTAAGGAAAAACGCTATAAATACCCAAGTGGGTTAACATTTCGAATAAGGACCGATAATTCGACACAAAAGCTGTATTTTCATTAAAGACCAAAACAGTTATCTTATTCGTCAAAACTTAGTCCGACAAATTGTGACGACAATTATCTTTAATCAAGCCAAAACGTTCAGCATAATCAGCGCACTATGACTGACCACAAGCTAAAAACAAATAAACTTTACTTGTCCTTATTTACAAGGCCTGAACAAAGTGTTCACCTCAATAATTCTTCTGACAAACAGGTTCCAAGCAAAACGAATTCTATTAAGCATTAGAAAATCAAAAGAATATCAGAATCAAATCAATTTGCAGAAAAGGCATAAAATGAGTCACTAAAACGAGAAAATCATAAAGGTCATAATCATTTGCACAAATCAACAAAAACATAAACATATGCAAAACGCAAAATAACTATAAGTACCTTATGACCGCTGTAAGACGTTTGGAAACCACACAGATCCAAAAAGGCGACAACAACGTCTGGTACCAAAGGCAGATAAAATAAAAGCTTCCACAAAACTCTACAAATCGTGAACATCACATTTAAACTATCTTTCAAAACAGGTGAATACAACTTTTATATCATATAGAACTAAAAACGACGCAACCTTCTCTCAGACCCAGCAATCTAACTAACCAGAAAAGAGTTGACACAAACTTATATATGCGTTACTACCAAAACCAGTCTTGCGTCATAATCTCGATCTCATGAGAAAAAATACGCAAACAATATTTATAAACGAAACACAGTTCACCAATAATATTTAAACTCATATCAAAACTCTGCACGCTTTTGCCACTGACTTGTGAGAGCAATAGATCCGGAGAGAGGGTGAGAGAGGGGGGAGAAACACGACAATCACAAAGAGAAGAATCACGACAAACACATAGAGGGGTAAGAAAGACAGGCACCAAAAACAAATGAAAGGAAATAAATGAACAGTCCAGTCATAAAACCAAAAAGATGCGTCGGGTTGGCCAATGAGGTGATGATACGTCTTGTCAGTCAAAATCAATAAAACCAAACCAAAGAAAACGATAGAAAGAAGAAGCAACATGCAGTGGGGAGGAAAAAGAGGACAGATAAACGGAGGACACTTTACACACCAAGAAAGTACATGATATCACAAATAACAGACTCTCTCTCTCTAGATCAATAGCCCATATTTGTTTCAAAAATTATCTAATTATATAAATTGATCACGCATGACTCATAGGCATGCACACACCCGGCCTTAATTATGTCCAGATAATTAAAACACTTGAAATCAATAACATTAACATTTCTACAATCACACCAGGAGGCGTTATTGGTACAACAACCAAAAAATACATGCAGCATTCAGCTTTCAATCAATCAATTCAATCGTTCGTAGCGATAGTTGTGGCCATGTTCTGGTTACCTCCTCCTCTGCTGTCATTCACTCGCTTGTCATCTCTTCGGCCGGCATTTTCCCCACCATCTCGTTTTATGTACACAAAGTTCTTCTCGTGTAGGCATGTGGGATGTTTTTTGTTACAAATCACGCACACCTCTCTGTTGTCACACTGACGCGATTTGTGCTCCTTACTTATCAGGCAGCCAAAGCAGAGGTTTGATTTCAAAATGAAAGTCCTTTTCTCAGCAACGGGCTTCTTGGCGAAAACTTCACACTGACCCAGGTTATGGCTTGTTTGGGTACAGAATTCGCAGAAGGAGGAAGTCTCCGACCGGGTAGACAGGGCATTCTTCTTGGACGGCGCGCTGAGTGTGTTGGGCGATGTGACCCTTGTAGACGTAGGAGGGAAAGCTCCGGAGCCGAATACTGGGTCGTTGCTAATATCGGCTTCCTGTGTCACAAAGTTTACAAGTTCAGCGAAATTGGGGTACCTTTCGTGTTCGATCTTTGTCCGGGACACGTTCCGGCACCAGCGGTGTACCATCCAGTCGGGGAGTTTGCCGATAATACGTTTGAGGTATTGGGCGTCGTCTAAGATCCCTAATCCTCCTACCTCCTTGGCTGCAACGGCACACTGCTGAAGAAAATCCGCAAGCCGTCTAAGTCCCAAGTAATCTCGGCTTTTAACGTTGGCCCACTCGTCCAACTTTGTTCTGAAAGCTTGTGAAACCACGTAACTGTTGCCGTACCTCCTTTCCAGAACTGACATTGCCTTGTCGTAGGCCTCGGGTTCGCTCAGCAGGAAGAATCCAGCCACGGCGTCCTTCGCTGTTCCTCCCAGGTAGCGCTGGAGATACAGGAGTTTCTCGCCCGATGCTATCCTCTGTCGTTGAATCAGAAAAGAAAAGGCAATCTTCCAGGTTGGATAGAGGAGCGGGTCGCCGTGGAAGATAGACGGTTCTTGCATGGGAAGTCTATTCAGCAGGAGAGCGTCCGAAAGCGTTTGGGCAGTGAGTCTGTGAAGGTGTACTGCATCTGGAGCGGAGCTGGAACAGATCTGGGTTCCTCATAAGACGACGGGTAAATACCTCTGGGTGCCGCAAGGCGATCAAAGTCAATGTTCGTGGGACCATTCTCTGGAACACCTACTCTGGGGAGGTGACACGAGGTGGGGGAGTACATAGGACCATCAGGGCTCGGCACGAAAATCTTTGCTTCAGTGCTCAAATGTCTCTCTGCAAAGTGTACAGAGCGGAGAGGGAGGGGTTGGTAGGTGGAAGGCATGGGGTCCGCTGGTGCGGACAGATAAGCATGCCTCTCCTGCTGCTCTGGAATCTCCGGAGGCCTGTGTTGACGGTCAGCGTGCAGGGTGTCGAAGTTGCGAGCAGCAACTGTGTCGAGATGTGCAGAGAGGCGATGACCCTCATACGATGCACTCGGGAAGACACCGGGGTGCTGCCAGGGTATCGATATCTGGTGATAACGAGGCGACATCCGAGGAGAGGACGCGAAAGAGTACACGGTCGTGGTGGTGGTCGTTGTAGAGATGCGGGCCATGTACCTGACGCAATCAAAGGAAGCGTCAACGGTCGCCGTAGTGCCCACTCCCCTCCCGTGGCTCTCCAGGCGAGCGGTAGCGGGGGGAATGAAGAGGGCGTGGCTTCCGACGGGGTCATCATTCACGACCCTGACGGTAGCAGAAGTCGTGAAAGCGGGAACGGCGTCTCCGTCCTCCCCGAGAGCGGAAGCTGAAATGATGGCGGCGGCAGCTCTGTCTACGGTAGCCTTCGAAGTCACCGTGGTGATGGCAGCAGGGTGGCCCATGGAGGGCTGGTCCTGTCCGGGCTGATGTTCCACGGCAGCATCTCCTCTTCCTCCTAACATGCTAGTGTTTGTGACTATCGGGGAGGGAGTTGCCTGTGGGGCAGCTAGTGTAGTCGATGTGGGAGACTGAGGGTGAAAGTGAGTGTTAAGCAGATTTACCGGGGGGAGAAAGGGAGGATTCTGAGGGTGAGCATCAGCTTGTTCTAGTACGCTTAGCATGGCTGCATTAGTTTTTATCTCAATGTCTGCTCTGAGTAACTCTAGCTGTCTAACACTTTCTCTCTTCCTTTTCTCGAACTGCATTTTAGCTCTAGCTTCTGCTATCTTTCTGGTAGCCTGTTGATCGGCCTCTTCTCTCTTTCTAGCAGCTTCTAGTCTTTTTCTAGCAGCCTCTTGTTCGACCCTAGTAGCCTCTTGATTGGCCTCTTCTCTCTTTCTAGCAGCTTCTTGTTCGACCCTAATAGCCTCTTGATTGGCCTCTTCTCTCTTTCTAGCAGCTTCTTGTTCGACCCTAATAGCCTCTTCCTCAACCCTAGTAGCCTCTTGATCTGCAATTCTTTTCCACTCTATAGCCTGTTCCTCAGCCACTCTGGCACTCTCCTGTTCGTCTAGCTCATCTATCAGTCTCACGTGTTCGCTTTCTAAAGCTAGGCCTGCGCGTCTAGCACTGAGAGAAGCGGCCTTCATCCTACCTCGAGTTTGAGGGAAGCTGTGGAGATTATGCTAGAATTAGCTGACGACCTAACGGAAGATCCCTTAGACGAAACACTGGCGTCTCTTTTCTTGGTCGATCGGTGGCTAAACGCTTTGCTACTATGATGCGAACTAGTTCTTGTAAGAACTTCAACAGTCCCTTTGTTCACGGCACGCACTATGTTAGATATAACCTCTTGGGCTTGCATCTGAGCATTCTCCCAGTCTTCTAACGTCACTTCACCACCGCCTAGCTTAACTAGCTTCTCTTGAATTTCTCCGAGTTCACTGCGCATCTGAGAAATCTGCACTCTTGCCCTTGCTAGTTTTTCTAGATTGGGTTCGTCTTTGCCCAATTCTTTCACTGCCGTAGCAATAGCCTTCACCAGCAGAGACCTTTGTGACCGAAAGAGTTCTGTCTTTATTTCAATGTTATATGCTTTGCCTTTCTCAGTAGGTATGGGTTCGCGTTTGGATCTAGTGACATCTTCCGGCTGTACTGGTATCTCAGTCTCTGTTTCACCATCTTCTACCTCATCTTTCGACTCGTGTTTCACAGGGGAGACTATTTCCTCTTCTATCTCTTCCTTATCCATGTTAAGATCAATGTTCAGTTCTTAGTATTGCAAGGCGTGGCCAAAACGAAGAAAGTTATATTCTTCCCGGAAGCTGGTTATTCATTTAAAGACACCTGAGTAAGGCTTAGCGAAACTGGTTAAAGAGTAGTTGCTGGGTCTAGGTTGGTCGCAATTAAAACAGAATAAAAGTCTTGTTGTCTAAATGCTTGTTTGAGCAACAACTAGCAGACAATGATTATTCTTGTTTACGATATTCGTCTACAAAGTCATATTCAAAACGTACTGCAGGAACCGAGCGAGAGAAAACTCTCCCACAAATTGTAATAAGTCCTAAATTCAAAGGGGGGTGACGAGAGGCTCTAAGTATTTTACTGTAATCGCCGCCATTTAAATAAGGTTATTTCCATTCGCTCGTCAAACGCCTCGCATTAATTTAGGGCCTGGTCAAGTAATGACGCACACGAAACACAGAAGTAGCATAGAGTTCATTTATTCGTAGTCAAAGAACATTCACGAAAGATGTCAACGTCTCATAATAATACGTATGTGTGTGTGTGTACATACCAGTATGGGGACAACTAATTTCTGTATACGTGAATAACTACTTCTTGTGTCAGACGATGTGTGGTAAAATACTGCGAAAAGAAAGAAACATAAAAACAAGAAACATTAGCAAGTGTACCAAACAATGTATCAAAAACCCTTATTCACGCAAGATACAATCAAAGCAATGAGACGGAAAGAATACACATACTGCAGGACAACTTAGAGACAAATACTTTAGTTGATTTCAAAGGACAATTTAGCTAAGGTTACGTGGAACCAAGCCAGAACAAAACGAAGGAACAAACGCTTTATGTTCCTTTAACTTGCACGACGATTAGGCTACGTTTATTCGTTCAAGCCTCAAAAACAATGCGCAAGACAATTTGACTATGCTCATCTAACATTAGTCAATTCAATAATACAAACAATTCGGCTACGTTCACCCAACGAGCCTCGGTACGATGCCTAAACTAGGAAATACTCGTCGATGACCTAGCTCAGTAAAACATTTATAAATGAATTAACATACGTAAACATTTAACAACATATTCTAGGAAATACACCTGAAGTCCCAAAACGTATCTATCTACGTTGGCATAGACAAAGCAGCAAAGCTTTAAGGAAAAACGCTATAAATACCCAAGTGGGTTAACATTTCGAATAAGGACCGATAATTCGACACAAAAGCTGTATTTTCATTAAAGACCAAAACAGTTATCTTATTCGTCAAAACTTAGTCCGACAAATTGTGACGACAATTATCTTTAATCAAGCCAAAACGTTCAGCATAATCAGCGCACTATGACTGACCACAAGCTAAAAACAAATAAACTTTACTTGTCCTTATTTACAAGGCCTGAACAAAGTGTTCACCTCAATAATTCTTCTGACAAACAGGTTCCAAGCAAAACGAATTCTATTAAGCATTAGAAAATCAAAAGAATATCAGAATCAAATCAATTTGCAGAAAAGGCATAAAATGAGTCACTAAAACGAGAAAATCATAAAGGTCATAATCATTTGCACAAATCAACAAAAACATATGCAAAACGCAAAATAACTATAAGTACCTTATGACCGCTGTAAGACGTTTGGAAACCACACAGATCCAAAAAGGCGACAACAACGTCTGGTACCAAAGGCAGATAAAATAAAAGCTTCCACAAAACTCTACAAATCGTGAACATCACATTTAAACTATCTTTCAAAACAGGTGAATACAACTTTTATATCATATAGAACTAAAAACGACGCAACCTTCTCTCAGACCCAGCAATCTAACTAACCAGAAAAGAGTTGACACAAACTTATATATGCGTTACTACCAAAACCAGTCTTGCGTCATAATCTCGATCTCATGAGAAAAAATACGCAAACAATATTTATAAACGAAACACAGTTCACCAATAATATTTAAACTCATATCAAAACTCTGCACGCTTTTGCCACTGACTTGTGAGAGCAATAGATCCGGAGAGAGGGTGAGAGAGGGGGGAGAAACACGACAATCACAAAGAGAAGAATCACGACAAACACAGTTAGAGGGGTAAGAAAGACAGGCACCAAAAACAAATGAAAGGAAATAAATGAACAGTCCAGTCATAAAACCAAAAAGATGCGTCGGGTTGGCCAATGAGGTGATGATACGTCTTGTCAGTCAAAATCAATAAAACCAAACCAAAGAAAACGATAGAAAGAAGAAGCAACATGCAGTGGGGAGGAAAAAGAGGACAGATAAACGGAGGACACTTTACACACCAAGAAAGTACATGATATCACAAATAACAGACTCTCTCTCTCTAGATCAATAGCCCATATTTGTTTCAAAAATTATCTAATTATATAAATTGATCACGCATGACTCATAGGCATGCACACAACACCGTCAAGGAAATTAAAATTCACAAAATTTTGAAAACGTATTTTTTGGCTATTTGTGTGATTGTCTGGAAAAACATTTGAACGGTTTGCCATCTTGTTTCCGTCCCTCCACTAGATATTATATGGAAACACTTTAAAATAGTCAGAAATAGTACGATGCGCGCCATATTTCAAAAACCACTAAACAGCTTTTCGTGCCATCATCTTTGGTCTAGCGCAAATGTCACGGTCGCTTGGGAGGGTGGGGAGGAGGGTGGGAGGGGATGTTTCCTAAAAGGGTTCTGCTCTGTGTCTCCAAAACGCCTTATCCGAGTTTTAATACACAGGTACTTCAACTCAAGGCCAATCACTCTGTGGCAAGCCGGTTGTTGGCCAGTCAGTCGATCGCTCTGAATTTCACTTTATCAAGAATGGTTGAATCGATTGCAATTTGTTTGGAGCTATTTTATAAAGACGTTTTGCAGTGGGTGGTCTCTTTCAAAATGGGCTGAACCCATTTAGATTATAGTTTGCTCGTTGAACCCATTTAGATGATAGTTTGCTCGTATGTAATATAGATAGTGGCCCGTTATTCCATTGCTTTTATTTGACGTTTTTAGGATAAAGCTATGTGTATGTGCCTCGAAATGCATTTGAATGGATAATCATCTTAATAACTTTTATTTTTAAATATCCTAACAAATAAAGGTTTAAGGCAGAAAAATAGTACTTCATAAAATCTGACGTTACTAATACTCGCATAATCCAACGTCTCAAATGATCTCCTATTGGCTATAGGGCTCCCCCCGGGGCTAGGAGCCTAATTTGATATTTGGTGTTTCGTCGTTTGTTTGTTTAATAAAAGGACAAAGTTCCGACCCGTTAGTGCTCCACATGGGGTTTAAGCGAAAGAATAATAGGCTTAGTTTTTTTTTTTGTGTGATTTCATAATAATGGTGTATAATATTGACTGTCTTTGTTGATAAAAGTTTGAAGATGGCTTATTGTCCTCCATTCCAATAACATGTTCGACAGTTGTGCTTCGGACATGAGCTTTCTCCATGGATTTAAACTGTTTACATATGACGCCTTCGCAAAAATAAACGGGAACGAATATAATTTCAATAGAACATCTGTTACTGTGCAAGTCTAATAAATTATCTGTCCGGCCGCGGTAGCTCAGTGGTAGAACGTAGACCCAGGTTCGAATCCCGTGGTAGGCAAGATAATTGTGGCCATTTTTGCCGTTTCACTTAGTACTGGGATTGCTCTGGTGGTTCAGCGTCTGTCATATCACCAACGGTGGGTGTAGACGGAAACTTCGATGTTCGTTCAAATGAGCTCACTCTTTCTTTATGAAGTATGCAAGGGTTATCTTATGCGTTTGGTGTTGGTTTCTGTGTATGACTTTATCCATCACCTCAATTCCCACTGTCGCTGTCTTTGTCCTTTGTTCTTTCTTGTTCCTATTCTCTTCTATCAATCTGCTATACTATCTTCTTCTTCGCCAGACCAGTCACCTACCTTTTTCCTTCAAAAAACCCTTTCGGGACAAAACACCTCATTTGTTTGTGAGATCTGTTGGATCAGCTTGGGAGGCAGGGAGGCACGGTGGACCTAATGGTAGAGCTTTGGCATGCGGATCTGAAGGTACCGGGTTCGAGCCCAGGCCGGGGCATTGTATTGTGTCCTTGGGAAAGACACTTTACTCCCGTTTCCTACTCCTTCGGATGAGAGTATAAACCGAGGTCTAGTCTAGTGTGTGTCGCATACATTCCATCATAACGGACTTTAAAGATCCTGACGCTCATGTCCTAGACGGGTGAGTGCCGGTGACAAGAACACACCCAGCATGCACCTAGGTCCTTCTCCCCTATCCCTTGTTGCCCAGGATTGTGATCAGTTGTCTGGTGCGTTATTACGGTGCGCTCAAAAGCTGCAAGTTGGCGCCTCGGGCGGCTTGAGTTAGATCCTGTATCGGCCAGCGCCTTGAGCAGCTCTTGAGCTGATAAAGCGTTATATAAGAACGATTAAATAATAAATAAATAAAATAAACATTGGACGCTTTCTGCCAAGTGGTCGCTTGCGCTTCCTATGATGTTATTATTTGGCAATGTAGGCATTTTATATGTATGTGTTTTGTTGTTGTTTTGTAATGATGTTTGTATTCTGTTTTGTTTTTGTAAACGGGGGTTCGATAAATTAGAGTATAACCTCAACGTCCCCTGCGTGTGATGCCTTTATTGTAAAGTGACCGGCTGGTGGAGTGCGTTCAGTGATACCACTAGAGTTGTTTCGGCAGATCTTTTATGCGGATCAGGGGTGAGTCGTCTTTCAGCGAAGTTGTGGTCTTGATTTTGTGGTCCTGATTCGGCTCTTTGCAGTTCGCTGGACCCTATAAGCAATGAATAACAAACATCCCCCCCCCAACCCCGGATATAGGCCTATGTATGTTGTGTGGGTACAAATCTCATTCACTGATTTGTTTCGCATTTTTACTTTTATGTCGGCATTAGAAGTGCACCCTCCCCCCTCCCCATTGTACTGCTAGACTAAATCAATCTTTTACATTACATTACACGGTTAATGCTTTAGGTCCAGCGGATTCTTCCGAGCCAAATCAGGACCAGAGAAGT
The DNA here is from genome assembly GCA_036898135.1 of Oncomelania hupensis. Lineage (NCBI taxonomy): Eukaryota > Metazoa > Mollusca > Gastropoda > Littorinimorpha > Pomatiopsidae > Oncomelania > Oncomelania hupensis. Next base: position 9,645,254 of record CM072513.1, on the reverse strand, counting down.
GAAAGAGGACTCACTCCTGATCCGCATAAAAGATCTGCCGAAACAACCCTAGTAGTAACACTGAAGACAATGTACCAGCCGGTCACTTTACAATAAAGACATCCCACGCAGGGGACGCTGACGCTATACTCTAATTTATCGAGCCTTCTTTTACAACAACAACAAAAAGAATACAAACATCAGTATATAATATCAACAAAACACATACGTATAAAATGCCTACATTGCTAAATAATAACATCATAGGAAGCCCCAGAGACCATTTGGCAGAAAGCGTCCAATATTCCCATGCTGATCCAACAGACCTCATACACAAATGAGAAGTATTGTCCCGGAAGAGTTTGCAAGAAAAAAGGTAGGTGGCTGGTCTACTAGAGAAGAAGAAGATAGTATAGCAGATTGATAGAACAGAGTAAGAATGAGAAATAACAAAAAAGAAAGACAGCAACAGTGGGAATTTAAAGCACTAAATTTCCAGAAAGTGGGGATACTATTTATACTGAAACCCCCGGCACCCTCGCGGGGGGAATCAATCTTTGAAAATGCGAGTGTCTGGAAATCGTTTTGAATGACTTGCCATCTTGTTGGTCTTGTTCTCTTAGCCTGTTTTAACACAAAACGGGCGAGTTGGCGTTTACAACATGTAGGCGAAACGCGATTAGGCGAAACGAGAGTTGGCGAGACGTGGCGCACCGGTTTTTAGTGCCAGTGGTATAGCGTTCGTGTCACATAATTAGATGTATGTGTAGAACCAGCCACGAATCACATCCACCAATAATAATAATAATAATAATAATAATAATAATAATAATAATAATAATAATAATAATAATAATAATAATATATGATTATTATTATTATTATTAAGTTACGAGAATGTTACAGATGATTTTAGCATTCACCCTTTTGCCCCGAGCACGTCTTTGTGCGCCAAATAAGTCTGCATTGAGTTAGAGTGGATAGCCTTTTGCCGCTCGTTACTTCCCTTGACTTCTTCGCGCGAATTCACACTTTTCTGCTATCCTATGCACCAACGGGAATCCCCTCAATGAAACATACTTCCGTTTTTTTCTCCGCGTATTTTAGTGAGTTATTTCCAAATATTCAAGAACAATAACATGTGTCACTGGCCACCAGTATCGTACCCTCACATTTTTTTTTGTTTTGCTGCAGTTTATTATCCCTTTCTATCGCCAGTGGCGCGCCAAAACCCTACCTACCTAACATTATTTGTGAATTTTTGAAAAATATTCGGAAAAACATAACGCCCAGATGCTGTCTCGAACCCACACCTGTCAGGCGCCATTGGTTTCTGGCTTGTGGACAAGGCAAGTTAGTCCCTCCTAGCCCACTTGGCCACAATGCTCGCCTAACATAGTCAACTACTTCGTGTTTTGTGAAGGTTGCGACGGCGAAGCTATGGAAAACTACAAGAGTCTTCAGGTCCTGTTTCACTTTCTGTCGATGATCGACGCACCTCCGAAATCGCCACAAATACAGGTCTCTACGATTGTTTTTTTGCATCCTTTCACTGAGCATGTACTTCCTCCACCGTTTTTATACTTATCCCACTCGTTTTCTGGCTCTAACAATCGTCGTTTTCGGCAATTTGCCATATTTAAAAGTCACGCATCAAACTTTGATAAAAGCAAAACAAGCCAGACCGGAACTTGGTTTCATTCTAACCTCGTTTTACTTTATAATGGCGATACACACGAGTTTTTATGAGAGGTGCCGGAAAGTTGTGAATAGTTCAGTCCCCATAGTGTGGAGCCGAAACGGTGACTGTGACGGTGGGTTCTATTGGTGCCGGGCTCTGCACAATGGAATGCTATTACCCACTCGTCTTTCGTCTGCGGGGATCGGCTAGTTAGATCGCCCTATGACTTAATCTTAATACATTTATTTATTTTGCCCGGTCTGTTTGTGGATATGTTTAAAGAGATAGGGAGAAACGTGTAAAGGATTCACTGACACACTAGCTCTTGCACGGCTATGAAACATAGGTAATCCAGCCACTTGTTAACAGTAAATATCCCACATTTTTTTCCCTCTACTCCATACTAAATAATCTAATCACTACATTAACTTAAATGTCCAAAACGTAACACAGCTAGGATTAACCTAACAGTCTAAAATTCACTTCGAGTGGTTCATAGAATGGGTAGATCTTTGATGGATCTATTCTGCCACTGTTCTCGATATTTGCTACTGTCTCATCATTGGGCTGTTTGTTCTTTTTGGCCTAGTGTTCTTTTCCGGAAGAGTGGACTACCGCACAGTCCCTATAGATCAGTGTTCGTGCACTTGTTCTATGGACTTAGCTTCGAGGTGCGGTGCTGTTGTCTCCTCGTCTTGTTTGTTGACTACTGAGCTCTTGGAGCTCAGTGCTCTCTGCTCACTTACAGGCCGCGTGTCTGGGATGACTCTCTGTGGGGTCTACCTCCTGCCGCGGACCAAGCCTGCTCGTCTGCAAAACATAAGACGAGTTTCTGCAACGCCTTGCTTACAAAGGGTGTGCAGAGCGTCTCACTGTTGGCAGAAACAGCCATCAGCGAGATCGCTCCACTTATACAGATAAGCGACGAACAATCTTCTATGTCCGTGGTCCACTGGAATCTCCAACAATGTGATACAATGGCTCCTATATATTTGAAACTATGCACTGCGTTGAGGGATTGGCCTTGGACTTTGATGTCCATGTTAATGCCATTGCTGCTGTTGGTCATCATTTTCGTCATCTCTGCACTTATTTTCATTCCATAGACTCTGGAGGTGGTGTCAAGCCTCTGAACCAGCTGTTCAAGTTCTTGTTCCTCTCCAGCTAATCAATCAATGTCATCCGCAAAACGAAGGTTGGAGATTCCTCTACCCCCTATGATGACAGTGAATTCGTGATCTACAAGGGCATCTGACAGGATGCGATCTAGGAAGGTGTTAAAGAGTGTTGGATTGGGTAGGCATCCTTGACGCACACCGATTGTTGTTCTGAACCAGTTTCCGAGGGCGCTGTTGTGGAGGACTGCACTGGTAGCCCTGTCATACAGACTTTTGATGACTTCAATAATTATAGGGCTGATGTTGTACACCCTCATGGTTGCCCACAGAGCTGCATGCCAGACTCGGTCAAACGCTTTCTTGAAGTCTACAAACACATGATATAGATGTTGTTGGTGCTGTAGGTATTTCTCGCAGATTATTCTGAGGTTGAAAATCTGTTCAGTGGTACTTCGCCCTGCCCTAAGTCTGTATATGGGTGCGCAAGCTGCGGGTCCTTTTAGAGGAAACCGGCCTATTGCATTAGAATAAATTAGATTGGATTATATTGGATTACCCCACTTTTATTAAACAATGCTGAATTATAGCTGAAACCTCAAATATCTTCTTCCAAAGATAGGCTTAGACCTAATTTTATTTAGATACAGAAAACACATTCAATGGGCTTGCAGGACGGATCGATTCATTTCTAAAGAAGAAACCGATTACTCAATTTTATGTGTAAGCACAGAGTTGTCCCATGCCTCCGTTGAGGTCAGTGTATTTATGTACCATAGAAAAACAGCCCCAAAAGGCAAAGTGGGGTTGTCAATTAGAGCAATGAGCGCCAATTGCTTTATTTAAAATTTAACAACGATGATATAGAATGAACAACAACAACAGCAACAACAACAACAACAACACACACACACACACACACACACACACACACACACATTTAGCCTGTCACACTGTTAGGTCATTGGGACTATCAATCACTTTCCTACCACGCCTTAGGAGTCATAAAAGTTTGTGGTTACGGGCTTATAAAGGGGGCTAGCTCTGCTCAGCTCAGACAGAGCAACATTTCAGTTGTTAAAAACATCATGGCGTCTGCAAAGTCCCTTCCGTTGTTCGTCCTCTTAGTCGTCGGCATTCTAGTGACGGAAATGACGTCATTAGCCATCCGCGAAGAGCCATCCGAAGTGGACACGATTACAACGGTACACATTTATTTTATTTATTTATTTATTTATTTATTTATTTATTTATTATTATTATTATTATTTATTATTATTATTATTATTATTATTATTATTATTATTATTATTATTATTATTATTATTATTATTATTATTATTATTATTATTATTAAATTTGATTAGTTCGCGGGTTAGTTGGTTATTTCAATTGTTTGTTGGTTGCATGTTTTCTTATTTAAGCCTATTTGTCTAGATTAGCCTGTGTTCGAGCAATCGGGTGGTGATGGATATGATGTTGACGATGACGACGACCATGATGATGATGATGATGATGATGATGATGATGATGATGATGATGATCGATTCAGCCCCGCTGCTTGAATCTGTAACTGGAATTCATATCCACGGAGCCCGTTCATTCAGTAACAAGGCAGTAGTCGTCGTTATAACCTTTTTCAATAGTATTCAGCAAATAACGCAAACAGCAACTGCAATCATAAATTATCTTTTAAAATACACCTTCCGTACGCAAAAAGCGCTTCTTTTGACACTCTCTCTACATTGTATATTAGCATTACAGATTTTACATTACATTTAGGCCACTCTAAAAAAAAGACTTGACTTGACGGCACTTACGGAGAATTCCCTCTGTGAGGGTGCCGGGGGTTTCTGTATAAGCCCCTACATAGTGCTTTAAATTCCCACTGTGGCTGTCTTTCTCCTTAGTTCTTTCTCATTCCTATTCTGTTCTATCAATCTATTATACTTCTTCGCTAGACCAGTCACCTACCTTTTTTCTTGAAAACTCTTCCGGGACAAAACTCCTCATTTGTGTGTGAGGTCTGTTGGATCAGCTTGGGAATATTGGACGTTTTCTTCCAATGGTCACTGGGGCTTCTCATGACATAATTATTTGGCAATGTAAGCCCTTTATATGTATGTTTGTTTATAATGATATTTGTATTCCATTTTGTTTTTGTAAACGGGTGTTCGATAAATTAGAGTATAGCCACAGCGTCCCCTGCGTGGGATGCCTTTATTATAAAGTGACCGGCTGGTGGAGTGCCTTCAGTGTTACCACTAGGGTTGCTTCGGCAGATCTTTTATGCGGATGAGGTGTGAGTCCTCTTTCAGCCAAGTTGTGGTCTTGATTTTGTGGTCCTGATTCGGCTCTTTGCAGTCCGCTGGACCCTGTAAGCAATGAATAACTAACTAACATCATTTGTGGTTTTATCGGGCGGATAGTCTAGATCTATAAGATCGCCTTTAGTACAAAGGATCGATAGAATATTTTGTCTTTTACATGGACAACTGTCGTAAGTAGTCCGTGTAAGTATTCGTACGACATTCATATTCCACGCTTTGCTAGTAACATTGCCATCTGTGTTTGGTCAATTACCGTGCAATATTAGTTTTAGCCACACGCTCCCTGCCCAAGGATAATACAAGACACTTGTAGAAATCGATAGACATAATCTTATAGCCATATACGTATCAATGATTGTTGTAATTGACTGTCATGTGTTTTTCCACCTTTAGTGTAAGTACAAAGGGAAAACGTACCAGGACAGGGAGCATTTTCTACCTAATGGGTGTAACATCGTGTGTTACTGCTTGCAAGGAACTGCTGCCTGTTTTAATCGTATTTTTGACTGTGATGCCACGTATCCTTGCATTGACCCACAACCTTCTGATGACCAGTGCCTGGGCCTCCCTTGCCAATGCCGCAACGGTAGGTGAAAACAAATTTCCATTACAGCGTTTTGGTATAATATTAGTTACACATATGTACTTTTGACAAAACCGTGGACTGGTGTCCCCGTTGGGGTGCCGGGGGTTTCAGTATAAATGGTATCCCCACTTTCTGGAAATTTAGTGCTTTAAATTCCCACTGTCGCTGTCTTTCTCATTTGCTCTTTCTCATTCCTGCTCTGTTCTATCAATCTGCAATACTATCTTCTTCTTCGCTAGACCAGTCACCTACCTTTTTTCTTGAAAACTCTTCCGGGACAAGACTCCTTATTTGTGTATGGGGTCTGTTGGATCAGCTTGGGAATATTGGACGCTTTCTGCCAGGTGGTCACTAGGGCTTCCTATGATGTTATTATTTAGCAATCTATGTATCTTATATGTATGTGTTTTGTTGATAATTTATAATGATGTTTGTATTCTATTTTGTTTTTGTAAACGGGGGTTCGATAAATTAGAGTACAGCATCAGCGTCCCCTGCGTGGGATGTCTTTATTGTAAAGTGACTGGCTGGTTTAGAGCTTTCGGTTTTACCACTAGGGTTGTTTCAGCAGATCTTTTATGCGGATCAGGGGTTGTCCGGTCCTGATTTGGCTCGGAAGAGTCCGCTGGACCTAAAGCAATAATCATGTAATGTAATGTAATGTGGCCTGGTGGTGCCTTTGGTTATTTGTCGGTTTTCTAGGTCCAAAGGTCGCTGGGTTCGATTCCTGCAAAAGGGCGAGCTGATGTGACTTAGGTATAAGACCTTTCAGGTCACCGAGTGTTTTTCCCGGTTCCTCCCTACCTTCAGTAATTCCTCCGTGGGAGTACCGGGGGTTTCTGTATAAATAGTATCCCCACTTTGTGAAATTGTAGTGCTTTAAATTCCCACTGTTTTGTTATTCTCGTTTGTTCTTCATTGCTCCTACTCTGTTCTAGCAATGTACTATCTTCGTCGCTAGACCAGTCACTTGCCTTTTTCTTGAAAACTCTCTCAAAACTCCTCATTTGTGTATGGGGGTCTGTTGGGTCAGCTTGGGGATATTGGACGCTTTCTGCCAAATGGTCACTAGGGCTTTCTGTGGTATTATTATTTAGCAATTTAGGCATTTTGTATGTACGTGTTTTGTTAATATTTTATAATGATGTTTATATTCTATTTTGTTTTTGTAACCGGGGGTTCGATAAATTCGAAAACAGTCTCGGCGTCCCCTGCATGGGGTGCCTTTATTGTAAAGTGACCGGCTGGTGGAGCGCCTTCGGTGTTACCATTAGAGTTGCTTCCTATCCTATCCTATCCTGTCCCATAACCCGAAGGTCGTAGGGGCACCACAGATGATCGCTTAACCAGCATACTCCATCTTTCTCTGTCCTCAGCAGCCCTCATGGCTTCGCTCAGTGTCAAACCAGTCCATTCTCGAATGTTGTCCTCCCACCTCTTTTTCGGTCTCCCCCTTCTTCTACCTCCTTGCACTGTGCCTTGCAGAATGGTCTTTGCAAGGCCTGATGATCTGGTGACGTGGCCATACCATCGGAGTTTCCGTTTCTTCACCACTGTGAGCAGGTCATCGTGTTGTCCAATGGCTTGTGTGATGGTCTGTCGGACTTCAACGTTGGTGATGTGTTGGGTATAGGAAATGCACAGAAGTCTTCTGTAGCACCTCATCTCCATGCTTTTGTATTCTTCGTTGGAGATCTGCTGTGAGGGTCCATGCTTCGCAAGCATATAGGAAGATGGAGATGACCAGAGAGCGCAGCAGTCTTACTTTGGAATGTAGACTGATGGTTCTGTCTTTCCAAATGGGCTTCAACCTTGTCAGGGCAGCAGTTGTTTGTGCGATCCTGGAGAGGACTTCCTGTCGAGACCCATTGTCTGACACAATGGCTCCTAAATATTTGAAGCTGTGCACTGTGTTGAGGGATTGGCCTTGTACTTTGATGTCCGTGTTGATGCCATTGGTGTTGTTGGTCATCATTTTGGTCTTCTCTGCACTTATTTCCATTCCATAAGCTCTGGAGGTGGTGTCAAGCCTCTGTACAAGCTGTTCAAGTTCTTGTTCCTCTCCAGCCAATCCATCAATATCATCCGCAAAACGAAGATTGGAGATTGCTCTGCCCCCTATGCTGACTGTGCCTTCGTGATCTGCAAGAGCATCTGACATGATGCGCTCTAGGAAGATGTTGAAGAGTGTTGGGGAGAGTAGGCATCCTTGACGCACACCGATTGTTGTTCTGAACCAGTTCCCGATGACGCTGTTATGGAGGACTGCACTGGTAGCCTTGTCATACAGGCTTTTGATGACTTCTATAATTTTAGGGCTGATGTTGTACACTTTCATGGTTGCCCATAGAGCTGCATGCCAGACTCGGTCAAATGCCTTCTTGAAGTCTATGAACACATGATATAGATGTTGTTGGTGCTGTAGGTATTTCTCACAGATTATTCTGAGGTTGAAAATCTGTTCAGTGGTACTTCGCCCTGCCATGAATCCTGCTTGTTCTTCAGCTATGATTTGTTCAGCTTGTGGTTTCAACCTGTTGAGTATTATTTTCAGGAGGACCTTGCTGGGATGGCTGATGAGGCTGCTTCAGCAGATTTTTATACGAATCGGAGGAGGAGGGAGGTGGGGGTGTCCTCTTTCAACCAAGTTGTGGTCCTGATGCGGCTCTTTGCAGTCCGCTGGACCCTATAAACAGTGACTAACTAACTAACTAACTAACTAACTAACTAACTAACTAACCTTCAATAATGGTATTGGATGCAGTCAATATAGAATTCCAAAAATAAAACTCGGTTTCAGCACCATTCAGTCTCCTTTTAATATGCTCAAACGTGGGAGAACATTCATTTTAATTTTTATCAAGGAACTTCTTGGACCATCACAAAAGGTTTTTAGAAAGTGAATGTATACATCATGTAGGCATTGTTGTAAGGTAAAGGTAGTCCAATAGCCTGTGGCCATAGGGGAGCGTGGATGTTGGAGATCACAGCTTAGCTTGGGCCAGCGTAATGAGGGGATGTCCATCTCTCTCCCTCGCTGCTTACCTTCCCAACCCTTAAGAGAGTAGGTACTCAGTCACAGTTGAGTCAACTGGGGGCGTTCTGGATCTGGATCTGGATCTGGATCTGGATATCCCGCCTGTTGGTGTTAATTGGCGGGTGCGCCACAGAAGCCCAGTAGCGAGTGCTCCAACCACTGCGCTATCCGACAACTCCAATGTCCACAAAGGCAATGTCTACTCTTCAAAACTCGGTTTCCTTTCCGTCGTCTAATAGCGATCGCCCTGCCTTAACACCACAAGTTTGTGACAGATGCGTGTTTGTTGCGTATGTGAGAATGTATAAAACATGTGAGCGTGAGTTCCTATCCTATCCCGTTACTCAAAGGTCGTTGGGGCACCACAGACGATCGTTTAACCAGCGTACTCCATCTTTTTCTGTTCTCAGCAACCCTTATGGCTTCGTTCAGTGTCAAACCAGTCCATTCTCAAATGTTGTCCTCCCACCTCTTTTTTTTCTGTCTCCCTCTTCTTCTGCCTCCTTGCACTGTGCCTTGCAGGATGGTTTTTGCAAGGACTGATGCTCGAGCGTGAGTTGGAAGAATACATATCGCCGCGCTTTGAGTCTAATTGGTGATTTTGGGGGGAAACGCGTAATTATCACCATCATCATCATCATCATCATCATCATCATCATCATCATCATCATCATCATCATCATCATCATGATACACATTTGCTTAATAATAATTTTGAAAGGAGATAACATTACGTACAAGTTGGTGGCTGCGTTGTTAGGTCACAAGCCTATATTTGTCCTCCGCCTTGGAAGCTGTCTTCGTTCTTTGAAAACGAAAATTACTTACAAAACCAATCACTAAAAAAAACATTATGGTAACTCATTGATACATATTTGCAGACACTCGTACACACAGCTGAAAGTCCGCATTCTGTTTTCTTCCAAAATTTGAATGTTCTTGGCGGCGATTTTGGTGGCAGAAATATTTCAGGCCACAGTTTGAGGGAAATTTGCACCACTGCTCATTTTGGGAGCTAATGAAGTAGATGTCAACACCATGACCACCATTTTCAACTCAGCTGTTACAGATGCCGCCATTGAGATCCTTGGCAAGCACCTGCCAAAGAAGAAGCCGTGAATCACACCTGAACTTTTGGACCTGTGTGATAAACGAAGGGAGATGAAAAAGAAAAAGAACACCTCACAAGGAGCTCATGCCTACCGAAAACTCAACAATAACATCCAAAAAAGGCATGCGCTCAGCAAAGCAGAACTGGATAGATGATCAATGCCAGGAAATAGAAAACAGTCTGAACAAGAACAACAGCAAGAAGGCTCTACATGTAGCATATCCAGAGAAAAAATCCTCCCAATTCTCCGAGAAGAAGTTGAGGCAGCAGTGTGTTACGTTGAAACGCGTACGAAAGTATGTCGGAAGCGCGCACGATAGATCTAATCGGTTCGATTTGCAAAGTATTCAATAATGGAGTTTATTTACCTTTGATTTGAGTTTGCATTGTTGTTAGGAAAGGCTTTGTATAACGTTGATAATTTTCGTTAGTCGATATTGTTGTAGAATCTTCTGGATCGGCTTGTTTACTATCGATCGAAGATTCGGGATAATTGTAGAAATTTGAAGGAACGATCCGGAAGGAGAAGAAATGTGTAATGACGTAAGTCAGTGATGACGATCTTTAGTTCGATTGGTGGCAGTACGTCATTTCTACCATGTACCAAATTGTTCCAGAAAAGAGAGAGGTTATTTAATCGTGTGCCGAGTTGCTGTTGAGAGATAGTAAAGTTGTTGATAGTGATTTGGAAAGTTGCTGTGAAAGTTGTTGAGTTGAGTTGAGAATTGTATGCAGTTGTTGGTGTGTGCTGAATAAAAGTGGAAAACTTCATACGTCGACTTTGTGACTTGTATGCTGTTTGGACGGGTTGCGTGAATAAACGAATCTGAGTTACACAACTATCAGGAATTCAGCATTGGGGCTGAATCAGATACTGATAGAAAACACCATCATCAAACAGAGTGTAACATTTTGGGGGCCAAGCCGGGATTCACGCCATAGCCAAGGGTTCAACTGCTACAACAAGCGAGTCAACGTTACGAGAGGCAGTCATCAAGGGTAGCCGCCAACGAGTTGCGTCGAGAGGGGCCAACATACTGGGACTACATCACCGATAGGTTCGGGTTGACTGCAAGGGCGTGTAGTCGCCGAAGAGTTGCTTCGTGAGCGAACAACAGAGCGGGACTACGTGGCTGCCGCAAGACTACGTCGAGGGACAGTCTCGGAGCTACATCGCCAGTGTTACAGAGAGCGACGAGCGGACGTCGCGTCTACTTCAGCACAGGAGCGTATACATCAACACCAGCGTGGTGCAGCGTCGCATACGACGAGGACAGCGGGGCCTGCGTCAGCGAAAGCGACTAGTGGCAAGCATCAGCGCTACTGCAGAAAGCGTGCTGTTCTAGAACAGTCTAGAAAGGTACAGCACAGTCAAGAACTTTCCAGAAAAGAACTTTCCAGAAAAGAACTTTCTTGAAAAGAACTTTCCAGAAGCATCAAGATGGCTGACTTCTGGCAGAAAGGGGTTGAACTGAATCTAAAAGGCAAGCAGCTGACGGAGTACGTCAAGTCTCAGGAGAGAATACGAGAAAGAGAATTGGAAGAGAAGCGTCTAGAAAAAGAAATAGAACTAGAACAGAAGCGTCTAGAAGTAGAAGAGCAGCGTCGCCGTGAAGAACGAGAATTAGAAGAGCAGCGTCGCCGTGAAGAAAGAGAATTAGAATTGAAGCGTCTGGAAATTGAACAGCAGCGGCAAGAAAGAGAAGAGCAGCGTAAAGAAAGAGAAGATGAGCGCAGGCGAGAGGAAAGAGAAGCTGATCGGCAGTTCCAACTAGAGTTGGCGCGCATCCAGCAACAGCAGCATGCGCCACAAGTTATCAGTGACAACACGGCTCCAAAATTGCCAGCTTTCGTCGACGGGAAGGACCAGATTGACAGTTATCTGGCGAGATTCGAAAGGTTCGCTGAAAGCTCTAACTGGCAACCTCAAGACTGGGCAATTCGACTGAGTGCACTTCTGACGGGGCAAGCTCTCGAAGTTTACACCAGACTGTCGAACGATGACGCCAAAAACTACGACGTCTTGAAAGAGGCCCTGTTGCAGTGCTACAACTTTACAGAGAAGGGCTACCGTAAACGCTTCCGTGAATGCCAGCCTAAGTCAGACGAGACGCCAAAGCAGTTTGTGGAGCGCCTGTCGTCATATCTACACAAGTGGGTGGAGTTATCAGGCGAAACGAAGTCTTACGACAGTCTCCATGACCTGATCGTGAAGAAACAATTTCTCAATGCCTGTCACAAGGACCTAGCGACCCACTTAGAAGAACAAAAGCTGCAGACGCTTAAAGATGTGACTGAGGCTGCTGAAAGATATCTCATCGCTCATGGGAAAACCCTGGGGCCACCCAGCGCGACGAAACATTTTCAGAAGACTGGAAACCATGTGAACCAGATCCAGGGGAGCCAGACGAGCCAGAGACAGACAGACTCCACGCCTCCTCCCAGGGAAGGGCATTCAAGGGGCTGTTTCACCTGCAACGCTACAGACCACAGAGCGGCTAACTGTCCTCAAAACAAAAGTAGCGGACAGCGGAACAGTACGGACAATTCAGCGGCGGGCAACCGGCAGAGGCGGTTCTCCAATCAACGGCAAACCAGTAGATCTGACCATCAAGTGTGCGGCGGGAGCGTCATTCTTCCGAGTGAGACCGAGAGCACAGCTACCCCTGCGGACGTGCAAGAGTGCATGATCGATGGCCAACTCCTCCTTGCCAACGGGAAATCCATCCCCGTCGTCGCCAGCGCAGCTGTGACCGTACAGAACATGCCTGTTTCCAAGGGACGCGTCGGAAATCATGAAGTGACTGTTCTAAGAGACTCTGGCTGCAGTGGGGTCATCGTCAGAGAAGACCTAATCGCTAAAGAACGGTTCACTGGCGATTCTAAATGGACACTCATGTCCGACAGCAAATGTGTGAAAGCGCCAGTTGCAAAAATTCATGTCAACACCCCTTTCTACATAGGCGAAGTCGAAGCGGTTTGCCTGAAGAAGCCGCTGTATGATTTGATGATCGGGAATATCGACGGCGCGAGGCGACCCGACGACCCCGATCCAGAGGGGAGTCCTGCCTCAAATCAACACGTCGAAGTTGTGGAGGAGGATCCATTGCCATTTCCCGATGGAGACCTTACAGAGCTGCTACGGGACAGTGTGGTTACTCCGGCTCAGCCCTGCCGACCAGAGATCGTCGGTGCTGTTACTACCAGGGCCCAGGCAAAGAGAGACAAGATGTCTACGCCACTGAAGGTCGCCGACAACTCCAAAGCTGCCATCGTGGACAGAGATAAGCTGATCCAGCTCCAGGAAGCTGATAGCACTTTAAACAAGTACAGGAACCGCCAAGACCACGTGACCAAAGGCAGTGGTACGGTCTATTTTGAGGTGAAGGCCAAGATCCTGTATCGAATCTTCCAGCACCCGAGGGTCAACGGATGGAAACCACTACGTCAAGTATTGGTACCGTTACCCCTAAGGCGCCAGGTGATGGAAGTAGCGCATGACTCAATCATGTGAGGTCACCTGGGTATCAAGAAGACGTCGGATAGAATCCAGGCGGTGTTCTACTGGCCAGGACTTCATGCGGACGTCAGCCGTTTCTGCCGATCGTGTGACATTTGCCAGAAGACCATACCTCGAGGAAGGGTCCCGAAAGTGCCTATGCAGAGGATGCCTCTGATCGACCGACCTTTCAAGAGGGTGGCCTTAGACTTAATCGGCGAAATAAGACCTCCGAGTGAAGAAGGTCATCGGTGGGTACTGACTTTAGTGGACTATGCGACTCGGTACCCAGAAGCAGTGCCACTGAAGAAGATTGACACTTAAACTGTAGCAGAGGCACTAGTGGACATGTTCAGTAGACTTGGAGTGCCTGAAGAAATTCTGACAGACCTCGGGACGCAGTTCGTCTCTAACTGCATGAAGGAGGTCAACAGACTGCTGAGCATCCGGCATTTGACTACGACACCCTACCATCCGATGTGCAACGGGCTTGTCGAGAAGTTCAATGCTACGCTGAAGTCCACCCTGAAGAAACTGTGCAGCGAGCAGCCCAGACAATGGCATCGCTACATCAACGCCCTACTTTTCGCCTACAGAGAAGTACCGCAGGAGTCCACCGGCTTTTCTCCGTTCGAGCTGCTGTACGGAAGAACCATCCGAGGGCCGATGCACATCCTGAAAGAACTGTGGACGAAAGAAGTAGAGACCCCAGGGGTGAAGAACAGCTACCAGTACGTGTTTGAGCTACGGGAGAAGCTGGAGCAGACTCTCGAGATAGCCAGAGAAAACCTGAAGAAGTCCCAGGACTGTGGAAAGCACTACTATGATCGTAGGGCTGTGAGCAGGAAGTTTAAACCTGGCAACAAAGTGCTGGTGCTGCTACCTACTGATCATAATAAGTTGCTGATGCAGTGGAAAGGCCCGTACGAAGTGGAGACCGTGGTGGGAATCAACGACTACAAGGTGAAGGTGGCCAGCATTCCAAGATATACCACGCCAACCTCCTTAAGCTGTACGTGGAAAGGCCATCAGAGACTGTGCACGCAGCCACAGCAGCTGTGACCGACGACAGCTTTGACAGCGAAGAACTGTTGGAACTGGGAGACTTCCACAGCAAAGAAGGCATCGATGATGTTAAGCTAGGACCAAGCTTGACGGAAGGTCAAAAGATGGAGCTCAAGGACCTTATGGGCGAGTTTCCCCACAACTTCAGCGATGTCCCTGGCTCTACAACTTTGGTCGAACACGAAGTCCACCTCACTTCGAATATCCCTGTTCGATCCAAGCCCTTCCCGATCCCTTTCAAGGCCCGTGAATCCTTGAAGAAAGACATCGATGAGATGCTGAAGATGGGCATCATCAGGGAGTCCAGTTCACCCTACGCGTCCCCTGTCGTGGTCGTGAAGAAGAAGGACGGGAGCAACAGAGTATGCATCGACTACAGGAAGGTTAATAAGATCACCGTTTTCGACCCTGAGCCGATGCCTACCGCAGCAGACCTCTTCCGCCAACTATCGGGGAGTAAAATATTCTCAAAGATTGACCTCAGCAAGGGTTATTGGCAAGTCCCCGTGCGTCAACAGGACATACCAAAGACTGCTTTCATAACTCCTGATGGGACGTACGAGTGCCTAAGGATGCCCTTTGGCATGGTCAACAGCGGAGCTACCCTGAAGAGAGGGATGAAGAAGATGCTCAAAGGGATGGACAATGTCGTGTGTTACTGGGACGGGTACCTGCTAGTCCACACCCAGACCTGGAAGGAGCATCTGCAGACCTTGAAGGAGCTGTTCCACCGTCTTCAAGAAGCCAACCTGATCGTGAGACCCAGCAAGTGCATCCTGGGAGCTGACAACGTCGACTGGGTCGGACATCCGACGGAAGAAGAAGACATCGGAGGATGCACTGACTCCAGGAAAGCCCACGTGATCATCGTCTTTGACCCTGGGCCGATGACAACCGCAACTGACGAGGGCGTCGTTACCTTGCGGATGAAAGAACATTGACTGTGTGGATGAACTAAGAATATTGGTAATGACCTATCCTATCCTATCCTGTCCCATAACCCGAAGGTCGTAGGGGCACCACAGATGATCGTTTAACCAGCATACTCCATCTTTCTCTGTCCTCAGCAGCCCTCATGGCTTCGCTCAGTGTCAAACCAGTCCATTCTCGAATGTTGTCCTCCCACCTCTTTTTCGGTCTTCCCCTTCTTCTACCTCCTTGCACTGTGCCTTGCAGAATGGTCTTTGCAAGGCCTGATGATCTGGTGACGTGGCCATACCATCGGAGTTTCCGTTTCTTCACCACTGTGAGCAGGTCATCGTGTTGTCCAATGGCTTGTGTGATGGTCTGTCGGACTTCGTCGTTGGTGATGTGTTGGGTATAGGAAATGCACAGAAGTCTTCTGTAGCACCTCATCTCCATGCTTTGTATTCTTCGTTGGAGATCTGCTGTGAGGGTCCATGCTTCGCAAGCATATGAGCGCAGCAGTCTTACTTTGGAATGTAGACTGATGGTTCTGTCTTTCCAAATGGGCTTCAACCTTGTCAGGGGCAGCAGTTGTTTGTGCGATCCTGGAGAGGACTTCCTGTCGAGACCCATTGTCTGACACAATGGCTCCTAAATATTTGAAGCTGTGCACTGTGTTGAGGGATTGGCCTTGTACTTTGATGTCCGTGTTGATGCCATTGGTGTTGTTGGTCATCATTTTGGTCTTCTCTGCACTTATTTCCATTCCATAAGCTCTGGAGGTGGTGTCAGGCCTCTGTACAAGCTGTTCAAGTTCTTGTTCCTCTCCAGCCAATCCATCAATATCATCCGCAAAACGAAGATTGGAGATTGCTCTGCCCCCTATGCTGACTGTGCCTTCGTGATCTGCAAGAGCATCTGACATGATGCGCTCTAGGAAGATGTTGAAGAGTGTTGGAGAGAGTAGGCATCCTTGACGCACACCGATTGTTGTTCTGAACCAGTTCCCGGGACTGCACTGGTAGCCTTGTCATACAGGCTTTTGATGACTTCTATAATTTTAGGGCTGATGTTGTACACTTTCATGGTTGCCCATAGAGCTGCATGCCAGACTCGGTCAAATGTTTTCTTGAAGTCTATGAACACATGATATAGATGTTGTTGGTGCTGTAGGTATTTCTCACAGATTATTCTGAGGTTGAAAATCTGTTCAGTGGTACTTCGCCCTGCCATGAATCCTGCTTGTTCTTCAGCTATGATTTGTTCAGCTTGTGGTTTCAACCTGTTGAGTATTATTTTCAGGAGGACCTTGCTGGGATGGCTGATGAGGCTGATGGTGCGGTAATTTTCACACTCCTGAAGGTTACCTTTTTTGGTAATGACAGACTTGAAGATGAAAAACATTGACCGTGTAGATAAACTGTGAACATTGACAATATCCAGACAGATTTGAAGATGAAAACCATTGACTCTGTGTGAATGAACTGAGAACGTTGATAGTGTTCAGACATAATTCTGTACTTTGTTTGTGCATTACGTTTCAACGTTGTTGAAAGAAATTAGGTAAATTTCTTCTTGAGTGGGGGGTTATGTTACGTTGAAACACGAATGGTAGTATGTCTGAAACGCGCGCGATAGATCTAATGGTTTCGTTTAGCAAAGTATTCAATAATGGAGTTTATTTACCTTTGATTTGAGTTTGCATTGTTGTTAGGAGAGGTTTTGTATAACGTTGATAATTTCCGTTGGTCGATATCATTGGAGAATTCTCTAGATTTCAGTGTTTACTATCGATGGAAACTTCCCGATGGATATCGAAGTATGAGAGCATTCCCGGAGGCAGAAGAAATATGTATGGCGTAAGTCAGCGATGACGATCTTTAATTCTGATTGGTTGTAATGCTCATTTTCTAGAACGACCTGAGGTCATCTCGAGTTGAGAGAAAAAATTATATATTCGATGCTCCGTGTGTTGTAGTGAGTTGGAGAGTTGTTGATAGTGAAAGTGGAGTTGAGTTGAGAATTGTATGCAGTTGTTGATGTGTGCTGAATAAAAGCGGAAAACTTCATACGTCGACTTTGTGACTTGTATGCTGATTGAGCGGGTTGCGTGAATTAACGAATCTGAGCTACACTCATCAGTACTTCAGCATTGGGGCTGAATCCACTACTGATAAAACACCAACATCGAATCGAGTGTAACAAAATAAATAAGCAAACACTACCTCCCCACCCTCCCAAAAAAAAAGGAGAAGAAAGTATTAAAAATAGTAATAAAATAAATACATTTTGAGAAGAAACAAATCTCCAAATAAATAAATGTATGTACATGTGACATTTTAGGGGAACAAGAATGTATGGATTTAAGAAAATATCTCCGATTTTGAGGTGTTTTGATAATCTCTGGAAAGACCTCTGAAATAGTCAGGAAGGAGAAAGTGTTAAAAATCGGTCTGTCGGCATGTCGAACCGCTGCACGCCATATCTCAATAACCACAGAACGGATTGTGACCAAATTTCATTGGTACATTACCTTGGTAAGCGGCCAGCCTCACAAGGCACCATACTTGCTTTACTGCAAATGTCAAGTTGCTGGGGCCATTTTTATTTTGGCTAAACGTGTTTAGCTCTATGTCTAAAAAAATAAAAACCAAATACAAAAACGGCTGAACCGATATTGACGAGTTTGGTATACCGGTACTTCGAATCACAACAATCATTAGGTGGTAGTTCGGTTGTCGGTAAATCGGTTGGTCGGTCTTTCTGAACCCGAATTTGATTATTTCTACTACGCAGATGCTTCAACGGTGCTTCTTAAGCATTTCGTTTCATTCACATTTGCACTTTCTCAAAGGTCAAGGTCGCTGTGGTTCATTATTTCCTAAACACGTTAGCGCTGTATTTCAAAACTTGACTGCACCGAATGTTATAATGTTCCCTCCCCCCCCCCCCCCCCCCCCGCCAAACAGATCACATAATGGCCCATCACTCCATATTTTCTTTGTGGTTATTTTTAGGGTAAAGCACAGTCAAAACCTATCCTATTCCTATCTTATCCTATCCCGTAACTCTGAGGTCGTTGGGGCACCACAGATGATCGTTTAACCAGCATACTCCATCTTTCTCTGTCCTCAGCACCTCGTCTCCATGCTTTTTATTCTTCGTTGTAGATCTGCTGTGAGGGTCCAAGTTTCGCTAACCTATAGGAAGATGGAGATGACAAGGGAGCGCAGTAGCCTTACCTTGGAATGTAGACTGATGGTCTTGTCTTTCCAAATGGGCCTCAACCCCGCCAGGGCAGCAGTTGCCCGTGCGATCCAGCAAAGGACCTTCCGTCGGGACCCACCGTCTGACACAATGGCTCCCAAATATCCGAAGTCATGCACCGTGCCGAGAGACCGGCCCTGGACCCCGATGTCCGTGCTGATGCCACCGGTGCTGCTGGTCATCACTTTGGTCCTCTCTGCACCCATTTCCATTCCATAGGCTCTGGAGGTGGTGTCAAGCCTCTGTACTACCAGCTGTTCAAGTTCTTGTCCCTTTCCAGCCAATCCATCAATGTCATCCGCAAAAAGAAGGTTGGAGATTGCTCTACCCCCTATGCTGACTGTGCCTTCGTGATCTACAAGGGCATCTGACATGATGCGCTCTAGGAAGATGTTAAAGAGTGTTGGAGAGAGTAGACATCCCTGACGCACACCGATTGTTGTTCTGAGCCAGTGTCCGATGGCGCTGTTGTGGAGGACTGCACTGGTAGCCTTGTCATACAGGCTTTTGATGACTTCAATAATTTTAGGGCTGATGTTGTACACTCTCATGGTTGCCCACAAACCTGCATGCCAGACTCGGTCAAACGCCTTCTTGAAGTCTACGAACACATGATATAGATGTTGTTGGCACTGTAGGTATTTCTCGCAGATTATTCTGAGGTTGAAAATCTGTTCAGTGGTACATCGCCCTGCCCCGAATCCTGCTTGTTCTTCAGCTATGATTTGTTCAGCTTGGCAACCTGTTGAGTATTATTTTCAGGAGGTTCTTGTTGGGATGGCTGATGAGGTTGATGGTGCGGTAATTTTCACACTCCTGGAGGGTACAATTATTTGGAAGAGTGATGACAAGCGACTGGGTCTATGGTGTAGACCACTCCACACTCTGCCAGATCTTGTTACAGATAATGGTGAGGGCGTCAATCATCGCTTCTCCTCCAGCTTGAAGCAATTCCGCGGGGATGTTGTCCACTCCCGCTGACTTCCCTTTCTTCAGCGACTGACTTGAAACGTAATGCACAAACAAAGTCCTCAATTGAAACTAATTTAAGACTTTCTGAATACTGTAATTGCGCTCAGCTTATCTACACAGAGTCAATGGTTTTCATCTTCAAATCTGCCTGGATATTGTCAATGTTCACAGTTCATTCACACAGAGTCAAAGTTTCTCATCTGCAAGTCTTTCTGGATACTGTCAATGTTCACAGATCATTTACCCAGTCAACGTTTTTCATTTTCAAGTCTGTCATTACCAATATCCTTAGTTCGTCCACACAGTGAATGTTCTTTCGTTCGCAAGGAATCGACGCCCTCGTCAGTTGCGGTCGTCATCGGCCCAGGGTCAAAGACGATGATCACGTGGGCTTCCCTGGAATCAGTGCGTCCTCCGTTGTCTCCTTCTTCCATCGGATGTCCGACGCAGTCGACGTTGTCAGCTCCCAGGATGCATTCGCTGGGTCTCACGGTCAGGTTGGCTTCTGCGGGACGGTGGAACAGCTCCCTCAAGGTCTGCAGATGCTGCTCCTTCCAGGTCTGGGTGTGGACTTCATGTTCGACCAAAGTCGTAGAGCCTAGGACATCACTGAAGCTATGGGGAAACTCGCCCATAAGGTCCTTGAGCTCCATCTTTTGACCTTCCGTCAAGCCTGGTCCTAGCTTAACGTCATCGATGCCTTCTTTGCTGTGGAAGTCTCCCAGTTCCAACAGTTCTTCGCTGTCAAAGCTGTCGTCGGTCACAGCTGCTGTGGCTGCGTGCACAGTCTCTGATGGCCTTTCCACGTACAGCTTAAGGAGGTTGGCGTGGTATATCCTGGAATGCTGGCCGACCTTCACCTTGTAGTCGTTGATTCCCACCACGGTCTCCACTTCGTACGGGCCTTTCCACTGCATCAGCAACTTATTATGATCAGTAGGTAGCAGCACCAGCACTTTGTTGCCAGGTTTAAACTTCCTGCTCACAGCCCTACGATCATAGTAGTGCTTTCCACAGTCCTGGGACTTCTTCAGGTTTTCTCTGGCTATCTCGAGAGTCTGCTCCAGCTTCTCCCGTAGCTCAAACACGTACTGGTAGCTGTTCTTCACCCCTGGGGTCTCTACTTCTTTCGTCCACAGTTCTTTCAGGATGTGCATCGGCCCTCTGAGGGTTCTTCCGTACAGCAGCTCGAACGGAGAAAAGCCGGTGGACTCCTGCGGTACTTCTCTGTAGGCGAAAAGTAGGGCGTTGATGTAGCGATGCCATTGTCTGGGCTGCTCGCTGCACAGTTTCTTCAGGGTGGACTTCAGCGTAGCATTGAACTTTTCGACGAGCCCGTTGCACATCGGATGGTAGGGTGTCGTAGTCAAATGCCGGATGCTCAGCAGTCTGTTGACCTCCTTCATGCAGTCAGAGACGAACTGCTTCCCGAGGTCTGTCAGGATCTCTTCAGACACTCCAAGTCTGCTGAACATGTCCACTAGCGCCTCTGCTACAGTTTCAGTGTCAATCTTCTTCAGAGGCACTGCTTCTGGGTACCGAGTCGCATAGTCCACTAAAGTCAGTACCCATCGATGACCTTCTTCACTCGGAGGTCTTATTTCGCCGATTAAGTCTAAGGCCACCCTCTTGAAAGGTCGGTCGATCAGAGGCATCCTCTGCATAGGCACTTTCGGGACCCTTCCTCGAGGTATGGTCTTCTGGCAAATGTCACATGATCGGCAGAAACGGCTGACGTCCGCATGAAGTCCTGGCCAGTAGAACACCGCCTGGATTCTATCCGACGTCTTCTTGATGCCTAGGTGACCTCCCATGATGGAGTCGTGAGCTACTTCCATCACTTGGCGCCTTAGGGGTAACGGTACCAAGACTTGACGTAGTGGTTTCCCTCCGTTGACCCTCGGGTGCAGGAAGATTCTGTACAGGATCTTGGCCTTCACCTCAAAATAGACCGTGCCACTGCCCTTGGTCACGTGGTCTTGGCGGTTCCTGTACTTGTTTAAAGTGCTGTCAGCTTCCTGGAGATGGATCAGCTTATCTCTGTCCACGATGGCAGCTTTAGAGTTGTCGGCGACCTTCAGTGGCGTAGTCGTCTTGTCTCTCTTGGCCTGGGCCCTGGTAGTAACGGCACCGACGATCTCTGGTCGGCAGGGCTGAGCCGGAGTATCCACATTGTCCCGTAGCAGCTCTGTAAGGTCTCCATCGGGAAATGGCAATGGATCCTCCTCCACAACTTCGACGTGTTGATTTGAGGCAGGACTCCACTCTGGATCGGGGTCGTCGGGTCGTCTCGCGCCATCGATGTTCCCGATCATCAAATCATACAGCGGCTTCTTCAGGCAAACCGCTTCGACTTCGCCTATGTAGAAAGGGGTGTTGACATGAATTTTTGCAACTGGCGCTTTCACACATTTGCTGTCGGCCATAAGTGTCCATTTAGAATCGCCAGTGAACTGTTCTTTGGCGATTAAATCTTCTCTGACGATGACCCCACTGCAGCCAGAGTCTCTTAGAACAGTCACTTCATGATTTCCGACGCGTCCCTTGGAAACAGGCATGTTCTGGACGGTCACAGCTGCGCTGGCGACGACGGGGATGGATTTTCCGTTGGAAAGGAGAAGTTGGCCATCGGTCATGCACTCTTGCACGTCCTCAGGATTAGCTGTGCGCTTGGTCTCACTCGGAAGAATGACGCTCCCGCCGCACACTTGATGGTCAGATCTACTATTTTGCCGTTGATTGGAGAAACGTCTCTGTCGGTTGCCCACCGCTGCATTGTCCGTACTGCCCCGCTGTCCGCTACTTTTGTTTTGAGGACAGTTAGCCGCTCTGTGGTCTGTAGCGTTGCAGGTGAAACAGCCTCTTGAACGCCCTTCCCTGGGAGGAGGCGTGGAGTCCGTCTGTTTCTGGTTCGTCTGGCTCCCCTGGATCTGGTTCACATGGTTTCCAGTCTTCTGAAAATGTTTCGTCGCACTGGGTGGCCCCAGGGTCTTCCCATGAGCGATGAGATATCTTTCAGCAGCTTCAGCAACGTCTTTTAGCGTCGGCAACTTTTGTATTTCCAAGTGGATTGCGAGGTCCTTAGGGCAGGCGTTGAGTAATTGCTCCCTTACAATCAGATCATGGAGACTCTCGTAAGTCTTCCCTTTGCCTGATAATTCCACCCACTTGTGTAGACATGACGACAGGCGCTCCACAAACTGCTTTGGCGTCTCGTCTGACTTAGGCCGGCATTCACGAAAGCGTTTACGGTAGCCCTTCTCTGTAAAGTTGTAGCACTGCAATAGGGCCTCTTTCAAGACGTCGTAGTCTTTAGCGTCATCGTCCGACAATCTGGTGTAGACGTCGAGTGCTTGCCCCGTCAGAAGTGCACTTAGTCGAATCGCCCAGTCTTGAGGTTGCCAGTTAGAGCTTTTGGCAAACCTTTCAAATCTCGCCAAATAACTGTCGATCTGGTCCTTCCCGTCGACAAACGCTGGCAATTTTGGAGCTTTGTTGTCACTGATAACTTGTGGCGCATGCTGATTGTTTTGGATACGCGCCAACTCTAGCTGGTATTGACGCTCAGCTTCTCTTTCTTCACGCCTGCGCTCATCTTCTCTTTCTTGCCGCTGCTGTTCAATTTCCAGACGCTTCAGTTCAAATTCTCTTTCTTCGCGCCGTCGCTGTTCTTCTCTTTCTTCACGCAATATTCTCTCCTGGAATTTGACGTACTCTGTCAGCTGTTTGCCTTTTAGATTTAGTTCAACCCCTTTCTGCCAGAGGTCCGCCATCTTGATGCTTTTCTGGAAAGTTCTTTTCTGGAAAGTTCTTTTTCTAGAAAGTTCTTGACTGTGCTGCACCCTTCTAGACTGTTCTAGAACAGCACGCTTTCTGCAGTAGCGCTGATGCTTGCCACTAGTCGCCTTCGCTGACGCAGGCCCCGCTGTCCTCGTCGTATGCGACGCTGCACCACGCTGGTGTTGATGTACACGCTCCTGTGCTGAAGTAGACGCGACGTCCGCTCGCCGCTCTCTGTAACACTGGCGATGTAGCTCCGAGACTGTCCCTCGACGTAGTCTTACGGCAGCCACGTAGTCCCGATCTGTTGTTCGCTCACGAAGCAACTCTTCAGCGACTACACGCCCTTGCAGTCAACCCGAACCTATCGGATGTGTAGTCCCAGTATGTTGGCCCCTCTCGACGCAACTCGTTGGCGGCTACCCTCGATGACTGCCTCTCGTAACGTTGACTCGCTTGTTGTAGCAGTTGAACCCTTGGCTATGGCGTGAATCGCGGCTTGACCCCCAAAATGTTACACTCGATTCGATGTTGGTGTTTTATCAGTAGTGGATTCAGCCCCAATGCTGAAGTACTGATGAGTGTAGCTCAGATTCGTTTATTCACGCAACCCGCTCAATCAGCATACAAGTCACAAAGTCGACGTATGAAGTTTTCCGCTTTTATTCAGCACACATCAACAACTGCATACAATTCTCAACTCAACTCCACTTTCACTATCAACAACTCTCCAACTCACTACAACACACGGAGCATCGAATATATAATTTTTTCTCTCAACTCGAGATGACCTCAGGTCGTTCTAGAAAATGACGCATTACAACCAATCAGAATTAAAGATCGTCATCGCTGACTTACGTCATACATAGGAATGCTCTCATACTTCGATATCCATCGGGAAGTTTCCATCGATAGTAAACACTGAAATCTAGAGAATTCTCCAATGATATCGACCAACGGAAATTATCAACGTTATACAAAACCTCTCCTAACAACAATGCAAACTCAAATCAAAGGTAAATAAACTCCATTATTGAATACTTTGCAAAACGAAACCATTAGATCTATCGCGCGCGTTTCAGACATACTACCATTCGTGTTTCAACGTAACATATTTATATATTTTTGTGCTTGCTTGTTTGCTTGTTGTCAGGCATCAACTGCAGAGCGCCAGATGGCCGCATCCTCAATGGGACAAAACTGGTGTCGATGAACGACGGCTCTGATAGCTATAGCTGTCGGTGTGATGGAGAGTCGCCCAACGCACTCTGCATGATGGCTTAAGAAGTGCAACGGGTCGAACAAGCCGTATACCTAGCTAATTATTGGTTCGGTAAATATGGTCGTCCACCATTTCCACATCTCCAACCATTTTTCCTTTTTTTGGGAGGGGGGAGGCGGGGAAGGAGGGGGGGATTGTGACAGGGAAGAGGGTGAAGGAGAGAGGGGTGTCTTAAAAAAAAGAAGAAAAGCCCCATGGAATGGACTGAGTCAAAGCTCTTATAAGATTTTATCTTTGAATTATGTACGGTTATTTGTTGTTTTTGTTGTGGAATAACACAAAGTAGAGCCTTCAGCCTTGTTGTATCTTGAGAGAAAGAGTTTTACAATACATTCGAATGCTTGGGTTTTATATGACGACTCTTTGGTTTGTTTTCTCTTCCCTGTTCAACATAAATTTAAAAAAGGGCGAAGTTCCACATGTCCTTAATGTTTAAAAGTAACCAAACAGCGCAGAGACTCTAGAGTAGCGTGGATTACGGCATGTCCGACCGCAAGGGGAAATAACCCACTGTAGTGGATCGTCGGTAGCAAAGCGTCTCTCTTTGGTTACGAGCGCCTATGCCTGTGACGCGTTTTCGCGTCACCCGAGCGGGTTCCGCGACGTTCGGCTCAAAACAACGAGTGGTAGGATAGAAACTCAAACGAAAAAAACTAACACAAAATGCCAGATGACAATCACACTCTTTTATTCAACAACAAACACGCACTCACAGGAATATGGGATACTAAACCACCCTCAACCCCTATCAAGACCCCCAACCCATGCAGTATCTACAAAACAGTTACCGCCCTTGTCTAGCTGAAAACCCCGATCTATACACAACAAAATGCCCACAACAATATGTAACAATGTTAACAATCAATTCAATTCAGGTAAATACAATTCAAGCGGAATTCACAATCATGACATCTTAGAATTCAATCGTATAACTTAAGCTAGCTTACAGTCCAGAATCACTGTTTGTAATCTAACTTGTCTGTTGTTCTAAGCTCAGTAGGAGCTAAAGCAGTCGATCACACGAATAAAAGAAGCGATTTACATTAAATAACGAGTTATGTTTTTAGGTGCGTGATGTGCAGATCTGTGTGTGTGTGTGGGTGTGGGTGTGTGTAGGTTCCTGTAGCCGGTGGAGAGCTTCGCCCGAAGCAACGGCAGGTCCAGGCAATGATGGAGGACCACACCCCCCAGCTGCAAAGGCAGAGGACTCAGAACAGATGCACACATGGCACAATGGTACAGCAGCGACACGTGGAAAACGTAGAATTATCCAGTGGTAGTAGTAGCAACAGAAGCAGAGGCAGTGGCAATGGAGAACTACCAGAAAATGGGATAACAGTGACAATGGTAGTAGTAATCCCACATAAATACGCACAGCCCAATCTGTAGACAAACACATAGTCTCAACAGCTTGTCTACGAAACTTAAATACTACATAACAGAATACGCCTTCCACCGTCCGCCATCTTGACCTGGTTATACATGCGTCTCAATAATGCAATACAACTCCTAATTCCATAATTTACATCTCTTCCATAACATGATTGTTTATATAAATATATAGTTATTACAAGTGCTCTTCCAGTCGCACAATCCCAATTCATCTCATCCTCATCACCATCTTCATCACCCCTCTCCACGTTATAATACATGATCTCCCTTCCATTCACAATTATCTCTATCATACTATAATACAACATGCTTCCCTCATATTCATCACCTTCATCACCCCTCTCCAACATAGTACATTGCCTCCCTTCCTTCACATTCATCACCCCTCTCTCTTTAACATGCATACTTTATTGTCACCATTTGACCCCGTTTTGGCAACAACATCAACAACATTTCCCGTTTACACATACAACAAGAAAATCATATGAAAATCATATAAAAAAATCAGTAAATCACTATCAAAATACACCCTTTACCCCTCATTCACCAGCATTCAATCACGTACGCAGACTCGAAATGCATCAGCCACTAAGGAAATGAATTGTAGGTTTCACACTCACCTTTTTAGGTCCTCGGCTTGTGACAACAGATACAACACAATACAAAACGAAACAGCACAGCACCACACTTGTTAGTTGAGAGTATCAAGTTCGTTACTTGGCAATTGCTGTGCAATTACTGGAGCATCTCAGTATCGACGAAATACTGAGCCTTGGACAGTGCCTAAGCATAGGCCACACGACCTTAGAAAACAGCCCTACACTTATTCTCACTGAATATAATGGCGGCTAGAATTCTTCCATTAACAACTTTTGGTCATTTCTGTCCCTACGCGGGCACAGGACCTTGGGTGGTTCGAAGCAACGTAACCCTACCCTTCCAGAAGGACCTAATTCTAAGCTGACACACAGTCAAAAGTCACTTCTGCCCAAAAGAATGACTGCTTGCAAAAGCAACCAAAATGACTCTCCTAACTAAATCACATACCAGCACACAGGACAACATCGAGTCGAGCTCAGTAACCCAGTTTCCTCATTCCGCATTATGCCCTTTTGCGTTAATTAATCACGTGAAACCACGCATACTTTAATCTTTCATGCGCAATAATAGAAAACTGCCGATCTACTTATGTACACTGTATATTAGAGATGTGCAACTCTGCACGAAATATAGCCATCTCTAGCCCGTGTTGAAAACTCGTGTTGTCACACGCGTCTCCCTTTGTTTATCTATAATAAAGGTAAACAAAGGGAGACGCATCACAGTCATAGGCGCTCGCGTGTCCAGATACAAGTGCCTGTGGTTCAGAGTGAGTTGATAAAAGACATGAGTTTTTGAAAAGAAACATTGGGCCTTATGAAATTTGCCTAGCCTAGATTGTTTAGACCAAAGGCGACATACAGGGTAAAGTAAGACTATAGAAAGAAGACAAGACACAGAGTTCCATATTGTTTTAGTTTTATTAAAATATAGCCTACTGCTGAATAGCCCCCAGAAACTGACAGTTTACACATTTCTCGAGTGTCAAACTAAACGTTTTACTTCCCTATCTACGAGTGAATGTTGAGGTTGACAAGGAGATTTGGGGTGGATTTGTCAAGGGTGAACGCCTGTTTCAGGTTGTTCAGTTCTCTCCCTTGGTAAATCACGTGCACTTCGTAGTCACCATGGAAACCGCGCACAGTCAACTGGTGGTTGCTAGGCAGCACGTGCGTCTCGTCCGTCATCCACTGGTTCTCCAACAGGTCAAGGACACGGCGACCCGCAGCTGTCAGCTGGAGAAAAAACAAGATGGCTATCCATTCAAATGTATTTCCAGACATTCACACACATGGCCGAAAAATAAGCATTTTCAAAAGTGTTCATTTTCTTACCGGTGTTCTGATTGACTTTATTCTAAATGAAGCAAAACGAAAACGTGAAATAAAAGGCCACTCTCTCAACTATTTTGCTTGAAAGCAAAATATTATCAAAATCGGCAAATCCAAGTTTTAGATACAGCGCAAAACGTGTTTGCAATACAATACAATACAATACAATACAATACAATACAATACGTTATAATTCATCTCTAAAAAGAAATTACAAGCTTGACTGTGTGTCTGTAAAATCAGTTAACCAAACCCCATTTATTTATTTATTTATTTTATTTTATTTAGTATCGAGGATTTTTATAGTGCACATATCTCACTGTACTTTGTCAATGCAAGATCTTTGTCAATGCAAGATCTTTGTCAATGCAATGTCACCGTACTTTGTCAATGCAAGATCAAATTGGTACTATTTGTCATGCTACTTTTCTCGAGATGAGGCGCATTGCCTCTATTCGACCGTTTTTAACCGAGTCAGCGTGTGCAGCTCTTGTCAATGCTTTTGTAACATCACGGCTTGACTTCTGCAATTCTGTTCTGGTGGGTCTTCCAACTGAACAAATAAATCGCCTTCAACGCGTACAAAACAACGCAGCGCGTCTTATTTTGAAACGGAAGAAAAGGGATCACACCACTCCCTTACTATGCAAGCTTCACTGGCTGCCGGTGAAGTTTCGCATTCAATTCAAGGTCTGCGTTTTGGCTTTTCGGTTCTTTGAAGGCACACTACCATCCTACCTAGCCAATGCACTTGTAGCCTATAAACCAACTCGGGCACTACGTTCTTCGTCTGAACGTCTTTTAACAGTGCCACTCCGAAATATGAAAACTTTCCGAGAACGTGCATTTTCTTTTGCTGCGCCTACTCTCTGGAATTCGCTGCCGGCAAACATGAAAGGCGTACCTGACTTGGCAACATTCAAATCGCAACTGAAAACGTATTTGTTCAAGCTTGCATTCAAATAATTATTATTATTATTGTTGTTTTTATTTCATTGTAATATTATGCCATATGTGTTGTAATGACA
The DNA here is from genome assembly GCA_036898135.1 of Oncomelania hupensis. Classification (NCBI taxonomy): domain Eukaryota; kingdom Metazoa; phylum Mollusca; class Gastropoda; order Littorinimorpha; family Pomatiopsidae; genus Oncomelania; species Oncomelania hupensis. Next base: position 9,616,293 of record CM072513.1, on the reverse strand, counting down.
GGATGTACAATGGATGAATGCGAGTGGGTGCGCAATGAGTCACAATGTGAGATTTGCGCGATATAAGTACCATTCATTATTATTATTATTATTACTTGGCGACTCAAGGCGCTGGCTGATACAGGATCTAACTCAAGCCGCCCGAGGCGCCAACTTGCAGCCTTTTGGGCGCATCGTAATAACGCCCCAGACAACTGAGCACAATCCTGGGCAGCCAGGTATGGGGGAAAAGGACCTAAGTGTATGCTGGGTGTGTTCTTGTCACCGGCACTCACCCGTCTAGGATAATAATTTATTAATTTATTTTATAAAGCGCAATTCCAAACTAAAAAGTCTGCTCAAAGCGCTCACACGCATACTCTCACACAAACATTCGCACAAAAAGAGACTGTACAACACACTAAAATATGGTGTATATTTTTAAAAAAAGAAAAAAAGAAAGAAAAACTACATTCATATAACACCGCATGCCTACAAACAAACACACAGAGAATATAAGCAGCCAAAACAATAAGATAAAATTCGTAAATATACACATGTCCAATACAAATAAACAAAAGTATTAAAAAAATAAAAAACAACAACATACATATATACATATATTTTAAATCTAAAAGATGTAAGAAACATTAACACAAAACCACACATGGCATTATGCAATCAAATACAATATAGAATAAATACAATAAAATACACTGACAGAACTTAATCCTGGTCCTCTGAGTGACTGAGCCAGTAAAAACAAACAAGCAATAAGACAAGGTATGATTTTATGGAATAAAATAGTTGACTTCGCCAAATTTCATAAGCCCATTACGTGAAGATCACAAAAATGTAAAAATGTAGGACCCTGGGTCCAGTGACCAACAGACCAGGGCTAAACTAAGAAGCAGCACGCACCCCCTCTCTAGTCGAATTCGGGGATAAGGGACGAGGAGAGAATGGGGAGGTGCGGGACCATCCAAAACTGGGAAATGTGAGCACGCACACAAGGGAATTTCCTCCACGCGGGAGGTTAAAACGAATAAATAGAACAAAAAGGGGTTCCTCACGCCGGTATAACCCAGGTAAAAAGCGCTTTTAAATAAAATACTGAAATTGTGATGGAAACATTAACACAAAACCAAACATGGCTTTATGCAATCAAATACAATATAGAATAAATACAATAAAATACACTGACAAAACTTAATCCTGGTCCTCTGTGTTACTGAGCCAGTAAAAACAAACAAGCAATAAGACAAGTATGATTTTATGGAATAAAATAGTTGATTTTGCCAAATTTCATAAGCCCATTTCGTGAAGATCACAAAAATGTAAAAATGTTGGACCCTGGGTCCAGTGACCGACAGACCAGGGCTAAACTAAGAAGCAGCACGCACCCCCTCTCTAGTCGAATTCGGGGGTAGGGGACGAGGTGGGGGGTGGGGAGGTGCGGGACCATCCAAAACTGGGAAATGTGAGCACGCACACAAGGGAATTTCCTCCACATGGGAGGTTAAAACGAATAAATAGAACTAAAAGGGGTTCTTCACGCCGGTATAACCCAGGTAAAAAGCGCTTTTAAATAAAATACTGAAATTGGGATGGGGGTCGTCCATAGACGACTGCTACCAACATCAGTAGCGTCAGAATAGCCTACATACCACCACATTCTTCAATAGTTTAACCATCATCTTGCACATTTGTAGCATTGCACACCAATTTTTCAATCCAAAAACAATCAAAATTTACAGACAGAACAGAGAAACGTAGTCACCACCAGCGCAGCGACCGAAAATAAAAAATACCAAATACAACCCCACCTCCCCCCACCCACCCCCCCCCCCCCCACCCAAAAAAAAAACAAAAAAAAACCACCATGACTTTGACCTTTGAGAAAATACAAATATGAATGACCTAACATGTAGTAGTTAAGGTATCTGCAATTCTTGAGATAATGCAAAAGGTGCAGTCTGACCAAATGACAGACAACCCGACTTCTACCATGATCTGAAGTACCTGTATACCAATGCTCAACAAAACCACTTCAGCCGTTTATAAGATATTCAGCAAAACGTATCTAGCAACAAAATGACTGCAGTGACCTTAACCTCGGAAGTAGAGCAACTATGATGGCAGGGGAGGTAGGCCACTAACCTAGCTAATGTTTGCATGATGTTTGGTCAAAAGCCGTTCAGTGGTTCTTGCGATATGGCTTCCAACAGACCGACCGACAGACCGACAGACAGACCGACATTTTTCCTCGTTGTGATTCCCGACTATTCCAAAGTATTTCCACATAGAAGGTTGAGTAGTCGTTTTTTTTTTTTTAAACTAACTGAAAATACTTTCAAACATTGGGGGGATTCAGAACGAGCCAAATGTTGGTCTGTCGGTCCGTTGGATGATATATCTCAAGAACCGCTAAACGAATATTGACCAAACTTCATAGGAACACTCCCTAGGCAGGGCTCGAAATTAGCGGGGGCCCGGGGCCAAAAACCCGCAAAGTTGATTTCGGGCTCGGAAAGTTGAAAAACGAAGGGCCCGCTTGGCCCGCAAAATAATTCGTCTGCTACAGCTAGCTCTACTCGGCAGTTTCGTATTTGGGCCAAGGGAAGCAACCCACACCATTGCCCTAAATTTGGACAAAAAAAAAAAATAAAACAGAGAAAATAAGCGAAAACCCTTTAATTTTGCACTCAAAAGTTTAATATACACTTCACTATCTTTTTAATATAATAAACAAAAGGCTATGGCACAACGTAAGCGCAAAATGTCCATCTTTGCAAGTACGAAAGTATGGCTACATATCGTCGCCATACAGTTGCTAAAACAATCGGCGATTGCGTTTTTCCAATTTTTGGGAAGCGAAAGACGCCAGAAGAAAACGTCGGCGAAAGGAAAGAAGAAAAAGAGAAAAAAGAAGTATGAAGAGGAAAAAAGATCAAGGAACTACAATGAAGGGTGGAAAAAAAGATTTCCATGGCATGGCCTTGAAGTGAACGAGGAAGAGTACTGTCATGTCATGGTTTTGTTTTGAACTTTTGTGCATTGAGGTCAGATTTTTTGTTAGGTTACTCATATTACAAATTTAATGATGTGTATTGTGCAATACTCAGTCACAAAACTGAAAAGTATTATACAAGAGACTCACTTGATTTTTTTCTATTTTGTTTAATGGCCATTTCAGGCTCACTAGTCACTGGAATATGTGTGTCACTGAATGTGTGTGTGTGTTTTTTTTCCCCTTTTTTTGTTGGTAATGTTTGAAAGTGAAAGAAAAGGCAAATAAAAATGACATCACTCAGCACAATTGGAAATTCCATTGTTTTTATTTTAGATTATCAGACAACTTGTACTTTCTACTTATATTGTCAATAATTCTTTTGTTTTTTTGTTTGCATTATTTTTCAAGTTGGGCCCCGAAAGTTGCTTGTGGGCCTTCACATTTTTCAATCAAGGGGCCCGGTGGCCCCCAAAGAAAAAAGTTAATTTCTAGCCCTGCTAGGTTAGTGGTATGCCTCCCGCGCCATCATATTTTCTCTACCGCAAAGGTTAAGGTTTACTGGAGCCATTTGTGTGCTAAAGACGTTTTGCTCAATATCATGTACTTCAAATCCTGGGCCATCCTTCAGCAGCAGTCAGTTTCTGTCAGCCGGTAGTTCGTCGCAACGAATTTATCTTTTTTGTTCAAAACACGCTTTGTTTGTCTTGTCTCAATAATAACTGAACAGAAATGGTGTATTTTCACTTTGCGGATACTTTAACTACTGCTACGCAAACTCCGATGGTATGGCCACGTCACCAGATCATTAGCTCTTGCAAAGACCATCCTGCAAGGCACAGTGCAAGGAGGTAGAAGAAGAAGAGAGAGACCGAAAACGAGGTGGGAGGACAATATTCGAGAATGGACTGGTTTGACACTGAGCGAAACAATCAGAGTTGCTGAGGACAGGGAAAGATGGAGTACGCTGGTTAAACGATCATCTGTGGTGCCCCTACGACCTCCGAGTTATGGGATAGGATAGGTAAGTATAGGAAAGGATAGGATAGGATAGGATAGGACGCATGTTGGATCATTCATGTTTGTACTTTGTCAAAGGTCAAGGTCATTGTGCTTCATCATTTTCTAAACATGTTTTTGCGCCATTTCTAAAGATTGGCTGGTAAGTTTTAGCTAGCGAGGAGTTCAGATTGCGACCTGTCATTCCATGTTATCCTTTTGTTTCGTTAGGCTAAAGCCGATTCACAACACCGGCAGGAAAATTATTATTTTTGAAAATGCTTATTTTTCGGTCATGTGTGCGCGAGTGTCTGTCAGTGCATCTGAATGGCTTGTTTTTCCTTAATATGTTGAAAGTGCACGAGACTTGTAAGCAGAAATAATTTGATGGAAATAACCTCCCATTATTATCACCATTCAGGTTATAAATGAAGTACTCACATCAAGATTAGGTCCAGTAACGAGGGAGGCTTTCGTTCCCTTATTATGCCGTAGATCCCAGAAACCCCAGAACAAGACACCCTCCACTGCCGGGTGTCCATAGAAAGACCTCAGAGCTTTTTCGTAGAAATCGGCACGTCGGTTCTCGTCTATCGCCTGGACGTCTAGTTCCGTCACCCAGATTGGCACACCTGCTTGCGCCAGCAGGTCAAGGCGTTGCTATATAGAAAACAAAGGGAGGTAAGAGTCAAACGCTAATTTTAACCACGAGTAACGCTCTGTCCCTAGTGGTCTTTGGTGTTCCACTCAGCAATGAATCGCGCAAAATGTTCTCATGGATGGAGAGCCAGTTGCTAATTTCTGTGGTTGGTTGTGAATGTTTGTTTGTTGTTGTTGTTGTTGTTGAGCATAGCCAACAAATTTACTTAGTTAATATAATGAACTGTGATGTATGTATTGTGGACGAGACTTTTCAGGTCACAGAGAGCTTTCTCCGGGCACTCCGGCTTCCTCCCTCCCTTCAATCATGATATTGGATGCAGTCAAAATAGAATGCTTTTGTGTATGTGACGTAGGTACTAGACTTTTATTTATTTAATCACTTTTATATAGGGCTTTTCCACCTTAAGAGCTGCTCAAGGCGCTGGCCAATACAGGATCTAACTCAAGCGGTCCGAGGCGCCCACCTGCAGCCTTTGGGCGCATAGTCTGACGCCCAGACGACTAAGCACAATCCTGGGCGACCGGGGATGGGGAGAAGGGACCTAGTGCGTGCTGGGTGTATTTGTGTAGTCGGCACGCACCCGCCTGGGACATGAACATCAGGATCTTTAAAGTCCATGCAATGGAATGCGTGCGTGTGTCATGAATTGGCTAGTTTTAACTCTGCCCAGTGACTGTTTAGCCATGTGTAGTCTTTGTAACAGTAGAGAAATTAGACTATTACACAGCAGCAATTAAATTACACAGCAGACCACACACAGCGAGCGAGCCACCCACATCGCAGTGAGTCAGCACTTGAGTTTTGAATCGGACCGTTTTAACCAATCAGAGCAGGCTCAGTGGGTAGAGCAGTTTTGAATGTGTCAAAACCTAAGACAGTTTGAATCAGTCGTGTGTGAGACGAGGTAGAGTCAACATCTCCACAGCTAGAGAAATCTCTACACTCATAGACCAGGAAGCAGGACTTTGAAATCTTAGAATTCTCTCAAGTCATCACGGGCCTGAACTTGTCAAACAGGTAAATGAACACCCTTCTGTTTCATCGTGATATACTTATATTATTGTTGAAATTATGTTTGTGGAATTTGCTATGCATAAATGTGAATTGTTAATCCGAATTTGCGTGACCATGTGGGAAAGCCGAACACGTGGTGAAACACGACCGGTTGCGCCGCCATGTTGTATCCCGTACGGAACCACTGTTGTTTAACTTATATGTATGTTTGCAGACCAGTGGCTGTACCACTGAATGTTTATATTATTATTAATTCTGTATGTGTATAGTTAGACACGATTGATATTTATGTATGTATAGGAATTTAGAGTGAGATTCCAGTGGAACCCGGAAGTAGCAGAATGTTCGTCGCTTATGTATAGAGATGTGGAGCTATCACTGAGGGCTACTTTGGCTTTCAGTGAGACGCTCTGCACAAACCGATTATTCAGGGTTGTGCAGAATTTCGTCTCTTATATTACAGACGAGCAGGCGAGCTATCCCGAGCTATCCCGAGCTATCCTGTGCACCCCACTCCACAGAAACGACTAGTTGGTTGAGGATCCTCTACCGCACAAGACGGAAAGAGCTGCCTTGAAAGACACCCTGTCAGACCCCACAGCGTGGCAAGGGAACCCAACTACACAACTACAAAGGTGTACCAGAAGCTACCTCACAGAAGGACTTCGACCGCACCATAAGAAAGTTAAGTGTACACCCAGAAGTGCACTTAAACTGATCATAACAGGACCACAGTAGTCCAACTCTTCAGAAACTGTAAAACGGACCACAGTAGTCCAAATCTACATGAAATATTATAGCAAGTGCCCGAGGAAGAAATACCAGCTGCCTATACTAGACTATCAGCGATCGAACTATTAGCAGTAACTGAGACTTTTTAAGTTAGATTAGTACTTAGAGAATCTTGTATAGAGTAGAAGAAATAAATGTGTGATTTTAACTGTTATCAAGTGGCTGGACTACATATGATTCATAGCCGTGTGAAAGCTAGTGTGACAGTAATCTTTTACCATTTTTCTATCTATTTCTGTACCCCAACCTTAACACAGAACGAGCTAAACAAATAAATTTATTAAAGTAATTCATAGGGTGACTTACTAGCAGTTCCCACCGAATAAACGTGAGGGTCCATAATCCCATTGTGCAGAGCCCATAAACCCCACGTGACAGCGTGCACAGACTAGACCTCGGTTTATACACTCATCCGAAGGAGTAGGAGCTCAGGTGTTTTGGTTTTTTTTTCCCTCTAGACCGTTACCGGCGTTTAAACCATTGGCTGTACTGTGCAGACTACAATGTTATAGCCTGACATTCCAGTACACGGCATACACCACTGAGCTAACTGCGCACTGGGTCCTGCTGCCTTGAACGTTTCAGGTCACCGAGAGTTTTCTCCGGGTACTCCGGCTTCCTTTTTCCCTTCAGTCATGATACTTGATGCAGTCTTTATAAAATGTTTCTGTGTTGTTGTTTTTTTAAATTATATTTTCTTTCAGTTTTTAACAGCGACATGCCTTTATATTCCACATGTTCGAGTGATGAATGTGTGTTCGTTGTGTATGTAGGGGTGTGCGGGTCTGTTAATGTGAGCATGTATGCTAGTTACAGATCGCCGCGTTTTGAGTCTGATTCGGGAATAGCGTTAATAGCATTCATTTGTAGTAGTAGTAGTAGTAGTAGTAGTAGTAGTAGTAGTAATAGCAGCAGTAGTAGTGGTAGCAGCAGTAGTAGTAGTAGTAGTATTAGTAATAATAATAATAATAATAATAATAATAATAATAATAATAATAATAATAATAATAATAATAATTTATTTTATAAAGCGTGTTACGTTGAAACGTGAACGAAAGTATGTCGGAAGCGCGCACGATAGATCTAATCGTTTCGTTTTGCAAAGTATTCAATAATGGTGTTTATTTACCTTTGATTTGAGTTTGCATTGTTGTTAGGAGAGGCTTTGTATAACGTTGATAATTTGCGTTAGTCGATATTATTTGAGAATCTTCTGGATATGCGTGTTTACTCTTGATAGAAATTTCCGGATGGATATCGAAGGTCGTGAATGTTCCCGGAAGTAGAGAAAATGTGAGTGACGTAAGTCAGTGATGACGATCTTTAGTTCGATTGGTGGCAGTGCGTCATTTCTACCATGTACCATATTGTTCCAGAAAAGAGAGAGGTTATTTAATAGTGAGCCGAGTCGCTGTTGAGAGAGAGAAAAAGTTGTTGATAGTGATTTGGAAAGTTGCTGTGAAAGTTGTTGAGTTGAATTGAGAATTGTATGCAGTTGTTGATGTGTGCTGAATAAAAGTGGAAAACTTCATACGAAGACTTTGTGACTTGTATGCTGTTTGGACGGGCTGTGTGAATAAACGAATCTGAGTTACACCCTATCAGGAATTCAAGCATCGGGGCTGAATCAGATACTGATAGAAAACACCAACATCGAACTGAGTGTAACATTTTGGGGGTCAAGCCGCGATTCACGCCATAGCCAAGGGTTCAACTGCTACAACAAGCGAGTCAACGTTACGAGAGGCAGTCATCGAGGGTAGCCGCCAACGAGTTGCGTCGAGAGGGGCCAACATACTGGGACTACATCACCGATAGGTTCGGGTTGACTGCAAGGGCGTGTAGTCGCTGAAGAGTTGCTTCGTGAGCGAACAACAGATCGGGACTACGTGGCTACCGTAAGACTACGTCGAGGGACAGTCTCGGAGCTACATCGCCAGTGTTACAGCGAGCGTCGAGCGGACGTCGAGTCTACTTCAGCACAGGAGCGTGTACATCAACACCAGCGTGGTGCAGCGTCGCATACGACGAGGACAGCGGGGCCTGCGTCAGCGAAGGCGACTAGTGACAAGCATCAGCGCTACTGCAGAAAGCGTGCTGTTCTAGAACAGTCTAGTAAGGTACAGCACAGTCAAGAACTTTCCAGAAAAGAACTTTCCAGAAGCATCAAGATGGCTGACTTCTGGCAGAAAGGGGTTGAACTGAATCTAAAAGGCAAACAGTTGACGGAGTACGTCAAGTCTCAGGAGAGAATACGAGAAAGAGAATTGGAAGAGAAGCGTCTAGAAAAAGAAATAGAACTAGAACAGAAGCGTCTAGAAGTAGAAGAGCAGCGTCGCCGTGAAGAAAGAGAATTAGAAGAGCAGCGTCGCCGAGAAGAAAGAGAACTCGAAGCGCAGCGTCGCCAAGAAGAAAGAGAAGAAAAGCGTCGACGTGACGAGATGGAAGAGAGACGATTAGAGGCTGAGCGTCAATTCCAGTTAGAAATGGCGCGCATCCAACAACAGCAGCGCGCGCCACATCTTATCAGCGACTTCAAAGCTCCCAAATTGCCAGCATTCGTCGACGATAAGGACCAGATCGACAGCTATCTGGCGAGGTTCGAAAGGTTCGCCGAAAGCGCTAAATGGCAACGTCAAGACTGGGCGATCATACTCAGCGCACTATTGACGGGGAAGGCGCTCGATGTCTACAGTAGACTGTCGAATAATGACGCCAAAGACTACGACGTTTTGAAAGCGGCCCTATTGCAGTGCTACAACTTTACAGAAAAGGGCTACCGTCAACGCTTTCGTGAATGCCGGCCTTTGTCAGACGAAACACCAAAGCAATTTGTGGAGCGCCTGTCATCATATCTACACAAGTGGGTGGAATTATCAGGCAAAGGGAAGACTTACGAGAGTCTCCATGAGCTAATCGTGAGGGAACAATTACTCAACGCCTGCCCTAAGGACCTCGCGATCCACTTGGAGATACAAAAGTTGCAGACGCTAAAAGACGTTGCTGAGGCTGCTGAAAGATATCTCATCGCTCATGAGAAAACGTTGGGGCCACCCAGCGCGACGAAACACTTTCAGAAGACTGGAAACCACGTGAACCAGATCCAGGGGAGCCAGACGAACCAGAAACAGACGGACTCCACGCCTCCTCCCAGGGAAGGGCATTCAAGGGGCTGTTTCACCTGCAACGCTACAGACCACAGAGCGGCTAACTGTCCTCAAAACAAAAGTAGCGGACAGCGGAGCAGTACGGACAATTCAGCGGCGGGCAACCGGCAGAGGCGGTTCTCCAATCAACGGCAAACCAGTAGATCTGACCATCAAGTGTGCGGCGGGAGCGTCATTCTTCCGAGTGAGACCAAGCGCACAGCTACTCCTGCGGACGTGCAAGAGTGCATGACCGATGGCCAACTTCTCCTTGCCAACGGAAAATCCATCCCCGTCGTCGCCAGCGCAGCGGTGACCGTACAGATCATGCCTGTTTCCAAGGGACGCGTCGGAAATCATGAAGTGACTGTTTTAAGAGACTCTGGCTGCAGTGGGGTCATCGTCAGAGAAGACCTAATCGCTAAAGAACAGTTCACTGGCGATTCAAAATGGACACTTATGGTCGACAGCAAATGTGTGAGAGCGCCAGTTGCGAAGATTCATGTCAACACCCCTTTCTACGTAGGCGAAGTCGAAGCGGTTTGCCTGAAGAAGCCGCTATACGATTTGATGATCGGGAATATCGACGGCGCGAGGCGACCCGACGACCCCGATCCAGAGTGGAGTCCTGCCTCAACTCAACACGTCGAAGTTGCGGAGGAGGATCCATTGCCATTTCCCGATGGAGACATTACAGAGCTGCTACGGGACAATGTGGTTACTCCGGCTCAGCCCTGCCGACCAGAGATCGTCGGTGCTGTTACTACCAGGGCCCAGGCCAAGAGAGACAAGACGTCTACGCCACTGAAGGTCGCCGACAACTCTAAAGCTGCCATCGTGGACAGAGATAAGCTGATCCAGCTCCAGGAAGCTGATAGTACTTTAAACAAGTACAGGAACCGCCAAGACCACGTGACCAAAGGCAGTGGTACGGTCTATTTTGAGGTGAAGGCCAAGATCCTGTACCGAATCTTCCAGCACCCGAGGGTCAACGGAGGTAAACCACTACGTCAAGTCTTGGTACCGTTACCCCTAAGGCGCCAAGTGATGGAAGTAGCGCATGACTCAATCATGGGAGGTCACCTAGGTATCAAGAAGACGTCGGATAGAATCCAGGCGGTATTCTACTGGCCAGGGCTTCATGCGGACGTCAGCCGTTTCTGCCGATCATGTGACATTTGCCAGAAGACCATACCTCGAGGAAGGGTCCCGAAAGTGCCTATGCAGAGGATGCCTCTGATCGACCGACCTTTCAAGAGGGTGGCCTTAGACTTAATCGGCGAAATAAGACCTCCGAGTGAAGAAGGTCATCGGTGGGTACTGACTTTAGTGGACTATGCGACTCGGTACCCAGAAGCAGTGCCTCTGAAGAAGATTGACACTGAAACTGTTGCAGAGGCGCTAGTGGACATGTTCAGTAGACTTGGAGTGCCTGAAGAGATCCTGACAGACCTCGGGACGCAGTTCGTCTCTGACTGCATGAAGGAGGTCAATAGACTGTTGAGCATCCGGCATTTGACTACGACACCCTACCATCCAATGTGCAACGGGCTTGTCGAAAAGTTCAATGCTACGCTGAAATCCACCCTGAAGAAACTGTGCAGCGAGCAGCCCAGACAATGGCATCGCTATATCAACGCCTTACTTTTCGCCTACAGAGAAGTACCGCAGGAGTCCACCGGCTTTTCTCCGTTCGAGCTGCTGTACGGAAGAACCATCCGAGGGCCGATGCACATCCTAAAAGAACTGTGGACGAAAGAAGTGGACACCCCAGAGGTGAAGAACAGCTACCAGTACGTGTTTGAGCTACGGGAGAAGCTGGAGCAGACTCTCGAGATAGCCAGAGAAAACCTGAAGAAGTCCCAGGACTGTGGAAAGCACTATTATGATCGTAGGGCTGTGAACAGGAAGTTTAAACCTGGCAACAAAGTGCTGGTGCTGCTACCTACTGATCACAATAAGTTGCTGATGCAGTGGAAAGGCCCGTACGAAGTGGAGACCGTGGTGGGGATCAACGACTACAAGGTGAAGGTCGGCCAGCATTCCAAGATATACCACGCCAACCTCCTTAAGCTGTACGTGGAAAGGCCATCAGAGACTGTGCACGCAGCCACAGCAGCTGTGACCGACGACAGCTTTGACAGCGAAGAACTGTTGGAACTGGGAGACTTCCACAGCAAAGAAGGCATCGATGATGTTAAGCTAGGACCAAGCTTGACGGAAGGTCAAAAGTTGGAGCTCAAGGACCTTACGGGCGAGTTTCCCCATAACTTCAATGATGTCCCAGGCTCTACGACTTTGGTCGAACATGAAGTCCACACCCAGACCTGGAAGGAGCATCTGCAGACCACGAGGGAGCTGTTCCACCGTCCCGCAGAAGCCAACCTGACCGTGAGACCCAGCGAATGCATCCTGGGAGCTGACAACGTCGACTGCGTCGGACATCCGATGGAAGAAGGAGACAACGGAGGACGCACTGATTCCGGGGAAGCCCACGTGATCATCGTCTTTGACCCTGGGCCGATGACGACCGCAACTGACGAGGGCGTTGATTCCTTGCGAACGAAAGAACATTGACTGTGTGGACGAACTAAGAATTTTGGTAATGACAGACTTGAAAATGAAAAACGTTGATTGGGTAAATGATCTATGAACATTGACAGTATCCAGAAAGACTTGCAGATGAGAAACTTTGACACTGTGTGGATGAACTGTGAACATTGACATTATCCAGGCAGATTTGAAGATGAAAACCATTGACTCTGTGTGAATGAGCTGAGAACATTGATAGTGTTCAGACAGTCTGAAGTAAGTTTTAATTCTGTACATTGTTTGTGCATTACGTTTCAACGTTGTTGAAAGAAATTAGGTAAATTTCTTCTTGAGTGGGGGGTTATGTTACGTTGAAACGTGAACGAAAGTATGTCGGAAGCGCGCACGATAGATCTAATCGTTTCGTTTTGCAAAGTATTCAATAATGGTGTTTATTTACCTTTGATTTGAGTTTGCATTGTTGTTAGGAGAGGCTTTGTATAACGTTGATAATTTGCGTTAGTCGATATTATTTGAGAATCTTCTGGATATGCGTGTTTACTCTTGATAGAAATTTCCGGATGGATATCGAAGGTCGTGAATGTTCCCGGAAGTAGAGAAAATGTGAGTGACGTAAGTCAGTGATGACGATCTTTAGTTCGATTGGTGGCAGTGCGTCATTTCTACCATGTACCATATTGTTCCAGAAAAGAGAGAGGTTATTTAATAGTGAGCCGAGTCGCTGTTGAGAGAGAGAAAAAGTTGTTGATAGTGATTTGGAAAGTTGCTGTGAAAGTTGTTGAGTTGAATTGAGAATTGTATGCAGTTGTTGATGTGTGCTGAATAAAAGTGGAAAACTTCATACGAAGACTTTGTGACTTGTATGCTGTTTGGACGGGCTGTGTGAATAAACGAATCTGAGTTACACCCTATCAGGAATTCAAGCATCGGGGCTGAATCAGATACTGATAGAAAACACCAACATCGAACTGAGTGTAACAAAGCGCAATTCCAAACTAAAAGGTCTGCTCAAAGCGCTCACACGCATACTCTCACACAAGCGCTGGCAGAATAAGAGACTGTACAACACACTAAAACATGGAGTATATAAAAAGAAAAATTAAGTTTTTATAAAAGGATTAAACTACATAAATTTAACACATGCCCACACCCAAACACACACACAAAATCAATATAAGCAGCCAAAATAATAAGATAAAATTCGTACATGTACACATGTCCAATACAATTAAACAAAATTATTTAAAAAAAACATACATATATTTTCAATCTAAAAGGTGTAAGAAAACATGGCCAAACATGGCTTTATGCAATCAAATACAATATAGTATAAATACAATAAAATACACTGACAGAACTTAGACCTGACACTCAGACTGACTGAGCCAGTAAAAACAAAAAAGCAATAAGACAAGTTATGATTATATATATATATATATATATATATATATATATATATATATATATATATATATATATATATATATATATATATATATATATATATATATATATATATATATATATATATATATATATATATATATATATATATATATATATATATATATATATATATATATATATATCATATATATATATATATATATATATATATATATATATATATATATATATATATATATATATATATATATATATATATATATATATATATATATATATATAGTAGCAATTAGTAGTAGTAGCAGTAGTAGTGGTACCAGTAGCAGTAATAGTGGTGGTAGTAGTTGCAGTAGTAGTAGTAGTAGCAGTAGCGGCAGTAGTAGTAGCAGTAGTAGTAACAGTAGTAGTAGTAGTACCAGTAGCGGCAGAAGTAGTAGTAGCAGTAGTTATAGTGGGAGTAGTAGTGGTAGCAGTAGTAGTAATAGTGGTAGTAGTAGCAGCAGTAGTAGTAACAGTAGTAGTAGTAGTAGCAATAGCGGTAGTAGTAGTAGTAGCAGTTGTAGTAGTAGTAGTAATAGTTGTAGTGGTAGTAATAGTAGCAGTAGTAGTGGTAGCAGTAGTAGTGGTGGTGGTGGTTGTAGTAGCAGCAGTAGCGGCAGTAGTAGTAGTAGTAGCAGTAGTGGTAATAGTGGTGGTAGTAATAGCAGCAGTAGTAGTAACAGTAGTAGTAGTAGTAGTAGCAGCAGCAGTAGCGGCAGTTGTAGTAGTAGCAGTAGTAGTAGTTGTAGTGGTAATAGTAGTAGTAGTGGTAGTAGTAGTCGTAGCAGTAGTAGTAGCAGTAGTAATAGCATAACAGTAGTAACAGTAGTAGTTGTAGTGGTAATAGTAGTAGTAGTGGTAGCAGTAGTAACGAATAACGAATAATAACGAACGAATAACGAATATTTATTGTCCCCATTTGCTCAAGGATTTTGTGTGTGATGCACATAGTAGTAGTAGCAGTAATAGTAGTAGTAGTAGCAGTAGTAGTAGTAGTAGCAGTAATAGTAGTAGTAGTAGTAGCAGTAGTAATACGGTGAGGCTGTGTGGTGAGGAGTTATAAGGCACTTGAAGTTAGCCTGTGATCGAGCATTGCAAACACTACCTTGATGATACTGGGGTTTGGCTCGTACTCATTGCCGAAGTGACACTGCACGCCCATGCCAGACAGCGCTACACTGGGTCCTGCTGCCTTGAACTTCTGTGCCTGCTTCAAGTATGCCTGCAGAAATAACCGTAGGTCTCAATTAAGAGCGTAGAGTCCTGTTTCATCACATTTACATAAAAGGATGTACAAACAGTCAGCAATAAAGGGTCTGATGTCTGAAACTTACTTTGTGGCAAGTCAAGAAGGCTAATGCTGAACTCAGCTTGGTTCCAATGATTTATAAACCACTGTCTCCAAAGTTGGTGAGTTATTCGTTGATCCATGAAGAGAAACAAAGTAGAAAACGTGTTTATTTCAGCAAGAACTACTGAGAATACTCTTTTTTTCTCGCTTTGTCGCAAATACCCAACAGTTTTGGAGAAAATGATTGTGTAACCATACAAAACCTATAGGTTTAGTTCTGTCAACGATACAAGGAAACATATACCGGAAACCAACGAGTCAACGAACCAAAGGTTTTTCCCATTAGATTGTCCGATTATTGCTGAACGAAAAATTGAAACTCAACGTTACTCACCGAAGTAGCACTTCCTGCGGCCACGACACTGTAGTCGTTGAGGAAGAGGCGAACAGTGGGGTCAGCGGCGTGGGCGATACGGAACAGCTCCAGGTTGTAGTCAGGGTCGTTCAGTCGGTCCTGGTACCATGTGCCGTGCAGGTTCTCGTTGTTCACGTCCCAGTGCTCCAGCCTGCATATACAGTCATCATCACCTTAAGCACAGCTAGAATTGCAACATCATAGCCACTGTGGTTTCTATCATTCCCAAATGTTATGTGCGACAAGCAGCGCATTTCTTCTTGTTCTTGTTCTTGTTCTTGTTCTTGTTCTTCTTCTTCTTCTTCTTCTTCTTCTTCTTCTTCTTCTTCTCCATCTGTCTTACTCGACAAATACTTGTTAGGTGGATATTATGTAGTACTGTGCTGTGGGTTCTTCACTGCAGCCAGAGGAGGAAAGAACGTTAAAAAGAATAGGGCGAGCTTTTGACCTTCATTATCAGGTTATGAAGCAGGAAGTGACGTGTAGGAAACCATCCCGCAATTGCTCGTTTCTTTCCCCTTTATGCGACATATTTCTGGTAGAAATTCTAGTTTATATTTACTTACAGGCAACCTTCGGGTTACGGGACAGGATAGGATAGGATAGACAGGCAACCTCATAGCGTAGTGGAACTGGTACTTCATTAGCTAAAGACATAGTAATGTAGCCCTAGTGCAAATGGTGTGATTTGGCGTGCCAATCTTTGTCTCTCGGATAGATAATTAACGTTCAACGTCAGCTGGTTGCTCGACAAGGCCTGAACCCATGTCTGCACGTGCTTCTGTCTGGACCACACCAGGTTTGTGACCTCTCTCTTTGAACTGCCACCCAACCACCCAGCACGCTGTGACGTAAGTTCAAACAATGCGTCATACTCACAGTCCTCGTGTGACGTTCATGGCTTCCTGGATGTGATGTATCACCACGTTGCGTAGCTCTGTCCCTGACAGGGCCTTGACCCAGTTCTGTACGTTCCCGTCCGTTGACCACACCAAGTTATGGCCGCGAACCTTTATCCTGCACAAGTGGTTCGAGTGGTACAAGCTAACAAGGCATAAGTTTGCCAAACGCACGAACGCATCCGTATTTTGTTTTGTTTTTTTTTTCTTCAGACTTATCATGTCACAATGTCCTCTTCTTTAAAATGATCCTTCGCTTCTTCTGCTCAACGGATTTTCACGGAAATTCCCCCCCCCCCCCCCTCTCAAACCCCCATACTTTTACGAAATTTGGTTTGTGTGTGTATTATCATTCCTCAAGTAAACCAAATTCATTAATTCAACACGTTCAATCTCCTCCTAATGATATTTTTCTTCCTATTATTTCATCGTTATTATAGAGCGCTTTTTCTGCGCAGGAGCTGCTCAAGGCGCTGGCCAATACAGGATTGAACTCGAGCCTCTAGTCGCCCTCTCGCTACCTTAGGCGCATCATCTTACCACTGAGCACAATCCTAGACGACCGGGAATTGGGGAGTAGGCACCTAGTGCTTGTTGGGTGTATTTGTGTAGCTGGTACTCCATGCGCCGACTAGACCTTGGTTTATACTCTCATCCGAACAAACAAACGAATTCCAACATTAAGGCTTTTGATATTAAATCTGAGGCAAATCATGTTAATATTTACCTACATTACATTACATTACATAATTGTTGCTTTAGGTCCAGCGGACTCTTCCGAGCCAAATCAGGACCGGACAACCCCCAATCCGCATAAAAGATCTGCCGAAACAACCCTAGTGGGAAAACTGAATGCCCTCCACCAGCCAGTCCCTTTACAATAAAAACATCCCATGCAGGGGACGGCTGAGGCTTCACCCCAACTTATCGAACCCCCGTTTACAAAAACAAAATAGAATGCAAACATCATTATCAATTATCAACAAAACACATACATATAAAATGCCTACATTGCTAAATAATAACATCATAGGAAGCCCTAGTGACCACCTGGCAGAAAACGTCCAATATTCCCAAGCTGATCCAACAGACCTCATACACAAACAAGGAGTCTTGTCCCGGAAGAGTTTTCAAGAAAAAAGGTAGGAGACTGGGCTAGCGAAGAAGGCGATAGTAAAGCAGATTGATAGAACAGAGCAGGAATGAGAAAGAGCAAATGAGAAAGACAGCGACAGTGGGAATTTAAAGCACTAAATATCCAGAAAGTGGGGATACTATTTATACTGAAACCCCCGGCACCCCAACGGGGGTGAATATATACCTGAGAATAATAAATAAAGCACCGAGAAAACGAACATAAAAACTCCTGAAAATGCCTATTTTAACACCTACGATTCTTTCTCAGCCTCTAGGCTGGTTTGTGTTTACAGCGACTTACGGCTGATTTGGGACTATCAGGTCATACACGAATTTGACATTACATGGTCTACATACCCATGACTTCTCAGTCCGTGGATCATGTCCAGGGCTGGCTGGTAATTTACGTGACCCTGAGAAGAATAAACAAAATTAAGCTGGCAAGTTATTTGTTTATCAAAATAATAATGTAGCGACGTTCAACTCGTGAATGAAAATTAAAGTTTAGCTTGTACACCCACCATTGGCGATATGGCAGTCGGGGATAACCCTCCCAGGGAAGAAGAGGTAAGGACTTAAATCAACACTGGACCAACCGAGCAATCACGCTGCTAAGATGAACAGTGAAAATGTTGCCACTTTTATCTTACCCATCACGGGATTCGAACCTGGATCATCGGGGTGTTGTGCTCCTGATCCACGGCGTGGGAAGTTAAAAATAGAACTCAAGAGTTAGTATTTATTTTGTTGCAAACTGCTCTCAATGCATGTGACATGAGTTTGCAATTACAACTTCGTTTATATCTCGTGGAAAGTCAGCTTTAGGTCCTTATTAAGTGTTTAATTAAAAACCTGCTGAAAGTTGTTTCTATTCATTAAGAACAAATCAAACCTACCCTGGTTGGTTCGATGAATTTCCATTTCAGAGAATTCTCGGGCACAGCCCAGTTGAAGTGAGTATGAATGAATTGGCGGTACTTCCCGTTGCCGTCATTGGCGTTGTAAGTATGCGCGTTGACCGCCGTTCCAAAGGGGAATGACTTGTTCGTCTGCAATACCTGGAGGACCAGTCGAACGTTGCAAGTGTAACAGGCAAAAACCTTCCGAACCTTTTTTTTTTTTGGTTTGTTTTCCAGTTGTCAGTTTGTCTTTGTTCATCTACTGTCATCACACACACACACACACACACACCCCCCCCCCCCACACACACACACACACACACACACACACACACTTGCAATACATCATAACTGGGTTTATTTAAGAATGTAAGAATCGGAAATTGATTATTTTTTTACGGAAAGAACGCAAACTTCTTCTAAAAATGTAAGAATCTAATGCAAAATTGGCTCTTTTCGCCTAAAAAGTTGACCTAGTTCGTCTCCTATAGGCGACGAAATAGGTCGAATTTTCTTCAAAATTTCTCCGTTTTCCGTCCCGGATAGAGCACTCCTGTGTACTTAAAACACTCTCATGCACTACAACTGCACTCCCATGCACTAAAAGAGCACTCCCGCGCACTTAGAAAAAAGTGGGGTTCTGGAAAAAAAAGTGGGTTCCAAGCAAATAAACCCATTTGTTACTAAGAAAGACAAGGTCTGCTACCCATTTGTGCGCTTTTGTGGGTACCCACGCGCACACACACACACACACACACACACACACAACAAAGAAAATGACCTAAGACCAAATGGACGGTCAGTATGGACAACTAGGTTACCTAGGCAGATTCTCAATCCTGAGTGAGCTTATTCAAGCTGAAGATGACACACACGCAAACCCACACATACCTATAGATCTACACACACGTATATCCCGTACTAGCAAATCCTGTTTTTTGGTGCTCCCGCAATCCATCATTATTCTTTTTGTTTAATTCAGTATTTCCTGTTCATTTTCAAAACCCAGTAGGTCTACCATCCATCCTTCATCCTAACCTTTCAACGATCTTTTGAACTGCGTCGACTTTGCTATCAACTGTTACTTTAGGCGACATTTCAGTGCCCACACATTATCACTGTGAGTTTGTAAACAAATATGGCGGCGCCCGTGTTTCACGTGTGACTGAGCTCTTCTCTACTAACTTTGAGTAACCTACATGTACACTTCTTATTCATCGTAGCCTTCAACATTCAAGACGGATCCCTATGAAATTAAACCTTCGCTGCTATGTGTTCCTTTTGCCTTTCTTAGGTTTTCGCCTCGCCGACTCTTCGTCGTTGCACAGTCCCTTTCCTCCCGAACCTCCCTCCCTATCCCAGTTTTCAAGCTATCGGCGGGTAACTTGCCTTCCAGTTGACATACCCATGCCTAATGCCGCCACTGATCCAGCCCTTTACCACAAAAAGACCAAATACCCGTGTCGTACGTGTGATAGAACGGTTACAGGGGAGGAGCATGGTGTTGAATGTGCTGCATGTGGCCGATGGTTTCATCTCCCTTGTCAGAGCACCCTCAGAAGAGTATGATAGGCTTGGTGACAGTTATGTCAAAAGGAAATGTGTACTTTGCCATTATGCCAATTACAGCATTATTGCCTTCGACCCTTTCAGGAACAAGATGGATTACTGTCCCAAGCCAACGGATCAACAGCGATTTCAACAGAAGAGGACTTCTTCCCCATCCTTTCGCCTACACCAACCTGTGCCACACGCCAGAATAAATCCTTCAATTCAATCGACCCTTGCGTTTTTTAAATTTTAACTTCCAGTCCATTACAGGCAAGAAGGCTGAAATAAGGAACTTGATTCTTCGCACCAAGCCAGACATCATACTAGGGACTGACACTTGCTTGACTCGGCCTTTCTCAGCAGTGAAATGCTGCCCTCAAATGGCAACACCTTCAGACAAGACAGAGACAGAGGAGGCGGAGATGTCTTTGTTGCAGTTGTTGACCATCTCACCTGCCACGAAGTAACAAAGCTCTCTGAGCCGAATTGCGAACTGACCTTGGTCAGGATCAAGGTGAAGGGAAGAAAACAGCTACTGATCGCTTCTTACTACAGGCCCCACACAAACGACGAGACCGGCCTCAGACTGTTTTCCGCATGTGCCCAACGTGCTGTAAACACCAAAACAACAATCATAATTGGAGGTGATTTCAGCTTTCCCGCATTTGACTGGACTACCAAGATGCTTATGACTACTTCTAATTACCCCGTCCTGCATCAGCAGTTCCTTGACCTCATCAGTGACCTAGGCCTGCAGCAACGTGTGGCCTTTCCAACCAGAGAAAAGACCACATTATACCTATTTTTGGCCAGCCACCCGTCTTTGATACCCTGCATTGAAAGCATCCAAGGTGTGTCTGATCATGATATTGTATATATAGAATTCGATGCCAACCCGCAATGCCAGCACCAGGTTCGTCGCCTGGTTCCGCAGAGCTGACTGGCTTTCCCTCCGCTCCGCTGCCGCTGACCTCTCAGACTCTATTCTTAGTTCCTTCAACAACAACAGCAGTTCAGAAGAGATATGGTCTACGCTAAAAGATGGTATCAACACCATGACCAAACAGCATATCCCTCACAAGACCCCTGGAAGTAAAAACAACAATATTAACTCCACCAAGAAACCATATCCAAGTACCCCAACCAGATCCACCCGAAAGTCGCACCCAGCCTATTACCAACTAACCTCATGCAGAACACTGTACCGCCAACAGCCTTTTTCTCTCTCGCACGATAGATGAGTGGAATGCCCTTCCAACTGAGGTTGCCCTCAGCCCTACCCTACCAACTTTCACTTCCTCAACCTACTCCGACTGCCTCCCTTTCACTAACTCTCCTCCTGAACAGCAGCTTCTCCACTACCCTTCCAACTGAGCTGCTCCTTGTAAGCTGTTTACCCGGGCAGCAACTTAGAAATCTCCAGCAGCATATACACCCCCAACGTAACGCAAAACCCCTAGAGTCTACAGAATCTTCACGAGGATGAAGGTGGTAGTCTACAGCAAGAACAAGAAGATCCCAATCTACCATTTATATTTATGAAAGACTTAGGCTTACATGTATTTGAACGTCGCCGGCGTTCATCCCGGACGCCAGATTGGCGCTGCAACAGTAATTGTCAGTGAAGTGTTACACTATAATATAAAATTACTTTCTAGTTTAGTTTTTACATGCCGTCGACAAACAATAAACACTAAGTTGTTCCACTCAGTAAACTCTGTATGTAATAATGTTAGGGCAGCTTGAGTTACATCCTGTATCGGCCAGCACTTTGAGCGGCTCTTAAGCTGGGAAGGCGCTATATAAGAATTAAAAAAAATACATTAAAAATCTTATACGGACGAGCGTGGCTCTGTGTCATAATTTATCACGCTGATTTTCAACAGGCCATGGCAATGCAAATTATAAGAAAGACCTGGCTGGGCCCAGCCCTCTCCAGGTTGTTGGCCACAGCCGAAATCCACGAGTACAGTGTAGTTCGCCTTGGCCCTGAGCATGCCATCGTTGAACCTATAGTAACGAGAGCTTCCTCCGCCCTGGCCGGTGGCTTCTGTTTAGAAGACTTTCGCCCAGTGATGCCGTGCTGACATCATCCTTGTTAGTCGCTTCTTACGAGACCGGGAAACGTCGGGTCTATTCTATTCAGTGCCCGAACCCACAGGACAGTGGCTAACAAATGGCAAAATAAAAGGGGCTAAAAAATGACCAATACAATGGCTGACAAGTGGCAAAATAAAAGGGGCTGACACATGGCAAATGAAGTGGCTGCCAAATGGCAACTAAAAGGGTTGATAAATAAGAAATAAAGTGGCTGTCAAATGACAAATAAAGTGGCTGACAAATGGCAAATAAAAGAGTCTGACAAATAACAAATAAAGTGGCTGACAAATGGCGAATAAAGTGGCTGACCAATGGCGAATAAAGTGGCTGACCAATGGCAAATAAAGTAGCTCAAACAAATGGAAGATAAAGTGACTAACTGAATATGAATGTTGCTCTTGCGGTGCTGGTCGATGACAGAGTTGAGGTAGGCATCAGTGACAGGCACAGCTGGTGCCTCCTCTGTCACTGTCACAGCGTCCACTTGGTAGTCTGCACTCGCTGACGGTCCGCTTTGGAAGTACAGCCTCACGTTCCTCAGGGCTGTCCATGAAAAATAACGTCTAAATGAGAAATTCACAGCAAATCAAGATCGAGATTATTTTTGCTCTCCTTCGAAACCTAAATCAATGGGAGGTGGGAGATGGTAGGGAAAGGGAGGTGTATGTAGGGGGAAGTGAGGGAGGGAGTGGGTGGGCACGCTCTGAGCCCCTCAAAAGTTCTATAATAAACACCTCATGTCAACAACGTTGACATTAGAAATTCTATATTGCGTCTCGCCATTGAAGGGATCTCACTGTGAGAACGAAACCCACCTGTAGAATACTTCAGCCTTAAAATTCTCTTCACGATTTCCAGGACCCGAGTTAAAAATACGTGTGCAACGAACCATTGTCAGCACGGGTGACAGGCTAACATCGGGAGAAAAAAAAACATATAGGCTACATGCACCCTGGATCGGCACCGTGAAAACATTGATTTCTTGAGAAGTTTAGACATACAGGAATTCTCATATCAAATCGAATCTTGAATCACCATCCTGCATTAAGCGTATGTTATTTAGACTACCCAATGGAAATGCGCTATTCCGCCACCCCCTCACAATTTTAAAGACCTGTTTTGACAAGTCCAAAGAACCAATTACCGTTATTAAACGTGTGTAGCCGTGTAAATCAAGACTGTGTAGTATTTGAAAAAATACATTAATGTTAACTTACTTTGTCCAGTGGGAACAGAAAAGCTGCCACTCAAGTGGAGCCAGCCGTCAGACACCTTGACATCGGAGTGACTAGCAGCCGCCAGGTAATGGTGAGAGTCATCTGAAATAGTGGACAAGACGGAACAATAAGACTAGGATATAATATGCAGTCCTTACGACAATGTGTACCCCCGTTGGGGTGCCGGGGGTTTCAGTATAAATAGTATCCCCACTTTCTGGAAATTTAGTGCTTTAAATTCCCACTGTCGCTGTCTTTCTCATTTGCTCTTTCTCATTCCTGCTCTGTTCTATCAATCTGCTATACTATCGTCTTCTTCGCTAGACCAGTCTCCTACCTTTTTTCTTGAAAACTCTTCCGGGACAAGACTCCTTATTTGTGTATGAGGTCTGTTGGATCAGCTTGGGAATATTGGACGCTTTCTGCCAGGTGGTCACTAGGGCTTCCTATGATGTTATTATTTAGCAATGTAGGCATTTTATATGTATGTGTTTTGTTGATAATTGATAATGATGTTTGTATTCTATTTTGTTTTTGTAAACGGGGGTTCGATAAGTTGGGGTGAAGCCTCAGCCGTCCCCTGCGTGGGATGTCTTTATTGTAAAGTGACTGGCTGGTGGAGAGCTTTCGGTTTTACCACTAGGGTTGTTTCAGCAGATCTTTTTTGCGGATTAAGGGTTGTCCGGTCCTGATTTGGCTCGGAAGAGTCCGCTGGACCTAAAGCAATAATAATGCAATACATTGCAATGCAACGACAATGTGTACTATATATTATTATATTAATTATAAATTATATATCTATACATATTACAACTTATGTAAAGGCTACATGTTTTCTTGTTTGTGTGTCTGTCTTCAATAGAAATCCAGTTTGGCTCTCATCAGCACCACATTTGGTACGAATATATGTTCTAACTCTGGGCCGGCCATGACGGTATTGATTTTTTTTTCTCAGCTGTTCATTAATATCTTCATTTTACAAGGGAAAATTTTTACTGGCACATTCCAAGCGGCCGCCATTCTCGGTAAAACCTTGGGGCAGGAAGAGGAGGGGGGGAGGGCGGCAGGCCGAGTTATGCTCTTTGTAACTATAAATACCCACCGAATACTATTGCCTGCTAAGCATGGGAGCGAGGAGGTGTTTACCATGGGTAGTAGGGAGAAAGAGAGGGGAATGGCAGGGAGTGTGTCTACCACGGATAGTCAGCTAGTACGCTGACCCTATATACACACAGATGAAGGCAGTTACCTGCGAAGTGGATGTCAACTTCCAAATGAATACTTTGTCCTGGGTGATCAGTGAGCAGCTTTACCCAGGCTTCCACGTGGTAGGTTTTGCCTGGCGTCACGTGGATATTCTGACTAGGCCCTTCGTAGTAGTGAGTCCTGTACGCAATACAATTCAGGCGATGGAGAGAAATAACGATTCAAAAAAAGTATTGACTAATAAATACAGCACTGCATTTGCACTGGGTTGCTGGTCTGAAAGGTCAACGCATGAAATCAGAAGACGAGATAAAACGCGGTAGACAAAATGTTGTCAGTAGGGCCTACATGTGTTTCGTTACAAAGCTCCGTCATGAGCTAAAAGCCGACTCGAATTTTACAAACAAATCCCATTCATACAGATTTCTATTGGTTTCCTTTGAAGCTTTGCATCGATTTCAAAATTCTGCGCATAGTGTCCTCGGCTGAGAGCTGTAGCGGGTTGTATCGCTTTCATCGAGACTTGTGCGATCATCATCAAATCGATAACTACTAACAAAGCCAGGTTCAGTTTCCTTCAATACGCTGTATCTGTACTGCCTGCATTTTTGTATTTTGAGCTAATATCGGAAAATACTTTGGTATAGTCGGAAATCAGAATCAGAACGAGCCAAAGTTCGGTCGGTCGGTAGGTCTGTTGCAAATGTATCTCAAGAACCCAGTGAACGTACGTTGCCCAAGCGTCTCAGAAATATTACCTGGGTTTAGTGACCAGCCTCCCGAGCCATCACATTGGCTTTACCGCAAAGGTCAAGGTCGTTGGCGTCATTTTGTTTGATCAACACATATGCTCGGTATCTCGGACACGGCTGATTTTAAAAAAAAAACTTGTTGGTATACAAATATCATATTTCAACTACAAAGTAAATCATTCAGTGGCAGTCCGGTTGTTGGTCAGTCGATCAGCTGATCCGACTTTCCCAATTTTACTGTTTTGTTCAAACATATTTGACTCATCTCAAGAATAGCTGGCCAATTTTAAATATTTTTATATCATTCATATTTGCGCTTTTTCAATGGTCAAGGTTGCTGCACTTCGTCCTTTTCGAAAATACTATATAGCGCTGTCTCTCAATATTGGCGGAACCGATAGTAATAATTGTCGGATAGCGCAGTGGTTGGAGCACTCGCTACTGTGTCGCAAGTTAAGCACCGTCCAGTGCGGTTAGCACTTGGATGGGTGACCGCAAAACGTAAAGCGACAAATAACAACGCCCCCCAGTTGACTCAACTGTGACTGAGTACCTACTCTCTGAAGGGTGGGGAAGGTAAAGCAGCGAGGGAGAGAGATGGGCATCACCCTCATTACGCTGGCCCAAGATAAGTATGATCTCCAACATCACGGTCCCCTACGGCCACAAGGCTATGGGACTACCTTTACCTTTACCTTTTTACTTAGTAAGATAGTTGGTGTTCTCATCGATAGCGTGTGGGTAGCGCGGTGGTGCTGTGGTCTGCGCACACGCTAGCAATGTTTCATGTTAAGAAACGTCGGGCGTGGTTAGTAGTTGGATGGGTGACGGCACTTTGAAGGCAAGCTACCAAGCGACACACACACACACACACACACACACACACACACACGAAGAATGAAAACAACCGAACGACACCCCCCTCTCCCCCCAGTCCACCCAGCTGTGAATGGGTACCTGGCTATGTTTAGAACCTGGGAAGATAAAGCAGCGAGGGAGAGGAGATAGGCACCTAAGAGGGGCCGGGTAGCTCAGTTGGTAGAGCGTCTTACCAGTAACCGAAAGGTACCTGGTTCGAATCCCGGATTGGCCAATGTGTGACTATATTATTTTCCCCTTACCATCAACTGGTTCGCTGGGGTCAGAATAATGTGACCAGTTGTCGCCTATAAGCTTCGGTGTCGTGTGACTATAACCTACAGTTACACATTTTAGATAGGCACCGCCCTCAAAAAGCTGGCCTAGAGGAAAAAGAGGTCCCAAATGCCTCTCTCCCCAACGACCGAAAGGTTAGGGGAACACCTTTACCATCATGCCGTGATTTCATTAACCATCATGCCGTGATTTCATTAACCATCATGCCGTGATTTCATTAACCATCAGGCCGTGATTTCATTAACCATCAGGCCGTGATTTCATTAACCATCATGCCGTGATTTCATTAACCATCAGGCCGTGATTTCATTAACCATCAGGCCGTGATTTCATTAACCATCATGCCGTGATTTCATTAACCATCATGCCGTGATTTCATTAACCATCAGGCCGTGATTTCATTAACCATCATGCCGTGATTTCATTAACCATCAGGCCGTGATTTCATTAACCATCAGGCCGTGATTTCATTAACCATCATGCCGTGATTTCATTAACCATCGTGCCGTGATTTTATTAACCATCATGCCGTGATTTCATTAACCATCGTGCCGTGATTTTATTAACCATCATGCCGTGATTTCATTAACCATCGTGCCGTGATTTCATTAACCATCGTGCCGTGATTTTATTAACCATCATGCCGTGATTTCATTAACCATCGTGCCGTGATTTCATTAACCATCATGCCGTGATTTTATTAACCATCATGCCGTGATTTCATTAACCATCATGCCGTGATTTCATTAACCATCATGCCGTGATTTCATTAACCATCAGGCCGTGATTTCATTAACCATCAGGCCGTGATTTCATTAACCATCATGCCGTGATTTCATTAACCATCGTGCCGTGATTTTATTAACCATCATGCCGTGATTTCATTAACCATCGTGCCGTGATTTTATTAACCATCATGCCGTGATTTCATTAACCATCGTGCCGTGATTTCATTAACCATCGTGCCGTGATTTTATTAACCATCATGCCGTGATTTCATTAACCATCGTGCCGTGATTTCATTAACCATCATGCCGTGATTTCATTAACCATCGTGCCGTGATTTTATTAACCATCATGCCGTGATTTCATTAACCATCGTGCCGTGATTTTATTAACCATCATGCCGTGATTTCATTAACCATCGTGCCGTGATTTTATTAACCATCAGGCCGTGATTTCATTAACCATCATGCCGTGATTTCATTAACCATCATGCCGTGATTTCATTTGGCTAGTTCAGGATGATGCCGAGCCACAAAACTGCCACGAAAAACACACGCTTTTTGAAAATGTCTATGTTCAGCTTTGTACGTGAGTGTCTGGAAACACATTTGAATGGCTTGCCTTCTTGTTACCTTTGGTTACACAATTTGCGCTGGTCGGTGATTAACATACGACCCACCTGTTGGCGACCCTGACGGAATGCTGTCCAGAGTGGTGGTCGTTGACGATAGTACAGGCGAAGCCATTGTTGCAGCTCCAATGGTCCATGGATTCGAACTCTCCATTCTGCAACGCCTGTCCTGTTGCTACAGCAACAAGGCACCCTAACATCCACCACAACGTGACTCTACACCCCATGTTGCAGGCAATACTAGTTAAAATAAAATGTCAAGTACCGAAGCCCTTAGTGCCTGGGTAAATGAGCAATCTGGCCTTCTTCTCTTATCTTGCTTTATTTGCCTGTTGAGTACATTTCTGTTTAGGTGTGTCATTGTGACGAAATCTTTCTGAATATTTTTTTTAAATTGTCATATGACGAAGCAAAAAAACCACACATGTTAGAATTAAGGTAATGTTAGTTAAATTATCTTAAGGAAAGGAGAACTTCATTAAGTAATAGCATGAATATAGGCCACGTAAGTAATAATTCATGAAAAATCTAAAGATATGTATTAGTTAAGTGTAACAGTTCCATACTTAGACCCCTTTAGTGTCTCTGCCCCTTTTAAGGTGGATGAGTGTGTGACTGTTGGTTGGTTGAAAGGGACATGGTTGGATGATTGTGATGCGAGTGACAAAAAATGAAATTAATTTTTTTTTTATTCTGTTTGTTTGGTTTTACTCCTGCTCAATCTGGGATATGGAAACTGATTTTTCACATTACCAAGACGAAGAAGAGTTGGGAAGCAACATATTTAGGTTACTGTCTACATATCTAGATCTAGCAATCTACTATTCTGCCTTTAAACTGCCAAAGGTCTGTTTCGCTTTCGGAAAAATACATAATTATCTCATTAAACCTAGAGAAGTTGGTTGACTTTTTAGTAGTTGATTTCCCAATTTTTTTCCCCACTATAATCCCAGTAACGGAATGAATAAGAAGAACAAGAACAAGAAGAACAAGAACACGAAGAGAAAAAAAAAGAAAACGAAGAAGAAAAAGAAGAAGAAGCGAAGAAGAAGAAGAAGAAGAAGAAGAAGAAGAAGAAGAAGAAGAAGAAGAAGAAGAAGAAGAAGAAGAAGAAGAAGAAGAAGAAGAAGAAGAAGCGATGATCTGACGGAACAAGTGCAGAAGCGCATGAGGGGAGGTTTCCAGTTGCGGAACCATTTTGGCTTACAACAGCAGCAAAAACAACAGCAACAACATCAACAACAACAACAGTAGCAACAAAAAATTTTTTAATTACAACCCCCCCCCCCCCCCCCCCCCCCCCCAAAAAAAAAAAAAAAAAAAAAAAAAACAACATGCAACCAACATAATTTTATATAAACCAGAAAAGCCATTTAATCAATCCATTTATTCAATGGAAATGACGTTTAGTTGTAAGGTCAAACCATTGATCATCTTTAAACCATGTTAAAGTTACTTACAGGGCCAGGGTATGAAGGATGATTCTTTCTTTTTTTTTAATGTCACTATGCGTTGGGAAACTGCATTGTTGTCACATCTGTAGATAATATAATGGACAAAATCGTCGCTCGAACCGCCGCTAAACTTGGAATGTTAGACGTCTCTCGTTGTATAAGCAAACGACTATTTTTAGACTTAATCGTGATGCTATTGATTGGCCCATAAATAAATGACTTGGTCGCTTTGCATGCCAATTCTACTTTCGAAAGAGGTAAAAATATTCCACCACCCACCCCCCTCTTCCTCCTCCCACTTCTCCACATAGTGAGGCAACCATCGCAAAGAGGAGAAAGTTGTAATTGTAGATTATAGTCACACGACACCGAAGCGTATAGGCGACTACTGGTCACATTATTCTGACACCAGCGAACCAGTTGATGGTAAGGGGAAAATAATATGGTCACACATTGGCCAATCCGGGATTCGAACCAGGTATCTTTCGGTTACTAGTAAGACGCTCTACCAACCGAGCTACCCGGCCCCACCACGGAGAAAGTTGGCGTGGTTTGGTCACGTCACGCGGCATGACACCCTCGCAGAAACCATTATGCAAGGAAGCGCGAGTGCAAGGAGGCAGGCGCAGAGAAAGGCAAAGAAAGAACTGGGCAGCAGATGACGTCAAAACATGGACGGGGGCTGGACAAGTCACGCCTTCGGAATACAGCAACAGTCTGACTGAAGGGGCGAAAACTCTCCCCGACAGCATCCCCCTGTCTCCTCAACGGCCTGACAGGCTGGTGGACAGATAGATACAACAGATCGATAGAACAGATGATAGATAATATAGATATATATTTTTGTCTAATATCACAGATGTGAATAGACGTTAAATTAAATAAATAAATATAGATAGATATAATAGATACAGTTAGATAGAACACGCAATGTGAATTTAAAAAGGATCCGTGATCACATGCTAAAATTTGTGATCGTGGAACACTTTAAAGTTGTTGGCTAAGTTGCCTCAGAGAAACCTCCCACCCTCTTCTTAATAGTTCAATACAATACAAAACAATGCGGTACAATGCAATACAATCAATACAATACAATATAATTTGATACAATACAATGTAGTGCCATACGATACCGCACAATACAAAACAATTGTTAGGGTCAGATAAAGACCATAAATATGAAGGACAATGCGCCCTTAAAAAGAACAACGAGAAAAGGGCTACGTGTCCTCAATCATGACTTATCATTCTCTTGCTGTACTTAAACATAACACTAACCTTGAATCTTCACTCCACAGAAACAGTGCCAGCTAGTGTAATCTTACTTTTCGTCCCATCACCCTCAGATTCAAATCTAAATTTTTAACTAGTAGTGCGTTTGATTACATATTTAAAAAAAAAAAAAAAAAAGCAAACATGTCACTGTAAAAGGTTAATACGATAAAACCTAATGACTATGCAGTTTAAATATTACAGAAAGAGAAAGAAGAGTGTTGACGCACACATGTAAGCCTATTTGCTCTGCGCTTATCGTCTACTAGTTTCAAAGATTTTTGGGCTGTTGTAGAAATTGTGCAAATAATACAATACACCGTTGTGGAATTTAAATAAAAAATATTATAAAAGAAATATCAATGGTGAATGACTGACTCAAGCACGCACGCATCCACACTCACGCACCCACACACACACACACACACACACAAACGCGCGCGCGCACACGCACGCAGACTGATACCACATAAAAACAAAAGACGAATAATGACTTCGGTAGGTTTAGCAAAATGTTGTCAGGTCAATACCCCAACTAGCGACTTGCGCTTTGAAACATTGTAACACTTAGCATTAAAGCTATACATTATAAGCCTATTAAAGGGCCCAGACATCACGTCTTCCAGTGCCACGGATCCTTTTTAAATCCGCAATGAGTTTGTTGCCTCATTACATTACATTCCATGATTATTGCGTGTTGCCTCAACGAGAGAATTGTTTAAGTTGAAACCAAAAATAACCTCTTTCAAAAAAATGCGGCTTTGATTGATATTTATCGATACATTCGTTTTATTTAGGTGCCTATTAATAACATCAAGGTTGTGTCTAAATATAGCATTGCGGCGAAAGTGGCAGAGTTGTTTGGTTACAGGACAAAGAAGGAAAGAAAAATCCGACTTAAATTCAAAGGGCAGCGCGCTGTCCGTTGGAGCAACGATTACCCATTAAATCATCTTTAAGTGTGACAAATGATGCAGTTTATCAAGTAAACTCATTGTCAAACGAACAAACAAACAAAATAAATAAATAAACGTCTTGGATACCTCTGGCCCTTTTAAATGTTTTGTTGCCCTGCCTAAGAACAATGACACACATAAAAACATAGTGTAAACCTCACATGGACCAGTAAACCAAGATAAGAGTACAAGATACGAGCAATTATTTTATATATCTATAGAGAGAGAGAGAAGACGGACTCTTGCCCACACAAAAAAACATGGTGAGCTGTGTCAATGTGTGGTGGATTTTAGGATGGCTGGCTGCTGTAGCTACGGGACAGGTGTTGCAGAATGGAGAGTTCGAATCCATGGACCACTGGAGCTGCTACAACGGCTTCACCTGTACCATCGTCAATGACCACCACTCTGGACAGCATTCCATGTTAGTCGCGAGCAGGTGGGTCAAAATAATATTATAATTCGTTATCCGATGAGTGATCTATTCTTCCATTTAAATCATATTGTTGTTAATGCTAATGCTCACTGATTAATAATAATAATAATAATAATAATAATAATAATAATAATAATAATAATAATAATAATAATAATAATAATAATAATAATCAACCTACACGCTGATATATAACAGATAAATCGTCTCCAATGCGTACAAAACAGCACAGCACGGCTCGTTTTGAAAAAGAGAAAGGAGACCATATCACACATTTGTTTAAGAAACTTCACTGGCGGCCTGTAAAATTCCGCCTCCAGTATAAGATCTGTGGTTTTGCCTTCCGTTTCTTTGAAGGAACTCTCCCAGCGTATCTTTCCAACTCACTTGTAGCCTACCGGACAGCCCGCACTCTCCGATCTTCCGCAGAAAAGCTGTTGAAAGTTCCGAGTCGAAACCTGAAAACTTTTGGAGAGCGCGGTTTCAGTTTCACCGCTCCATCTCTCTGGAACGCACTTCTTGTCGGCCTGAGGAACTTGGAAGATATTTATATATTTAAAGCCCAACTGAAAACATACCTTTTTCGCTTAGCTTTTGATTAACTTACCCACATACCCCCTACCCACCCTATCCCTCTTTCATCTTATAGGGAGTCTTATGTGTAATATAACACTATTCAGTATTGGTGTTTTGTTGTTGGTAGATGTATCTCCATAACATGTAATCCTTTGTACATTGTGAGTGAATGCGTATGTATGCGCACTGAGCCTTTGTGAGTTTTGCACTATATAAATGTTGTTAGTAGTAGTAGTAGTAGTAGTAGTAGTAGTAGTAGTAGTAGTAGTAGTAGTAGTAGTAGTAGTAGTAGTAGTAGTAGTAGTAGTTACACACACTCTCCTATGCATAACAAACACACATTCATCACTCAAACATGTGGAATAAAGGCAAGTCGTTATTAGGAGACGGAAAGGAAATCGAACTTATTTTATTTCTAAATTTTAGGTTGACAGCCTCCAATACCATTATTGAAGGGAGGTTAGTTAGTCATTGTTTATAGGGTCCAGCGGACTACAAAGGGCCGAATCAGGACCACAACTGGGTTGAAAGAGGACACCCCCCTGATCCGTATAAAAGATCTGCTGAAACAACCCTAATGGTAACACTGAAGGCACTCCACCAGCCGGTCAATTTACAATAAAGGCATCCCATGCAGGGGACGCTGAGGCTTTACTGTAATTTATCGAACCCCCGTTTACAAAAACAAAATAGAATATAAACATAATTATAAAATATTAACAAAACACAAACATACAAAATGCTCACATTGCTAAATAATAATACCATAGAAAGCCCTAGTGACCATATGGTAGAAAGCGTCCAATATCCTCAATCAGACGAAATGACGAAAAATTTAGTAGTAGTAGTAGTAGTAGTAGTAGTAGTAGTAGTAGTAGTAGTAGTAGTAGTAGTAGTAGTAGTAGTAGTAGTAGTAGTAGTAGTAGTTTAAAATCAAGTCTAATATCACTTAATTAGTGAACAGACTATAAATAAATAAATTGATTAAATTGAAAAAAAAACGAAATTAGGAGTTCGGGGAAAGTTTTCAATAAAAACTGCAGGTGGGCTGGTCTAGCGAAGAAGATAGTAGATTGATAGAACAGAGTAGGAAAAAGAACGAAAAAGACAACGACAGTGGGGATTTAAAGCACTGAATTTCCAAAAAGTGGGGATACTATTTATACATGTAGCGGAAAGGGAGGCGACTGGTTGAGGCTTGGGAGAGAAATTGTCTACCTTGATTTTCTTGGTTAGACTAGCCTTGGGTGGCTCCAGCTTTGCAGAATCCTTTGGGTATGCCATTGGGTTACGCAGGACAAGGCGACACGACATTTGTTCTCCCCGGCTGACCATTCGCCTGCTGCTTTTGGTGGCGAGCGGGACCACATTGTCGGCAGGCATTTTATGCAGGTCGGTGGCAGCGACCTTGCAGTAAAGTGCGTGGCACTAGTAGCCGGCAACCCGATACTCCCAACCACGCTTCACCGCCTTGCAGGGCAAATATTTTTATGTCCCTCTTTTGAGGGATAAAAATGAAAATAACAGCTCGGGTGGAGCAATGTTCTCTAGGTCGTGGCCGAGAGACGGGAGTCAAATACTCCGCTCGGCTACATACAGAAACCCTCGGCACCCTCACTAGAGATTGAGGAAACTTGGTGACATGGATAGACTAATGGCTGACATGGATAGTCTAATGGCTAAGTGACAAGAGTTCGTCCATAAAAGCAAATGCAGATCGAATAGCCAAAAGGTAAGTAGTAGCCTACAGATACAATGTTCTAAGCAGAATTTAACCAGACTGTGTTAGCAGATGTGGAGTTGATGATCTCTGAGTCTGCACATTTCTGTAACGTAGTGATACAAAAACTCACACTGACTCAGGGGCATACTCCTGGGCGCGAGGCATACTATTATTTTAATAGTCCCTATTAAAATAATAGTATGCTTCAAAGGAAGCCAGTGGCCCAGGTCTTTGATTAGGAACGGGTGATACAAAAGTTGACGTTTTGGATCTGATCACAACACGAGCTACGAGTAACGCATACATTAAAGATGTATATCACATACGGTACAGAGGTATATCACATACGGTACAGAGGTATATCACATACGGTACAGAGGTATATCACATACGGTACAGAGGTATATCACAAACCTTACAGATGTATATCACATACAATACAGGTGTTATCACGTAAAATACAGATAAATATCAAATACAGTACAGATGTATACTGGATTACTAACTCTGATCACACTTTGTTTCAACGTAGTATTACCTTAATTATTATGCAAACAGGACGCAATACTACCACGGCCCTGGGCAGGTGATCAACGTGACACCAGGCAAAGCTTATCATGTGGAGGCATGGGTCAAGATGCTCAATGATCACATAGGACAAAATATTCAAATAGAAATCGACTTCCACTTCGCAGGTACAATCCTCTTTCTATCAGTATGTGTATTTGTGAACGCATGTATAACTTTTTTACTTTTTTTTTTTTTTGGTAATGTCATGTTGTTGTGTATTTGTGACGATCGTGTGTGTGTGTGTGTGTGTGTGTGTGTGTGTAGGTGTGTGTGTGTGAGGGTGTGTGTGTGGGTGTGTTTGTGGGTACGTGCGTGCGTGCGCGCGCGCGCGTGTGTGTGTGTGTGGTTGTGTGTATTTGAGTGAAAGTATGTAGCTTCGCACCAATTTTGCTTTCCTATTTTTTTATTTTATTTTATTTATTTTTTTTATTTTAGAGTTTCGTCATTTCTAACCCCTCACTCCCATCCCCAACCCCTGCACTCCACCCACCAACACCTCGTCCTTTCTGTTAAGTGTTATGAAAATGATGACGTTGCACAAGGAAATAAAACACTGCCAAGAACCTCTACAGTGCTTTAGACATGGTGCTGAGCACAGAATAGCGAAGAATTAGAAAGGTGCAGACCTGTCTCAATTGGAAAGTCCGTGGAGATTCACGAACCCTTCCAATTTAGACAGGCCTTAAAGGCTGGCTTGAAACTGGGAAGGTTTTTTTTTTTAAATTTTACTTTATTTAAAGTCTTAATTGGATTTTTTTTAAAAAGGTTCAGGAACCTAGGTTCGGGATCTGAGAAACTCGAAAAAAAAATTCGTGAATCTCCACGAACCTTCCTGTTAAGACAGGCCATCAACAGAAATGGCTGTTCCCAGGGCTATATAATTCTTTGCCCTAAGAACGGCATCTTTCTAGGGTCACCACATTGTCCACTATTGCAGACGACTCTCACGACTACCAGTCAGCTGCTAGTCACTCCAACGCCAAAGTGTCTGACGGCTGGTTCCACTTGAGGGGCGGCTTTTCTGTTCCCACTGGGCAAGGTAAGTTAACTTTGATACATTGCTTCAATACTAGCGTAGTTATGACCTTTTCTCCCGTCGTGTAAATTGTTCTTAGTGGAATCAAAGAATGTACCGCTTCACATTCTTTGGGGGAATGGAGATGAATATGAAGGGAGGATGACGGTTAAACAACAATGTGTTAGTGAACCAATCAAAAGCTCCGACATCAAATTCGGTAGGCCCAAATTCTTTGTGAAAGCAAAACCGCAGTACAAAGCTGTATGTATATTATTTCTATCCGAGCTTGTGTAATTAATATACTTATATAAAACGATGTATACTGTTTAATGCGCTTTACGAGAGCACTTTCATCAAATTTGTTGAACTGTGGGAACAAAACATTAATGTTGGCTACTAGTTGCATTTGAGCACTGTTTTGAGTTTTGTTGATTTTCCTCCACAGCACTGAACAACGTGAGGCTGTATTTCCAGAGCGGACCGTCTGCAAGCGTGGACTACCAAGTGGACTCCGTCACAGTGACAGAGGAGGCACCAGCAGTGCCGGTCACTGATGCCTACCTCAACTCCATCATCGACCAGAATCGCAAAAGCAACATTCATATCCAGTTAGGCACTGCACTTTATCTGCCATTTGTCACCTACATTATTTTGCCATTTGTCAGGCATTTAATTGTCATTTGTCAGCTTTATTTGCCATTTGTCAGCAACTTTATTTGCCATTTGTCAGGCACTTTCTTTTCCATTTGTAAAGTGCTTTATTTACCATTTTTCAGGCATTTTTTTATGCCATTTGTCGTCTTTACACAGGCCTTTTTCAATCCAACTTGTAAGCCTGCATTGCCTAGGTTGTAACGTATTAAAAGTACTGAATTATTATAAAGATGACGATTCTAATATGGCGGCGAAGGGGAACATTATGAGACAAAGCCGCAGCAAATTCTGACCTACAGAGTTGCACAACCAAATAGCAAATAGATTATTGTTGACAGGTTAGAATAAAACTAATCAATGACTATGTATTCAACAAGCGCTATATGCATTTATTGTGCTAATTATTGTGTGCAGTTCCACTCTGGCATCTGGTATCAATGCGGGCGACGTTAAAATACACGTAAGTCTTTCAATAGGGTTTCTTTTCTTTTCTTCATCGTACTTTGGAATGAGTAAGCGCACGTACGCCGCTCAGTGTATCTTCCAGGCAGGTTGTATAGTGCGCTTTGATTGGGCAAGGTTCTTCTGATCATCTCACATTTCCTGTGTGGTGTTCGTCTAATGGTAAAGCGAACAACGAAAACTGACAACTTGAAACAGTTAACTTTCTTCTTCTTCTGCTTCTTCTTCTTCTTCTTCTTCTTGTTGACCGTTCTCCACTATTTTTTCACACCTTGCAACGTTGACTGCTCCTCCAGGTGCTTCAGACGAAGAAGGCATTTCCATTTGGAACAGCGGTCGCTGCCGGTCCTTACAACTCCAACGAAGGCAACGGGAAGTACCGCGACTTCATTCACACCCACTTTAACTTTGCTGTTCCCGAGAACGCACTCAAATGGCCAGTCATTGAGAGCACCAGGGTAGGCTGCAATTATTATATTCTTTAAAAAAAAAATAAATGCAAGCTCTTTTATTTTTAATTATCAAGTATATGTCTCCTAGCACCTGGTGCACTGGGGTTGTGTAATTGTTTGCTTTCTTCTACAAAATAAAGTTTTAAATGTCTGTTTGGATCGTGATTGCACGAGTTCATAAGAGCAAACTACTCGTCCAAATGTTTTGTTTTCTTTGCATGGTCATTTAAATTATCAGCCTGCCTTAGATATGATCCACGGCCTCAAGAATCATGGGTTCGTATAGCCTAAGTCTAACTCCTCTGGTTCAAGGTAAATAAATATGCGATGAATGTGAATATCTGTCGACAAAGTAGCAATTAACAAATATTATTGAAATAGTGTTGAAGAGACACATTGCTTTATTTTAAGAGCTGTACTGTCTATCTGTCTCTGATTGTGGCGAAATGGAAAATTCAAAATATCATGGAACTCACACAGGTTTGGAAAAAAATCTGGAAAATTGTACTTTTAAGTGAATAGGCCTACATATATCACACTTTCGTTGCTGAATGTATGTAAAAGGAGTGCCGGTATTTTTGACAGTGCTTTGTTGGCTTGTGCGATGGGTGCAGGGTGAAGGTGCGCGGCCATAACTTGGTGTGGTCAGTGGACCAATTCGTGCAGGGCTGGGTCAAGGCCTTGTCAGGGACAGAGCTACGCAACGTGGTGACCCATCACATCCAAGAAACCATGAATGTTACACGAGGACTGTGAGTATTTCACTGAGATGCCAGTTTCCCCTAGGGCTAAAATGATGTCTATAATATATTATAAAGAGATGTTGATACTCCTTGCAGAGTTAGTGGTAGGCTACACCTACGCATTCAACACATTTGGCAAAGAAAGAGAATTAACATATTGGTAATAATTATGACAACGGTGTTGCCACTCCATGATGCTCACTGTGCAGGCTGGAGCACTGGGACGTGAACAACGAGAACCTGCATGGTTCATGGTACCAGGACCGACTGAACGACCCTGACTACAATCTGGAGCTGTTCCGTATCGCCCACGCCGCTGACCCCACTGTCCGCCTCTTCCTCAACGACTACGACGTCGTGGCCAGCGGAGGATCAACTCAGGTGAATAGGATAATGATGTATTACTGCTCAATCGGCAGTTTAGTTTTCGAGGGACATTGTTAAAAAGTTTATTCTGTGACTGCTGCTTGCCACCAATCGTCTTTTTTTTTTTTTAAAGCTTTTCTGTCTACGGAACAATATGATTATATCTTACATCCTTTCTTACTGAGCACGAACCAAGATTTTTTTTTATTGAAGTAAACACAACTTTAGCTGTCATGTTGAAATCACGAAACGCCTGCATTTGATTTCATTTGCTACCCGAGCGACCTGTAAAGACTTGTACATTTTCCGCAGCTTGAACATAATATTTTAGTTGATGATTGCTCAAAATGCTACCAATTCAATTTCGGAAATCGAATGTAAGTACATGTATGACGAAAAAATGTGTCCAAGTGATCGAACAGTAAATCTGCAAGACTGAATACGATCAATAACGGGCTCTCCGTCGCTGAGACGATCTTCTGAACATCCATTCCTGTAAACTGACAAACAAACAATAGCTATACGCTTTGGAGATGATGCCTACTGTTATTTCTGCAGGACTACCTGGAGCAAGCACAAAAATTCAAGGCAGCAGGACCCAGTGTGGCGCTGTCTGGCATCGGCGTGCAGAGTCACTTCGGCAACGAGGTCGAACCAAACCCGGCTGCTATCAAGGTAGCATGCAAAACATACCATGCGTTACAAGATTAAACATCACACAACAATCGACGACAAAACTTGCAATACAATATTAAGCCACATAGCCTACAATCCATAACTATCACACTAGAGCACTACTACGCCTCAATCACCTCGTTGCATGCACAGCTTCGTTACAGCACAATCCAGTTTATCATTATATACAGTTATGGTCTGATAAAACACAGCTGTCTGCAGCTGGTATTCCAGGAATAAACACGGCAGACGACATACTGCGTAGCTGAAACTAGCCGAGATTTAGTTCTCAGGTCCGCCTCACCACAGATGCGACAGACAGACAGATACAATAAGGTTTTCAAACTACCCTTTGATCTGTTACCCGTTCTCTTTGCTGTAGCAACGCCTTGACCTTCTGGCGACAGTGGGTGTGCCCATTTGGGTGACGGAATTAGACGTGGTATCAACAGACGAGAACCGACGTGCCGATTTCTACGAGAAAGCGCTGAGGTCTTTCTATGGGCATCCGGCAGTAGAGGGCATCTTGTTCTGGGGCTTCTGGGATCGACACCACTGGAGGGGAGACAAGGCCGCCCTGGTGACGGGAGCTAATCTCGATGTGAGCCCAGTTTTATATATAGACCGATAAAATATGACTAATCTTTGTGGTGATTTCCTCGGAGATTGGTTTTAACCTATTGCATACCTCCCTTGGGGCAGTCTTCTCAGAAGTAAAGACGACGATACAAATTATGGATTAGTGTGTAATAGGTAATAGGTTTCAATCATGCATCTAGGATATAACCTCGTGGAATGGTTCATTTCTGTTCAATCTTTATTCATTGTAGAGATGTGCTGATCATGTAGTATTAATAGCATGTCCCTGAAACATAATTGTTAGCTTCAGAACAATATAGATTACACTTGATTTGCAGGCATAAGGTTGCCGAACTCTTTCACCGAAACTTTTTATTATTTTTTTCTAGCTGACGGCTGCGGGTCGCCGTGTTCTTGACCTGTTCGAGAACCAGTGGATGACGGATGAGACACACGTGCTGCCTAGCAACCACCAGCTGACTGTGCGCGGTTTCCATGGTGACTATGAGGTGCACGTGATTTACCAGGGGAGAGAACTGAGCAATCTGAAGCAAACGTTCACCCTCAACAAGTCGACTCAAGCCCTCAATGTTAACCTCAACATTCACACATAGATAGTGAAGTAGAACATACGTTGTCCTCAAATTTCAGTTTCTACATTCAACTGCATGTTTTAATAAATACAAAATAATATGGGGATGTTAATCTCTCTCTCTCTCTCTCTCTCTCTCTCTCTCTCTCTCTCTCTCTCTCTCTCTCTCTCTTTCACCCTCTGAAAAAGGTTGCAAGAGCGGTAGGTGGGTCCATGGAAATAAGAATACCCCACGACCGCCCACCCATTTTCCCTCCTCCCCTCAAAGTATAAATGTCCTTGTTTTATAGTTGTTGTTTTTTATATGACTATTTACAGTTTGTGCATGAACTGTGAGTGCGCATGTATGTTACCTATGCGTGTGTGCGTGAGAGAGAAAGGGAGAGAGGGAGAGAGAGTGCAGATTATAGAGATAGAGAAAAGGGTAGGCTCGATAGAGAGAGTACACTAGGTCACACTAGTGGAAATTAATGAACGATAAATAGAGTAACAGCTAACTAAGGAGTTTTCTAAACCACTATTCACAATATTACTGTTCAGCATGCACAGTACATTTTTTTAACCCCCACCCCTCCATCCCCCACACACACCCTTCTCCTGGAGGGGTGGAAAGAGGGGGGTGGCATTTGACCAATCGACCAGTGACATTTGTTAACACATACGATTTTATTATATAACTTTAAATGGAATATCAGTATGAGCTGAAATTTGAGATACAACTGGGGAAAAAATGCAGCGCTGCATTAAAAAAAAAAAAATGTCTATGCGTGGTTTTAAATTGCCCCAGGATCACACATTTCAGTTTCACCTATCCTTTTCAAATTTCGCAGTAAGGTTTGGCCTACCAGAAAAAAAATAAGATTAAGCCCCCCTCTCCAACCCCACCCACAAAAATAATTTGTTTATATTCTTATTAATTGCATCATGTTCATTATAAAAATAGCACCACTGCCAAACTGTGTATAGTAGGCAGAGTTGTCTGTTTACATAACAAAGAAGAGATGTCTATCATTCAAAGTTTAAACGAAAAAATAAAACTCTCATAAATCTCAAGGTAAGAACACACATTTTCGGTTTATTACAACCCTTTTTGAAGTGCGCAACGCTAGCCAAGTATAACAATCAAAGCTTAGCTGTCAGTTTGGTGGCCCATTACATTATCTGTTAATGTGACTATAACCAGATTTCTAAAGTAAACTCATTGTCACACAAAATTAATCGAACGTCCTTGATACACTGTGGCACTTTAAACAATGCACAAGCCGATGAAAAATAGAAATACAAAGACATCGAAAGAAACCAACAACGCTACAACCACAGTGTCCAACAATGGAAAACACTTTTTTTTAGTTGCCATTGCATAATACCTAGGTCTTTACACAAAGCAAAACAATATCCATGGTTGAAGGAAAACTGGAAAATAAAGACTTTCCCATGTGGACTGGATTTATTTCTAATTCTGCCTGTGGGTGAAGAAGTTACAAAGGTTCGTTTCTGTCCACAATAAAATAAATAAATAAATAAAAGAAAAAAAGAGACAGAAAATTGTGTACTCATAGAGAATAATGTGAGTGGTATCTTCAGTGTAAATTCTGAAGTGTGTGCAAAATCCAGACCCCCAAGTCGTGAAATCACCACCAGACAAGGTAGGGTATCCAGATACAAACTGTGCATTTTCTCAAAACTAGCGTCGCTAGAGTTGCTCCCCTTTGTCACCAAGGTAGCAGGAGCGTTTTACAGTTCAACTCGCAACGGAATTGTTTAAACAATTCAAACAACTATCTCATTCATTCCAACTTTTGTAACCTTGGACAGTGCAAACTGTCTGTTGCTGCCTCTCTCTCTCTCTCTCTCTCTCTCTCTCTCTCTCTCTCTCTCTCTCTCTCTCTCTCTCTCTCTCTCTCTCTCTCTCTCTCTCTCTCTCTCTCTCTCTCTCTCTCTCTCTCTCTCTCTCTCTCTCTCTCTCTCTCTCTCTCTCTCTCTCTCTCTCTCTCTCTCTCTCTCTCTCTCTCTCTCTCTCTCTCTCTCTCTCTCTCTCTCTCTCTCTCTCTCTCTCTCTCTCTCTCTCTCTCTCTCTCTCTCTCTCTCTCTCTCTCTCTCTCTCTCTCTCTCTCTCTCTCTCTCTCTCTCTCTCTCTCTCTCTCTCTCTCTCTCTCTCTCCTCTCTCTCTCTCTCTCTCTCTCTCTCTCTCTCTCTCTCTCTCTCTCTCTCTCTCTCTCTCTCTCTCTCTCTCTCTCTCTCACACACACACACACACTCACAAATGCATAATCAGACACAAAATTTAAAAAAAATGAAATACAGCAAATTATTAACTAAGCTAACTTTTATTAAGATAAAACGCTAGTGATGTCAGTTAATAATTTCCATTTGTTAGATTTTGGTTCACATTACTGAAAAGGGTTTTGCTGACATTTTTGCGTGCATACTGCTGGCATGGGTGATGCATGTTGCCCTTAACAAGTTCACATCATCAATTCGACTCAACAAATCTTTCTTTATAATCATCATCATCAATTCGACTCAACAAATCTTTCTTTTATCATCATCATATCATACACCATAGCTGAAACTAGACGAGGTTTTCTTCATCTCTCAAGTCTCAGCAGCTGTGGAGCAGACCTACCCACGGCTGATAGCAGGTTTGCTTGAAGTATTACATAATCGCATCGGCATCGCATACCCACCCAGCACTGAAAAAAAGAAGGGGAGACTTCAGCTATCACACAGATTTGGGTACATCCCCCAGTGTTAATAGGTAGGCCTGCTCAACAACTGCTGAGGCATGAAAGAAGAAGGTCTCGTCTAATCTCTGCCGAGATCTATGCAAAAGATGCTGAATGAGCAGCAGTCACAAAATGCCTGAAAGCGTTAAACATCATTCCGAGTCTGTCAAGTCCATGGCTTTACTCTAGTATCACCAGGTTTTCCTTTCTTAGTTTGTTGAGGGAGATAGTCTTGTTTTATCCCACTCAAATCTGTATTCCTTGCTTAGTTTGCGGAGGGA
Source organism: Oncomelania hupensis (assembly GCA_036898135.1). NCBI lineage: Eukaryota > Metazoa > Mollusca > Gastropoda > Littorinimorpha > Pomatiopsidae > Oncomelania > Oncomelania hupensis. Next base: position 9,573,176 of record CM072513.1, on the reverse strand, counting down.
GATACTCAGATAGTCTTGTTTTATCCCACTCAAAATTGACATAAGCTGTTGTTTTTTCTTGCACCCATAGTAAAACAGCAAAGCAAACATTTAGCACCATTTGGACGTCATGCCTTTAGTAAACCAAATAGTTTCTGACAAAACTTTGCACCGTGCTACGCACTTCGGGTGTGAATATTTTTGTGCCCCATATTCAGTCACCATTAGTCTTTTTTTCTAAATTTAAAAAGGGTTTTTTTTTAGCTACCTACACTACCTTGACTAATGTTGGTTTGATCAATAATTGCCACAGTCACCTCCCTGGTGTGTCACAGATTGCTCTGAATAGCCCACTGTCCCAGGGTCAGGCTGACTTTGCTGTACATAGATATCCGAGGGCAGTGGCATGATGGATACTGGAGGCAGCCCTGGGTTTTCAGCGTTCAAAAACAGCTGAGTCACCTGAACGTGTAAAACAGACCTTATCTGAGGTGGCAGTTTTTTAGCCCTGAGAGCGCAGCTTTCAAAAAAATAGTCATCAGCATCCTTGCTGTGAGTTGTCTGCCCTGAGCGCCGAACAACTCTCCGAATATCATCAAGCAATCCTGCCACTGCCGAGTCAGATGTGCTTGTATCGGTGGAATATTTTCTCTTCCGGATGGTGGATTTGGAGAAGGTTTTTAGATGTGTTTCTGTATGTGCTAGCATAGCATCAGTTGTGGATAGGGCTTGTAGACTGTCCAGCGGGGTTTCTGCATGTTTTAGCCCAGCATCAGTTGTGCACAGGTTTATCCTGAAGAAAAAGGAAGAAGATAAGAAGAAGAAATGAAACTAGAAGGGCACAGTCCATATGACTCACATGCTCTCTATGGAACTAGCAATATTTAACATAAAAATGACTGTTCAGAAGAAAAACAAATTAAACAGTGGCATTAAAATGCAAAGTAATACCAACTTTGATCTTTCTATACTCTTGACCTTGAGATGACCTTGACCCTCCGCTCCAAATACATTCAAATAATATCAAATAAACTACAGCAAAAGTTGTATTATGCTTTTAAAAAAACAGTGACCTTGGGATGACCTTGACCTTCAGTGACCTTGACCTTGGGATGACCCTGACCTTCTCATATCTCTCATGTACATGACTGATCAAATAACCCAATGTTGTTTATACTATGGGTTACGATGAACTATTTTTTGTACGTTTTTGCAACGCCTAAAATGATCTTGGCCTTCAAGATCAATGCAAAACAGAAAACATATGAAAGAGCATTCTATCATCTTTAAATACAAGTTTGAACTTTATATCTCTCATAGTTTATGGTTAAGGTCACTTCAAAGTACCTATATTAACTCCCTTTGGACAGCTCCAGTGACCTTGGCCTTGCAGTGAGATTGACCAAATGTGCAAAGGATGTGTGTCTCATTGATATCTGTAATGCAACCAAAAAAAATCATAAATTAATTATTAATAACCTATAAAATATTAAATTTTGTGAAAATTTCTTTTTTTTTGACTAACATTTGTTGACCCTGTGACATTGACCTTGAAGTGAAATCATTCACTCACTGATCATTTATGAGGTCTCATTGATATACACCCAATTACCATGTTTGGTTGTCATAGCTAAAATAGGTTCTGAGATATTAATCCTCTTTAAAGTTTTACACATCCAGACGGTAGACACCGGACAGCGGACAGAAGAACAAAACAAAATTGGTTTTAATGTATTTTTGGGACTCATCTCGCACACAGATTTGCACAAATCTGGAATTTTTTTATTTTTTATTTTTTTTTTGGGGGGTGGGTGGGAGGGAGGGGTGACAAGAGAGAGGGGAAGAGTAGGGGGGAGGGGGGTTTGTGTACATAGACTCACATTGCTATGCATGTGAACCAAAGATCAAAAAGTTAAGTTTCAATAAAACTAGAAAGGCAAAGCCCATATGACTCACATGTAACATGAAAATGAGTGCCCAGAAAAAACAAAATGAAACAGTGGCATTAAAATGCAAATACCAACTTAGATCTTTCTATGCTCTTGACCTTGAGATGACCTTGACCTACAGTTACAAATACACCCAGTACTATCGAATAAACTACAGCAAAAGTTGTATTCTGCAACAACAAAAAAGTGACCTTGGAATGATCTAGACCTGCAGTGACCTTAACTTTGCAATGACCTTGATCTTCACTTGCATGTCTGATCAAATAACCCAATGTTGTTGCTATGGGTTAAATAAACAGCCAATCCATTGTTAATGTGACTGTACGATTACCTATTGTTTGTATGTTTTTGCAAGGCCTTGACCTTCAACGATCAAAGCAAAGACAGAATATGGACGATCAATCTATCATCTCTAAATACTTTGGACTTTATATTTCTCAAAGTTTAGGGTCAGAGTCACATCAAAGTATCCATACTAATCGATTTTGGACAGCTCCAGTGACCTTGACCTTGGAGTGGAGTTGACCGAATGTGTAAAGTATGTGTGTCTCATTGATATCTATCATGCCTCAAAGAATCATAAGCTCAATATTAAAAAACTAGGAACAAAAAGTGACAGTTTGTGAAAAATTGTCATTTTTGACTAACATTTGTTGACCCTGTGACCTTGCCCTTGAAGTGAAGTCATTCACTTATGAGGTCTCATACATCATCTTACCAAGTTTGGTTGTGATAGCTAAAATAGGTTCCGAGATATAAATCCACTGGCGCAGGCAGACGGCGGACAGGTGGACAAAATTTTTGGATGTCATTTTTGGATTATTTAGGACTCATCTCGCACAAATTTGCAAAAATCCAAAAACTTTTTTCTCGGAGGGAGGGGGTGGTGAGGAGATGGAAAGGAAAGGGGTGAAGGGGGAAGGGGGGGGGGAGGGGGTGAGTAAATAGACTCATTGCTATGATTGTCAGTCAAGAAAGCACAAATGTAAAATTACCAGAAAAATTGCATGAACTGAACATAGTGGGTGTGGATTGGTGTAGAGTTAATTCACACTTTTCTGCTATCCTATGCACCAACGGGAATCCCCTCTATGAAAAATACTTCCGGTTTTTTTTTCTCCGCGTGTTTTAGTGAGTTATTTCCAAATATTCAAGAATAATAACAAGTGTCACTGGCCACCTGTATCGTAGCCTCACATATTTTTATTTTTTTTGCTGCAGTTTATTATCCCTTTCTATCGCCAGTGGCTCGCCTAAACCCTACCTACCTAACATTATTTGTGAATTTTTGAAAAATATTCGGAAAAACAACGCCCAGATGCTGGCTCGAACCCACACCTGTCAGGCGCCATTGGTTTCTGGCTTGTGGACAAGGCAAGTTAGTCCCGCCTTAGCCCACTTGGCCACAACGCTCGCCTAACATAGTCAGTTACTTCGTGTTTTGTGAAGGTTGCGACGGCGAAGCTATGGAAAACTACAAGAGTTTTCAGGTCCTGTTTCACTTTCTGTCGATGATCGACGCACCTCCGAAGTCGCCACAAATACAGGCCTCTACGATTGTTTTTTGCATTCTTTCACTGAGCATGTACTTCCTCCACCGTTTTTATACTTATCCCACTCGTTTTCTGGCTCTAACAATCGTCGTTTTCGGCAATTTGCCATATTTAAAAGTCACGCATCAAGCTTTGATAAAAGCAAACCGGAACTTGGTTTCATATAACCTCGTTTTAATTTATAATGGCGATACCCACGAGTTTTTATGAGAGGTGCCGGAAAGTTGTGAATAGTATTATAGTTGAAAGTATAATGTATACTTTTTTTGTTTATTTAGAAATTGACTGCTGGCGAGCTGAACAAAGGGAGACAAAAAGTTTATGCACAAATGAACTATGTGATGAAGCAGAGATAGATCTGGTCTATCATTCTCTCGTTCCTCAGATTACAGCAGCCGATAATGTCATGTCCACCCCCATCTCTTCAGGCCAAATACTTACATAATTTGTGTTCTACGCATAATGTATCCTATCCTATCCTATCCTGTCCCATAACCCGAAGGTCGTAGGGGCACCACAGATGATCGCTTAACCAGCATACTCCATCTTTCTCTGTCCTCAGCAGCCCTCATGGCTTCGCTCAGTGTCAAACCAGTCCATTCTCGAATGTTGTCCTCCCACCTCTTTTTCGGTCTCCCCCTTCTTCTACCTCCTTGCACTGTGCCTTGCAGAATGTTCTTTGCAAGGCCTGATGATCTGGTGACGTGGCCATACCATCGGAGTTTCCGTTTCTTCACCACTGTGAGCAGGTCATCGTGTTGTCCAATGGCTTGTGTGATGGTCTGTCGGACTTCAACGTTGGTGATGTGTTGGGTATAGGAAATGCACAGAAGTCTTCTGTAGCACCTCATCTCCATGCTTTGTATTCTTCGTTGGAGATCTGCTGTGAGGGTCCATGCTTCGCAAGCATATAGGAAGATGGAGATGACCAGAGAGCGCAGCAGTCTTACTTTGGAATGTAGACTGATGGTTCTGTCTTTCCAAATGGGCTTCAACCTTGTCAGGGCAGCAGTTGTTTGTGCGATCCTGGAGAGGACTTCCTGTCGAGACCCATTGTCTGACACAATGGCTCCTAAATATTTGAAGCTGTGCACTGTGTTGAGGGATTGGCCTTGTACTTTGATGTCCGTGTTGATGCCATTGGTGTTGTTGGTCATCATTTTGGTCTTCTCTGCACTTATTTCCATTCCATAAGCTCTGGAGGTGGTGTCAAGCCTCTGTACAAGCTGTTCAAGTTCTTGTTCCTCTCCAGCCAATCCATCAATATCATCCGCAAAACGAAGATTGGAGATTGCTCTGCCCCCTATGCTGACTGTGCCTTCGTGATCTGCAAGAGCATCTGACATGATGCGCTCTAGGAAGATGTTGAAGAGTGTTGGAGAGAGTAGGCATCCTTGACGCACACCGATTGTTGTTCTGAACCAGTTCCCGATGACGCTGTTATGGAGGACTGCACTGGTAGCCTTGTCATACAGGCTTTTGATGACTTCTATAATTTTAGGGCTGATGTTGTACACTTTCATGGTTGCCCATAGAGCTGCATGCCAGACTCGGTCAAATGCCTTCTTGAAGTCTATGAACACATGATATAGATGTTGTTGGTGCTGTAGGTATTTCTCACAGATTATTCTGAGGTTGAAAATCTGTTCAGTGGTACTTCGCCCTGCCATGAATCCTGCTTGTTCTTCAGCTATGATTTGTTCAGCTTGTGGTTTCAACCTGTTGAGTATTATTTTCATAATGTATAACTGCTTCAAAAAAACATTAGTTTGGGTAATGATTATTTTGTGTTTTTATGTACTATTTCTCATTCGTTTTAAACTTGTTTGTTATTTGCCCGAGATGCAGTGTTCTGTATGGATTCTCCATTGTGGGTAATGAAGACCCCTTGACTTGACTTGACTTACCCTCGGTCATCCATGTCATATTTGTGATCCTGGTCCTGGTCTTCATCACTCTGGGCAGCACTAGGGCTGTCTGATGCTATGTTTGTGTCATTGCTGAAAATAAAGTTAATTAAACTTGCAATCACAAATATCAAATATCTAAAAACACACACACAAGTTGAAATGGAGTATAACCTGACCAATGTAGTATAACACATGAGCATACATTCCTACAGATTCAAGTTCAACATTAGGCCACACAATAAGCTTTTTGGTCAAGTCAATCAATATTTTATTTTTATTGTCAATACACACATTCAGGTAATAAGACATTTAAAAAAAAACAACTTGTTTGTTTATCATTATGTAAGGAAAATACAAGATAACATATTGTTAGGCAAAAGAATAGAAAAGTAACTTTGCATCTGTTTTATCCCGTCTGCTGACCTAGGTTCTGCAATTCTTCTTTCCTGATTTTGATTGCATGATTTGTACTCCATTTGACTCACATGCATGCAGCAATACTTATCCCAGCAAACCAGCCCGATCGGGGCCCCACTGGGGCCGCATAGGGCATCCCGACTTTTGTCGGGTTTTAGTAGGGACCCACATAGCCCTACAAAAACCCGATGCGTAGCTAAGTCTAGAAATGTAACGATTCGCCCTCCCGTCTGCAGCCCGATTCTGCCCCACCACAAAGCCACACTGCGCACACGCTAACATAGGCCTACTCTCGCTTCTAATTGGCTAAACTGTCTGGAATGTTTCGTCTGCTTCACATATGCTGCGGCGTATGTATGTGAAAAATATTTATACAAAATCAATTCAGCAAGATATAATTATTTAATTGTGCTTATAATTCTTAATTTTTATCATACAATATGTAAAATATTTTTACAGTGGTTCTTTTAACTATTGTATTTATTTATACATTATAAGTCAAGGGTAAATTTCCGTGCCCATTACTGCTGGTCTTTACCGGTTGTACTTAGGCGCCAATTTTCTACAGTTTTCTTCTAAGTTCTACAGCTGCATGTGCTCGGATATTGTGTTTGCCTGCAAAAAACTATTTCTATTTTCACTGTGGTTGTTTTTTGGGTGCTTTGCCTTTCGTTTATGTATTTACACACGATTTCGATAGCGACGAAGATCACGTTAATATAGGCTATATCGTTATCGAAATGGTGTGTAAATACTTAAGTGGGGACACACCAAGGACTTCCGACAACGCCTGTGCCGACAGTCCCTATTAACACCAGACATCTCAATTCTTTCTTCATGCAATCACATATCATAAACAATATGTGGGATATGATTTTAGGGTAAATCAGCATTGGCCAGAGATGGGGCATTATCGGGGTTGTTTCTGGTTTAAGTTGGGTTACAATAGGGTTGGTGTTGGGTATCCTGACTATTGCCCGATCTTTGCCGGAATCGGGTTGCCCGATCATCGGGCCCCGAAATTGTGGTTAGCTGGGATACTAGTCACCCAATAACCCAAAATCTAAGCTTTCAAGACAAATGCTATTAGTATTACGGTTACACAATAACAATATAATTAAATATAACAAAAAATTCCAGCTGACAGTATAACTATAAAACATAACAGCGAGTCTAACAATGTATTCTAATAATTTCTTTTGTTAAGCGTTTAGTTTTAGTTACTTTTACATTAGAAAAAGAACATGATCTTACCCTCGTCCCTCTGAAAATGGACTAAGGAAATCCATGTGAGAGTACCACCTCCAATTCCTTCCTGACTTTGATATCAACATCTTCTTCTTGACCTTCTGATAGGTGTCTCGTAAGTTTCTCCATTTTCTCTTGGCATCTTCTTCTGCACAAAAGAACAACAACAACAACAAAATAAGAATTTGAAGTTCAATGCAATATTTTAATGTAATATGTTTCCACAACTATGTGACATGTGACTTTAGTTCCAATCTACCCCGAGCCCACCCGCTTTCCCTTCTCTGAAAAAATTTAAAAAAAACAGTAAAAATTTGCAACGAAAATTCTTGACACCACAATAAGCACACAAAATGTATAACATAATACTGCATTGATTAACTCTTTCAACACAAAAGAAAAGCCTGGATAATGAAAATTGGTCACTTAGACGTTAGATTCTTTTTACAAGAAAAATGTGTTGTATGATTTAGCGAAGAAAACAAACTGCTATCATGACTAGTGAGCTCCCTTTTATTACTACATGTTCATAAATTTGTGGAAAATAAACTTTAAAATATCATGACCAAAAAAAATGTGAAAGTAGTTATCAAGAATGAGTTATACAAATTATTTTTTTTAAATAAAAATATATAATATACACACGTTTAAAAAAATTAAAATCTTTTTTAAATCATGGTAATTTTGTTAAAAGTTAAACTATTTAGTCTATTTCATGGCAAATTACCTATCAATGTCTATTTTGATGGTGTAAATTCATGACTTCCTCTGAATGCTTAATTTCTTCCTCTCTAAACAGGAAAAACCTTATTGCTACGACTTGTGTACGTGCGTCTCGGGCGAAGTGGGTTCAAATACTGACTTCAGCAAACTATTTTGTGATTGCTGGATTTTAGTGGCCAGAGCTTTGAGAAGCTGTAAGAGTAATCTCTTTCTTTCTTTTGCTTTTTATTATTATTTTTTTTTAATTACAAAAAAAAGTTTCCGGCTCAGATCTCAGCAGGTCCTAATACTCAGGATGAATCTATAATATAAATTTTTAAAGTCTCAGTCTGTAAAGGAAGAAGCAAAGTCTTCTTCTTTGTTTTATGCTGCCAATTTCAATTTATTGTTGAAGAAACTTGCTGCACTGAATGGTGGCTGCGTATCCGGATTGAGTAGGCCTAATAGGTATTGTAAGATTGAAAGACATACTATTACTTGCTGCAAGATTTCAGGGTAACTCCGGGAATGGGGGCCAAGGTGCAATTGATGGAGATGCACCCTAGCGTACAAGTCAAATCATTATGCATTTAAATCATGGACGACACAATGGGGAGTGGGGTAGGGTGGAAAGGGGGTTGGGTGGGAAAGGGGTGTGTTACCACATTACACATACCTTTAAAGCCTGGTATATTCAGGGCGTCCGCAATACTTTTCCATATATTTCTTATAAATGGAGTGTCGTGGTAGTCCTTGTGTGTGGGATCATACAGCACATCATGTGCACGCACAAGTTGGATGAGCTTTATGTAGTCTTCTGGGGTAAATTTCGCTTTGACAGGCATTTTCCAAGTCATCAAACAGTGACGTTTTGGTAAAGTAACTTTTTCTTAGGCATAAAGTTGCAACATGGACTTTTTGCCGCTTCCGCTTCCGCCCCTGCACCGCACCGCACGCACCGCACCGCAGGCAGTCGTCGCACCGCACCGCATGCTTTTACGACAATAATAATCAACATGAATGTTTTTTTTTTTTAATTTGCGTTAATAAAATATATCTATTCAAATAACTGATTTATCGGTCAGGTTGATACCCTTGAGACACTCAAAAAGAGAATTTCTGATCAATATTTTCTTTGGGTGTTTTGTTTTTGAATTTCTTGCTGAAATCGTAGCTAGAGGAAATAATTATTAAAATGACGTGAGTAGGTTCCCTTGATCAAGCGTCCGTGGGAACGTGCCACAAACAAGCAGTGCTTTATAGCAGATCCATGTGTCTGCATTTTTGCTGCTTGACAATATCGATTTGCTGTCATTTCAGGATCAGTTTTGCAATTAGTCGTACATCTTGTATGTCATTCGTTTTGAAGTTTCATCCTACAACCGTGACAGTCTTGCAATGGTTCTAGCTTTTGATCAATCTTAAGGCAAAGTGATAAAAATTGATGAAACAGAAATGGAGCAGAAACCACCTGAGCCCCAGACCAAGCTGAGAGTGGTTGTGCGTTTGCGACCGCTTAATCAGGTATGTACACTATTAATTTCATTGCAGTCAGTGAAAAAAAATAAAATAAAAAGAACCAACGGATTACATTTATTTAATGAAATTCCCGACAATTAATTATATATATATATTAACTCATTTTATTCCAGCTGTGCAAGGCATTGTGGCTCAGCTGTGCAGAGGCCTTTTCGTAGAATTCATGTGTACTGCACACAGAGCTCTATAACTTTGGAACTACTGAAAAGTTTGCAATAAAATGTGGAGGTGTTTTTCTCGAATGATTTGTCAGGATCCTCAGAATCATTATTATTTTTGGCTTGGAAGAATCCGCTGGACCTAAAGCAATAATCATGTAATCAATGATCGTCCTAGGTACGACGTCACAGTAAACAAACCCACTCGAACGCAAACCGGTAGGCCAGTCACGGAAACCGGTATGACCCATAGCAAAGCTTAATAATGCATCACTATTTTTGCCACCGAAAATCTGCCGACAAATGCAGTGATTAATTTATTGCTCACCATAAAGCCTACTAACTATAACTGAAATGATGTTTGCCAAAAATAAAAGTGAAAAAAGAGATTTTTGCTTCTTCATTATTACTAGCCTATCTGTCACTGTCGCAATACATACTGACGAGCACGAGGAAAGAAAAAATCGAAAAGTGCGCGAGTTTAATTTATCCGTATGACGGTATTCACGATAGCCTTGCACCGCCAATGTTATATAATTCTGTATTAATTACTTCAAAGAATATGGCAAGGCTACTGAATGCATTCGCAGGGTGGAACTGTTTCTTACTGGCCATTTTCGCAAAATGAACGAAAATTTATCAATTCAAGCAGAATCAGTGAACCATGTGCGTTTGTTTTTTTTAATCAGAACATTGAAGTCAAGTGTATATGCAGATTAGAACCCAATAAGTACACTTTCAATAGCATTACCTCAAGATATGGATACATCCATACTTGGTCAGTTAATATGAGTAGGCTGAACTGTAGGGATTTATCGATGATATAAAATGAGTTATGGTATAATTATATTGTGCCATTAGATGGTTATAATTAGGCAGTTAATTTTTTGAAAACTTTGACATTTGCTTTGATGCTTGCAGAGGGAAGTATCCTTGCAGGCAGAGAATGTGGTACAGATGTCAGCTGACACAGTGACAGTATCAAAACCAGACAGCCAAAGTTGTCAGTTTACATTTGATTCCTGCCACTGGTTACATCAAGACTTTAAAGTCACTGATGTCAAAATACAAGATGGCGAAGGCAGCCATTATTCAGACCAGGTATGAAGAAAGAAATAAAAAATGCCATCAATCAGGGCTAATTTGAAACCACAATGTTTAATGTAATTTGTCCATCTGGTTATTCTTGCAATCAAAATTAAGTCATGCAGTATACCACCACATTAGCCCATTCACATCTTTGCTGGAAGTGCATGCAAACGTTTTTCTCCAAGTGATGAGAATGCTTAATAAGTTAGTTATTGTGTTAAAGATACTGCACATAGAAAGAAGTTTCATGCACCGTCAGAGGATTCTGGAATGCTAAAACAGGGGCATGTGTTGGCACTTATTCAAATTGTGTCTCACAAATTTGGAATGTATAAATAATAAACTGAGCAGACCTTTTTTTTTTTTAAACAACCACACTGAATTGTAGGGGTTTTATTTTAAAAAGGTATGTTTGTCTATTCACAAGCGTTTACCATTGTCAATTTCAACATGAACATTTATTTTTATTTTTTAAACTCTCCACCTCCTCCCCTTTTTCCCCTTCCACCTATCACTCACCCCTCCGCCCTCCATCCCTGTTTTTGGCTGTTGGGACAGGAAGCCATTTTGAAAGATGTTGGACTGACATCACTGAACAGAGTGTGGAATGGAGAAAATGTTGCTGTCCTTGCCTATGGACAGACAGGCTCCGGCAAGAGTCGCACCATGCTGGGCAATGGCACTGAGCAGGGCCTGATACACTTTATGTGCTTGCAGCTCTTCCAGAGAATTGCACACTACCCTGAACTCAAGTACAAAGTAGGACCATTTACTGCGTTACTCTTTTAACATTTAACGCAAACACGTGGGCCATTTTTAAAAAGAAAATCAGCCACGATTGAGCGTGTTCAGTGAAGAGGCCTAAAAGTAGCCTATATCGACTACTACTACTACTACTACTACTACTACTACTACTACTACTACTACTACTACTACTACTACCCTTTATCGACTACTACTACTACTACTACTACTACTACTACTACTACTACTACTACTACTACTGCTGCTGCTGCTGCTGCTGCTGCTGCTGCTACTACTACTACTAACGACTACAAATACTATACTCTTTTGTGTATGCACAAAACGTTTGCGACAGCTAATGCAATTTGCACACAGATGCTGCACAGAGGGACCTAAAATAAAGTGCTAGCATATTACTCCTGCACATTAGTCAACAATTGTCAACAACCACTTCCACAATACACAGACAAAAGTTCAGCAAGTTCATGTGCCACATTACTTTCTGAGCAAACATCAAAATGACATGATGACTTGCTTTGTGGGATTTTCAAGCTTTGCAGGCCTGTCTTTGACTGTATCTTGCAGGTCACATTCAGTCTGCTGGAGATCTACAATGAGAAAGTGGTGGACTTGCTAAGTGGGAGTACCGACAGCCTTAAAATAAGATGGACCAGACAGGGCTATGTTTATGTACAAAATCTCACGGTACTTGTTTCCGTTAAAAACCTCAAGTTGTTAAATCACATTGCAATGTTTTTGCATGGAAATAAGAGACATATATCTTTGCAGTCTTTGAGGTATGTCAGATGGCCAAAACAAAGTTTTCTTGACACACGCATGCAAACGACCTTTGATGTGTTCTAGTTTCTACGCAGGAGAGAATTAATTCAGACACAGACAGAGTTAAGAACACCGCAGATTATTAAACTTATTATTAAGATTATTGGAATACAGATTTAGAAAATGCTCTAAATCTGACAATGTGCAAAGCCACAACACATGGAGACACTGTGTTTTATTGCATGACACACCGCAAACATGCTTTTTAAGGAAGAATATCTTGTTTCCATGCAATGTTTTGTTTTTGCACCATCAATGACATTATTTATTTCATTTATCTTATTTATTTATTTATTTATTTATTTCCACCTAACTTTTAAAAATAGAATTCATATCCAAACATGTTTTTGAAATCTAAAAGTCTAATCAATGCAGTATTGGTAGTTCACTACTGGTGTCTCTAAGTCCTCTAATGAAAGTGCTGGCTGGTAACTCGATCTCCATCATAGAAGTAATCAAATTCACCGTTTTAGTGTATTTACCTGAATGGGTGGTATAGTGGTTTGGGCACTCACTAGCATTGTTTCAGTTTAAGCAACGTCGAGAGGGGTTAGTCCTTGGATTGGGGACCATCACCCAACGACACAAACAGATTGAAAAAAGCGCACGACATACCCCAGTCCACACAGCTGTGACTGGGTACTTAGGTCTGTTTAGAATGTGGGAAAGTAAAGCAACGAGGGAAAGGAGATAGGTACCGCCATCATTAAGCTGGCCTAGAGAAAAGAGAGATCCCAATTTAAATACTTCTCTCCCCAACGACCCAAAGGTTAAGGGGACACTTTTGGTTTTTTACTTTGGGTTTTTTTTACTTTTGGTTTTTTACTTTTGGTTTTTTACTTTGTTTTTTTTTTTTACTTTTGGTTTTTTACTTTTGGTTTTTTACCTGAATGACCTTGAATAGCATAGGTGATGATTTGTAGGTTTTGTTTGCTTCAGGTGATGCCAGTGAAGAGTGGTAAACAGATCGAGGAGCTGCTTATGCAGGGCTTGAAGAACCGCAGTATTGCTTCCACACCTCATAGCTACTGTTCGTTTCCACCAGGTAGAGGCTGAATGTTCTTATTCGTCGTTGGATTGATGTGATTATTATGTATGCCTAATTCACACTTTCCTTTTCAACAAACCAAACTACAAGAGTTACTTGATCAGTCAAAGGATGATTTTCACTTACTAGACATATCATCGTCCAAGACATATCATCATCCATGTCAATGGCATACAGTTACTGTCTGTGTAAGACATCGGATCTCTTTCTTTTTTTTATTGAGAGTACTTATAAAAATTGTGTTGCCCAAAAACCCATGTCATCTCACAGTTTTAAAATGATTCTGATGGAAATCTTTGGAAATTGTGAGTTCCCTATGAGCTTTTAAAGTATTATTAGTCGTGTTTTGCAGGTAACAAAATACAAGTTTTTGACAAATGGCAATCTTTTGAGAGAATCATACAGAGCTGTGTGGGTGTTGTTTTTTTGTTAGAAGTTTGGACACGAAGCAGTGGATACAAATGGCAATATGTGAAAATCAGCAAAATGAACTTTAGTTATGAAGTCGGCATGGACAAGGACGATATCACTGTAACATTGGAGCTAATTGGAGCACCTTTTTCTCTAAACTAAGACCCCATACGCCTAAAATACAGATGCAGCTTTTTGTGTGGATTTTCCCGATGTTGCGGGTTTTCCGATGACATATTTAGGTCAAATCATGCGGTAGCCATCAGTCTTCAGTCTTTTGCAGATTATAAATTGCTGTGGCTTGTCTGTTACTACATTCCTGATTAATTTGTAGATTTAGACGATGCATAGAAAAAAGATGGGTTCTGTTTCTGGGTTCTTTATATGCATTATTTTTATGTATTGATTCTGAAACAATAAATTTACTTACAAAAGCAAAGCTTTCCCAAGGATCTCCCTGCCTTCATCAGTGCAAATGAGTAAATAAGAATATCGAATACAGAATCCTTTATGGTGCTCATAAATATTCACAAGAAAAGTTGTGTGCAGTTCCATTTACATCTTTTAAAAAATCTAAATTTGTTTTAAAATGCAAAACAATTACATTGATTTGAATTATAAAAGTACATTTAAAATTGAGTAACAATAATGCATTGACCCAAATCTGTCGACAAGTGTCAGTATATTATCGTTTCTGTATCAATACAAAAAAAAAAAAGAAATTAGGGGATGCGGGCTTGTATGTCGAAGCGCTCAGTGTTCTCAGATTTTTACAGTTCCTATGGGTTGTGCAGTTTATTGATGGCCCCGGAGGTAAACGCTTGAAACGGACAAGCCACATTCGTCTGGTAGACATGGCAGGCAGTGAGAAGAAGAGTAAAACAGGAGCAACTGGTGCTATGCTGGCAGAGGCAGTTAAAATCAACCAAAGTATTGCTGGCCTCGACAGTGTCATCAGGTATATGTACTATGTACTATGTCTTTTTCTACAGATAAAAAACAGATAATAATTGCATAGGCACAGATGGGAATTGAATAGTGTAGCATTGCAAGTAATAATGTGTGTGGACTTGTAGCAGCAGCAGTAGTAGTAGTTATAGTAGTAGTTATAGTAGTAGTAATAGTAGTAGTAGTAGTAGTAGTAGTAGTAGTAGTAGTAGTAGTAGTAGTAGTAGTAGTAGTAGTAGTAGTAGTAGTAGTAGTAGTAAACTACTTGAAGATTTTCTTACATGTGTGATGGTGATGATTTAAAGTTTATACTAGGCTTGAAATCATATTAGTTGCATTTTCAGGATGTCTTTTAGCTCAGTTTGGCAGATTTGGGTGCACAGTGCAATCCTTGATGATTCTTAAATTCAGTAATTTTTGTTTCTATAAGCACAGTGACTCAACCAAAGCTTTTTAGATTTGAGGTTAGGTCAGCCAGGCTAGCTATAAATAGCTTTGCCGATGCTTCCTTTCACTGGAAGGGAGGGTGCAGGCAAGCTATAAATAGCCTGCAGAAAGCAAATTGTTGAGGCACTAAACAGTGCTGCTCACATAAGAATTGATTTGTGGACTTAATGACACCTATATTATAATATAAATATCATATTTGTCTGACTGATAAAATCTGCAAACATTAATTTGTTCATTTCCTGCAGTCCAAAGGGTATGACTTGAATAAAGAAATAAGTTGCGAGTCTGATATGTTAATCAGTCCAGGCTATGTCCTAGAACACCCCAGAAAGTACCTTTACGTTACTTAGAAGGAGATAGAGTTTGTCAAATGAAGAAAATAAGAATACATCCCATTCAGTTACCACAACACTGATGTCCATATTATACATGATCATGTTTACATTTTCAGCGCTCTTGCACAAGCGGCAGAGAAACCAGGCAAAGGAAGTTTTGTGCCGTACCGAAATTCCTGCATTACGAGTCTTCTTCAGCAAGAATTGGGAGGCAACTGCTTTACAACCTTGGTATGTCCCCTTACCACCCAAAACCCTTTAATTATTTCCCTTTTGTTTTTCAATGAAACCCCACAACCAGCACCCATGAAGTCATTTGTTTTAAAATGTATTGGGTTTACACTGTTTTGCTTTTTTGTTTTTTAATGAAGAAGAACGAATTTAAACTGTGATCATTATGTCATACACAAAAATCAGGATTCTCGCAAGATGCTATCATGCAAGGATTGCTCATGTTAAAAATGATAGAGCATAAGGAAAGATGATAAATCCTTTGTGCTCTGTGAAGTAGTGGAGTGTGTCTGCATCGATACAAAACTTTTATTTGTTTTTGTTTTGTGGTTTGGGTGGAGAGGAGACGAAGGTCTCCAGTGTCTTCAAAAGTTGTACAATCACAAAGAAAGTGCTCAAACTCTTTCATTCCTGAGTTCTTATGGCTGTTACTTCCCCTTCTTTCTTATGGCTGTTACTTCCCCTTCTTTCTTACGGCACACAGATCTCATGTTCCATTCCTTCCAGAGTTCCTATCTGGAATAAACACTACAAGTGGGGTACATATATTTTGATAAAGGTATTTTGTTGCAGCAAGTCATAGTATATATTCCTAAGAGTTATATATTGACCTTGTGACATAGAATTCTGCGCCCTACTATAATAGCCTACTATAGTGCCAAAATCTGATAATTACAAATATCATGAGATAATTACAAATATCGCGCATGGGATAATTACAGGGATCAAGTGATAATTACAATTATCATTGCAAAATTACAAATATCTTTGCGTGATCATGTTTAATTTTCAGTTTTGGCTCTATCGAGTCCGCTTGGAAATGCGCCTAAACCGAAAATTGTAATTATCACATCATAATTAAAATTTTCACTTGATAACTACAATTTTTATGTGATCATGCTTAATTCTGGATGAGACAGCTTACTAGCACCAAAACTTGAATTTACAGGTATCAGTGATAATGATAATTAACACGTGTTCTGTATAATTCACATATATTAAGGCCTCATATAGCGCCAAAACCTGATAATTACAAATATCACGGTATAATTACAAATATCAACAATGTATTTTGCATATAGAACATAAAAATTGTAATTATCAAGTGAAAATTACCATTTTTGGTTTGGGCGCATTTCCAGACAGATTTGCTAGAGCCAAAACATGATCACGTGAAGATATTTGTAATTTTTCAATGATAATTATAATTATCCCTTGAATATATGTATTTTGTTTCAGATTGCAGCTATCGGGCCAGCATCAACAGAATATTCTGAAACACTCACAACTCTCCGGAATGCTACAAGGTAATGCTTTTAATTCTGCTTTGTAGCAATAACGTTTCTTTTATTAGCTTTGCGACTATACTGCTCTTTCATTAGCTTTGCGACTATACTGCTCTTTCATTAGCTTTGCGACTATACTGCTCTTTCATTAGCTTTGCGACTATACTGCTCTTTCATTAGCTTTGCGACTATACTGCTCTTTCATTAGCTTTGCAACAAAACCATTTCTTTTATTAGCCTTGCAAAATCATTCATTTCATTAGCCTTGCAACAACATAATTTCTTTGGTTAGCCTTGTACTGCCTGTTTTCTCTCTTTGTGTAAATGTTATGAGTAAATGCCCTATTTGTTCCACAGACAACACCGGCATCCTTGATAGCATTCAAGCATTTGATGGTCAATAAAGCATTCATTTCTTATAGTGATCTTTCTAGCATTTCAACAAAGCATTCATGTTTAGTCTTCCTCATTCATTTTTGAGAAACTCTCGATGTTTTTTGGGAGTCAAAAAGATGTATAAAGGGAAAAAAATGTAAACTTAAGAAAGAGAAAACCAAACTATGCCATCGTTTCCTGAACTTAATGCCACCGTTTGGATGACCTTTACTAATATATTCCTTGATGCTTATTTCTGTCTTTGTAGGGAGTATTTCATGATGTTATTTGAATAATATTAATAATAATAATGATGATAATTGTGATGACACGAGTTTTCAGCACATGCTAGAGTTAGTTATATATCGTGCAGTGTTGCACATCTCTAGCGATACAGTGTACATAGTCGATTCGGCAGTTTCTTTTACTGAGTATGAAAGATTAGTATGTGTGGGTTTCACGTGTTTTACGCAAAGTGCATAATGCATAGCATGGGGAAACTGGGTTACTGAGCTCGACTCGATGCTGTCCTGTGTGCTGGTATGTGATTTAGTTAGCAGAGTCATTTTGGTTGCTTTTGCAAGCAGTCGGTCTTTTGGACAGAAGTAACTTTGTGACTGTGTGTCGGGTTAGAGTAAGTTCTTCTGTAATGGTAGCTTGTTCGTTGTGTTTCGAACCACCCAAGGTCTTACGCCCTCGTCGGGACAAGAATGTCTAAAAGTCTATAGTGGGAGGACTGTAACTGCCATCTATTGAGAAGTATAGGTGTAGAGTTCTGTCTTAAGGTTGTGTGGCCCTCGTTTGGGCACCTGCCAAAGGTCAAGTACTTCAGAAGTATTGAGATGCCCCAGTGCATTTAGCTAAGCATTAGCGAGAAACGAACTTGAACTCTCAATCAACTAACCAGTGTGCTGTACTGTTGGTGTACTGTTGGTGTACTGTTGGTGTTGTGTTGTGTATGTTTGTGTATCACAAGCCGAGGACTTAAAAGGTGAGTTGAAACCTGTAATTCTTTTCCTTAGTGGCTGGTGCATTCCGAGTCTGCATACGTGAATGAATGATGGTGAATGAGGGGGAAAGGGATATATTTTGATAAATAGTAGTATGTTAATTTTTATATGATTTTCTTGGTTGAATATGTGTATGAATAATGTCGTTGCTGTTGTTGCCAAACCGGGGACAAAGGGTGGCAAAGGAGTATGCATGTTAGAGAGAGAGGGGTGATGAATGTGAAAGAAGGGAGACAATGTACTATGGTGGAGAGGGGTGATGAAGGTGATGAATATGAGGGAAGCGTGGTTGTATTATAGCGTGATAGAGATAATTGTGAATGAAGGGAGATAACATATTATAACGTGGAGAGGGGTGATGAAGATGGAGGTGTGGATGAGATGAATCGCTATTGTGTGACTGGAAGTGCAGTTGTAATTATTATGTATATTTGTATAAACAACTATGTTTCATGGAGGAGATAAATTATAGAATTAAGAAGTGCATTATGTTATTGAGATGCATGTTTAAGCAGGTCAAGATGGCGGAAGGCGTATCTGTTATGTAATGTTTGCGTTTTGTGGACGAACTAGTGAGACCCTTTATTTGTCCACAGATTGGGCTTCGATTTCTACCTTGTTCTATTTCTACTGTTGCTTTCTCTACCGTTGCCACTTCCGTCTTTGCCACCGTGGGTGTGGACGTTACCAGGCCACCACCACGACTGCCACATCTTTGTATCGTCGTTGGCGCCGCTGCTGGGTGTGGTCCCCCGTCATTGCTGGGACTTACCTGTTACTTCGGACGACCGGGCGTTTTTCACCAGGGCCTCAGGATCCTAGATACACCACACCGACACACATACAGATTCGCATTCACGCACCTAAACATATATCAACTCTTCAGTGAACAAATACTATAGTTATTCTGAGCTCAGTTAAGAGGCTGTGAAGTACGTACAGTGACACTGGAATAGGCCTACAAGTTAGTTTATGCGGTGCAATTGAATTTCTAAGATTTGCTGTTTTGTTTATTCAGTTGAGAATTGTATTTATCTGAAGTTTAACTGATTATTACTATTGTTGCATATTGTTGTGGGCATTCTGTTTGTATATAGTTCTGGGGTTTTCAGTTAGACAAGGGAGGTAATTGTTTAGTAAATACTGGGTTGGGGGTCTTGATAGGGGTTGAGGGTGGTTTAGTATCCCAATTATCCTGTGAGTGTGTGTGTCATTGTTGAATAAAAGAGTGTGATTGTTCATCTGGCAATTTGTGTTAGTTCTTTTGTTTGAGTTTCTATTCCTTACACTCGTTGTTGAGCTGAACGTCGCGGAACCCGCTTGGGTGACGCGACAATAATAATAATAATAACTAGTAATAATAATAATAATAATAATAATAATAATAATAATAATAAGCCTTATAAAAAGGAAAAATAAAATGTCAGAAATAAAAAAAATAAAAACTAAAAAATTATTTTTATTATTATTATTATTTAATAAATTAATAATAATTATTATTATTATAATAGTAACAACAACAATAATAATAATAATTTATAGTAACAACAACAACAAATAATAATAATAACAACAACAACAACAAATAATAATAATAATAATAATAATAATAATAATAATAATAATAATGCACTGATTTATAAAGTGCACATCTCTAACCATTACAGTGACTGACGGTGCAAGCTAGTGTAGCTTGGAGTATAGAAGAGTAGATCTAGCAGAGTGTGGAGTTCAGCACAGTGTACACAATATTTCAAAAGCAGCTCCCCGCAGCAAACTGCCCACATGCTGCTCCTGTACACAGCACCCGCACTAGCACTAACAAAAACGCTGCAACGGTGGACATTTTCTTGCAGTTCATAACTCCTTTTCCTTCATTGATAAGTACAGTCAAAGTTCACTGCTGGATCTTACAACAAGTGCATAAGTAAACTGTTTTTTTTTTAAACCTTTTGTGGTGGTGAAGAAGATCCTTTATATGTAAAAGACTTCTCCTGAAGGTTTTGAGACCTTAATATGAATTTTTTCAAACAATGAACTCTGCTTCATTCATCGGTACTTTTCATTTATTTCTGCATTGACATAAATGATGTGTGTGTATGTTCTTTCATTCTATAGGGCACGAATGATCATTCAGAAGCCACAGGTCAATGAAATAGATGTGGAGGTGGAGAAACAGAAGCTGACAAAAGAACTGTTGAGTTTAGAAGCCAGACTGTGTACTGCTGACACAGACGAAGTCAAACAAGGTACGTAATAATAATAATAATAATAATAAAAATAATAATAATAATAATAATAATAATAATAATAATAATAATGGGCACATTCATTTTCAATAATAATAATAATGGGCACATTCATTTTCAATAATAATAATATTAATAATAATAATAATAATAATAGTAATAATAATAATTATGGGCACATTCATTTTCAATAATAATAATAATAATAATAGTTGGCACTTTCATTTTCATGCAGAATATTGTGATCTTCCCTAAGGATCAGCATGTGATAGATAGATAGATAGATAGATAGATAGATAGATAGATAGATAGATAGATAGATAGATAGATAGATAGATAGATAGATAGATAGATAGATAGATAGAATTGAATGGGCTTGCCATTCTAGTTAAATTGTTAAAAAAATGCATGATAGTTAGTCACGTACATCATGTTATTTTTTTTAAACAATGTTTTTCTTCTTTTCAGATTTAGAAAAAGAAATTGAAATGTGCACAGCAAGGCTAAAAAAACTTGATATGGCATGGAAAGAAAAGCCAACTGAAGAAAAAGGGTTAGTGCATTATATATCTATAATATTATAGTGCGTTATTTAATATTATATTAAAAGAGTGCATTATATAATATTAGAGTACATTATCTTATATTAGACTGCGTTATATTATATCATAATAAGAGTGTATTATATAATAGCAGAGTACATTATAATATAATATTATAAGAGTGCATTGTATAATATTATTATAGAGTGCATTATATAATAGTACAGTACATTATAATATATTGGAGTGTGTTATATAATATTGTAATAGAGTGCATTATATAATATTAGAGTGCATTATAATATATTAGTGTGTGTTAATAATATTATAATAGAGTGCGTCATATTATATTAAAGAAAAGAAAACTCTTATATAGCGCACTTACAAGCTCAGGGAGCTTCTCAAAGCGCTGGCCACTAATATCCAGCAATCACACAATAGTTTGCTGAAGTCAGGATTCGAACCCACGTCGCCCAAGACACACGTACACAAGTCATGCACTCTGACGTCTGAGCTATCCCTGCCGCCAGAGTGCTTTATATAATATTATATCAAATCGCAGTCATCTTTCAATGCAGGAAGGTGGATTTTAAGATTGATTTTGACCCTTTGCAAGAATATTAATTAAAATGTAAACTTGACCATGCATGATTCCAACTATATTTGTTTGTTGATGGCTTGTGACTGAAAATGAGTGACATATATGGAATTGAGATAATCAGTTTCACACTAATGTAGCAAGCAGCATTGTGTGGGTGTGAGAGAGGGCAAAGGGACATAACTACAAGCTATGTCAACCAGAATTGAACGACTTTTGAATGGGCGTTCATCCTGTGAAAGTTTGACACTAATTTTTGCGGTCACCATGGTGCGGGATAACTGCAACTGAGTCGACCATTGCTATTGCTCATTTATGTTACATTGTTTTATGTGCCTGCAGCCCAGGTTCACTTGGAGTGTACTATATAGTCATCGTCATCATCATCATCATCATCATCATCATCATTATCATCATCATCATCATCATCGTCATCATCGTCATCATCATCATCATCTTCTTATTATTATTCTTCTTCATCTTCATTTTCATCATCATAACATTGTCATCACTCCCATCCTGCTCCTTTTAGGATGAGAGTATAAACTGTGGTCTATTGTCTGTGTATACATGTACGCATTCCACCCTACGGGGCATAAAGATCCTGACACCCATGTCCTAGATGCACGAACAAAAACACCAATACAAACACCAATACACGTAGTATGCGCTATGGGTTCAGTTCCCCTGTGTCCAGAGTGGCGCTGGCTGCTCTTGCAGTGGACATGCTTTTGCTAAAAATGCCGCCCGAACGTAGCCCACATGGATGATGGATAGAATATATTAAGTAAAATTAGTAAATATATAAAATATCCTCATCATCATCGTCATCATCATAATCTTCATCCTCATTATCTTCATCATCTTCATCATCCTCATCATGATTATTATCTTCATCTTTCATCATTCTCATCTTCATCAACATTGTTTGTGTTGTCAACAGTGGGTCATGGTGGGCATCGTCAGTTCGCCTGGCACAGCCAGAGCTGGAAACAACACCTTACCTCCAGAACATTAGTGAGGACGTTCTGCTTTCAGGCAGCACCAAATACATACTGCCTCAAGGTTTCTACTGTATCAAATATGTTTGATTATTTCTTGTTGGTTATGTTAATAATCTTTGTACTGTTATTTTCTCAGTGATCAACTGCATCGAATTACCTTACAGGGCTAATACTTATTGAGGAACACTAATGTAGTAATTATAAACGGAATAAAACAAAGTACTTTAGTTATTTAAGCATTCTTTTCACCATGAACGGAAGGTTTTCTGATGGCTTCAGATTTGTTAAATGTTAAAGGAAATGTGAGGTTGTGTGTTTTTTCCTTCGTAAAACGTTCAAACTAGATATCATGCATGATCATAGAAGAATGTATTACTGATTACATTATTGAGACGAAAGCTCTCTGATGGGTTTATAAGCAAGCAACTTGAAAAGTCAGGAAGGACCCTGATAAGGTCACAGGCTTTGCTAGCTTAGAGGCTTCTGTAATGCAGCATTGAGCGTCACTTCAGACCTCAGGCATAGCAGTGTTTCTATTGGCTAATTTATAGCAACGCCTTGGATGTTGGTGTGTATTTTTTGGGTCATGCTCCTTTGATTTTATGGTTCGCCTGTGCCTATATTCTAAGGGGGACAAGCCATTTACTGCTATAGCAGATGACTTTTTGAACTCTCAGGCTCGACACATAGATTTAAATTGGTCAAATATTAGGCACGCAAAAGATGTTTGAATATATAAACAAAACAGCCATCTTTAAGTGTAAAGTAGGCTTTATTTTTGCTGGCAAATGTTTTACATTTGTGTCTGTCAATTTTTGTTAAATTTGTTTCATAGGCCAGTTTTTACTAAACAGACAACCTTGATGCTAGCTAAACGTCAGAGATTTTTAAAGCATGGGCTTTCGGAGGAGAGTTAAAACCGAGGTCTAGTCGTTGCATGCACGCATTCCGTCACGCATAATCTAAAGATCCTGACGCTCATGTCCTAGACCAGTGAGTGCTGGCTCCGTAAATATGCCCAGCATACACTATAGGTCCCTTCTCTTCCACCTTGGTCACCCAGGACTGTGCTCAGTCGTCTGGGCATCAGACTGTGCTGTGTGCCCAAAGTGGGCGCCTCGGGCAGCTTGAGTTAGATCCTGTATATTGCCCAGTGCGTTGAGCAGCTGTCAAGCTGGAAAAGCTCTATTTAAGGATGATAAAATAAATCAAATAGGCCTATGCCCTCTGCAGCCTCTGACTCTCCGATCCGGGTGCGAACTTGTTTTTTCCAACCTAGTTCCAGTCATTCGCCGAAAAAGGCAATTACCGAAGTCGAACGAAGCTCTCCGAGTCGAGCGAAGCTATCCGATGTTTTACGAACGAATGCTGGCAGGACTACTTGAAACCACAGGCTGGGAAGTCTCATCTTTCGTAGGCCTCAATTACATACTATACTACGTACGTATGTAGGAGGCCCACGAGTTTACAAAGACGAAAGAAAAGACTTCAGAGCCTGTGGTGAACCATCCGTACATAAAAATAGCCGCTGTTGCTTCTAGATCTAATTCTATTTCGATCTGCACAGCTTCAAGCTGTAAGTCAAGTCGAGATTCGCATTTTGAAGCAGTTAGTATTATTATTATTATTATTATTTTATGATGATTAATATACTGACACAATTAGTAATCAAGAGTAAAAGTAATACATAACACATAATGCACACATACAACGATTTCACATCTATATTAACAATAAAACCATAACAAAACTTCAAAGCGCTATGGACACGTTGATGTCCCTTCAGCACATGGCAAAGCAAGTTTAAATTGGTCTCGAAAAACAGTGACATTTTTATTGCAAGCACCAAAACAATTATTTATTTAACTAATATTATTCTTTTTAACTGATACAGTAAATTTGTTATATGTATTTCAATAATATGGATTTTTATGAGAAACACGTATTTTAAAAAAATGTTGTGTGGCAGGCGGAAATTTCCATAAATCATCTGAAAACTTTTGTTAATCTATAAGAAAAAATAACCAGTAACACCATCTGAATATTTCAGGTTACACCCAACTTCAGCAAAAACAAACAAAACGTCACTGACCATATTTACACCATTGAGCACGCACAGCAGCACACTATTCTTTTTTTTCTTTTTTTTAAAAGTAGGAATAACAATAATGATAATAATAATAATAATAATAATAATAATAATAATAATAATAATAATAATAATAACAAACAAACAAAACAAATAAATAAATTAAAGATTGAACTAAATAACTATAACAGGTCTAATAATTATTATCAGCTAGTGAGCTTCTTCGCTGCGCGAAGACTGACTTATAATATATAATGTAGATTAAGCCTATGTATACTGTATAACAGTGTCTACTTGGTTCTAGGCAGGAAATGGGGAATGCTATTATTAGCCTACTGCTGAGAACTAACAAAATGCAAATCAAGGAACGCAACTATTAAATATGGTCGATAATAACAAAGTATACGTTGCGAAATGCTAATCTGTGTAAATCGAACAGAATTAGAAGCAACAGCGATCATTTTTAATGTCAACTAGTTGTAGTCAAGCAAGCATCATTTCGTAACACATCGGAGAGCTTCGTTCGACTTCGGTGATTGCCTTTTTGGGCGAATGACTGGAACTAGGTTGGAAAAAACAAGTTTGCGATCCGGGTCACTATCACTTTGGAGCTGACTACCTGAATTACCTTATTAACAGCCCGAGAGCTGCAAAAGGTCAATAGCTTGGCACTGTTGTGTATATATATATATGTTTTATGTTCCATTTCTTCAAGTCCTGAAGCAAAAAGAACCAATATATTTTTTGTGGTCTTTTTTGGGGGGGTTAAATTTGTTGATTTGGACAACAGCTAACATTTATTCTTGTTTCTTTGCCTGTGGATTTTCAGGCTACAGTGTACTTGGCAGAAGTGATACAGAGAAGGTCAGCATTGAACTTGCTGGTTTAGGGTGAGTTGTTATTGTTTTTGCATGTACGCACTCACTCCTTTACATGCACACACACTCACTCACACACACACCCACACATACACACACACATACACACACACACACACGCACACACACACACACACACACACACACACACACACACACACGCACACACACACACACACACACACACGCACACACACACACACAAACACACACACACACACACATACACACACACATCTATATATGTATACACCTCACAGACTCACCTAAACACACATGTACAATTGAAACACGCAAACACGTTCAATCGGTTATACAGCTATATTCGTTTTTACTTCTGGGTTTTGTAGCATTGACATCCTTGATAACAGCATACGGCACTTTCTTAAAACTATTGGATCCAACATGTTTTGTCATAGTATTTGGCAGCAGTACAGTTGAATTACTTTGAATTATTTGGCTTTTACAGATATCTGTTCATACATATGTGGGTTTTTTTTTTTTAGGTGAAAGTATTCCATTTAATGCTCAACATAAATTATTCCATCTCTAACAATTAATAATAATAATAATAATAATAATAATAATAATAATAATAATAATAATAATAATAATGGATGCTATATGCACACTTTTTCATAAATAAGGCTCAAAGGTCAGCTATCTGTAACCAACAAGATAAGATAAGACAACTGTATTATCTTTTTCAAGAAATTGCATTGTGGTGTGAACCAACAGTCAACACAAATACATGTTACATTAACAATAACACTATTAGTTGACGTACATTGACAATAAAACTCATTTGTTGTTACAAATCCAACGGTTGTGCACCATACAAGGAGACATTGGATTGGATAGGAATACGAATGCTACAACTTTATTATCTTTATGAGAAATTACGACGTGGTTTACATAATACAATCAAAAACTGCAGGATTATAATTTGCATAGTCAAACAGTGCATTCCTGCACACAAACACAATGTATTGTAGAACTGGTTGAATTTATTATCCTTTAATCAGATGTACAAAATGTGGTATAAAACTGTTTACAGTTCTCAAGGTACGCATCTTAGGCATTCAGAAGCGCCGACCAGAAGGTAGGAACTGGATGTGGTGAGCAAGCACACGACTTAGGGTACACAACAAAAAAACATTTCTCACTCAAACAAAGGCAGGGAAAAGACTGAAAGGAAATGGACTTTTTATTTGGACATTTTAAATTGACCGCATCCTATGCCATTGTTACAAATCACTGAATTCATGTGCGATGCTTGCGCATTATAATTCTTTGTATGATGATGATGATATGGCATTTTATAAATAAATGATGCATACATAAAAATGGCAAAACTGTACATACAGTATGGGCTATACTTTGCAGGATCATGCCATGGCATGCAATAGTGGTCAACTCAGGCAACAGTTTGAATATCACACCGTGCAGCAGACGTGCGTCTCTTCATGTCAACGGTCGTTTGATCGTTGGCGTTTCACCACTCAAACACATGGTACATTCCTTTTCCTACCCTTAGTTTATAATTGTATAGTCTGCCTGGTCTTGGCTTTAGCAACCTTGTAGGAAACTGGGAAATGAATTGTGAGCATATACCTCTCTATTCTGAAAGTCATATTGAAAACGTGTGTGGTGTTTTTGTGCGTTGACCGTCTGACGAAGAGCTTAGCTTGGAAATTGGCATTGCGTGATCTTGTCTTGTTTTTTGTCCATCTTAGCATTCTTTTTGGCCTATGTACATATTTATTGTTTCTCATTATTGAAAACTTGTGTGTTGGTTTACTGCCTGGATAGAAGTCCATCATCATTTTGTTATGACGGTATTTATTGCAGGCCAATATGTATGATAAGTTTGGTTTAGTTGCTTAATTTAAAAAATGTGAGGCAACTGCTTTGTTCTGTTTGTGTTCTCACTCATTGAGCCTAATCTTTGTATTTGAATCCTGAACTTTATGAGACTTTTAAGCTTTATCATAAGCACGTTATCATCAGTTCGAGTCAACAATTCTTTATTTCCAAAAAAGTGAAAGATGTGGATGACATCCATACAATTACAAATATTGTATTTTAAACATTCTTCAAAAAAAGCAGGGCTTTTAGTGTTAATATGAAAGAAGGAGTCGGACTGTAAAGTTGACATTCTTCAGTAGAGTGAAACATCCAGATTGTTCAATGTGTTGAAGACTGTTTTTCTTGTGATCAGTGTAAATATAACAATCCCCTTCTGTTTGTCACTGGATCACAGGATCGCGTGAAACTGGGCGCTGGAGAGCTGTTCCAGGTGATCGGTTTTCCTATAAATCGAAAAGATGGAGCTGAAAATACAGGAGAATACAGTTATGAGAAGTGCATGGCAGAGGTGGCAGAGCATCATCCACTGGCAGACCATCTTTGGCCGTCAGCAGAAGGGTTGTCTGTGCGAGCGCAGACAGCAGCACTGTTGTTGTTCCAGATATTCTCCGACCTCTTGCCCCAAGTAGCTCAAGCCAAGGCCATCGCTCAGCTGTTTGGTGTTGTAAGAATCATTCATTCTTGTATTGAAGTCAAAGCATTCTTTATTCCACAAAAATTCAATTTCATGGGTCTCTGATACACACCATGTTCACACAAACACACACACACACGCACACACACACAGACACACACAAAACACATTGGTAAGAACATACAACATTTCAATCCATCCATCGATAAGAGCATAAAAAACATCACACATCCATCCATTGTTTGCAATAGCTCTATCTTCATATTAACAGAGTGATTAAAATGACAGCTGGTTACTTCGAAGTTTCTTTTCTTGTACATTGACTGCTAGTTTTCTAGAAGACTAACTCGCCATGTTTTGCTATTTTCAGTTTTAAGGCACTGCGTACAGATCAGGTGCTACCATTCAAACTCAAACCAGTTATTGCATCATTGTGAATACATATAATTAGCGTATAGAGGTGTTTTTTTTTTTTATGATGCAAAATTCCGGTTTGCCTGTGCTTTTTGGGATGCCATCCTGAAAGTGTTAGCGCAACCCTTAACAATTACAAACTATATTCCTATTAATGTGTCTAGTTGCTTGGTTTCAGCCACACGATTTTGCCATAGGAGTGATTCCAGAAACAAAGAAAGACAGACAGTTGTGTGTCTTAGTCAAGGATGCTAAAACCGGCTTGGTAGGTATAAGCTGTGCTGTGCTACATATACAGCAATTCCAGATTTATCTGCAAATACTTTGAAATTGTCGGGAATCAGAACAAGCCGTCAAATGTCAGTCTGTCCATCCATCGGTCTGTTGTTTGCGTATATTTTAAGGGCCACGTTGATACTGAACAAAATTTGACTAAACCTAATAACAACATAACCTGGGTTAATGGTCAGCCTACTGTGCTATCATACTTGCTCTAACACAAAGATCGAAGTTACTGGGATCTTTGTTGTTTTAAAGTTTAATTCCTCTATATCATTTTTAAAAATTAAATAAATAAAAGCGCATGGCCATTCATTCAGTGGCAATCCATTTGTGGATCAGTTAGTCAGTCCATTTGTGGATCAGTTAGTCAGTCCATTGTTTGGATCAGTTAGTCAGTCCATTGTTTGGATCAGTTAGTCAGTCCATTGTTTGGATTTTTTTTCTTCAAAATGCATTTTTTTGTTTTATCTCAAGAATGACTGAACAGATTTGGAATATTTTAACTGTGCAGATACTAAACCACCACGTACTTAGCCTTTTTGGCCTCATTTATCTTGGCCCTTTTTCAAAGATCACCGCTACTGAGGTCAATAATATTTTACAGACGTTTTGTGGTTCATCTCGAAATTGACAGGACAAATTTTTGAGAATATTTTGCTTACAGATAGTTCACGTAGTGACCAAATATTTTGCTGGCAGATAGTTCACATAGTGACCATAATATTTTGCTGCTGGAAGATAGTTCACTTAGTGACCATAATATTTTGCTGGCAGATGGTTCACTTAGTGACCATAATATTTTGCTGGCAGATAGTTCACATAGTGACCATAATATTTTGCCGGCAGATAGTTCACTTAGTGACCATAATATTTTGCTGGCAGATAGTTCACATAGTGACCATAATATTTTGCCGGCAGATAGTTCACTTAGTGACCATAATATTTTGCTTACAGATAGTTCACGTAGTGACCACATATTTTGCTGGCAGATAGTTCACATAGTGACCATAATATTTTGCTGCTGGAATTCACTTATATATAGTGACCATAATATTTTGCTGGCAGATAGTTCACTTAGTGACCATAATATTTTGCTGGCAGATAGTTCACTTAGTGACCATAATATTTTGCTGGCAGATAGTTCACTTAGAGACCATAATATTTTGCTGGCAGATAGTTCACTTAGTGACCATAATATTTTGCTGGCAGATAGTTCACATAGTGACCATAATATTTTGCCGGCAGATAATTCACTTAGTGACCATAATATTTTGCTGGCAGATAGTTCACATAGTAACCATAATATTTTGCTGGAAGATAGTTCACTTAGTGACCATAATATTTTGCTGGCAGATAGTTCACATAGTGACCATAATATTTTGCTGGCAGATAGTTCAGATCACCTATCACATTCCTTGCTTTCACATTTTACTTCTTTAGGATCATACAGTCTAAACATAAGTCCGAAAATTAAAACTTAAAAAAAATGCTGATTTTCAGCCATTTGTGATAGTGTCTAGCAATACATTTAAATGGCTTTCCATCTTTTCCTTCTTTTTTTTCTTTTTTCTTTTTTTTAAAATCTTGATTTGCAGCAAAAGTACATTGCAATACCTCATATTTAGGCAGGTTATCGTCGGGTTCATGTGAGTGTGCAGAAGCTAGTGTTGCTGACATTCAATTTGAGAATTCAACAATATCCTGCAGGAAAAGAATAAGAGAGTTAGCAAATGCTAACCCTGACACTATTTGGAAAGACAGGAATATCAGTCTACATTCCAAGATAAGACTGCTGCGCTCTCTTGTCATTTCCATCTTCTATGCGCTTGCGAAACATGGACCCTCACAGCAAATCTACAACGAAGAATACAAAGCATGGAGATGAGGTGCTACAGAAGACTTCTGGGCATTTCCTATACCCAGCACATCTCCAACAATGAAGTCTTACAGACCATCACACAAG
Organism: Oncomelania hupensis; assembly: GCA_036898135.1. Lineage (NCBI taxonomy): Eukaryota > Metazoa > Mollusca > Gastropoda > Littorinimorpha > Pomatiopsidae > Oncomelania > Oncomelania hupensis. The sequence goes on along the minus strand of CM072513.1, from coordinate 9,542,432 downwards.
CCATTGGACAATATGATGACATGCTCACAGTGGTGAAGAAACTGAAACTCTGATAGTATGGCCACATCAGCAGAGCATCAGTTTTTGTAAAGACCATCCTGCAAGGCACGGTTCAAGGAGGTAGAAGAATAGGGAGACTGAAAAAGAGGTTGGAGGATAACATTCGAGAATGGACTGGCTTGACACCGAGCGAAGCCATGAGGGTTGCTGAGGACAGAGAAAGATGGAGTGCGCTGGTTAAAACAATCATCTGTGGTGCCCCTATGACCTTCGAGTTAAGGGATAGGAAAGGATAGGGTAGGAACCATGACATTAGCTTTTAGCCATAACACTTGATCTATGTCTGTTGCAACGATTCTGGTCAAGTTTTGTTTATTCCCTTTCATGGATGCTGAGCTGCAAGCAGTAACCCAGATTATAACAACTCACTAGCACCGACGCAGTCAGGACTGTACTCAGTTGTCTGAGCATCAAACAGTGCACCCAAAGTCTGCAAGTGGGCGCCTTAGGTGGCCTTGAGTTAGATCCTGTATCAGCCAGCGCCTTGAGCAGCTCTTAGGCTGGAAAAACACTATATATATATATAAGAATAATGAAAGCAAGTAAAATATAAATGAAATAAAATAAATTTGACAAGAAAGAAGCCTAAGAAGACTAGTCATAGATGATACTTCTGTACTCGTCTAAACATCAATGCAAGTATATGTGCCTTTACATTGCTGCATAGATTTTGGTTTCTTTCTGTTCCAGGAGTGGGTTTGGCCACTAGGCAAGTTTGAATTGAAGAAAGCAGCCATGGATGAACTGTATGCAATGTATCTTAGCAATGACAGCCAAAAGCCAGAAAAATTCATCTGCAACCCTGACAAGCAAATGTTCAACCCTTTCATTGATGCTGATAATGCTGATATTTTGTTAGGAAAGTATGTAACTGTGTAATTGATAGAATTAATAGTTTCACTGTACGAGGCTTGAATAATCTTACAATATTTAATATTAGTAGCTCTATGAAATGAACGCATCAGTGGATTTTCTTGTGTTTTTATTTGTACCTCTTTTTACTGCGTTACATTGGAAATGGCTTTTCATTTTCCAAAGGGCATATTTGTCTTTGACCCAAACATCAATTTACTTAATCAGCAATAACTATAGGAGTTGTGGGACATATACAATTCTCTTACATGTTTCAGAAAAGTTCTTGTATTATTTTATTCCTACTTGAATTCTAACGGTGGGCCATGTTTTGTTGTGGTGCTTTTCTGTAGTCCAAATCTGTGTTGGAACCATGAAGCAATTTCTCCAAGGTAATAAGGTAAAGTTACCGTATTCATATTCTTGCTTGACTGCTTGTTGTTTGTGTACAGAGGCAGCATGGGTCTTATGAATGTGATCTGTGGTGTTCCTGTGGATGATGATGTTCCAGTCGTGGATCTGCAAGGGGGTCAAGCAGCTGTAGTCCGTGTCTGCATCACCCACAGCAGTCTTCAAACGTTCGCCAGCCCACCTCAGTTGGTCGGCAGTAGCATTTCATTGGAGCTCAGCATTTCCACTTTCGTTGATGCTTTCTGGGTGTCTGCGTTCCCTCAAAGAGGTGTCTACTGCAAGTAAGACATATAGACTTCAGTTTTGAAAGTCTGGACATCAGGTTATCAATGAATAGACTTTAAATGTAAACCAAACTGCACTTAACATGCATTTTGTACTTTGTCTTCTTCTCTGCTCCTTTCATGTCTTTTGCCAGTTTGCATTCAATTTTGTATGTAAATCTGCAGTAGTAACATTAAAGTAAATTAAATTAAAATATAAAAAAATATGTTTACTGGAATGAGCTGTGTCTGACTGCATGCGCAGTTCCGATTAACATGGTTATCATGCTTGTTTCAGGGTGTTCTTAATAGACCACGATCCAATGATCACAGAAACGGTTTACAGTGCGGTCAGTGGGAAATTTGCTGCCCAGTTCAAAGCTAGATTTGATGACATCACGCAGGAGCTGTTGGACACCTTTGCAAGTGAAGTGCTGCAGGTGGAGATGTGGGGAAAACAAAGTGAGATACTGTGTCTCTGAAACTTTGTGGCTACATTTGGGCCAACAGAAAGGCTATTACCCTCTTTCATGCCACCTTAAGCTGTATGGGGATGTCGATGAAATCGTGGCTAAACATAATAGATTTTGAATGCCTGTTATTTATTCATTGTATGTGCGTTTATGTTCAAGATTGTATACGTGCAGCAAGGCAAACAAAATAATTGTGATGAAAAGGTGTCTTAACTCCTTTCATGATGAGCAGATAGCGCTTTATTGGCACCTGAGAACTTGCAGCACAAATTTCAGAGAGTTTAACGTCAGCTGTCAAGTGTTTTGGGCAAGTTTGTGGTGTTTGAGGAAAAGTGGAGAGGGTGGGTGATGGGTGGGGGTGAACATTTGAGTTTGTATTGAAAGGGAGAAGAAAATTGATTGGATTTCAGTTAATAGGCCGAGAATAAAATTGTGCTGTCATGTTTCTTTGCTTCCAGGCTACGGAATGTCAAAGTCCAAGCAGTCACCAGCAGAAAGCAGCCCACAGTCACCAGCAGAAAGCAGCCAGCAGTCACCAGTAGAAGGCAGGAAACTGTCACCAGCAGAAGGCAACAAGCAGTCACCAGAAGAAGGAAGCAAGCAGTCACCAAAAGAAGGAAGCAAGCAGTCACCAAAAGAAGGAAGCAAGCAGTCACCAGAAGAAAGAAGCAAGCAGTCACCAGAAGAAGGAAGCAAGCAATCACCAGAAGAAGGAAGCAAGCAGTCACCAAAAGAAGGAAGCAAGCAGTCACCAGAAGAACAAAGCAAGCAGTCACCAGAAGAAGGAAGCAAGCAGTCACCGAAAGAAGGAAGCAAGCAGTCGCCAAAAGAAGGAAGCAAGCAGTCACCAGAAGAACAAAGCAAGCAGTCACCAGAAGAAGGAAGCAAGCAGTCACCGAAAGAAGGAAGCAAGCAGTCGCCAAAAGAAGGCAGCAATAAATCTCAAAAAAGCAGCATCGCAAATATAAAAGGCAATTCACAGACTTGCACAGTGGTTTAAACTTTGCCCAGGACCTACCTCTGTCCTCATAAACGTTACTGATGTGAGGCAACACTTAATCAGGAACTTCAGAACATGTTATTTATTTAGCTTGTGCTTTTTTGTGTGTGCTTTTGCCTGATTTTTATGTTTTACCTCTAAACTGCAATGCATTTTATTGTAAGCATACTATTTGATCGTTTATAGATCTTATAGCATGTATTGGCTGGTATGTCCTTGTAATAAATTCTGTGCATTTTCTGTTGAGTTTTTCTGTGATATTGTTGTCACCTGTGTTATTTTTGCACAGTGGCAGCCTTTTTGCTTTGAATTATTAGTATTATTTTCTAACCTTGTTGCCTGTGATATAACTTTTGTCTTGACTATTGTGGTCTGTGAATGATGAAAGTCAGGAATAGTTGGCTCCTATAATTATTACTTTCTAACATTGTTGCCTGTGATATAGACTATATCTTGACACTGTTTGTCTGTATGGGGTCGCTAAAAGTCAATATTCTGGGTGTGAGACTTCTACGCATCCCTCAGGCCCTCCAGTTATGTTGATGACTATGAGAGGCAAAGTGTGCTGTTTCTGTGCAACATGAGTTTTCTGGTGCTGGCGAATTTACTTTGAACCGCTATTGTCAATGTTTTCTATAATGGGAAACTATGCAAAAGATACATGAACCAAAATGAATGGTAATGTGGACTAAAAACAAGACCAAACCGCACAATGCACATTTTTCAAGTTAAGCGCTTGGTCAGGCGGAAAAACCACAGAAACGAACAAAACAATACTTCTCAAAATAAATTCCAAGAGAGAATTAAACGAAATTGAAGAGAGTACGCAAGAAGAAGCAATAATATAAGGTGAGTGAAGTTCTTCTTGGCTACTCTCTAAATATCATTTCATTCTTTGGGAGAGGGGAGGGGGGGGGGCCAGATGAAGAGATGGGGGGGGGGGGATTTCTGTTAAGAAGTACTGTTTTGTGGTTTTGAATTGGTGCCGAATTGTTTCAATCTTGTTGTTTTGTTTCAAGGGAGCATTCCTTTTGGTTTATTTGTACCTGCTGGTTTCTCTTTGTTGTAAAGTTTGGATGCCAGCGGTTCTGGTTTATTTGAATGTTTTTTAAATATATTTAAAACTACAATACAAATCAAACCATTTTGTGGCGAGTGGATTTGAGTGGTAAAATATACAGCAGTAGCAAAGTTTTGCTAAGGAGTGTTTTGCTGATATGTTGCTATGTGATCAAATAGAAAAAAAACAGCAGAGAACAAGAAATGCATAGATAGAACACAAATCAACAATACACAAATAGACTGGTACCTTTTTGACTCACATGCATAGCAATGTGAGTTTATGTACTCACACACCCATCCACTCCACACCCAATCACACACCCACCCTACACACACCCACTCACACACCCACCTTACACACCCACCTTACACCCACCCACTCCCACTCACCCACTCCACCCCCACCCACCCCCACCCACACACACCCACACCCACTCACACACCCACCCACTCCACACTCACCCACTCCACACCCACTCTTTCCACCCCCCAAATATAAACAAAAAAGTTTCCAGATTTTTGCCAATCTATGCAATATAAGTCCTAAATAGTCCAAAAATGACATTAAAAAAAAAATCTTTTGTCTGTCTGTTTGCCATCCACCGTCTGTGCAAAACTTGCAAGTGGATTAACATCCCAGAACCTATTTCAAATATCACAACCAAACTTGGTTAGATGGTGTATACCCATGAGACTTTATAAATGATAAGTGAATGAATGACTTCACTTAAAGGTCAAGGTCACAGGGTCAATAAATGTTAGTAAAAAAAAAGACAATTTTTCACAAAATTGTACTTTTTTCTAGGTTATTAATATTGAACTTATGATTCTTTGAGGCATGATAGATATCAATGAGACACACATACTATACACATTCGGTAAACCTCACTCCAATGTCAAGGTTTCTGGAGCTGTCCAACGTCAGTTAGTATAGGTAATTTGAAGTGATCTTGACCCTAAACTATGAGAGATATAAAATCCGAACTTGTTGTATTTAGAGATAATAGATTGATCTTTCATGTTTGTTCTGTTTTTGCATTGATCTTGAAGGTCAAGGTCATTTTAGGCCTTCCAAAACATACAAAAAATATGTAATCGTACAGTGGAATGGCTGTTTATTTAACCCATAGTATGCAACAATATTTGGGTTATTTGATCAGACATGCATGAGAGGTCACGTGAAGGTCAAGGTCATCCCAAAGTCACAATTTTTTTGTTTGTTGCATAATACAATTTGTGCTGTAGTTTATTTGATAGTAAATAAGTGTATTTGGAGCCAGAGATCAAGGTCATCTCAAGGTCAAGAGCATAGAAAGATCAAAGTCGGTATTACTTTGCATTTTAATGCCACCGTTTCTTTTTTTTTTTAATGGGCACTCATGTTCCTGTTAAATATTGCAAGTTCTATAGGGAGCATGTGAGTCATATGGGCTTTGCCCTTCTAGTTTTGAATTATTTTGTATTGAACATTGACATTTGTACACACAAAATTATAAACGTAATCTTAAACATGTTTGTCCTCATTTACACTGGATCAAGAATATAACGAAATACTTCATTCACATGACCATTATTGAAAACCAAGTTCATTACAAAAATAAAATGTTTTCAGATATAAATAAAATCTTTAAATTAAAATTATTGGACATTGATATTATTTGAGACCTAATTGGGAGTGTGGCAATGATAACTGGTGGGACTGACATTGATGGTGGTGTGGACTGTGACATTGATGGTAGGTGGGACTGAGATGATGATAGATGGTGGGACTGTGACATTGATGGTAGGTGGGACTGTGACATTGATGGTAGCAGTGGGGCTGAGATGTTGATGGTAGCTGGGACTGAGCCTTTATGGTAAGTGGGACTGAGATGTTGATGGTAGGTGGTGGGACTGAGACGTTGCTAGAAGGCTTTCCTTGGCCGCATGTACAAACTTGAGATTCTCCTAACAGGAAAGCAGTTTTTATTTATAAAAATATAGTGTGTATTATTTGGTAGATGATAGAAATAATCATATAGTCAATGGGTTTTGAGGCCTTGCTCAGATCAGGTAATATTATCATATCATAGTTCACATCATTACCCCTTGGGGTCATGAGCAATCTTGCCACTGTAGATTGTTCTAACCTATAAAGGGAAAAGTGAAAGCCCCAGTTGAAAACCTGTCTTTTTTTATAGGCATGACCGATTCACTGCGGCAACAGTACCCCCGTTGGAGTGCCGGGGGTTTCAGTATAAATAGTATCCCCACTTTCTGGAAATTTAGTGCTTTAAATTCCCACTGTCGCTGTCTTCCTCATTTGCTCTTTCCCATTCCTGCTCTGTCCTATCACTCTGCTATACTATCTTCTTCTTCACTAGATCAATGACCTACCTTTTTTCTTGAAAACTCTCCCTGGACAAGACTCCTTGTTTGCGTATGAGGTCTGTTGGATCAGCTTGGGAGTATTGGATGCTTTCTGCCGGGTGGTCACTAGGGCTTCCTATGATGTTATTAGTTAGCAATATAGGCATTTTATATGTATGTGTTTTGTTGATAATTTATAATGATGTTTGTATTCCATTTTGTTTTTGTAACCGGGGGTTCGAGTAGTTGGGGTAAAGCCTCAGCCGTCCCCTGCGTGGGATGTCTTTATTGTAAAGTGACTGGCCGGTGGAGGGCATTCAGTTTTCCCACTAGGGTTGTTTCAGCAGATCTTTTATGCGGATCGGGGATTGTCCGGTCCTGATTTGGCTCGGAAGAGTTTGCTGGACCTAAAGCAACAATTAATCAATCAATCAATCAATCAAGTTCACATCATATCATATCATTTCATAATAGATATCATATGATATATCATATCATATATCATCATTATCACTATCATCACCATTTTTTCTACCATCCACTTTATCATCCCAAATGCCGTCACCACCACCACCATCATCCTCTTCCTTCTCCTCCTCCTCTTCTCATCATCATCAACACCATCATCGTCATGATCATGATCCGCACCCCATCCTCATCATCACCACCATAATGTCTGTCTTTGCTATCGCACTCATAGTCTCCATATCAAATTTGGAGACTGTAACATATCAAAATGAATAGAATGGTTACCGTGGGTATGTGGGTCAGTGTCCCTAATTAAGAGATAAAATTAGGGCTAACGGCGTTTATGCTATGCTAATGTTTATTTTTAGTGGCTCAGGAAGCCAGGTTGAAGTCTTTTATCAGTGCATTTTATTGTATTTACTTTGTGCTGTATTGTATTAAGCTCTGTGTGTGGGGGGTGTGTGTGTGTGTGTGTGTGTGTGAAATTGTTTTACATCATAGACTAAAGAACGTGTTACTGTTTCGTTTACTGGTACTGCACATGTACACGTGGGTGCCTAGGGAAGCTTGAGTTAGATCCTGCTTTAGCCAGCGCCTTCCAACCCCCGTGGGGTTGCGGCGGGTTTCTGTCTAAAAAATATATCCTCACGTTCTGGAAATTTAGTGCTTTAAATTCCCACTGTCTCTGTCTTTTTCCTTTGTTCTTTCTCATTCATACTCTTCTATCAATCTACTACATGTATCTTCTTCGCTAGACCAGTCACCTACCTTTTTTCTTGAAATCTCTCCCACAACTCCTCATTTGTGTATGGGGTCTGTTTGGTCCGCTTGGGGATATTGAACGCTTTCTGCCAAATGGTCACTAGGGCTTTCTGTGGTATTATTATTTAGCAATGTAGGCATTTTATATGTATGTGTTTCGTTAATATTTTATAATGATGTTTATATTCTATTTTGTTTTTGTAAAAGAGGTTCGATAAATTAGAGTAAAGCCTCTACATCCCCTGCATGGGAGGTAATTGGAAAAAAAGTCACAGGAAAAAAAGTCTCGAAATAAAAATCACAGAAAAAAAGTCACAGGAAAAAAAGTCACAGAATAAAAGAGCTCCCTCTCTCTGGGTGTAGAAATGTTATCAAACAGAACACAAAACTCACAGCTCTCTCTCTCTCTCTCTCTCTCTCTCTCTCTCTCTCTCTCTCTCTCTCTCTCTCTCTCTCTCAGTTGAAAAACAAATCTTTTATTAATTGTCTGGAATCTATGAAATTGACTTGTATTTTATTTATTTATTTTTATTTATTGTTGTTAGTTTGATGAAATGTCCATTTTTTTAATAAAGAAAATATAGATTTTTCTCTTTCACATGTCGAAAATCCTATTGTTTGTCGTAGTATGAATATTATATAACGATTTAACTATTAATTTACTGTCCATGTCTTAAAAAGAAAAGCAAAAACTGACTTTCATTTAAATCTTGTAAACCTTTTTAAATGGTTGTGATTTAAATGCCTTATTTAATATTACAGTAATAATTTTAAACATACTTTTTTTTTTTAAATAAAATCCTTCTTAAGTAATACAATTGGGAAAAAATTCTTAGTTTTAAAAACATGATTTCCTAAATAAATAGTTGTTGACTTGAACTGGATTTGACTGATTGTGACTTTTTTTCCTGTGGCTTTTTTTCCTACTCAATTTTGTGACTTTTATTCTGTGACTTTTTTTCCTGTGACTTTCTTTCCTATCAATATTTCATTTATTGTCTATTCACACATTCAGGTGATATTAGACATTAATTAATAACAACAACAATATAAATCAAATCACAACTAAGAAATCTTATAACAAAATGGAATGAAAGGGTAAGAAGGATTTAACACCAAACTATAAAAGTCTACCAATAGGAGTCATTGCAATAATTTTCACAACTGCTGTTATCTGTGAATGATGTAATACATCATCTATAGAATGTCCATATTCAGTCAAATGATGTCATTGGTTTTCGTACATTGCATTTAAAACTGGACATTCAAATAAAAGATGGTAAACTGATATATTTTTGCCACACATACACTGTATATCTGCTGAATATTTAGTATTCCATGAGTTCATTCTTAACTTGTATATTAATTTTGACAACTGTCGTGAACAGTTCGGTATAGTAACATTTTTAATGCTAGTATCTTGACATACTACTTTTTCTAATAAGGAATACATTTCAGAACAACACATACTCAAATTGTTGACAGAAATGGAATCTAATGATCTTAGTGCTCCCTCTTTGGCTAACGTGTCACACACTTCATTCCAATGAATTCCACAATGTGCTGGAACCCAACAGAAATCAACAACCTCTTTCTTTCCTACAATCGCATGGGATGCCTCTATTGTAAAATGGCCAGCTGGTGGAGTGCTTTCAGTGTTACCGTTAGAGTTGTTTTAGCAGATCTTGTATAGAGGTCAGGGATGAGTCCTCTTTCAAACAAGTTATGGTCCTGATCTTGTGGTCCTGATTCAGCTCTGTGCAGTCCGCTGGACCCCATAAGCAATGAATAACTAACAACGCCTTTAGTTGGAAAAGCACTATATAAGTCTGATTAAATAAATAAATAATAAACGCTTTTCTCTTACCGTTTGACTGCTTAAAAATGTAAATGGGTTTTTATGTGTGTGTGTGAGTGTGTGTGTTGTTGATGTATGTGTAGTTATTATACAGTCTCTGATTCTGCGAGTGCTTGTGTGAGAGTATGAATGAAGGCGCGTTGAGCATACTTTTTTTGGGTTGGGATTGCACTTTATTAAATAAGTTATTATTGTTTTTATTAATATTAGTAGTAGTAGTAGTAGTAGTAACATCATCATCATCATCATCAGTAGTAGTAGTAGTAGTAGTAGTAGTAGTAGTAGTAGTAGTAGTAGTAGTAGTAGTAGTAGTAGTAGTATGCACAGCGTTATTTTCATACTGGTACGAAGTCATGGTCGGGAGAGCTGGACATGCAATCATCAGATAAGGACAGCTTTTGAAATATCTCTATCTCGTGTCTTCCATTGCAATGGCCACATTCACTTTAAAACAATTATTTATTTATTAGTCATTGTTTATAGGGTCCAGCGGACTGCAAAAAGCTGACTGAGGACCACAACTTGGTTGAAAGAGAGGCTCATCCTTTATCCGGTTAAAAGATCTGCTGAAACAAACCTAATGGTAACAATGAAGGCACTTTATCAGCCGGTCACTTTACATTAAAGGTATCCCATGCAGGGGACGCTGAAGCTGTACTCTAATATATTGAACCTCTGTTTACCAAAACAAAATATAATATAAATATAATTATAAAATATTAACAAAACTCATACATATAAAATGCCTACAATGCTATATAACAATACCATATAACGCCCTAATGACCACTTGGCAGAAAGCGTCCAATATTCCCAACCAGACCCAACAGACCTCATAAAAAAAAGAGGAGTTTTGGGAGAGTGTCAAGAAAAAAAGGTAAGTGACTGGTTTTTGAAGAAAATAATAGATGAAAAAAACAGATTGGGAAGAGAAAGAACAAATGAGAATGACAGAAACAGTCGTAATTTAAAGCACTAAATTTCCACAAAGTGAGGTTACTATTTCGACATAAAACCCCGCACCCCAACGGGAGTGAGATGGGGGGAGGAGCGAGGGGGGTGGAGGGAGGCGGAGGCTTTAAAGCAATGTATCAGTAGTTGAAACATTAGGTCACGGAAGTAATGTCGGCAAATATTATATATGTGTGTGTATGCGTTCTGCTCACAGGGCCGGATCCAGGGGGGGGGGGGGGGGGGTTACCTGGGTTCCGGACCCCCCCCCCCCCCCCTCCAAACTCCAAAAAAAAAAAAATTTAATGCAAAGAGTTTTATTTTTTTAAATTGCTTTTAAAACATTGCACTTTTTAGTCACTTTTGGTCCAAGGTACAAAGAGTTATATATAGACAATTCAACGGAAATCCATTTCGAGGGACCCGTTGAAACGTCCAAAGCGTTTTCCCGTTGAAACGACCAAGTAACCCAACCCCTAAGCCTAAATTAGTAAATGCAGCCATATTTTCTTGTTCTGGCCCCAAGCCTCTTCCAGCACCTTCACCTTGATACTGCCCTAATCCCACAAAAACGACTTTTTAGAAATATTAATTAAGATGCTAAGTTGATAATTATGAACACAGCGTACGGTGCCTGGTTTTGGTGAAGTCAGCAAAATGGCAAATGCTTTGACAACTGATGTTAGCGTTCCTCGTCAAGCATCCCGACAGACTCTCCGTGACAACCAACCTGCGGCCACTCCATAAGAATATTTCAAGATTAGCATTCCATTCCTTTCTTGGAACACCTGTCAACCGAATTGGACTCGAGGTTCAAAAATGCTGACCTAGCAGGTTGATGGTCTCTGTCTGGTGCCAAGCACTTTAATAGACAACCAGGATGGTTTTATGCAGGTTCCAGAAGGGGTGAAGACACTGGCAATGTTGTGGGAGTGTGACCTACCAAACAATGCTACCCTTGATTGCAGAATACCAACGGTGGGTTTGCAAATGGCGAAGTGCTGCTGAGAATGCGACAGCTATCATCCCATCCACTGCATCAGAAGCACTGAAACATTGTGACAGGGATTTTTTATCCCAACCTGTTCATCATGCTAAAGAACCTTTGCACCCTGCCTGTCACTACTGCCGAGTGTGAGCGTTTAAACAGTCAGTTGCGCAACCTGAAAAACTACCTGCGCTCTACAATGGGGCAACAGAGACTCAATGAACTTGCTTTACTGAAAGTGCACAGGGATGTTGATATTGACTTCAAAGAGGCAGTTAACTGTTTTGCCAGAAGATACAATTCACAAAATAATGGTACTAATGCCGAGGAACCTAGTGCAGCAAGACTGAAAGTGAAAGCAGGGCGGTGATGTTCATAAACTACAAGGTAAAACTTTATACCGTTAACGATCAACAAAAAGTAGTGAATAATAATAGTATACAAAACATCTCTGCTGATAAATAAATGTTTGTGTGTGTGGTGTTTTTTTTTAAGGGAGGGGCAGAGAACAATTTTTGTTCCCCAGAGTGTGTCAGTTCAATTGTTCAAAAAGCTCAAAGTCCCAGACCATCACAAATGGCTTTTTCAAGGTTCAGATTGCACCAGATTGCACCATTTTGCATCCTTGAAAACAAATTTCCGGGGGAGCATGCCCCCGGACCCCCCTAGAAGGCTCGGCGCTTCGCGCCTTCGCTGAATCTGTAACCCCCCCTTCGACTTTTCCCAGGTCCGGCCCTGTGCTGGTTATAGTGTTGTAGGCCTGTATAAAGGTACTGTGCGTGCGTGCGTGCGCGCGCGGTTGTTTGTGTGTGTGTGTGTGTACTTGTATGTGTATGTATATGTGTGTACTTGTATGTGTATGTATATGTGTGTACGTGATTATGTGTGTATTTATCTATGTGTACAAATATATGCTTATGTGTGTGCGTGTGTGTGTGTGTGTGTGCCTGTGTTTTATATCGTAGCAAACTAGTTAGCTGAGAACAAGTCACTGAGGTGTGGAAAACTCGGTCATATAATTGCCTCACACTAATGAATGGATTTGAAAATGTTTTAATTAAAATTGTCGGTTTTACACAATGATCTATAGGTGTAGCCAGTTGTCGTCTGTAAGGTTTTCCACCACAGTGACATTAGTTGGGAGAGTTTTTATTTTAGTGCTCGATTCACAAAAGGTGATCGCTAAGGCAAAATTAGACCTATGTCCTTTTGACTGATAGGCTATAAGTCATTTGACCATGCCAGCGTGACTGATCTAAGTCATTTGACCATGCCAAAGTGATCGATTCAAGTCATTTGATCATGCCAATCTGACTTATTGGTCTGCAGTAAATTCCCGAAGTAGGAAGTAGGAACATTGTGTATACAGAAGAAGGAAACGAATTTGTCACGATTGGTTTTTAGAAGTAGAATTTTAGATCTTGTTTTAGAACAATTTCAAATCGTCAGAAGAAAATTCAGACAGAACGCTGTGCAGTGCGGTCAGCATGTCGGAAGAAAATGGTCATTTCTGTGTGACTAACACTGACGCTAATGACGACCCGTTCACGCTTTCTGCCTCTATCGTCACAACAGGTATCAAAATCGTGTCTTTCTTTCTTTGTTGTCTTTCTTTCTTTGTTGTCTTTCTTTCTTTGTTAGTTTATGTGTTTGTGTGCACATCAATGATGGGTCAGTTTTTGCATCTTCTCTGGATTTCGCCTGATCTTCTTGCCTTTCGTTGTCTTTAGCATCAGCTGAACCAATATCTTCCTCCTCCTCCTCCTCCTCCTCCTCCTTCTCCTCGTCATCATCGTCGTCGTTGTCGTCGTCATCATCATCATCTTCCCGTTTCACGCATGGATAAAGTAGCTTTTAATTTTTAAACAAAACAGTTTTTCCATCACTGAAGATCAGAATTGTAATTGTTGACGATGGTGGTGATGATAATGAAATAGGATGGTCGTCGTCATGATGATGATGGTTTTGGTGGTGGCGATGATGATGATGATGATGATGATGATGATGATGATGATGATGATGATGATGATGATGATGATGATGATGATGATGATGATGATGATGATGATGATGATGATGATGATGATGATGGTTGTAATGACGATGGTGATGGTGAGGGAATAGAATATTCGTCGTCATGTGGTTGATTTAGCTACGACAACAATGACGATGATAATGATGGTGGTGGCAACGACGATGAAGGGGTTATAACGCCGTTTACATTCACCCAGGTCGCCGCGCCGTCTCAAGACTGTCGCCCATAATAAAGTGCGAGGTTTTGGAGGGCCAGGTGTTGAGCTGTCCAGACGGTAAGGTAGTCCAACGTGTGAGGAAGAGTGAAGGGCGAGGTGAGGCCGATGGCTCTGCAGCGGTGGGTCGGCAACCCAGGTGCTTTACCGACAGCGGGTTTGCCGACGGAGATGCCGCCGCTCAGGTGAGTTACTCTGTTACAAAGTACAGTAGCATACAAGATAGGTTAAAGGTATTCAATCCAATCTAATCCCATATAACCCATATCCATCCACATCCCATTCGCATCCAAATTCCATCCAGTTCAATTCAGGCTGATGTTCATGTGTATTGCTCGCACAAACAACTGCTGCCCTGGCAAGGTTGATACCCATTTGGAAAAACAGCAACATCAGTCTACATTTCTAGGTACGACTGCTGCGCTCCCTTGTCATCTGCATCTTCCTATACGCTTGCGAAACATGGACCCTCACAGCAGATCAACAACGAAGAATACAAAGCATGGAGATGAGGTGCTACTGAAGACTTCTGGGCATTTCCAATATCCAGCACACAAGCCATTGATTGATTGATTGATTGATTGATTGTTGCTTTAGGTCCAGCGGACTCTTCCGAGCCAAATCAGGACCGGACACAAGCCATTGGACAACACGATGACATGCTCACAATGGTAAGGCAACGGAAACTCCGATAGTATGGCCACATCACCAGATCATCAGGCCTTGCAAAGACCATCCTGCAAGGCACAGTGCAAGGAGGTAGAAGAAGAGGGAGACCGAAAAAGAGGTGGGAAGACAACATTCGAGAATGGACTGGTTTGACACTGAGCGAAGCCATGAGGGTTGCTGAGGACAGAGAAAGATGGAGTACGCTGGTTAAACGATCATCTGTGATCATCCGAGTTATGGCATAGGATAGGATAGGATAGGATAGGATAGGATAGGATAGGTATCGCTTACAACTCCACGCCGAAAGGAAATGATGATGATGATGATGATGATGATGATGATGATGATGATGATGATGATGATGATGATGATGATGATGATGGCGATGGATTATTATGATGATGATGATGATGATGATGATGATGATGATGATGATGATGATGATGATGATGATGATGATGATGATGATGACGATGATGATGATGATGATGATGATGATGATGATGATGATGATGACGATGGATGATGATGATGATGATGATGATGATGATGATGATGATGATGATGATGATGATGATGATGATGATGATGATGATGATGATGATGATGATGATGATACATGTAGCTACTGCGACAACGACTAACGATAAGCATGTAGTAACTATATTATCGCCTTGACTTATTTGTAAAACAATGTGGTTTGCAGACGCCAAGCAAAAAGATTCGAGGCTGGAACAACAGACACATGCGGCGACCGTCTCCTCACCCTCACTCTGGCATCTGGGAGGACAGCAGTCGGGGCCAGAACTGGCATCAGACGGGAAATCAGCGTCACCACACGCCTTCCACAGTTGTCCAATCTAATCCCAGGAAGATGCAGTACCTGTCGCAAGGACTCGCTCCCAAAAAACCCAGCAACTACCGTACCTCTGCCGACCAAGGCCTGACTCCCACAAACCACAGCGTTCATCCCAGTCCGAGAAACATGCAGTTTGTATCAGACCAAGAGACAGTTGTTCGTAAAATGTCGCCATCGTCGTTGGGAGGCCATGACGATGACAGCTCTTCAGCCTGTCGGAATCGCAGAGAGGACCAGAGAGCCTACAATTATGGAGCAGACCAGCGCCGTGTCCATCTTTTACAACGACGTTATAGCAGCGTCAGCGTGTCTTCAGGCTCTTACCGCGACTACGCCGACTCCGAGGATAGTCACCGGAAAGTGACACGATGCGTCAGCACGAGCTCCTCGCGCTGTGAGGAGGCCTTCTTCAACCGCCGCACCAACAACGTGCATTGCATGGAGCGCGGATGCGAGCCATATGACCACGTAGAGCGACACCTAAGCCAGCAGAGTTGCGGAAAACTCAGAGAGAGATCGCCTTACACCTCCTCAGCCACAACCAGCAGAAGGCGTGGGGCCCCCGAAGAATTCCCACGTGATGCAGGGTTTCAAATGGCGTGTACGTGTCGATGTGAGTGCGGGGTTAGCAGAGCGGAAGCGATGGACATGAGAATGACGCGGCAGAACAGTGGCGACCAGACAGACTCGGGCGTCGGAAGCTATCATCCAGCGTCGCTCTCTACGTCACTAAGACCAGAGCTGTCATCTGGCCAACGTCACAACAGGTGCAGCCAGAGTTCGAGTCCGGCGCGAACCTCCAGTGAAGCGCACAAGGAGGGAGATCTGGTAGAAGGGCACAGTGTTCACAGCGCTGCACCAACCATGCAACACAACAGCTTGAGGCCTCACGCCGCTTTTCGCTCTGCAGGTCCAGTCAGAAAGGACTCGAGCTGGAGGTCGACACCGAAAGGCAGGACCAGGCAAGATTCGCCTGGACACCAGGTCGCCGTCATACCTCGCCCCCATTGCCGAAGGTCAACGCCTCGCGCCAGGGAACATGAACAGGGACACAGCGATTACGTGTCCACGCCGGACGGCAAGCGGAGCACGTTCAGTAGCCGGACGTACGTGGTCACTTCTGCTGTGGACCGTGTAGGCCAGCATCACCACGACGTTTACATCACGCACACGCCAGTCAACGGTGAAGGCGTGAGGATGGCTGAGGAAGAGGACACGACCAACTACAGCCCTCCACCCATCAACGCCGACACGGAGGAGATCCGCATGGAGCGCACCAGGCTGTGGATATACAACCAGTTCGGCTTTTCCACGGCCTTGGCCTTGTGCACGTGTCACTGTGTGCCTGACAAGGTCAGCCGCCATCTTTTCCTCCTGGGAACCAGCTGTGCCTTTTGTGACGAAGACAGCTTAGACCTACCTCGACCCTCTTCCTGACCCGTAGGAATCCGTTGAAAAATTGGATGATTTGTATATCCAAGTTTAGGCGCATGTCAACGTTTTTACCACACGAGAGTAGACTAATGCTTAATAGACATTTTTTATGCAGACTATTTTAAACTTTAAACTTGGAAGCCCGTGCTCGTGTTTGCGAAATACTGACAACATGGCCACTCTTAAGGTGATACCAAAGAAGGTGGAACATGTGACAACGTACTGTTCCTACTGTCACTATCGCAGCTTGTGTATAATCCTCATCATGATGCTACTACCTGAGGCACGTTGACAGTCCACAACATCGTGATTTACTTTGGTACTCGGCAAATAAGCCTTTGGCACGCATGACACAGTAGATTGGATTTCCCATCTTTAACACTTCGGAATACTGCAACTCTGATTGTATACTGTTTTTTTTTTTTTTTTGCTTTTTTGTTTTTGGTTGTTTTTTTTTTTATACTGCCGACAAGCAAAGTTGCTGAAACGTTTTTATGGGAATGTTAAACGGATTGACGGCTGAATGCAAAATCTAATGTGTGTACAAGAAAAAAAAAAGCAAACGATGGAACACTGATGAATGTTGCATTACTCGGTCGTCTGAAGGGAGATAGGGTCTGAAACCCGGCCTAAGATTTTGAGCAAAATGTCCAATAAAAGCTATGTGAATCTCTGAAGGCCGTGTTTCAGACCAACGACAAAGTTTACATACGTTTAACAACGGTCGTATGTGTATTATTTGTAAAGTGATTGTACATTACGTTTAAAGTACTTTACAAAATTATTGTAGTGATTGTTTAAGAAAGCGCTGCTCATTTGGCATCAGTTCAGATTTTTGTTAACTGTGATACAAATGTTAGTTGATGTTTTATAGCAAGGTTTAGGAGTAACAAATTATGTTTTAATGAGGAGTGTTACATTTTTTCATGCTTGTGGATCACTATTGTTACTGATAATAGTTCAATACACAGGTTTTGGAACATGTACGATTGAATGTGTCTTTAAAAGAAATGTAAGTGGGGCCCTTTACCTGACAACAAAGAAAAAAAGCTTCAAGGTTTTTCGAAGTATTCGTGCTCCCAACAATTGCATTTCGTAATAATATGTGAATTTTATGTGAAATATTCGTCATTTTATATTATACTGTGTAAGTTTGGTTGCTTAAACTTAGCACTATCAACCAGCAGCTCTGTGTCCTTTCTCAATTGTGATGTCGCTTGGCTACTGAAAATACTTGCTAGAGTCGTCATTGTCGTCGTCATCATCCTTCATCATCATCATCATCATCATCATCATCATCATCATCATCATCATCATCATTATCATGTAGAAATGGTGTGACGAATGAAGGATACACAGCACACCCTTGCTAATCCTCGCTTACATCATCGTTCAACGCTACATCCCCCCGACTGACCGACCAACCGATTGACTGACTTTTAATTGAGGGCAGAACAGGTGTGTGAGTTGAGGATCAAAGCAATGGAAGCTTGCCATGCCTGCTCTTTTTTAGAAAGAATTTTTTAAAAAGGAAAACAAAGCAAAAACTAATTTTATTCACTCTCCCTATTGATTGTCATGTAAAGAGACTAAAGATTCAACGCGCTGCCAAGTTTCAATCAATATTTGACTTTAAACACTTTAGCGATTTTACCAACAATTTCCCGGGCGGGGAAGGTCAGCCCAATGGTATCTAGTAGTAGGTCAACTGTGCGACGTTACAATTGGGCCGAAGAATGCAGTGTTGCTGGATCTATGTGACTAGCTGCATTTTCAGCGTGATATCAAATATCATAACATTAGGCTATAGACAAAGACGCAATAGTCTTTCATAGTAGATCACAGGAGTAAGCTTACAAACAAATTATAGTTTAATTGTCACAATGTACAGCCTATAGATTTTGAAATAAAATTTGTTCACTGGCATTTGATGTTTGTTGGCCTTGGTTGATTCAAACAGTATTATAAGAAAACACTATTCATACTAATATTAGTGTTTGTCTTTGGGGGGGACGGGTGTGGTGGCTGGGAAGGAGTAATAATAATAATAATAATAATGATAATAATAATAATAATAATAATAATAATAATAATAATAATAATAATAATAATAATAATAATAATAATAATAATAATAATAATAATAATAATAATAATAATAATAATAATAATAATAATAATAATAATAATAATAATGGTACTTGTTAAAGAATAATTGAAAGCGCGCACAAACACCTAGAAACACACCCGTGCACGCACAGATCATAATTGTGAAGAAAGAATTATTTAAAAAGTGCGATGTTCAGTCGGGAGGTAGGACTGAGGAACATGAGCGGCTAGGTGTACAGACAGTTTTAGGTGTGCAGAGTTAGGTGTAGAGACAGTTAGTTGTACAGACAGGTGTACGTGTACAGTGTTAGGTGTACAGAGTTGTTGGCAGACGAGGTAATCAGTTTTGCAGAAAAAAGAGAGTTTAAGAGCAGATTTGAAAGAAGAGAAGGCTGGCTTTTGCCGCAATGAGAGAGGGTGTTTGTAGACTTCAGGAAAGTGTTTGGCCGAGTCTGGCATGCGGCTCAGTGGGCGGCCATGGGGGTTTGCAGCGTCGGCCATAGGATTGTTGAAGTCATCAAAAGCCTGTATGACAAGGCTACCAGTGCAGTCCTCCACAACAGCGCCATCGGAAACTGGTTCAGAACAACAATCGGTGTGCGTCAAGGATGCCTACTATCTCCAACACTCTTTAACATCTTCCTAGAGCGCATCAGGTCAGATGCCCTTGCAGATCACGAAGGCACAGTCAGCATAGGGGATAGAGCAATCTCCAACTCCGTTTTGAGGATGACATTGATTAATTAGCTGGAGAGGAACAAGGACTTGAACAACTGGTACAGATGCTTGGCACCACCTCTAGAGCCTATGGAATGAAAATAAGTGCAGAGAAGACTAAAATGATGACCAACAACACCAAAGGCATCAACATGGACATCAAAGTCCAAGGCCAATCCCTCAACACAGTGCATAGCTTCAAATATTTAGGAGCCATTGTATCAGACACTGGGTCCCGACAGGAAGTCCTCTCCATGATCGTACGAACAACTGCTGCCCTGACAAGGTTGAAGCTCATTTGGAAAGGACTATCAGTCTACATTCCAAGGTAAGGCTGCTGCGCTTTCTTGCCGTCTCCATCTTATGCGCTTGCGAAACATGGACCCTCGCGGCAGATCTGCAGCTAAGAGTGCAGGGCATGAGGGTATGGGTGGGGTGCTGCAGAAGACTTCTGGGCCTTTCATATACTCGGCGCATCACCAGCGGCGAAGTCCGACAGACCATCACACAAACCATTGGACAACACGATGACATGCTCACAGTGGTGAAGAGACGGAAACTCCGATGGTATGGCCACGTCACCAGAGCATCGGGCCTTGCAAAAAACCACATCCTGCAAGGCACGGTGCAAGGAGGCAGAGGAAGAGGAGACTGAAAAAGAGGTGGGAGGACAACATTCGAGAATGGACTGGTATGACACTGAACGAAGCCATGAGGGTTGCTGGAAACAGAGAACGATGGAGTGCGTTGGTTAAACGAGCACCTGTGGTGCCCCAACGACCTTTGAGTTACAGGTTAGGATAGAATAGGATAGGAGAGAGGGAGCTTTCTGTTATTGAGTTATTAGTTATTTGAAAGGAATGTATTGCATATTTGTATTGGGGCGGAAGAATTAAACAGTTTGTGGCAGAAGGGATGGATAAAGGGTCGGGGAAAGGATGAAGGATTCCCAAGTTACAGCCAAATTGAATTAGTTTTAAGGATGAATCTGCAACCAGGCGAGTACGTCATGGTAATTATACCATAGTTAAAGTGAAAACCTAAATGCTTTCTGGTAGTGATATAGACATGAAAAATAGCAAGTAAGTTGTACAAAGACCTGATAGGTAGCCTACTATGCGTTTTTAAATACCAAATGTGTTTGAAGGTTCTCATTAGTTCGTGTATTGGAAACACTCTAATATGTCAACTAATGAGAAAATGTTTTGATGGAAAAAAATGGTTTGCTCCTGAGCTTTTGTCTAATATTCTAATTAGGCTTATGAAGACACAAAAATGTGGAATATAAAGGGTGGGTGGGTGTGGGTGTGTGTGTGTGTGTGTTTGTGTGTGTGTGTGCGCGCGCGTGTGTTATTTAAATGTAATTAACGTAATTTAAATTGACCAACGGATTATTTAAACATGTAAATCTACTTATTATTTATATTCCTTGTTTTAGGGTTTTATTTATTTTCGGAGGAAGGAGAGTATTGTAGATGAAAGTTTCATTATTGTAGACGAAATTATCACATGTTTGGACTTTTTTTAAAATCCAATACCCTTCCTCAACGAAAGTAAAATTTAAAAACCCATTAAAAAAAATATAAATAAATAAATAAATAAATATGTGTGTGTGTTTGTGTGTGTAAGTCATAAACGTACGTCATGATTAAACTTAAACTGGGTGTGGTATGTATTGAAGTTATCATTAATAAAGGTTTTTATAGTATTTTCTGTTTTAGAAGCAGCAGCTGTACACAGACACCACGATACTTACCATTACACAGTGGATGATACCTTTGATACTGGTTTCTATTTAAGCTATTATTATACATTATGCATGATATTGACTACATAATGGACTGCGTAACTGTGATAATACAAAATGTAATCATCATCATCATCATCATCATCATCATCATCATCATCATCATCATCATCATCATCATCATCATTATCATCATCATCATCACCATCCTCCTCCTCATCATCATCCTCATCGTAATAATAACTATTCTGTTAATGACTGTATTTACTGTGTGTTCAGAGTTTGTGGTGAAAGAGTATCGTACATGATAGCTTTATATGTGGACAGCTGGCAAGATTAAGCCCAATAACCCCCACTATTTCTTCCAGCCTTCTGACTACCCCAACCAACACACACCTTGAAGAAAAAACAAACAGCACCATAAAACCTCCCGGGGCCGGGGGGTGCCGGGGGTTTCAGTATCAAAAGTATCCCCACTTTCTGGAAATTTAGTTCTTTAAATTCCCACTGTTGCTGTCTTTCTCCGTTGTTCTTTCTCATTCCTGCTCTGTTCTATCAATCTACTATACTATCTTGTTCTTCACTAGACCAGTCACCTACCTTTTTTCTTGAAAACTTTTCCGGGACAATACTCCTCATTTGTGTACGAGGTCTGTTGGATCAGCTTGGGAATATTGGACGCTTTCTGCCAAATGGTCACTGGGGTTTCCTATGATGTTATTATTTAGCAATGTAGGCATTTTATATGTATGTGTTTTGTTGATATTGTATAATGATGTTTGCATTCTATTTTGTTTTTGTAAAAGGGGGTTCGATAAATTAGAGTATAGCTTCAGCGTTCCCTGCGTGGGATGTCTTTATTGTAAAGTGACCGGCTGGTAGATTGCCTTCAGTGTTACCACCAGGGTTGTTTCAGCAGATCTTTTATGCGGATCAGGGGTGAGTCCTCTTTCACTTCTCTGGTCCTGATTTGGCTCGGAAGAGTCCGCTGGACCTAAAGCAATAACCATGTAATGTAATGTACCATCATAAAACAAGATTCCAGACTTAATCCCATTATTTTGCACCTGTTATGGTGTGGAGGATTAAAAAGTATAAGCATAACAATCATAATTCAGTTGCAATACAACTAACAAAAAAACCAAAAACAAACATTACTAACATTCCAAATTTACCATTCAAAACAATTAACGTTCGATCTGTATTGTTAATTAATGTTATTAGCGTACACCCTTTCCTAATTGTATAAATGTACTCAATGTTAGTAACACTTTAGGCCTACTTTCCTGAAACAAATGAAGTAAATGAAACATTGACTTGCATGATAAATAGTTCTTAGAAAAAACCAATTGTTGAATTTACTTGCGCTTTGGACACTCAAAAGTAAAGTGAAATTCATCCTCAACAGGACACATAATACAATGCCTACAAAATCCTTCTTCTCTTATTGCATCTACCCGCCTCCCTAATTCTATTTGTAACTCTTGGTCTGAACAACGAAATGTTGTCAAAGTGGGAACATTAATAAATGTCAGGTTGCTGGAAGATATACTCAACCAAAATGTAATTGTAATACTTTTGTTGAAAAACAAAAACAAAACAATAACACACACACAAATGTTGAACATTCCATCCTATCCTATCATATCCCGTAACTCGAAGGTCGTTGGGGCACCACTGATGATCGTTTAACCAGCGTAAGCTTACTCGATCTTTCTCTGTCCTCAGCAACCCCCATGGCTTCGCTTGACGCCAGTCCATTCTTCAATGCTGTCCTCCCCTCTCTTTTTCTGTCTCCCCCTTCTTCTGCCTCCTTGCACCGTGCCTTGCAGGATGGTCTTTGCAAGGCCCGATGCTCTGGTGAAGTGGCCATACAATCCGAGTTTCCGTTTCTTCACCACTTTGAGCATGTCATCTTGTTGTCCAATATTCCATACACAGTTATATACCAGTGATCTCAACCACATTAAAATATAAGTTAACCATTGTGATGACAAATTGAATCTGAACACCATTGATGTAGTACGTTTTTATACACCTGACATGAACATTTAGCAGAATAAGTTGATTGAAAAACCCCTGTCCAAAATCGAATCATATCATACATTTGACACAAATGCATAATTATTAAATATGTACGTTCTCATATACCTACATTTAACACAACTGCATATTAAACAAGCCCACATACACAGTAACAAACAACCAGAACTGAGGGTGAAAACTCAGAGTACCCCTCACTAGTGGAGAGACAAACGTCAGGCCGGCTAATCTCAGCTACACAGTGTGCGGTGTCCAATGAAAATCCCTCTTCTCTCCCCCCCCCCTCCCTTCCGAAATTATTATTATTATTATTATTATTATTATTATTATTATTATTATTATTATTATTATTATTATTATTATTATTATTATTGTTGTTGTTGTTTTTTTTGTTGTTGTTTAATCCTAAGCGACAGAAGCAAATCATAGTCTGTGGCAAGCAATCGAAACGTTTTGTGGCGCTTTTTTTTTTAAAATACAATTCGGGGCTGGACTCCGTGGTTACCAGGGACGCCAATGCTTCTATATCCTCCCAACTCGGAATAACTAGTTGGCAAATGCATTAATATTCCTATTTGATTTGCTACAGCTTTTCATGTGGAATAACACGCACTTGCTTACATTAGTAGGCCTATCGTTATGGTCCGTGTACATATAGGCATATCATCAAGAGACATATTGCAGAAAGAGAGAGAGAGAGAGAGAGAGAGAGAGAGAGAGAGAGAGAGAGAGAGAGAGAGAGAGAAAGAGAGCTAGAGAGAGAGAAATTTAAGGTAGATCTACTAGACGTGCTGCGCGTGCTGTGTTGCTATTTCGTTCTTGGCAAGAGCACCTAGCCACCAATGAAAACGAGTCTCTTATCTTGTGTTGGCCTACTGTTGCACTGTACTAGGATCGATCGCACCGGCAGCATCAGCAGCCAGCAAAAATAAATTGAGACCAGACACTCGCCTGCTGTTCCGGTGACCGTCTGCAGCTTAGCTCGAATAATTTCGATCCCGATGGATTGTGTGCGTGCGATATGGAGAGATTAGGCCTAGTGAGACAGGCTTGATTACCCCAGTTCGGCGGTCAGCCGTCCAGTTACTGTGTTGCTTCTCTCTGTCTCTTGTCCTTCGCTATCGGAAGATTCACCTTGTCTTCAAGAACTGGGAAAAATGGCGGACCCCGCTGAAGGTGGGGGTTCCGAACAAGACGATGTTTCATTCCTTCGCACGGTAAGTTTGATGTGTTGGAATGTCTTTTGAATTTCGATCCAGAATCACTTCCACCACCTGCACCCTCTCCCGCATTGCTTCCATTAGCCTGATTAAGGGGGTAACGGTCAATGGAGATGAACCGAAATCCGAACGAAACAACTAGCAATAATGTAATGTAATGAATATTTTCAATAAAGGAGTGAGTTCTCAGGGACAGTTGGTACTGACTTTCAGAGACTTAAAAAATAGTAAAACAGTTCTTAACTCTTGAGTATGCATCCCTTACATGTATTGACCTGTATAATTACATTTAATTAAACACACATATTTTACTTCTTAGCAGAATTTTACCAATTTACAAGTTGAATGTGATGCTAAAAGCATGACATGTAGGCCGTCTGTAACATTGATGTAGCTTTTCTGTACATAATGATTACTATTATGACATGTTACATGTATGTATGTCAGACTATCATTACATCAATATACATGTCAAACATTATTAAGTAACATAACAAAAATGTATCATCATCATCATGTAGGTGTGTTGTTGAAGTAACAGGTGTGACCCCTCTAGATTACATTTCGGTTGCTTTGAATGCAGTCACATTATTCAAATTTATTGTACTAAACTCCCTCCCCTCCCCTCCCTTCTTCAACCAATATCAATATATATACACACTGAATATGACATGCCTGCATAATAATAGAGGATAAGAGGTAAGCAGAAACGTGTTGAGAGGGAGAGGGGAGAGAGAGGGAGAGAGAGAGAGAGAGAGAGAGAGAGAGAGAGAGAGAGAGAGAGAGAGAGAGAGATCTTTAACAGATATATTGAAAATCAAAGGAGCATAGTTATTACGTTTTGATAGTTTAATTTCTATTTGACTTGCCAGCTGCCATTGATAATTATTTCTGTGCAAACTTTTCTTCTTGAGCAGCTTTAGCAAATACTGATTATTAGTTCTAAGACTAAGAGTAAGAATTGTTCCTGTAATGTCCTCACCATGCTTGACTTGCTTCTCATGCAGTGTAAACCAGACCCTACTTCAGTACTTGTAAACACGTTTTAGCAATAACTGTGGCTTGTCTTAAGTAACCCTAATCATCACAGATGTTGATATATTATATGTCCATTCTGTTCCCTTAATCACTAATCAGGCTCAAAATGTGATAATCTTTGTCAACATACACTATATGATATATATATATTTGCTCAGTGAAAAACATTTCTTACAAGTTACAACTGGTATTTTAAATAATTGATCATAGAACGTGTTGAGTTGGCTGCCCCCGTAATATAATCAATATTACCATTGTGTGTTTTTGTTTCCTTCATACTACCATAGGCATAGGCGTAATATTTAAAATACTGTACAATTTTTATTTTTTAACATGTCAAAAGCATTCATGAGTCAGTATTATTCTTCTTTTATACTCGTTCCGATTCTTGAAGTCTTCTAATTGGCATCTTATTGCCTTCTTATTGCGTGTTTGTGTTTACTGGCTTAAATCAGTCAGTGTCAGGTTTAAGTTCTGTCAGTGTTTTTTATTGTATTTATTCTGTTATTGTATTTGATTTTATAAAGCCAAGTTTAGTTTTGTGTTATTGTTCCTTACAGTTACACCTTATAGATTTTGTTTCTTTTAAATTTAAAAAAAAACAAACTTTTGTTTAATTGTTTTCCACATGTGTACATGCACAAATGTTTAGATCTTTTTTCTTTGGCTGCTCATATTGATTTTGTGTGTGTTTGTGTATATGTTAGATGTATGTTGTTTAATCCTTTATTTTTTGTAAAAACACTTATTTATTTCTTTTTATATGCTCCATGTTTTAGTGTATTTTACAGTCTCTTTGAGTGCTTGTATTAGTAGTAGTAGTGTAGGACAGGCATCGCTGCCTAAAGCCTCACGGCTTATAAAGACGTCCCCTCATTGTTTATGGTATATATATATAGTTAGCAATATGATTTGCATGCATAATTTGAAATCTTTTCTAGTCATATTGATAGAATAAATTTTGAAATTTTGAATCAGTGTCTATGTGGTTTTTTAAACTATTTACAGATGGTGCAAATTTAATATTTGTTGGTAAAGAATTCCAATAATTAACTACTCTATGTGCAAATGAAAATTTTCGTTGGTTAGTTCTACAATATTTTATGAAAATTTTACCTTCACACGTGGGAGAGTATGCGTGAGCGTTTTGAGCAGACTTTTTAGTTTGAAATTGCGCTTTATAAAATTAATAATAATAATAATAATAATAATAATAATAATAATAATAATAATAATAATAATAATAATAATAATAATTATTATTATTATTATTATTAGTATTATTAGTATTATTGATGTTACAGTGGTGAACTGGAGGCAGGTTGTTCTATCTCGGAAGACAAGTTAACGACAAGATGTATAATACTAGAAATTTTATGAAGAATGTTATGACTACTGGGGTAGGAACATGTGTTGCGTGGTTTCTCAGAATAGGTGCAGTATAGTCTGTAGACAGTACGCAGTAGACTAGGTTGCATTCCTTTTGTAACAGTAATCGCTGAGGAGAGAGTGCTCAGTACATGATGTAGCTTACAGAAGCTGCAGAAAACGTGCCCTGGTTAGTTATGTTGCTGGCTGCCAATTCCATCTCCAGAAAGTCTTAGTAGTTCTGGGAGCCTAAAGAGTGATCATGGGGTAGTTCATCACCCCGCTAATCTCATTTCTTGCTAGGAGATGGAAGGACCCTGTTAGCCGTGCCCCACAGTTTAGGTCATTGATTTTTCTCTCTATTTCCTAGGCCGCAGCCGTTGAGGGCAGTTAGTTAGGTCCTGTGGAACAGAAGTGTGGAGCAATAACAGCTTTTAATGCAATAAGGCTGGTGGGCAAATGAGAAAAGAATTAAAAGTTCAGGTTGTAATGTTGTGGTGAGAGTGACATTTCTTACGATGGGTAATTTTAATAATTGATGATGGTGTAATCATGTGGATTTAGCTGCTTTGTGAATATGATAAAAATTATTATATACTACAGTGGAACCTCCGGTATACGACCGTCCAAAATCTGAGAAAAAACGGTCTTATAATAGAGGTGGTCTTATACCGGAAACAATGGGTGGGGTGGGGGGGAGGGGGGTCAGGCTCGGAGGGGTATGTAGTAATAATTTTCACACTCACCAGCATGTATTCTCTGACAAAGGAAACTGTAAAACATGTTTCATTTTTAGATTTGTCTTTTATTCACAACTTCAAAAATAGAAAACAGTCGAACCACTGCCAGACGCGTTCATCCAAGTCTGTCAGTGCAGAAGCTCTCAGTTTCGATGTTTCCCTTTTCGCCACTTTCTCCACTCTCCCATCGTAGTTTCACAGATTCCTTATCCTTTATGATGAGCTGAATTTGGGTCTTCCCAACGTCTAAACTTTTTGCAATAGACAAACAACTCTCCCCATTTTCACTTCTTTCAATCACTTTCATTCTCTCTGCCAAACTCAAAACGTTCCTCTTGCGCGACGCCATTTTGACAGCCAGTGTAGGCGAGTAATGTCCCTTATTTGCGAATCGGAAATAGCAGACAACAGCAGGCGTACACTAACATGAGAGAAAAAACTAAAGGTACAGACAGCAAATTAACTGATATCTATTTTAAATTGCCCTAAGACGGTCGTATAAAGGACTTAAGACACGGTCGCTGGTCGCATAAACGAGGTTGTCGCATTCCAGAGGTCATTTATTATTGGAAGTGAATCCGTCAGAAGTTTTCAGGTCACATAACGGAGGGAGTCGTATACCAGAGAGCCGGATACCGGAGGTTCCACTGTATTACCATTGTCAAAGTGGTTGTGTGTTTTTGTTTCCCCCATGCACTGTACAATTTTGACTTTTTCCAACATACAAATCAGAAGCACTTGCAAGTCTGCTTGAAGCCAGATGTACAGAAATGAGAAGTGGAAGGAGGGAGGATGGAGGGGAAGGGGAGGGAGGAGAGGGGTGTTAAAATAAAAAAGTCACTTTTTATTGAAAATTGCTTATAACTTTTGTAAATAGTTTGTCGTTTGAATGAAACAAATGGGATGACGATCCTTACAGTGGTAGACGGTAACGGCTGATCTGTGGTTTCATCTCACGGTGACCAAAGCAGCCAGACTTCACCTGACACTTGGTCTTAGGTCTTCTTAGTCTCCTGTCTTATGACAGCTGCGCTCGCTCACGCGTGTCGGGCGCCAGAAATGATGACCTGCTCTCGAATGAATGATTGTTTGTTTGTTTGTTTATTTTACGTCTTTTCACTTAAAAGTGATTTTAGACAACATTAACAACAGTAAGAACATTGAGGTTTAACGTCTGCAACCACCATTGGCGATATGGCAGACTGGGATAACCATCCCAGGGAACAAGGGGTAGGGACCTAAATCAACACTGAACCACAAGAGCAATCATACCGCTAAAATGGACAGTGAAAAATGGCAACTTTTTATTTTGCCCACCATCACCACCACGGGATTCGAACCTGGGCCATCAGCGTGCCAGGCGAACGCTCTACCACTTGAGTTACAGCGGTGGGTTGAGCTGCTCTCGTCACCGGGAGATGAAATCAGAGATCAATTACCACTGTTAGGTTTTTGTCTAGGAAGTGTAGGTAGCATAAGACTGGGAAAAAAGAAAAGGTTTTTGTCTAGGAAGTGTAGGTAGCATAAGACTGGGAAAAAAGAAAAGGTTTTTGTCTAGGAAGTGTAGGTAGGATAAGACTGGGAAAAAAGAAAAGGTTTTTGTCTAGGAAGTGTAGGTAGCATAAGACTGGGAAAAAAGAAAAGGTTTTTGTCTAGGAAGTGTAGGTAGCATAAGACTGGGAAAAAAGAAAAGGTTTTTATTTAGGAAGTGTAGGTAGCATAAGACTGGGAAAAAAGAAAAGGTTTTTATCTAGGAAGTGTAGGTAGCATAAGACTGGGAAAAAAGAAAAGGTTTTTGTCTAGGAAGTGTAGGTAGCATAAGACTGGGAAAAAAGAAAGAACAAAAATAAAAACATAGAAAGGACATACATACCTCTTAATTGTTGATGTTGTACAATTTAACTATAAGTTGGACAACGTGTCAGCAAGTGTGCTTCTGTGGGAAGGATGGTGAGGGTGGTGGATGATATTTTTGGTGTGAGTGAGGTTGAGGAGTGATTGAGGTGAGCGGTGGTAGAGGTGTCTGTATGTAATTATATTGCCTGTATAATGTGCATGCCATGCATGTGTGTTTACGATATTACACAGAGTTAGAGCTTTGATCTTGATTTTACATATATGGTTAATACTTTGATCTTGAATTTGGACCTTTTAATTTATAAACTGTAGTAGACTTTAGTACTGAATGCATTGTTGTTTTTATGCTGCAGGATGACATGGTATGCTTGAGCTGCCTGTCTCCATCAGCCTCCAAGGACAGTAATGCCACTGACAGGGTGTGTTTGGCTGCCGAGGGCTTTGGCAACCGCATGTGTTCCCTGGAGGGTATATCAAACAAGGTACGACCAACCACACAGTCATGCTGACATTTTCCTCCCCTAATGAGACTTCTATGAGACACCCTCTTTTCTTCGATGTGTTTGTTTGTTTCTAAGTTTTGGGGTTTTGGTTTTGTGTTGTGCTTCTTCTTCTTCTTCTTCTTCTTCTTCTTCTTCTTCTTCTTCTTCTTCTTCTTCTTCTTCTTCTTCTTTTTTCTTTATTATTTTAGTACCTTCATTGTGGTAGCTGTTTGCTTGTTTGAGTGTGAGAGAATGTAGATTTCTGTCAAGCGAAGTCCAGACAAATAGTTGGGGTTAGGGTTTTGTTTAGTCATTTGGCAGAGACATCATTGATTGTTTTCGATGAAGCAGCAGACGATAAATTGGACGTTTTAGTTGGTAGGAATAGATGTTGTCGTGGAGGAAAACAAAAACAGGGTATACAGTTTTTCGTCTTCGAAGGTAGCAAGGGAAAATAACATAGCATTATTTGCAACTGCTTTCTTTGGGCAGTTGTAAACAAATGAAGATGTCATTTTAGGGTGTGAACTGAGTGTGAGAGAAAGACATGTGCAGACGGACAGACGGGTATGTTTTGTTTTTTCATACATCCTGAACAGTCTACACACATTGTAGCTCACACTCCCAAACCTACTCCCCCTCACCCACATACAGGACATAACACTTTAAAAAAAATATATTTATAATGCATGGGGTAGTTTACGCTTGCAGTTTACATGCTAGCTGCACAACCACACTTGTGCACCTCATAAATAGCTCAGGCATATATACAGGATGTGGCGATCAAAATGGGCGTTGGATAATTGAGGGTGAGAGAAAGAGCAATCGATGCAGATCAAATTACAGGACCACCTTTGATGGAGTGGGAATGCAGCCTGGGCACAACTAGTCCAGTCCCAGTAATGAAATAAATAGCCAAATAAGCAACTAATTCCTATAAAAATGCTATGCAGTAAAAAATATTCTGTAAGCAATGAGGAAATACCTATAAAAAGTCCCAGTTAAAAAAAGGGGTCTGAAGCATGATTTTTGGTGCTAATGTTTTTTCACACTTCAAAACGTCAAAGGGAGATTACTTGAAATAAACATTTAATTCAAAACCATATCATGTTGCATGTCAAATGAAAGCTCTTAACATATACAGTCCGAAAATCTGTTTCAAAGCTTTCTGTGTCAGTTTTAGTTCTGACTGTGGATTAAAATTTAATTAACATAGGGGTATAAATGCGAAATTCCGATGATCTTAAAAATCTTGATCTCGATTGTAAAAGTCGACTTCTATTTAATTCACAAGAGAAAAAAGATTAGTTAAAAGGAAGACACACGAAATAAAGAAAAACAGAAAAACCCAGGAAATTGATTAGTTTTCCAGTAGAATATAGAAGTGGTCTACCTTAGTCGCTCTCAGAATCCGACTCGTCATCCAGCTGAACCACAGAGTTTTTGCAGCTGACTCCGCGGCATTCTCCACAAGCTATGGTGCACGTAAGTCCGTGCTTTCTGCATCTGCATCTGCCAGTTGAGCAGTCTTTTTAGCAGCAGCAGCGGATAACATTCAAAATATCCTATGGAGAAGATGGCTTATTAGTTATGATTGGAAGTAGCCCACCCTCCTGTAACTTCCATTCCCAATCCATTGGTGATAGACCATGGTCTCTGTCTAGACTCAGCTACTCCTGGACTTGGTAGAATGTTCTGTAGGTATGGAATTCAGCTGCTGCTGCTGTTGGGGGAGCACTTTAGCTTGGATTTGTGTATGGCTTGCAGACACCTTTTGCTCATATTTGACAAACCACAGTTTGGTCAAGGTATCAGAACGTTTTTCACTGTACAGGTGAACAAATACCCTCTCACCAGCCGCTGCAACAGCATCATGACTTGACATCTTATCATTGAATTCTCTAGCCTCATTCTGGAGCTCTCCTGAATCAAGCTTCTTGACTGTGAGTGATTTTGAGATGTTGAAGGGAGGAGATGTCGTGTCGTATCCACAGAATGCATGGGCAAAAAGAATGTTATTACAGACTGTTGTTCCGGTTTGTTTTAGCAGTTGGCCAAGAATATTTCCTTCGTCTCGCAGAGGATCATGTTAGGATCAAAGGCTACATGTCTCCCAACCATGCCTTTGCTTCTTCGAAGATGGGCAACATCTTTGGTACTTGGGCCATCAACATAGCCATCGAAAATGATTGTAGCTAGTGTATGTTTCCTAGCAACAAAGCTGACATACATCTCTGCTAGATCTTTTAGGACGACCCTCTGGGCCATGGAAGGCGATGCAAAAGGGATCCACCATCGAGAATGTATTTCACATTTTCTCTTGGCAAGGATGCAGTTTCATTGACAGCAGACCAGAAAAATCCTGCAAGAGTATGTTTGTTGGCTTTTCTGGGGAATCCTGTCGCATCAAACAAGGAGGCGGGTACATTGGCCAGTTCATAGTAAAACATTTCTTCGAGTCTGTTGGTATCATTCCCAGCGACTTGCACCAACCTTTGAAACAATAACTGCGGATCCACTTGCACCATTTCCTGGCCAATAGTCACTCCAGTTTTTGTCGCCATTGTGACTGCTTGATTGCTTTTCTGGAAGGTCACGTCAGCTGGAGATTGACCCGTCATCCCTTAGAGAATGCGCTGACCAATTTCAACAGCTTGGTCAGCATCGACAGATGAGTCAGCTGCTTGGCCAGTAGCAATAGACCTAAGACTCATGTCAGCGCAAAACGGATTTTTTGATGAAACATAGTTGAAGACTGTCAAAGTTTCTTTGTGGTCTTTCTCTTGCCTTATTTCAGAAGAATCTTTGTGCTGTTCACTTGTTGTGAACTCTGTTTGCGTCAAGGATTGCATCCATTGGTTTGCTGTTGCACAGGCAGGCATAGAGGGAAGCCAAACAAGCCTTTGTCGTTCGCCCATTCCGCGCCCTTTAGTTAGGCCACCATTTGACGTCAGCGTCCTCATCAAAGTTTGCTCAATCACCAGATCACGCGACAGACCAGCCCTATAGCGATCGCTTCTCCTTTTCACGTGATGGCCTGCCATGAAATCGTGATAGACTTCTGGGTAGGTTTTGTTCAACTCCATCATTTGCTGTAAGTACAGCCTGGCCGACTTGGTATAGAGGTTGTGCCCTGAAGCAGCAAAATATGACAACATTTTGGCAACAGCAGATAGATGGAGCTTGAAGTCTCCAGTTCTCTCAGCCTATATTTTTGTTTGAAGGTGTACCATTTCTTGAATCCATAGCTTGCTCGTTCTACTTGAACATTGTCGTTTGAAATCTTCCAACGTTGCTTTAATGCGTCCTAATACAGGATGTATTGCAGCATCTCTTGCTGTTGTTTTGCCCTGCATCAGTGATTCAAAAAGAGCCTAATCAAAGTAATCATTGCCAACAGACTCTGTTATGTCAAGATCTGCAGGATTATGTAGAAGTGACTCTTCTTCTTGACAATCACCGTTTTCTTTCCTAGGATTGTAATCATTGGACAAAGAGTCAGGATGGAGCAACAGCCATGACATGTTGAAGGAAGTGCTTACAAATATTGCACTCAATGCTGCTTCGACAAGAAAATGTGCTCTAATTGCCCTAGAATAAGCCTTTCCAGCAATGATGTGAACTGCAGAATTTGATGCACACACTGCCTCTATTGCCTTGTCTTGTCTTGCCGTATATGCCCACAATCAATCGTGTTGATCATTATGGCACCTTTTTTTACCAAGGTGCATGCTGGGTGTGTTCTTGTTACCGGCGCTCACCCGTCTAGGACATGAGCGTCAGGATCTTTAAAGTCCGTTATGATGTAATGTATGCGACACAGACTAGAACTTGGTTTATACTCTCATCCGAAGGAGTAGGAAACGAGAGTAAAGTGTCTTTCCCAGGGACACAACACAATGCCCGGCCTGGGCTCAAACCCGGGACCTTCCGATCCGCAAGCCAACGCTCTAACCATTCGGCCACCATGCCTCCTGCAAGCCTGCATCAGCCTGCAGGAGGCCACCATGCCTCCTGCAAGCCTGCATCAGCCATAAGATGACCAATACTACATCATACATGCATTTATCAAGACCGTTCCCTATAAGCTTATGTGTCCGGGGACGTTAATCTATAAATCTTTTTTTTTTATCAACCACAGGCTCTGAAGTCTTTTCTTTCCCCTCCTACATACGTACGTGGTATAGTATGTATATATAAAATTATGCAATTGAGGGCTACGAGAGACGAGACTTCCAAGCCTGTGTATCAACAATGCCATGACATTGTCACCTACGCACATTTCATCACTTGGCTGTAGATTCCTGACGTCATGCGGAACAATATCTGGGCGGTAAAAATGGGGTTTCCCCAATGCATTCGCATAAAAAAATAGTTCGCTTTAAAAAGTTAAAATAAACATATTCATACCCCTTCGATTCCGTGGGACTTTTCTTCAGTTGTAAACACAACTGTAAAGAGTAAATTAGAATATATATCATTTTTATAGGAATTACTTACTTTCAAAAAGCCTGTTGGATTGGACTAAACGGGACTGATGTGGGTCGCAGGCACAGTGTAGATTTTTTTTTCTTTGAGAAATACTGAATTGTTTATAGTAGTGTAGTATTGTATTGTAGTATTGTATTGTAGTATTCTATTTTATTGTATTGTAGTGATGACATCGTACGTTATCAGCCTTTTGTCCACACTGCTTAGCTGAGACTGGCCAAGGCTTAGCTTCACCTATTATCCATCTTTACTTCTGGTTACGAACGGGTTGCAAGTTTTCTTGAAGTATTATGTCATCACATACCCTGTCCCAAACTGTAAAAGAAGAAGAGACTTAAGGGTCCAACTACAATTTGTCACCTGGTGTGACAGGTAGGCTTTATGACCCTCTAAATAGACATGCAGACTTTATCAGAGGTGCAGTGGATGAGAATATAAACTGAGATCTAATCTATTCATGCATGCATTCCATCACATCGTCTTTACATCTATCCTGATACTCATGTCCTAGATGGGTGAGTGGTATCTACACAGATACACCTGGCATGCACTAGGTTCAGACTATGCACCCAAACAGCCAAAGGTTGCAGGTGGGTGGCTTGAGTTAGATCCTGTATTGACCAGTGCCTTGAGCAGCTCTTGAGCTGGAAAAGCGCTATATAAAAGTGATAAAATAAATAAATATTATAGCAAGTTTTTTCCATTTGAATAAAACGGTTAATTTTGTTTATTGGAATTAACATTGTCTTACCATTGGTTTGCGAATGGCCTCAAACCCCACCTCAAAATGCATCTGACAAAGTTAGTAACAGGGTGGGGAACTCTCCTCGGATCCGCTGATTTCAGAGGAAATCGGCAGCCATTTCAGAGGAAAAAAAAAAGAGTTCAGAGGAAAAAAAATTTGTCCGTTTCCGAATCCAGTAGACCTATTATTTTATTGTCATAAAACACAAGTGTGTGTGTGTGCTCCTGTGTTTGTTCAAGCTTTTTCTAATAATTATTACTTTTCTTTCATATTTGGTTGGTTCAGTTCACTATACATTTACTGCACTGTTACTATGCCACTCTTGGTATGGCTTAAAAACGTGCACATTTTCCGGGGGACTTTGCCCCCCTGGACCCCCAACAAGGGCCCTGCCCCTCGGCCCCTGGACCCCGGACTTTTCAGAGTTTTTCTCAATGAGTTGTTCCCCACCCTGTAGTAAACTTAAAGCAAACAAGGAAAGAATAAATTTGAATGGTCAAGTTTAGAAAGCAACAGCATTACAATTTATATTCAAAACAAGAACAGCAGAAGCAACACAACAACATTACCACCACCACCACCACCACTAACAACAAAGAGGGTACAGTGTAGAAGGTTTGGGTAGAGAACAAACGGGTAGACCGATTTGTGAGGAGTATGATGGCTAGGCTGCTAACTCGTTCCCCCCGTTGGGGTGCCGGGGGTTTCAGTATAAATAGTATTCACACTTTCTGGAAATTTAGTGCTTTAAATTCCCACTGTCGCTGTCTTTTTCATTTGCTCTTTCTCATTCCTGCTCTGTTCTATCAATCTGCTATACTATCTTCTTCTTCGCTAGACCAGTCCCCTACTTTTTTCTTGAAAACTCTTCCAGGACAAGACTCCTTATTTGTGTATGAGATCTGTTGGATCAGCTTTCTGCCAGGTGCTCACTAGGGCTTCCTATGATGTTATTATTTAGCAATGTAGGCATTTTATATGTATGTGTTTTGTTGATAATTTATAATGATGTTTGTATTCTATTTTGTTTTTGTAAATGGGGGTTCAATAAATTAGAGTACAGCCTCAGCGTCCCCTGCGTGGGATGTCTTTATTGTAAAGTGACTGGCTGGTGGAGAGCTTTCAGTTTTACCACTAGGGTTGTTTCAGCAGATCTTTGATGCGGATCAGGGGTTGTCCGGTCCTGATTTGGCTCGGAAGAGTCCGCTGGACCTAAAGCAATAATCATGTAATGTAATGTAATGCTAACTCGTTCACACACATACATGTTGCTAAACTGATAGTGTACCCAAGCGGAGATCTGAGTAGATTGAGACTTACTCAAGAGTGCTGCCAATCTGGGAAAAAACGTCTAGAATGTACCAATGGGATTGGGTCATGCTGAAGCCAGGTTGTCTCCTGACGTGGCATCCAGACATTGAATGATGACAGAAAGGTGACCCAAATGCCATAAGGCTGGTCAACTTGGGTTGTTTTTACCTTGCGATGGCATGACAGGCTGCAGTAACTGCTGTCATAAATGTGCGTGTCTCTGTTTTCATCATCA
Source organism: Oncomelania hupensis (assembly GCA_036898135.1). Classification (NCBI taxonomy): domain Eukaryota; kingdom Metazoa; phylum Mollusca; class Gastropoda; order Littorinimorpha; family Pomatiopsidae; genus Oncomelania; species Oncomelania hupensis. The sequence continues at coordinate 9,505,621 of CM072513.1, read as the reverse complement.
TCATCATCATCATCATCATCATCATCATCATCATCATCATCATCATCAACATCATCATCATCATCATCATCATCATCATCATCATCATCATCATCATCAGTATCAGCAACAAGCAGCATTACTTTATTTTTATTTATTTATTTATTTGTTTATTCGTTCTTATTACTTATAGCACACTTTACAAGCTCAAGAGCTGCTGAAGGCGCCGGCTGATACAAGATCTAACTCAAGCCGCGCGAGGCGCCCATTTTATTGTACTGAAATGTAACCCCCCCCTCCACCCCACCTCCCACTGTCCGCTGTCTTTCTCCTTTGTTCTTTCTCATTCCTACTCTGTTCTATCAATCTACTACACTATCTTCTTCTTCGCTAGACCAGTCACCTACCTTTTTTCTTGAAAACTCTTCCAGGACAAAACTCCTTATTTGTGTGTGAGGTCTGTTTGGATCAGCTTGGGAGTATTGGACGCTTTTTGCCAAATGGTCACTAGGGCTTCCTATGATGTTATTATTTGGCAATGTAGGCATTTTATACGTATGTGTTTTGTTGATATTTTATAATGATGTTTGTATTCAATTTTGTTTTTGTAAACGAGGGTTCGATAAATTAGAATATAGCCTCAGTGTCCTCTGCGTGGGATGTCTTTATTGTAAACTGACCGGCTGGTGGAGTGCCTTCAGTGTTACCACTAGGGTTATTTCGGCAGATCTTTTATGCGAATCGGGGGTGAATCCTCTTTCAGCGAAGTTGTGGTCTTGATTTTGTGGTCCTGATTCAGCTCTTGGCAAATCCGCTGGACCCTGTAAGCAATGAATAACTAACTAACTGAAATGTGAAATGTTTATCTTTTCTTTTTTTGTTTGTTTGTAAGGGTTACAGATGTGTTGATAATATTGAAAGTTTTATGCTTTTATTTCATCAGTGAAATTTGGTGTGACCATTTGGTTCAAGGCTGAGCAATATATTGTCTTGAGAATAGATGAAGTTTGTAATACGCATGCATGGTTGTCAGATTGTGTCAAAAACACAATATGCTGGTTGTCGGAATGTATCCGAAATACATCACGCTGGTTATCTGTGTATCTGAACCATGTTGTTCGTTTAGTATCAGATTATGAGAAACGCGATGTACTGGTGGTATTGTAATATGTTTAGAACCTGGGGTGAAACCGTCATTCAGGTCAGTATAAAAACGATAATGGAGGGAGAGGGGGAGGAGGGAGGAGGTGTGTGTTGACAATTGAATTTAAGTGCAATATGGAGCGCTAGGCTACAGATGTATTCACTGTGCAGCGACAGCTGTGCCTAGTGCTAATAGTAATGGAATGTTGTGGAGTCATTGATGTGTGGTGCAGCGCGCAGGGACATTGAGCGGAACGGTTGATGGTGTGTCAGTTATAATGACTGTGATGATAGTGTACAGCTTAGTTAAATCCAAGCTTCAGCTTATATTATTACATTGTTGTAGGTTGATAACGCTGCTGCAACCTTCTTGTGTACCATCCAGACACATTTTCTCACATCCTTACCCATCACCCCACCCTTCACACCCCTCCTCGCCTCATTCCCTCTCTCCTCACTTTTCCTCCGCTCACTCTTTCTCTGGTCATCCCCAACTTTCCATTCCCTCTCCCCTCCCCTCCTCCTTTACTTTTCATCAGTATTGATTTTTGTCCAGTGTGTGAGAAGGAGAAATCCCTTGTTCCGTTGGGATATATAGAAGACTAGAAGACGGTTGGATGGCCCTAAATTGCTTTCTAGATAATCATTCCCCCTTGATGGTGGCAGAATTTACACTGAGTTATTCAGAAGGGAGGAGAGTTTGTTGAGTAATGATCGCTAATGTTGAAGCAATGTTGAAGCAATGCGCGTGTGGTCAGAAAGGTTGCATGCCAACTTGAAGACAAGACTGAAAGGCTTAACAAGTAGCATGCCAACTTGAAGACAAGACTGAAAGGCTTAACAAGTAGCATGCCAACTTGAAGACAAGACTGAAAGGCTTAACAAGTAGCATGCCAACTTGAAGACAAGACTGAAAGGCTTAACAAGTAGCATGCCAACTTGAAGACAAGACTGAAAGGCTTAACAAGTAGCATGCCAACTTGAAGACAAGATTGAAAGGCTTAACAAGTAGCATGCCACTGGAAAAAACACTTGTGCTTTAGAGCGAACATCAAGTCAAGCCAGACTTGGGCTTTAATGTGAAAGTCAAGTTAAATCGAGTCAATAATATTATGTCTTTATTCTACATTGTGTTGCGAAGTTTTGTCTTTGTCTTTTCAAATTTTGTCTGCCTGGTGAAGAACTTTGGCTCAAAAATGCATGTGTTGTATAATTGTTTTATCTTATTTTGGTCCAAATATAGCATTTACCCGTTTGCCTGTATGGGCTGCACTCATCACTGTGAGATCAAATCAGAGATCGGCATTGTAAATTCTGCCACAGTAAGGATCACAATATAGTTTTATTTTCGGGCAAATGCAGTATTAGTTGCTAAAGTTATAAAGCCATTTTCACTAGTGACTTTTCAACCTATATAATAAACTAAGGTATTCATATTCATAATTTACATTTTAGACATTTTAGATGCTGCAACCAATACCATTATTGAAGGGAGGGTGGAAACCAGTGTACTGCATCCAATACCATTACTGAAGTGAGAGAGGATACCAGAATATTGCATCCAATATTATTATTGAAGTGAGAGAGGATACCAGAATACTGTGACGGTGGGCCTATTGTTGCTGGGCTCTGCACAATGGAATCCCACTCGTCTTTCGTCTGCGGAGATCGGCTAGTGTAATCACCCTGTGACTAATCTTAATACATTTATATGTTTAGCCTGGTCTGTGTGCGGATAGGGTTATAGAGATAGGGAGAAAATGGTAAAAGATTCACTAACACACTAGCTCTCGCACGGCTATGAAACATAAATAGTCCAGCCACTTGTTAACAGTAAATATCACACATTTATTTTCTCTACTCTATACCTAATTCTCTAAACACTATACTAACTTAAATGTCCAAATTTCACTTCGAGTAGTTCGCTCTTGATGGGTCTATGCTGCTACTGTTATTGATATTTGCTACTGTCTCATCATTGGGCTATTTGTTCTGGTTGGCATACTGTTCGTTTTCAGGAGAGTGGACTACCACACAGTCCTTCTAGATCAGTGTTTGTGCACGTTTTCTGTGACACTTAGCTGAGTCGTTGAAGTGTGGTGATGGTGTTTCCTCCTTGTTTGTTGACTATTGGGCTATCGGAGCTCAGTGCTCGATGCTCCACTGCAGGACGAATGTCAGGGTTGACTCTCAGTGGTCTATCTCCTGCATCGGACCAACAAGCCTGCTCATCTGCAAAACATAAGATAAGTTTCTGCAACGCCTGGTTTACAAAGGGTGTGCAGAGAGTCTCACTGATGGCAGAAACAGCCCTCAGAGAGCGCGTCCACTTATACAAACAAGGGAAGAACATTCTTCTAAGTCCGTGGTCCACTGGAATCTCCAACATAATTCTTATACATACACATCATGGCTAAACTAAACACATGGAGAAGTAATTAACAATATACACACTCTCCGGTACAGCCACTGATCTGCAATAATACACATAGGAAAAACAACAATTGGACAGTAGGGGCTACTTCGTGGTTTCTAAAACGGTCACGGTCAGCCACGTGGTCAAGTGAAGTTTGACTAATATTTACAATGATAAAACATGGCAAGACTTCACAAACATAATCCAATAATATTATCAATAAACATTGATCATTTACCTTTTTGATAATGTCAGGCGTTGGCTATACTGCGATGAATTGAATTTCACCCGTCACCTGCTTAGTCTACTGCTAGAGAGATCTTTCAGCGTGCGTCCTTCTCGGTTGAGATTTAGACAGAGAATGACTACCTAGCCTTGTGGGCAGCCAAAGCCCGCAAAATCTCGTGAGATACCTATAGCGCACTCTAGTGGGGGGTTCTAGCTATACGTCAGCTGGATGAGGTCACTGCCTACCTTATCTAGCCTACACATGCTTAGCCCAAACCTTTAACTTCTGTATGCTAGGCATCGACTTTAAGTTACAAATGCTACAGCAGGATGAACTATTAAGGAGATGAGCCTTAGTGCAGGGTCTAAAACTAGCCTTCTGTGACAAATGCACTGTGAAAATTACCACACCATCAGCCTCATCAGCCATCCCAGCAAGGTCCTCCTGAAAATAATATTCAACAGGTTGAAACCCCAAGCTGAACAAATCATAGCTGAAGAACAAGCAGGATTCATGGCAGGGCGAAGTACCACTGAACAGATTTTCAACCTCAGAATAATCTGTAAGAAATACCTACAGCACCAACAACATCTATATCATGTGTTCATAGACTTCAAGAAGGCGTTTGACCGAGTCTGGCATGCAGCTCTATGGGCAACATTGAAAGTGTACAACATCAGCCCTAAAATTATTGAAGTCATCAAAAGCCTGTATGACAAGGCTACCAGTGCAGTCCTCCATAACAGCGTCATCGGGAACTGGTTCAGAACAACAATCGGTGTGCGTCAAGGATGCCTACTCTCTCTAACACTCTTCATGTCAGATGCTCTTGAAGATCACGAAGGCACAGTCAGCACAGGGGGTAGAGCAATCTCCAATCTTCGTTTTGCGGATGACATTGATGGATTGGCTGGAGAGGAACAAGAACTTGAACAGCTGGCACAGAGGCTTGACACCACCTCCAGAGCTTATGGAATTGCAGAGAAGACCAAAATAATGAGCAGCAACACCAATGGCATCAACACGGACATCAAAGTCCAAGTCCAATCCCTCAACACAGTGCATAGCTTAAAATATTTAGGAGCCATTGTATCAGACAATGGGTCCCGACAGGAAGTCCTCTCCAGGATCGCACAAACAACTGCTGCCCTGACAAGGTTGAAGCCCATTTGGAAAGACAGGACCATCAGTCTACATTCCAAAGTAAGACTGCTGCGCTCCCTTGTCATCTCCATCTTCCTATATGCTTGCGAAGCATGGACCCTCACAGCAGATCTACAACGAAGAATACAAAACATGGAGATGAGGTGCTACAGAAGACTTCTGGGCATTTCTTATACCCAACACATCACCAACGACGAAGTCCGACAGACCATCACACAAGCCATTGGACAACACGATAACCTGCTCACAGTGGTGAAGAAACGGAAACTCTGATGGTATGGCCACGTCACCAGATCATCAGGTCTTGCAAAGACCATTCTGCAAGGCACAGTGCAAGGAGATAGAAGAAGAGGGAGACCGAAAAAGAGGTGGGATGACAACATTCGAGAATGGACTGGTTTGACACTAAGCGAAACCATCAGGGCTGCTGAGGACAGAGAAAGATGGAGTATGCTGGTTAAACGATCATCTGTGGTGCCCCTATGCCCTCCGGGTTACGGGACAGGACAGGATAGGATAGGTGACAAATGCTGCATCTAATACTATTATTGAAGTGAGAGAGGATACCAGAATATTGCATCCAATACCGTTATTGAAGTGAGAGAGGATACCAGAATATTGCATCCAATACTATTATTGAAGTGAGAGAGGATACCAGAATACTGCATCTAATACTATTACTGAAGTGAGAGAGGATACCAGAATACTGCATCTATTACTATTACTGAAGTGAGAGAGGATACCAGAATACTGCATCTATTACTATTACTGAAGTGAGAGAGGATACCAGAATACTGCATCTATTACTATTACTGAAGTGAGAGAGGATACCAGAATACTGCATCTAATACTATTATTGAAGTGAGAGAGGATACCAGAATATTGCATCCAATGCCATTGTGACGGTGGGTCTATTGTTGCTGGGCTCTGCACAATATGCAATGGAATGCTATTACCCACTCGTCTTTCGTCTGCGGGATCGGGTAGTTAGATCGCCCTATGACTAATCTTAATACATTTATATGTTTAGTCAGGTCTGTGTGCGGATAGGGTTACAGAGATATGGAGAAACGTGTAAAAGATTCACTGACAGTGACACACTAGCTCTTGCACGGCTATAAAACATAGGTAGTCCAGCCACTTGTTAACAGTAAATATCTTTATTTCCTCTACTCTATATATAATTATCTAAACACTACCATTAACTTAAATGTCCAAAACGTAATACAGAACTAGGATTAACTTAACAGTCCAAAAGTAACTAAGAGTGGTTTGGAGAATGGGTAGATCTTGGATGGATCTATTCTGCTACTGTTCTCGATACTTGCTACTGTCTCATCACTGGGCTTTGTTCTGGTTTTGCCTAATGTTCGTTTTCAGGACAAGTGGACTATGGCACAGTCCCTATAGATCAGTGTTCATGCACTTCTTCTAGAGCACTTAGCTGTATCATTGAGGTGCGGTGCTGTTGTCTCCTCGTCTTGTTTGTTGACTACTGAGCTATCGGAGCTCAGTGCTCGATGCTCCGTTTTTGCAGGCCGCGTGGGGATGACTCTCAATGGGGTCTATCTCCTGCCACGGACCAAGCCTGCTCTTCTGCAAAACATACGACGAGTTTCTGCAACGCCTTGTTTACAAAGGGTGTGCAGAGTGTCTCACTGTTGGCAGAAACAGCCCTCAGCGAGATCGTCTTCACTTATACAGATAAGAGACGAACATTCGTCTAAGTCCGTGGTCCACTGGAATCTTCAACATAATTCCTATACAAATATATATATATACATCATATACACATCATGGCTAAACTAACCACATGGAGAAGTAATTAATAATATACACTTCCTCTGGTACAGCCACCGGTCTGCAATAATACAACTAGGAGGAACAACAGTTGGTCAGTAGCTGCTACCTCGTGGTTTCGAAAACCCGTCGCGTGGGTCAGCCACGTGGTCAAGCAAAGTTTTACTCACATTCACCTTAGTGCAGGGTCCAAACTAGCCTCTCGTGACAGCCATTATTGAAGGGATGGAGGAAACCGGAGTATAATTTTGTGGCACATTCGCACAGTAGACCCTTATAAAAGTAACAGAATAGTCGGTACGACTATTGTGGTTGCTCTTCAGAAGAAGAATAAGAAGACCAGAGAATTTAGCCGAACAACACAGTAATAGAGTAACCTTGCAGCAGGAGTTTGTTTTGCCTGATGAGAATCTGACAGATTGATCACCATTCTCCACCTTGGCCAGCAGAGCAGGCAGAAAGTCCCAGGTGGCCACTTTCACACAGCGGGCACTGTCTCTACACAATAGCTGTAAAAAAAAAATTTTCATTGATAAAATGTATCATTTGTTGTTAGCATTCTCATGTAGCACCTTTCCAGCTCAAAAGCTGCTCAAGGTTTTGGCAGATCTTACTCGAGCTACCTGAGGCGCGGCTTGCTTCCGTAGGCGCATTCTCCGATACCACAGACTACTGAGCACAATCCTGAGTGACCGGGGATTTGAAAAGGGGGAAGCGGAGACCTATAGTGATTGCTGGGTGTATCAATGTAGCTAACATTCGCCCGTCCAGGACATGAGCTGTCTAGGACATGAGCGTTAGGGTCTTTAAAGTCTGTGCGGTGGAATGTGTGTGTGTGCACAGACTGGATCTTGGTTTATACTAGTTGCTCCCAGATTAATATTAATGTTCCTCGAGAGGTGTCACTGCACTGGCAGACAGCTGTTTTGTTAGATGATTGTAAATGACTGTAATTATTGTTACTACTAAGCGGACAGTTGACAGGGGGTTATGTTGTAATTAACCTTGGGGTTGACCAAATATACATTGGCGTAAGACACTATAGCACATGCAGTTAGGGACTTTAACTTAGGTCTTCAAATCTAAAAAGTTTGTTTGCAGATGTTTCATTTGGTTTGAAAGATCAGTTTGGATGCTGAAGGAAAAAAAAAACACCACACACTCAAAGGGCGAAAAGAAATAGAAAGAAGACAGGAAAGAAGAAGAGGAGGAGAGAGAAGATGAAGAAGATGATGATTGATGAAGAAGAAGAAGAACAAGATGATGATGATGATGATGATGATGATAATGATGATGATGATGATGATAATGATGGCAAAGTAGAAGTTAGAATTGGAGGAGGATGGGGATCAAAAGAAGTAGAATACAAAGCAGTGGAGGAGCAAAAGAAGAAAAAGAACAAGAAGTTGTAGCAGTAGTAGTAAGAAGAAGAAGAAGAAGAAGAAGAAGAAGAAATTGATGTTGAGAACACTAGCGGTAATAGAGCTGTATGTACATGTATTGGGGCTGGGTCTGCAGACATTTAATATTATTGTATTCTTCCAGAATTTTCTGGTAGATATACCACCATAATTTATTGGTAGCATATTCCATGGTGGGGGCCTAGTAATATGCGCAATATACACTGTACGGCCATGACTTTCACACAACAGCTAAAATAGACACACGTAACGAGATATGACACTGGCTGTACTGACAGCACGCACACGCTCACACACACGCATGCACGTACACACACACGCAGCACCCAAACATGCACTTGCAGCTACCTATGCATAAAGCCATATGCACACACAAACACACCTGTCTGTATATACACACACCCACAAAGGCAGATAGATACACATGAACGCACGCAACTCACACACACACACACATTGACCCACATTGAGACCCTTTTTTGAAGGAACAACCAACAGCAGCTTTCAAAATTTGTGTACACACTGTCACATTTCTCTCTATCTCTGTATGTCTCTCTCTGCGCCCCCCCCCCCCCTCCCCCTTTCCCTTCTATTCCTTAATCTGTCCCTTCTAGACTTTCCTCTCTTTCTCAAATGCACACAAGTACATTTACATGTCTTTTCCTATTTTAATGTTCTTAATTACGTTCTATTTCTGTGTTCTTTCACCGTATATTTTTATGTCTTTTTTTTTCTTCTGTGCAATGAGCATGCTACCGCGGCATGGAAAAATGGCACTATACAAGTGTACAAGTGTTCCACATCAACATGATTGTCTTCTGTCCTTATCACTCCTATATGTTTCTCTGATACTATTAGTTCCAGAGGAGCAAATAAACAACCAAAACCCAAACAAACCCTCACTCACACATTAAAAAAAAGAAGAAAAAAAGTTCGTCTCTTTTGACTGTTCTGTTGTGGGTGCCAGGGCAAAGCCCTAAAGCTAGAAACATCTAGATTTGCCTAGACCAAGTAAGTGTTGGCAAAATCTTTTTTTTTTTTTAAAGGTGAACCTACTGCTCCACTGAACACACAGGGAAAACAACATAGGGAGCGAAAAAAAGAGACGGTACCTAAGCACAGTAACATAGGAAGTAGCTCAGACTGACCTCACGCCATCTCAATAGTTAAAGGAGGGATTCGTCTACTCTAGTCTCCGCTGTGCCGTATGGCACAGTAGATGAAGGGTAAAAGAAAGGTGAAGTTACATAGCATCTCATCCAGGCTGTCAGCAACCGACCCCAGCTCTAGAAGTTCCTGGTACCGTGATCTTATGCTAAACAAGCTTGAACAGGGCTGATATATATATATATATATATATATATATATATATATATATATATATATATATATATATATATATATATATATATATATATATATATATATATATGGCTGCATTACTTCATAACACAGACATATAGATAGATAGATAGATAGATAGATAGATAGATAGATAGATAGATAGATAGATAGATAGATAGATAGATAGATAGATAGATAGATAGATAGATAGATAGATAGATAGATAGATAGAATGTTTTCTTGTAAGTTAGACCAAACAAGATAGTATTAAAGCTGAAAGGAGCGTCAGATGTTTGTCTTATTACTAAGACAGCATTAGTTGGACTTGAATCTTGCAAAGCAGGGTTAAAATGAGTGAATCTGAAGAAGAGATGTTTTTGATTTTAAAAAAAATAAAATAAAAAGCTATATTATAATGTTTGGCACTGTTAGTGTTAGTTAAGGATTTAGAATAGATTGAAGTTCTAGTCTCCTACATTGTTGATTTTATATTCCTGTGGCTTTAAAAGCTAACATTCTAATCCCAGGAAAGGGCATTTGGAAAGACTTCATGCCCTTTTTCGTTGTAACCTTCCCTCACTACCACCATTGTTTTCTTGTTTGTGGGTTGGTCTTACTTCGTGGCAACTTTTGAAATGTGTGAAATGTGCAGTTGTAATACAAACCCCAAAACTTTAAAATGTGTGACTGTAGTCCAAAAGGCATGTTGATATACAAAAAAATACCAAAAAAAAACAAACAAAAAAACCAGCAACAACAACAGCAACAACAACAACCCAATCATTAGAAAGATGAAGGGCGTTGAAGTGACTAATAAGAAGTAGGGATTGCCACAGGAAGGTACTACTAGTTTCTCTGGTTAAATGTAGAGTTTTGCGTGAGGGAAAATGTGAATGCTTGGGTTCCTGGCTGCATGCATTACCTGTACGTGAGGAATAACCGCTTACTGTGCCAGGAAGGTGTGCAGGTGTATATAGCCTGCTGGCTTATGGGTACACCTACTTAAAGAGCATTGCAGCAGATGCTTTGCTGCATAGGCCTGTGTGTAGTGAAGCAAGCACAGACCTATATTCCAGACTTCCCCTACCAAGCCCGCCTTCCTGGTAAAAGCCTGCCGTGTCCATCCATGTTGTCGCTTAGGCCCACGCTCCCCTCTCCTCCTCTCCACTCCACTCCACTTTCTTCTCTCTTTCTTCCCTATTTCTTCCCCTCCCCTCTCTCCTCCCCCCCCTCTTTCCTCCCCTCTGCATACAGTACCATAACCGTACCATAGTTTCCTTACATGAAGGATTCCTGTACTATAGCCTACTGTTACCACTACAAGTCTTTCCCCCCCCCCCACCCCACCCCCATACAACTTTCACCTATGTCTTTTTTTCTTTCTTTCTTACAATGAACCACATTAGCTTTAACAGTATCGTCCTTTGAGCTGGTGCTCCTGTCACTGTTAGTCACTGTAACATAATGTAGAGGTCTAGGAGTCCTGAGGGGGAATGCTTTAGGCTTATGAAGCAAACGTGTGAGTGTGGTGTGGTGTGTGTGTGTGTGTGAGAATGGGGTGAATACAGCCTCTGTGTGTATTCTGCGCAATAACTTTGCAGCACTTACTTTGGCAAATTGACTGTAAGTACTAGAAAAGGGGGCTGGGGATCCGGGATCGGGGATCTGGATGCTGGACAAAAGCAACACATTTACTGTTACAGAGTCCTGAAAGTCAAACTGATACTGGCATGGGGTGGGTGTGGGTGGGAGATTATTAGGGGTGGGGTGGGTGGAAGTAAGGGGAGGAGACATCTACAGGTCTGCAATTACCATTATCTAGAAACCTCCGGAAAGCAAAGCGTGCCACAACTTATAGAAGGTTACACACTGCTGCTGTTTAGTTTTGTAGAGGTAGGTGGAGGGGTAGTAAAGGAGTTTATGTGGTGTTGGATGGTTGTTTTCAAGGATTCCCGAAATTGAAAGTCTACAAAAGACTTTGGTAAACCAACCTGCCATTCACAAAGCAATGCTGTTCCCTGTAAGCGTGAATGGGATCATACCATTGTACAATATACATGTAGTGCATCGCCACATTGCCAGTTCATGATTCGAGCTGTTTGAACATGAGACAAATTGTATGACGTAAACAGTTAAAGGGTCTCAGCAATTCAGCATCACGTGCTGATTCTTTTTAAAATTCAAAGTGATATTTCCCAACCAGAGACAGGGAAAAAAAAATTAAGCCAAAATATAACCTTTTTCAAAAATATGGGTTTGATACAATCCGATAAAATCGTTTGCTTGTGTTACTATTAATAGCATCAAGGTTGATTCTAAAAATAGCCCTGCTACAGTGTGTCTGTGGTAGGCACGTACAGTCGCTTATTTTAGAAAGCAAAGGAAGGAACGCCTAAAATTCAAAGCTTAGCAGTCTGTTTGAGCAATGATTGCCCATTGTACCATCTTTTAATGTGACAACAATGCCTGTTGTGGGATCAATCCCGCCTCTAGGCTTTATGTTTTTCAGAATATTATTTATTTTTCGACTCGGGCAACCTCTTGGAGGTTTTCTCCAGGTACTCTGGTTTGCTCCCCCAACAACATTTCAAAAACATAACTAATAACAGGTAGGTTGGGTTTGGGCGTACCACCAGCTGCGACTGCTCCTCCTTCCCCAGGGGATGCTGTCCAGAATTTCCTGATAAAAAGGGATAATAAAGTGTCAAAAATCAAAATAAAATAAAATATCCAAACAACAGAACAAAATTCCCACCTAAACTCATAGTCACCAAAACTAAACAAAATCCTTGAAGCTGTGTCCCTTTCAACAGCTGCTATGTGAATCATTTTCACCTGTTTGGCTGTTGTAGGACAGCAGCTGTGACTGATTTAATTCTTGTTGAACTGTTCAGCACATTATTATTATTATTATTATTATTATTATTATTATTATTATTATTATTATTATTATTATTATTATTATTATTATTATTTTATTATTATATTAATTATTTATTTATTTTATTATTTTGTTTTTAAATTTTACTTTATTATTATTATTATTATTATTATTATTATTATTATTATTATTATTATTATTATTATTATGTACGTTAACTTGAGCCATTTTCTTGTGTGTGTGTGTGTGTGTGTGTGTGTGTGTGTGTGTGTGTGTATCATGTTTCAAGCAGTCTGGCATACAGTTGTTTATGGGGCATGCACTGACCTGCAAACAAATCTACCTGGCTACCAGAATAGGTTATGTTATGATTACATCTTGTCTGCCAAATGAATACAAAGAGCCTAGCTCTTACTGTTGGCCGTTTGAAAAGCTGGAAATATCAAATTGATTGGTAGAGAGGGCAGTACAATGTTTTTGTTTATTTTACACTGTTGTTGTTGTTGTTGTTGTTGTTGTTTATATTGTTGACTTATTGCATGCACATGAAGCACACCAATCGGCCATTTGACGTAAAAAGGCTGTGCATGTCTAGGATTGTGAGACAAACAAAATACTGGTATCTGGGAGATCAGTGTCAACCAAGTGCACTTTGATCAGTCATTTTGACAGTGACATAAAATAAATAATTCTGATGTTGGATCATTATAGCATAATCAATCAGCTTGATATGCTGGGTAGATGGCGCTTAAATCAAGCAAAGTTATAGATGGAAATGAAGATGGAGTGTGCCTGTCCATTACCTGAAACAGTGGCTGTGGTGAACATTATAAAATGAAAATAAAATGTTGGTGGCAACTGTATACGAACATTACCAACTAACATTGAGGACACAGGGGGTTGTTTGGTGGAGTGATTTATCTTGGTGTAGAAATGATTTATGACCCGGTCTATCACCAATCAACCACCACCAGTTATTTGATCCTTCAGCTCAAGAGCTGCTCAAGGCGCTGGCCAATAACCAGATCTTATTCAAGCTGCCTGAGGCATCAACTTGCCGCCTTTGGGCTCCTCAACTAACACCTTAGACAACTGAGCACAGTCGTGGGTAACCAGGAGTGGGTGAAGGAGGGAGAGTGGGGGAAGGGACCTAGTGCCTTGCTGGGTGTGTTGGTGTAACTGGCTCTCACCTGTCTAGGTCATGAGCATCAGGATCTTTAAAGTCAGTGCAACGGAATGTAGGCATACACTCATCTGAAGAAGCCTTTGTTGAAAACAAGAACACATGTCACTGTATGCAAAGATCAGATATATTCAGACTAATGGCAGATCTTCAGTTGCTTGAATGCATGTTTTCACAAGTTATTCTTAAATGATAAGCAGGGTTGGGAAAAGCTGGGTTTAGAGGAAAAGGGGCCATGCTTCCAGATTACGCTTACGGTGTTAAAGTAATTACCGCTCAGCTTGAGCAAGTTTCTCTTGTATAATCATGATGCAGGCATTTTTAAGTGACAAGTGTTGCACTTGTGAAATGAACAATAACACATTCTTTGCTTCTCGGCTTTCTGTCATAGTCTAAAATGAGTTATTGATTTCACATGTGTGTGTGTGGGTGGGTGTGGGAGTGTGTGTGTGTGTGGGTGGGTGGAGGGAGGTGTGGTGTTTCTAAGCGAAGCCGGAAGTGATTTTGTGCAGGTGGTCTGTTTTATGTGTCTGTGTTCTTGTATGCAAGCATTTGGCTGCCCTGCAGGCAGTTAATTAAAAAATACTCCAAGCAAAATGGTTTTGTTGTCCTTGAAGCTTACTATTTAAAAAAAAAATAACTCTCTTTGTTTTGCTGTCTTTAAATTAATTTAATGTTTTCATTTTTATTGACATTTGAACAATTTAAAGTAAAATATTCAAATGTACAGGCAATATTTCCTCAATTTTAAGCTGTTGTCTGAACTTTGAAAAGGAATCAGAATGAGCTTGCTTTGATATTTGACCCAAACTAAGATCCTCTTGTATGGAAACACTTTGCAAAATGTCATGCGAAACAGATTTATCTCTGTTTAATGAACCATTTACATTGTATTCAAAAACAGAAAAATATTTGTAATTTGAGTTAAATCCTGCATAGGCCAGTGCCTTGAACAGATCTTGAGCTGGAAAAGCGCTATATAAAAATGATTAAAAAAATTGAATAAATAAAATACTAATATACTATGAATAAAGTTCAGGCAGACCCTTTGGAATCCCACAGTGCACCCTTGCATACAATTAACCATCATGTTGAATCTTATTCCATCATTCTAGTCACTGTAAATAAATAAGAGAAAGAGGATGAATCTTCTTGTCATCATTGTAATGTTAATCCTTTCATTGGGCTGTTCATTGGTGTTTGTGTTTCAGGATGTTCCCCCTGACATTTCAGTGTGTGTGTTTGTGCTGGAGCAAGCTCTTTCGGTCCGGGCTCTGCAAGAGATGGTCACATCAACATCCCAAGCTTCCACTGTACGTAACAGCGACTTTCCTCACTGATACAACAATAATCAACTTCCATCAGACAGAAATTATTACTCTAAAAGATCTTCTGGCCTCTTTTATTTGTCTGACGATTTTGTCTTGCACGTAACTAGATTTTGTTTTTTTTTAAATCAATGAATTACTTTGATCCACCTATATAGAATACAAATTTCCTTGTATTTGTAAGGAGACCATAAAGATTCTGATTCTAATTCCGAATTTATTCAGCCAGTGACAACTTTCAGTGGACAAAGAAAACGCTCAAGAGTTGATGCATAATCACATATATACATATCCACACAGAAAAGGTATGAAGGTAAAATGTATTGAATAAATATTATTTCACTAATAAAAGTACACAATAATAATAAATAATAATACAGGATACTATATACGCACCTTTCCCCAAATCAATCCGGCTCAAAGCGCGGCGATCTATACCAACATACACGCTCACCTGTCTCATCCACCCTCACACACACCAAATACACATCCATCACTCAAACAGGTGGTGTAAAGGCATGGAGATCGCTGTATTAGAAGACGGAAGAAAATCGATTATTTTTTGTTGAAATTTTTATATTGACTGCATCCTGTACCATTATTGAAGGGAGGGAGGAAACCGGAGTGCCCAGAGAAAACCCTCGGTGACATGAATAGTCTCGTACCTAAGTCACAGTAGCTCCTGTACTGTATTGTTCAAGGCTGGAGACCTGGGGTTATGAGCCTTATATATATTTACACCATATTTTGTGAAATTAAAGAACAAAGTTCCAAAGAATAATTCAGCATTTCATAGACATATTGATTCAAATGTACATCGGAGAATGTCCAATTAAGGTTAAGTAGGGTGATTCTGGGATATTTTCTATTGATTGTGATTTAGCTAAAGTTTTATCCTGTATCAGAAAAGTGTCGAGGCAAGGCTGGCAACTGTAGATGTTGCACAGTACAGAATGCTGCGCCACCAGGCCACTCATGTTTGTTTGTTTTTTGCAGTTACGATTTTGTCTAGCTCTAGGGAATGAAAATCCAGTTTCTGCTATTAACTGCTGAATACATGTGCATTATTAATGGAGTCCATTATGAGATAACATGCCCTGTAAGATGTTTAGCTTGGCTTCACTCGCTGATGCTGGCAGGCAAACCAGTGAAGGGAAACTGAAACAAAGCTGTATAATGTACTGGTCTTAATAATAATAATAATAAAATAATAATAATAATAATAATAATAATAATAATAATAATAATAATAATAATGGTTTCTTGTGTGCAGTGCTAAGAATGCTTGCTTTTTGTATAAACTGATGAAGATGGGGTCTTTTATAGTCCAAATATTTGTAGTGATGGCAATAATATGATGATAGTGATGATGTTGACTAAGACTTGTAAGGCGCTGAAAATTCAGCTGCGAAAAGTCCTTGTCACAAATTGTAATGCTGAATGTGCACAAAAAGTGCCTCAGCAATCATGGGAGAAGAAAAATAAAATGAAACGGTGTGGGGTTTTAGTCTTCCTGAAGCACCCCAAAGATGAGCTCTGCTTCAAGTTTATTGGAAGAGAATTCCAGAGGTTCTTCCTATGTTCTTCCTATGAGATCTGCTTCAAGTTTATTGGAAGAGAATTCCAGAGGTTCTTCCTATGTTCTAGGAACAGTAAGTTGTTTGTTTACCGCAACAAAGACTAGACTTTTAAAAGTCAAAGTTTAGCAGTTGGTTTGAGGAACAATTAATCATTATATTATCTTTTAACATGGCTACAGTGCAATGTCCCGTGTAAACTCATTGTCTCAAAAAATCAACAAACATCCGGGATAATGTGGCCTTTAAAAATATTTTTGGTTTTGTTTTTCTTCAAAATATACTGAGCAATTAATTTTACGTTTCTTGCTTCTAGAATGCAAAGTAGCGACAACAAGAGAATATGAGTCATCAATACAACTTAATCTGATGAATACAATTTGATACAACAACAAGGAATATGAGTTTGGGAGGTTGACCACAAAGTGATTTAAACAAAATAAAAATATGTCTGAACATAAACCAGACAAAGGTTTTGTTTATGGCAGAATGTACAGCGAAGATTTGATCATTATTTTTCAGGCGGCCCAATCAGGCCATAGAACCTTGCTATATGGTCATGCAGTCCTCCTGCGACATTACCACGGCAACATGGTACAGTTTGTATTTTCATTCTTTTTTTAAAATTCTAACAGTTTGCTGCTGTTTGACTGCAGCAATGTGAGTCCTATGTATTTGCCCAAAATCTAAAACATTTTCAGATTATTTTCCTTTTTGTTGTTGACTGATTTTGAAGTCAGCCTGTGTATTTATACTTATGTATGCAATGTACTCTTAACGTCAAGTCTTTTGGATGTATGGATTTGAGAAGAGTTTTATGATAACATACATTTTCCTAATAAATAATGTTATTTTCATGGAAAGAGGCGTTATTTAATATTAAATATTTGTTTTTTTTTTCCCTCTCCAGTACTTATCCTGCCTTTCTACAAGCTCATCCAACGACAAACTTGCTTTTGATGTCGGTCTGCAAGAAACTGCTCAAGGTCAGTAATATTTTCAGACTTGTGTTGTAGTGTTACAGTTTGTAAGAAAACAATGTAGAGATTTACATTTTTATATTTGAAGCAACTACAAAGATGAAGGATTTCTTTGCGTTTTTGTTTGGAACAGTAGAGATTCTGATTATAATAATAATAAAAATAATAATAATAAGATATGTTTATAAAACTTTTTCCAAATGATAGATCCGTTCAAAGTGCAGACAGCAATTCTGAAATTCATGATGCATCTGTGATCAAAAAGATTTTGTCTTAAAATTGTCTGAAAACAGTGGAGTTTTACTTCTTGAAAAAAAAAAGGTAGCAGTAATTTTTGTGATTACAAAATATTCAGCAAGTCTCACGTAAATGATTAAACTTTGGAACTGTGTCCTTTTATTAGCAAAACCACATATAATTCAAGCACAAAACAAGGCTCATAGCCCAGGGGGCATTTTAGCCAAAAATAGGGGAAAAGGGGGGATGGGGAATTACAGACATTAAAAAACAAAGAACGGCACAAAAAAAGCTGCTCCATAGGCATCACAAATAAACCTCTGAAATGTCAAACACCCGTTTTAAGTTTTATGTTGGGTCAACATGGAAAGAAAAATGGACAGCATCACATGGTTCACAAAATAAGACAAAAGGGAATGCACAATAAAGCATTGTGAAAAGTGGTTGCACAGAAATGATCCTTGTTTTCTCTTTCTGTTGATTTTCAGAGCGCGTAAAATTTTCTTTCCTTTCTTGCAGGAGAATCATGCTGGTGGACCATCCACCCAGCCTCCAAACAGCGTTCAGAGGGAGAGAAGGTGCGAGTCGGTGATGACCTTATCCTCGTCAGCGTCTCTTCTGAACGATACCTGGTAAGCTTTCATTATTATCAGAGCACGGGTGCACTTTGCTATACCATAGACCAGGATTCCAGCTGTTTGATATGCGTTCTGACAAGGAAATACAGGTCTAATGCAGAATGTAACAGACAATTGACAGTAGTGGTCTTATCTACGAAAAAAAGTTAAGGCAGGCCTTTAGGGAGCCCATGTCGGCGTTATCGCATTTGGAGTACTTTGCTTACCAACATAGGATAAGCTTTCAGGGTTGCCAACCACTACAGAATTTCCGTAGTTTACTCCGGAAATGAATACGCGGCTACGGAGCTACGCAAATCAAAAATTTACTACGGAAAGTCAATTTTCGACGATAGTATTACAGTTTTAACGAGTTTTATTGAGCGCCTGTGCCTCCCGTAGCACCTCAAGGTCACGGTCATTCGGTTTACGTGCACGGTGTAATAGATCACGCTCCCAGTGCATGTTAGGAATCACCGTGAAGTGGTTTTGCAAATGGCCAATCGGTGCACAAAACCTCGACCTTTCTGTGACACTTTCGTTTCCGGGTCACGTTCTACAGCGCGAGAAGAAAAGTTTGTGTGTGGCGTATTTTGAATCCATGATGCCAAAAAGAAAAAAAACTAGCGATGAAAGCCCAGAAAAAAAGAAGAGGACAGCAAATCAAGAGTACAGGAAAGAGTATTCTGAAAAATTTCCGTGCATCACTGCGTCATCGAGATCAAAACACAGCGTGTATTGTACAGCGTGCTTGGCAGATTTTAGCAAGGCACTCCATGCTATGACTCAAAGCTATCTGACAATTTGCTGAGAAAGTGCAAGGCTGCCACCAGATTGGGCCTTGCTAAAGACTAGACATGTTCCCAGAGAGAGAATAGAGCAAGTTCAATAAATGTGGAGTATTGTATGAAGTGTTTCATCTTTCCTTGCAACTGTGCTTGTTTAGTAATGTGTGTGTGTATGCATGTCTTCGTTAAAAAAAAAAAGCGAGGATGTATAACTACTGAAAATGTCATAAAACTACTGAAATTCAGAATTTTTACTACTGAAAACTTTTTTGGGGGTTGGCAACTCTGAGCTTTAAACGTGATTCAGTTGAAACGTTTTGTTAGATACGCTCTCAGTGCTGTCAGAGCAAGAAAGACGTCAGTAGTGAACACTTACAGTAGTGAACACTTACTTTGTCATCCAGTTCCTTGAGCAGCTCCTTGAGCGGGAACAGCACTGTAAAAGAAGGATGAAATAAATAATGAATTAGCAAGTCCTTGTAGAAGGTGAATGGCATAAAATCTTGAACCAAACTCCTGACGTGCTTATGATGGTCCGTCGGCAAAGGAAAGAGTAGTCTGTAGTACTGTCAACAGTTCCTCAAGATCAGCGTTGTGTGAAGTGTCAAATGCTTTGTATTTCAGCACATTGGGAGTGGTTCCAGCGTCATCGCCTCTTTCCAGCAGACATTGTGGACCGTGGTACCCATTTGTTCCGGTGCTGTCCGCCAGAAAACACTGGGTTTGTGTCTTGAATTCTAGTCCTTTTCAATTCACCTTTGCTTGTGGGTGATTAGCATTACAGATTTGATTGTATATATTTATGTATTCTTGTATATTTATATATCTGCATTTTCCCATGAAATCCTGCTTGCTAGTAATTCTTCAAATAATAATAATAATAATAATAATAATAATAATAATAATAATAATAATAATTATTATTATTATTATTATTATTATTATTATTATTATTATTATTTTGTAATAACAATAATAATAATAATAATAATAATTATTATTATTATTATTATTATTGTTTAGTAATTATAATATAAATAATAATAATAATAATAATAATAATAATAATAATAATAATAATAATAATTCTTTAGTAATAATAATAATAGTAATAATAATAATAATAATAATTCATTAGTAATAATAAAAATAATAATAATAATAATATTGCAATAATAATAATAATAATTTTTTTTAAATTATTATTTAGTAATAATAATAATAATAAAAATCATCATTATCATCATCATCATCATCATCATCATCATCATCATTCAATAATAATAATAATAATAATAATAATAATAATAATAATAATAATACCGAATGCTATAAAATATGTGTTCTCCCATCAAATCACCAATCAAACTCAAAGCGTGTTGATCTGGGCTCACATGTTTGACATCCTGTCTAACATACATAACAAACACACATCTAGCTCTCAAACCCAGATCTGTCACTCCAATTTATGGTGTTAAGGCAGGAAAATCACTAATGAAATAAAATCGAAATCAAATTTTTAATTTGATTTGAAATTTTTGATTGACTTCGTCTAGTTTATGGAAGGTAGTAGTAGCAGTCGCAATAGTAGCTTTCTAGAAAGCATCATGTCAGATGCCCTTGCAGATCACGAAGGCACAGTCAGCATAGGGGGAAGAGCAATTTCCAACCTTTGTTTTGCGGGTGACATTAATGGATTGGCTGGAGAACAAGAACTTGAGCAGCTGGTACAGAGGCTTGACACCACCTCCAGAGCCTATGGAATGGAAATAAGTGCAGAGAAGACCAAAATGATGACCAAAACCACAAAAAGGCATCAACGTGGACATCAAAGTCCAAGGTCAATCTCTCAACACAGTGCATAGCTTAAAATATTTAGGAGCCATTGTATCAGACAATGGGTCCCGACAGGAAGTCCTCTCCAGGATCGCACAAACAACTGCTTCCCTGGTGAGGTTGAAGCCCATTTGGAAAGACAGGACCATCAGTCTACATTCCAAGATAAGCTTGCTGTGCTCCCTTGTCATCTCCATCTTTTTATACACTTGTGAAACATGGACCCTCACAGCAGATCTACAACGAAGAATACAAAGCATGGAGATGAGGTGCTACAGAAGACTTCTGGGCATTTCCTATACCCAGCACATCACCAACGACGAAGTCTGACAGACCATCACACAATCCATTGGACAACACGATGATTTGCTCACAGTGGTGAAAAAACGGAAACTCTGATGGTATGGCCACATCACCAGATCATCAGGTCTTGCAAAGAACATCCTGCAAGGAGGTAGAAGAAAAGGGAGACCGAAAAAGAGGTGGGGGGATAACATTCGAGAATGGACTGGTTTGACACTGAGCGAAACCATCAGGGTTGCTGAGGACAGGGAAAGATGGAGTACGCTGGTTAAATGATCATCTGTAGTTCCCCTACGACCTCCGAATTACGGGATAGGATAGGATAGTAGTAGCAGCAGCAGTTCTTCTTCTTTCCTTGATGATCTAACCTTGGAATCTGTGGATGAAAAAGGACTGAACGTTTTGTTCCGTACTAAAGGTTCAGTACTTTTATCCGTAGTCTGGTATGCAGGAAAGCGGCTTACACAAAAGTTCTGTTCTAAAGTACTGAGTAAACAGCCCCAAATTTAGTCCTCCTCTGATCTGGACTACAGGCCTGCAATGCGAACTAAAGCCGAAAACAATATGGCTGCCGACGTAGGGTTATTGAATTAATACAGAAGTGTACTGTGTCGAAATCGCGTTTATCGCGACAGAACACCTTCCACTGGAAATGTTTAATGATGGCCAAGTCATGAGCAGGTATTGATTGCCGCCACAACACACCATTTTTGAAATGGCAGAGGAACCCTAGCATTCCCCACACAATATAGCAGAGACAGCCGAGGCTTAGGTCACATCTCAACCATGGCGAAGTAAGCCTCGGTTGTCTCTGTTACGCAGTGTGACCCCATCCTGCACTGAAAAAGGAGGAAAGAGTCCAAATACGTTACATCAAACCTGCATAATATGTAGACTTGACGTGGCGGAGTAGCCTCCCTTTGAGGATTTTTGAGGCGAGTTTGGTATTATCAACATTTAGTTTGAGACTGAGAAGTTTCGACCTATTCCATCGTGGTGCATACTAGTCTATGAAAATAAATAGTACCGAACTACAACGTTTCCAACTATGACATTGTTCCGAACTAAAATAGGCAGATTTCATGCATAGTTCCCCAGGTAACTAAATCTGTGTCGTTTTTGACTCCCATGCATAGCATTGTAAGTCTATGTACTCAAAACAACAACCCCAAAAATCCAGCTTTTTGCAACATGAGTCATAAATAGTCCAAAAATGACATCAAAACACTTTGTCCGTTAGTCTGTCCACCGTCCGCTGTCCACCGTCCGCTGTCCACCGTCTGGCATCCGCCCTCTGTCTGTGCAAAACTTGCAAGTGGATTAATTTAATGCCACCGTTTCATGTTGTTTTTTTGTCTGGGCGCTATATTACTCATTCCATAAGGAGCATGTGAGTCATATGAACTTTGCCCTTCTAGTTTTAATTGCACCGTTGATTTTTTGTGACAGGCTACGTGTTTGGTGGAGATGTGCTACGACTTTTTCATGGACACATGGATGAATGCTTGGCTCTACCAGAAGCCGGCAGTGAAAATGAGTTCAAGTGAGTGCCACTTTTCAGTTTTAATCGTGAATCAGTGGCGGAGATGTTATACCCAGAGACAAAAATTTATCAGTTTTCTGAATCTGATTGTGTGTGGGTGTGTGTTGGTGTGTGTGTGAGACAATGAATCACTAGTGATTAAATTCTTTTTACCAAAGGAGCAGTTTTAGTAATTGTGTGTGTGTTCTTTTTGAGGTGTGTTTGCAGGAAGAGGTGAAAGGGATGAGGGGCTGTAAGGGGTAGCACTAGCAGAAACAAATGGAACACTTTATTTAAATGACTGTTTTACTTTTAGTTTGAAGTTGAAATATTAATTTATTGTGTAGATTTCTTTGACCGGTTGTGTTTGTGTTTTCAGCTGTGTGATGTACGAGACAGGGGCTGTGTGCAGCCATGCCAGGTCACTGTGGAAAATTGAGCACACTCGTACAAAGTAAGCCCTTTTTTCAACACGGATGGCGATGATGATGATGAGGATGATCATGATCTTGATCATGGTGATGCTGACCTGGGAACCTATGACTATGCCCGAAGCCAGAATTCCAGCTTTTTGATATGCATTCCAGCAGCAGGCAAAACGCTAGATCAAAGTACAAGCCTGTTGCAGAGTCTAGGAACAGATAACTGATAGTGTGGTATTATCCAATGCAAAGAAAGTTCAGGCAGCCCCTTGGGACCCCCCCACCTGCACTCATGGTGATTGATGACTCATGATTGATACAGATTCATTTGATTAGACTGTCAGATGTATGGGTACATGATCCTAGATTGTGATGTTGTAAGCAGAAAGAAAGATCATATAAGCAGCTTATAGAAAATTTCCTAAGGGATCAAAGGCCGGTTTCCACTAAACATGCAACCTTGAGGCTAGCTGAGTATCAGAGATCTGACAAGCATAGGCTGTTTGTAGGAGGCATGTCTTCAACAGCCTCTGACACTGAGATTGGTGTCAGTGTCACTTTTGGGGCCGACTGGCTATATAACCTTAGTAACACACCAACTGCGGCCAAAGGTCGATCACTATTTGCTGTAGGTGCGAGTGTTGCTGCATTGAGGTCTGCTTAGACAGAGATTTTTTAAAATAAAAGTATATTTTTGAATTAAAAAAAGAAACACTTTGACCTTCTTTTTTGAGTTTATAGATTTTGCAATTCCGAATATTTTTAGCTTTGTAGTTTTTAAAAAATGACATGGAAACATACCTTTGACCGACATTTCTGAGTTTATGGATTTATGATCGGGAATATTATAAACGTGCGTGGGATATTTGACTACGGTTGCCATTGTTGCCGCAGGTGGGCAGGTGGTTTCATGGGATGGGGGCAGCAGTGCAGAATTCGGCACGTGACATCTGGCCGTTACCTGAGCGTCACCCCTGACAACCAGGTGGTCACTGTCCACAGGCATCATGCAGACGAGAAGAGCACCGTCTTCTGCCTTGTGCAGACAAAGGTAAGACCACAAACCCGCTGTTTAGAAGCAAACAACCCAAACCTAACAACGCTCTCAGCTGGGGCTACAACCTTACATTGTGAAGTGAACTGTACGTCATACAATCTGTCAAAGACACTTGCTTGAGTGTTCAGTGTTTTTAAACTATCACTGGTGGTTTGGTCAGTTTTTTCTGAAGGACGTGCGGGCTGTAACTTAGCTTGGTCTTGTATTTAGCTGTGAGGGTTATCCTGGTAACCACCGGAAATGGAGGCCTAGATCTATATTTTCCATGCAGTGCACAGTAGGTGCTTGCATCCAGTACCCGCTGTGTCTCGGAAGGAAGGGTTAGCAGCGGTTTAGTTATGCCAAATTTCCAGAGATGACACACATATTATCAAATTTTCTGATGATGCTGCTGTTGTCGACCTTTCAGACTCTGTGACATGTTACGAGCAAAGTGTCAACTCTTTTGTCAACTGGTGTGATAGGAACCATCTTGAACTGAATGTCAAAAAAACTAAAGAAATGGTTGTGGACTTTAGGCGGAATGGGACAGATTTGCCGGCACTCTTGTTAAAGGGAGAAGAGGTAGAAAGAGTAGACACCTATAGATATCTTGGCATTCTCATTGACGATAAGTTAAAGTTCACAGCTAACGCTGAGGCAGTGTTCAAGAAGTGCAGACAGAGGATGTATATGTTGTACAAACTGCGTTCACTGATGGTGTCGCAAAGAATTCTGCAGCAGTGCTATACTGCTTTCATTGAGTCTGTGTTAACATTCTCGTTCATCTGTTTCTATCAGTCTCTTAATCTCAAAAAACAAAATTCTCTTAACAGTATCTCCAGAACATGTAGCAAGATTGTAGGCAGAAATCTCCCCCGTCTCTGCGATTTGTTCCAAACAAGGGCCCTGAGCAAGGCCATGTGCATCATTAAAGACCCCACCCACCCCATGTGCCCCCTCTTCCAGTGTCTTCCGTCCGGAGTTCGACTCAGGACAATGCAGTGCCGAACAGTTCGCTTTAGTTCCACTTTCATCCCTACTGCAATTACCCTTTTCAATTCAACCAACAAACGCTGATGGGTCTGCTCAGGACACCTCACCACCCTCAAATTAATAACCCCATCATTTATTTTTATCTGATTAATTGCTTTTATAATCAAACTTGTATGTTTTATTTTATTCTATTAGTATTACCCACATGTCCATTGATAATTATTGTGTTTGTAAGTGTGAGTGTATTACCTTATTTGTCAAGGACTGTTTGGTATTTTTAATCTCGTTGTTATAGTTGCTTATGATGTGTTCTGTATGGATGAGTGCACTGCTGCAGTGATGAGTGGGCAAATGTAGTGCGTGAGTGTGTTTTAACTGCGCGAGGCTTTTATGACTGAAATAATAGTGCCTATTCTTTAGTCCTATTTCTTACCTGTAATATTTTTACCTGCAAGAGGCGTTCGCTCAATTAATAGTTAAATTATGTACGGATGATGTGCGTACGGATTCTATGCTTTCTGAACCTCTTATATTAGTCTGTGTCTTATTATTGTTCATTATAACTGTCTTGATGTGTGGAGCCATTATATAACATAATGTGATGAGACTTGTACAATATTTCCATTCCTGTGGTAATAAAGATGTGTTGAATTGAATTGAATTGAATGATCATTGTAATTGTCGCAGATGTTGATGGTAGTGTGTTCCTTTGGTGTTTCCTTATTTGATGGGCGAGTGGTGTGCTTTGGTATGGGATAGAAGGGGGGGGGGAGGGGGAAGGGGGTGTGGAGGGGAATGGATTGGGATATGATCACAATAAATATTTGTAAGAAAGGTTTTATGCATATTTATTTGAAATTGTCACCATTTGCACGTGGACTATATCTCCACACTTTGTGGTGTGTGTGTGTGTGCAGGATGAGAAGAAGCAAGGAGAGACGCGTGAAGACGAAGGCATGGGACATCCAGACTTGAAGTACGGCGACTCCATGGTCTTCATCCAGCATGCGGACTCGGGACTCTGGCTGTCCTACGTCACCTTTGAAACCAAGAAACGCGGCATCGGCAGAGTGGAGGAGAAGAAGGTATGCCTGAAGCTGAATAATAATACTGGATGCTCTACGCGCCTACTGAACCTCAATAATGATAATAACAGTAATTATAATAATAATAATAATAATAATAATAATAATAACACTAATAACAGTAATAATTCTGGATGCTATAAACGCCTTATTCCTAAATCAGACTCGAAGAGCAGCGATCTTTAACAACCTCCATGCTTACATGTTGCACACATACACAGCAAAAGCACTTTCATCACTTAAACATGAAGAGAAACATCCCTGAAGCTGAAAGTTTAGTCATTTCTGTTTGCTGTTGTACTTTGGATAAAATGTTCATTTGACAGTTTGACATTGTGAAAATCCATGCTGGTAAAAATGCGATTGTTTTACTTTTGAAAAAGTAATTACACAAATGTAAAATCTTTGGGATTTTTTGTCAGATAAACGCTTCTTCTTTTCTTTTTTGTCCCTGATTTGAAGAGGATGTTAGTTTGCTCAAGGTTAAAAACTTCAGTTTGTTTTTTCCGAGATAGTGAGAGAGTAGCAACCCAAAATGTATGCTTGCTTATTTGGTCTTGTCATCTGCTCATTGACCGGATTCATTACCTTTCTACGGTGAGGTGAACTAAAAGAAATTAAAAAATTTTTAAAGTTAAGCTGTAACCAAATGTCCATTGCCTCTTGCGAGGCTTGAGTGCTGGGTTGTGGCATTATGCCCTGTGAATCATGCCAGCAGTCCTTGTGAGAGGTGCAAGAACTAGGAATGGGCTTTCCTGCATAAAACTAGCAGTATTGTATACCTTGAGCTGCACCTAATGTAGGAGAACTTTTTGTTAAAGTGCCATATAAATGTAAATTCCTATAGTGTTATTGTATTGCCACTGTTTTGTTGTGTGTGTGTGTGTGTGTTTGTGTGTGTGTGTGTGTGTGTGTGTGTGTGTGCGTTTACGTACCGTAGGTTATGAGGTTGTGTGTAAGACTTTCTGACGGGGTTGTGAGGTACAAAATTTTATGAGGTACATTTTCCTATGACCCCACAGTGCCAACCTCAAAAACCGCTTGCTGAGCTCCCAAGCATATCGCCTATACATTTATCTCAACCACCTCACAAAACCGTTGGAGTGCGACCACCTACACACACACGGATTTTTGTGTGTACCACACAACAATGCTACAAATGTGCTTACCTCACAACGTGGGCTACAGGGGGAGATGTCATTCTTGATTAAAAACATTCGTCACTGCTCGGCAATTATGTTAAAACTGCCCAAAGTCAGCATAACCTAATATTACGTGAAATATGCTATGCAGTGTATGTACCCCACAACGATGCTAAAAAAAAAATGCTTACCTCACAACGTAGGGTAGGTGGGCATTTGTGTGTGTGTGTGTGTGTGCAACATTTCCCCTGAGTCTACACTGTTGTATTTGACAGGCAATCATGCTGGTGGAGGGTCACATGGACGACGGCTTCACCTTCTCCAGGGCTCAGGAGGAGGAATCACGCTCTGCTCGCGTGATCAGGAAGTGCCAGTCTTTGTTTAACAGGTTCAACAAGTATGTCTTATTTTCCGTAGTTAGTCCCGACCTCCCGACCTCCTTCCGGATGTGTCGTCTCGCCCTGCCATCTCACACACTGCCGTTTGCTCACTTCTGCATCGTCACTGTCAGGAATGGGGCCTCACA
Organism: Oncomelania hupensis; assembly: GCA_036898135.1. NCBI lineage: Eukaryota > Metazoa > Mollusca > Gastropoda > Littorinimorpha > Pomatiopsidae > Oncomelania > Oncomelania hupensis. The sequence goes on along the minus strand of CM072513.1, from coordinate 9,477,666 downwards.
CTCCTCTCACTGCCACTCTAGTGTCACTGCCACTCTAGTGTCACGGCTACACTGTCAAACGCATATTCAATGCCACCCTTGTGTCGCTGCCCAGCGCCATCTTGTCAGTGCTGCTGTGCCATTTGGAAGTATTTTATGGCGGTAGTGTGGTCTTGTGAGTAGTGCAGACACCATTCCAGGCAGTTTTGAATGTATTGACTACAGTTTTCTTTTTTTTATGCACGTCAACATCTATTGAAGATTGTGGTAAGGCTAAAAGCTAAGCTTTAACTCATTGCCTGCCAATCGACGCGATATCGTCGATCTGAGCCGCCATGTTTTTGCCAATCTACGATATATCGTCGATTTCAGTATTCCGTTTCGTTCCGTTTTTTTGCGCTGTCCAATCCAAGTTTTATTTTAATCAAAGAAAGATAACTCTTTCTACTTTCGTTCTCGATCGACACGCACGTGGTTTCTTCAAATTGATTTGTTTTTAGAGTGGTTTTTTGTGCATTTTAACTAAGCATTGTGATGGGCACAATCGACAGTGTGTCAAACTCTGCTAATAATCAATATAATTTCAAACTGTCAAGTGTATTTTGATCCTAAATAAATGTTCTTTCTGGTGTGTGAAGCTGATTCAGTGATTGGAATTATTCCTCCAGATTTTTTTTATCACTGTTGTATGTAGAAATATTTTTATTTTATTTTATTATTTCAAAAAGATCAACATGCTTTCAAAACACATATTTCAATAATAACATAATCAAATGAACATTTTTGTGGTTTTTTTTCTTATTCTTCACTCTTTTACCTTTAATTTGATATGAAATATGTCTATTTAACAACTATTATTGAAAGAACAGTAGCTTAAATACCTAAGGTACTGAACTTTCTTTCCGGTGCCAGAGAAATGTCTGGCACAAACATGGAAACATGCCTGGCAGGCAAAGAGTTAAACTTTAGAAATTGTGGTTATAGTGAGGCAATGTTTTACTGATTTATTTCAAAGAAATATTTTCCCTGTCTGAGAAAATATTTAGGGAATTAAATAATTCCAATTTGAAAAAAAATCACAATCCTTTAGAAAAGAATCTTGTTCTGTTTTGATTGATCGTGTATGATTTCTGAATAATAGATAATCTTTGTAGATATGTATGAATTGTGAGTTTTGAGTTTTTGTAGTCTACAAACTCATACTTTAAAATAAAGGTTAAAACAAAAATTTATGTGAATTAAAAAAATCTTCCAGTAGTTTTTCTTTTAAAAAAATTGTTTTGTATTTCAGTCTTAGCACATTTTGTAGAGCCGAACATTATGATTTACTGTTGCTTTATTTTGAAAGGAATGTTGTGTACACATATATGCACTTCAATGCAAAGTTTGTGTGCTTCTGTGCTTGGTTTTTGTTTTGAAACGTTTCAGTGGAAAATCTGTATCGTCGTTGCTTTGCTCCCACACTTTTGTGTTGGCATTGACGCTCAAATTCCATCGGTGGTGGAGCTGTAGTGTGTATTGTATGATGTGACTAACTTTCACAATGTTTTTGCAATGTTAATTTGTAGAGAATTTGATTTAAAAAAAAAAAGAAAAAAGAAAGTTTAGTGCAGTAGTGTTTTTTTTTCCTGTTTTTGATTGTTGACACTTGTTTTCTTCACCGTTTGGAGCTTAATACCACTTCTGTTTTTGCAGTTGCATTAAAACCTGTTCTTGGACTAGTATTTTCCATACTTGTCCTTTAAAACGCATTCTTCGATCTATCGTGGACTTCCTGTAACTTTCTCTGTTGTGTACTTTTTCAAACCCGTTTATTTAAAAGCATAGTCTTTCGTCTTTCTTTGCTTCCCTGTATTTTTCTCTGCGGTGGACTGTCCCAGATTCCCCATAACTTCCTTGTAACCAGTAGCCCCCCTTTACCTTCAGTTTTGATTTATACAAAGGTGGTTGAAAAGTGAACTCCCCATTGAAAATTGGTGATAACGTTTATCAACAGTACCGCCTTTGCCTCAAACAAACTATATTGCGATCCTTAGAACTGTATTGCTTAGCTCTGATTTTATCTCACAGTGACGAGAGCCGCTCTCCATGACCCATTGCCTGACGCTTGGTCTTAGATCCTATGTCAGCGGAGCTCGCCACACAGTGTCAGGAGACGGGCCGCTCTCATACTGCGATATGAAATCAGAGATCAGTGTTTAGAGTTACACCACTGTAAGGATCGCCATGCACTTTTGATTTCATGCAAATGCAGGGCTGGTTGCAAACGTTGTAAGCCATTTTCAATAGGGAGAACCTTTTTAACCACCCTATAGTTTGTGTGTTAAGTTTAGTGTAGTTTAGGGCTTAGTCTGGTGTAAGGGGTGTTATGTACAGTGCTACAGTCCCCTTAGGGTATTGGCCTCTTCTAAAAACTTCCTCATTCAGTTCAACCCTTTTGCTAGCAGTCATTCCTGTATCTGTCTACAAGTCTCAGCAAGCTTTTCTTCCTGTACAATCTTGATCATCAACTCCCAAAATACTAGTCGAGTGTTGGTATTGTTCTAATAGGGTTTAATAGTTTTTCAGTTGTTATTTTGCCATTGTAGTTTCCTTGGTTCTACAGATTGGGAGCTGAAACATTAACCTTAACCCTGCACCTACAAGTAGGCATTGTGCACTTTCCATAAACGTCCTACAGTCATTTTACTTAGTGGTTGTCAGTACTTAGCTAGTTGGGTTTTTGTTTTTGGAATACAGTGGATTTTTCAGTGTTGTGAACTATTGAGAGTGTCAATAAATTCTCTCCATTGTGGGTGTGAACAGTGCGGAAAGAAGGAATTGGATAAATCATCTAACGTGTTTGTGAAAACCAACCCACGCACATCACAGAACCAGTTTTTGGATTTACCGCACCAAAAAAAGTTCAAAAGATTTTAGTGAGACTATGTACACTCCCTCCTTCCTCACATTTCCTCCCACTGCTTCTTCTCTTCTCGAAACAAATTCTGATAATTTTCTCTGCAGAATCTGAGTTTTGTGCATCTATAGATTCGAATAGACTAGATCATGTCACAACACTGACAAACTCAATTGTATTTCAAACTCTCTCTCTCTCTTTGTCTTGCCGATCACCCATATTAATCCTACTTCATTTTGCTTTCTGTTCCCTATACACTATACTACAGAGCCCTGGAGTCTTTGAAGACTGATGGACGCAACAATCAGTCTTGGCAGCGCATCAGCCTGGACGAGGTCATCAAGTGCCTGGAGGACCTGATTGACTACTTCGCCCAGCCCTCGGAGGAGGTGGAGCATGAGGAGAAGCAGAACTACCTCAAAGCCTTGAGAAACAGGCAGGATCTCTTTCAGGAGGAGGTCAGAGGACATTTTTGTATAAGTACAGGGGTGGGAATTGTCCGCCATTTGGCGGATTTCCGCCATTAAAAAAATCCCATCCGCCCAAAACAATAATGCTTCCGCCAAAAAATAAAAAAATAAATAAAAATTTTTTTACACTATTGCGGTGTTTAGACAGAGCGCAACAGAAGTCTCACCGGAAGTGAGAGGTCGAGGTCGTTGTACTTAATCACCGCCATCATGTCTTTAAAGGCTATGATTGTACAGCGTGGTGAAACTTTTCAAGAAGGTTTTGGCGTCAAAAACAAATGGAGGTGGGATTGCATGTACATGTATACAGTTATATACAAAAATCCTTTTTGAATTTATGTTATTTTCTTTATGCAACGTGTCTGTTAGTTGTACATTGTTTATCAGCACTACATCACAGCATTATATTCTTTGGTCATTCAAACAAAAAGCACAAGAAAAAAAGACAAAAAAGAATGTTTTTCATACTTCAAAACTACTTACATTTTGCAATCAGAATACGCCAGATTGCACAGATTTTGTTCTTGATTTTGAAAATTTTCCGGGGGGGCATGCCCCCGGACCTCCATAGTTTCCTTTATTTTTCACTTCAGCAATTCCCACCCCTGATAAGTAGTTATGTTCCCTGTGAGATGTGCACCATAAATATAAATAGTATGTTTAGGCGCAAGGGGTCAAATGATAGCGTTTATTTTCCTTTGATCTAAGCTGTTGCTGGAGAGGTCTTATATAATACTTATTAATTGATAGAAGATTCAGGAACTATGTAGTCACAGATGATTTGTGAAGGCTGTAAGAACATTCCACGACTTGAGATGGTGCGTAATTCCAGTGACATGTTTTATTTTGATTGGTTGTTGATTGCATCATTCTGGAACCTTCTGTATTTTTGTACATTGTTGACAGACTATATTATTATTATTTTGATTATTATTTTATTATTATTATGAATATATATGCACCTAATCTAGATTTAGCTCTTACATGAGTACAGAGCATATTTATAAAACAAAATGAGGAAAACTCATTAACTATTAATAGTAACCTTATATATAAAAGAGAGTAGGCATCCTTGACGCACACCGATTGTTGTTCTGAATCAGTTTTCGATGGCGCTGTTGTTGAGGACTGCACTGGTAGCCTTGTCATACAAGCTTTTGGTGGCATAATAATTTTAGGGCTGATGTTGTAAACTCTCATGGTTGCCCACAGAGCTGCACACCAGACTCGGTCAAACGCTTTCTTGAAGTCTACAAACACATTGTAGAGATGTTGGTGCTGTAGGTATTTCTCGCAGATTATCCTGAGGTTGAAAATCTGTTCAGTGATACTTCGCACTGCCCTAAATCCTGCTTGTTCTTCAGCTATGATTTTTTCAGCTTGGGGTTTCAACCTGTTGAGTATTATGTTCATGAGGACTTTGCTGGACTTTGAGGACTCTTTAACATCTTCCTAGAGCACATCATGTCAGATGCCCTTGCAGATCACGAAGGCACAGTCAGCATAGGGGGTAGAGCAATCTCCAGCCTCCGTTTTGCGGATGACATTGATGGATTGGCTGGAGAGGAACAAGAACTTGAACAGCTGGTACAGAGGCTTGACACCACCTCCAGAGCCTATGGAATGGAAATAAGTGCAGAGAAGACCAAACTGATGACCAGCAACACCAATGGCGTTAAAATGGACATCAAAGTCCAAGGCCAATCCCTCAACACAGTGCATAGCTTCAAATATTTAGGAGCCATTGTATCAGACAATGGGTCCCGACAGGAAGTCCTCTCCAGGATCGCACAAACAACTGCTGCCCTGACAAGGTTGAAGCTTATTTGGAAAGACAGGACCATCAGTCTACATTCCAAAGTAAGGCTGCTGCGCTCCCTTGTCATCTTCATCTTCCTATATGCTTGCGAAGCATGGACCCTCACAGCAGATATACAACGAAGAATACAAAGCATGGAGATGTGGTGCTACAGAAGACTTCTGGGCATTTCCTATACCCAGCACATCACCAACGACGAAGTCCGACAGACCATCACACAAGCCATTGGACCTGTTTGATCTGCTCACAGTGGTGAAGAAATGGAAACTTCGATGGGTGGCCAAGTCACCAGAACATCAGGCCTTGCAAAGACCATTCTGCAAGGCACTGTGCAAGGAGGCAGAAGGAGAGGGAGACAGAAAAAGAGGTGGGAGGACAACATTCGAGAATGGACTGGCTTGACACTGAACGAAGCCGTGAGGATTGCTGACTACAGAGAAAGATGGAGTACGCTGGTTAAACGATCATCTGTAGTGCCCCTACAACCTTCGAGTTACGGGATAGGATTGGATAGGATATATAAAAACTAATGTACTAACACACAAACATACACATACACACACTCACGCACACACATTCACACGCAAACTATGATTTTGTAGATCTGTCTCATCGATTTCAATCGGTGGAAGCAAAATGATGAGTTTTAAGATAATATAAGTAGTGCTGTCTGCTTGCCTGGAGGGTGTTTTTTTGCAAAGAGTTTTTGTATGCAGTTGAATACAGAATACAGAATACAGACTCTTTATTGTCCCCACAAATACATGTACCTGCAAGGAAATTCTTAGTGCAGTGTCCATCTGCATATAAAATCTAGAACAATAAAAACCACACACTAAACTGAAAATAAATAATTATGATGATGATGATGCTATCTACAGTGATTAAGATCATAACGTTATCACACACCCACACACCAACACGCACACACACGCGCACTATCACACACACACCCTTTCACATATTTATATATATCTATACATACATATACACATATATACATACATATACATACACATATATACACCCATACAGATACACTTATATATATATATATATTTCATAGTGAGACTGGCTTCTTCCTAATGTGAACTTCTCAACGGGTGTCTTTGTGACTACCCATGCAGTACATATGGACTGCACTTAGTGTAGTCTATGCATTCAGGGCCAAACCTCCTCTGATGAGATCTTTGGTAAAGATCGAAACGCGTCAGGAGAACCAGGCTTTTTGAATGCAATTCTACTGCTTTTTGAGCTCTTTTAGCTCAATGAGAAGCACATGGAATTGAAAGTCACTATGTCTCCCTTTTGTCCACCTTTGAGAGCAGGATAATTATTTTTCTTGTTTAAATTAACTTGCCTCCCTTGGCGTGTTTTAATTCCTTGTTCCTTAATGGTTGCTGTACGGTGCTAGCCATTTAGAGAGAATTTATAATAAATTTAAAAAAAAAAAAAAAAATATATATATATATAATATATATATATATATATATATATATATATATATATATATATATATATATATATATAATATATATATATGCATTACATGGCGCTCAAACTAACAATAATTGTGAAAATGATTGTTGTTGATGCTGTTTGCTGAATAAAGTTGGAAAACTTTATAACGGCAACTCCTGTCTTGTTACTTGGTAGCGTGGATAACGAATTAGAGTTACACAACATTCAAACATTGTCATATAGCGCCCTGAAATTTACAGTTACCTTAGAATGCATAATTTAAAAGCAGGACCTCTTTCAGGAGGAGGACAGAGTGAATTTTGGTTAAAATAGTTAGGTTCCCTCACATTGAACATTTTAGCTTAGAATGCATTATCTTAATGAGTAGCCTTATGAATGAATATCAGAAACACACACCTGGAAAACAATTTATGTTTTGTCACCTGATGGATCCCTGTTTTGCCCTCACCACCACCACCACCACCACCACCACTACTACTACTACTACTACTACTACTACTACTACTACTACTGCTACTACTACTACTACTACTACTACTATTACTACTACTACTACTACTACTACTATAAATAGTATCCCCACTTTCTGGAAATTTAGTGCTTTAAATTCCCACTGTCGCTGTCTTTCTCATTTGCTTTTTCTCATTCCTGCTCTGTTCTATCAATCTGCTATATACTATCTTCTTCTTCGCTAGACCAGTCCCCTACCTTTTTTCTTGAAACCTCTTCCGGGACAAGACTCCTTATTTGTGTGTGAGGTCTGTTGGATCAGCTTGGGAATATTGGACGCTTTCTGCCAGGTGGTCACTAGGGCTTCCTATGATGTTATTATTTATCAATGTAGGCATTTTATTTGTATGTGTTTTGTTGATAATTTATAATGATGTTTGTATTCTATTTTGTTTTTGTAAACGGGGGTTCAATAAATTAGAGTACAGCCTCGGCGTCCCCTGTGTGGGATGTCTTTATTGTAAAGTGACTGGTTGGTGGAGAGCTTTTAGTTTTCCCACTAGGGTTGTTTCAGCAGATCTTTTATGCGGATTAGGGGTTGTCCGGTCGTGATTTGGCTCGGAAGAGTCCGCTGGACCTAAAGCAATAATCATGTAATGTACTACTACTACTACTACTACTACTACTACTACTACTACTACTACTACTACTACTACTACTACTACTACTACTAAAATTATGGTTTAGAGCTTTCACAGCAGCACTCAAAATCATATTTGCCTACTAGGCTTACTTATAATTTTGTGTCCCACACAGATTGATTTCTTTTATAGTGTGGTGGCCATTAATTCTTTATAAATTAGTTAATTTATTTCATTTCTTTGTTTGTCTATTTATTTATTTCTTTGTTTGTGTATTTATGTGACCCTAGGGTATGATCGCCCTGATACTGGAGACGATTGACAAGTTCAGCCAGTACAAGAGCAGACGTCAGTTTGCACACTACGCTGGTGAGGATGCAGCTGGTAAATGGGACGACATCTCCAGCTATCTCTACCTGCTGCTAGGTAAGACATGTCAATTAAAGTCCAGAAATCTTGATTCACCAAAAGTGCAGTGCATATTTTGCCATGTTGCTTGTAATTTACAATATCCACGTACGCCTGCACTCCCACCTAATAATATTAGTTTGTACTCGTGCCTAGCTATGCAAGTCTATGTACTCACACCACGTCCCACCACTCCAACCTCTCCCTCCCACGCATTTTCTTAAGACTTTTGCAAATCTGTGGAAGGTGAGTCCTAAGTAAAAAAAAAAATGTCCATCCGCCCTTCCGCCTGTCTGTCCGCTGTCCGTCTGTGCAAAATTTGCAAGTGGCTTAATATCTCAGAACTTTGATGTTCCGTGTACCAGGCTACGACAGGGTGAGACACGGTGTTCGAGCCTTCAGTTTCTTCTCTGTTCAGACCTGAAACTCGCTACCTCGGTCCATCACTGGCGTCTTTTAAAATCAACTTGAAGACGCATCTTTTTTTAGAGAGGTCTTTTCTTAGGTGCCCGAGTGAGTGTTTTTGGGTGTAGGGATGTGTGCGTGTGGTTGCATGTAATCGACCAGTGTACCCATGTTGTGTTTTACATTTGTTTGTGTAAAGCGCTTTGTGATTTTGGAAAGCGCTGTATAAATTGCATGTTATTATATTATTATTTAGAACTTATTTCAACTATCACAACCGAACTTGGTAAGATGATGTATATCCATGAGACCTCATACATGATCAGTGATCAGTGAGGCGCACATACTATGAAAATTTGTTCAACCTGTCTTCACGGTCAAGGTCACTGGAGCAATCCAAAGTCAAGTTTGTATAGGCGTTTTGAAGTGACCTTGGCCCTAAACTAAAAGATATAAAGTCCAAACTTGTTATATTTAGAGATGATAGATTGATCTTTTATATAGGTTCCAATTTTTGTGTTGATCTTGAAGATCAACGTTATTTTAGGCCTTGCAAAAAAGTTTTTAAATGGGTCATCATACAGTGGAATGGCTCTATATTTAACCCATTGGATTGTTTGATCCTAGATGAGCATGAGAGGTCACATGAAGGTCAAGGTCATCCCAAGGTCAAGGCCACTGAAGGTTAAGGTGTGAAAGAACATGGATAGGCCGAACTTTCTTAATCCAGTCCAAACAAAAAGTTTGGTTAGTTTTCCCCTGCAACCCTTTTATTTTCCAAAGAAGATACAGTTTTGCAGATCTGACACAGTACTTTAAAAAAAGGATTAAATGAATGAAGGAATGAAGAAAAGAAGGAAGCCTGAAACGCACAACATCAAAACCATACTTACTAACAATCTTTGTTCTGTATTTCATTCTCACTATTCTCAAAAGTATATCAAAAGTCTATATTTATCACATTACCTAATAAAGGTTAAACAGAGAATATACACATTAATAGAAAATAACTAGAGACTATATATTACTTAGTGAAAACGAATCCACAAAACAGTTATTTTACAATTGGCTACCCTGAACATGTTGATGCTTACTCAACTCACCAATCCAAGAACAGTGAAAAGATATAATTTTTGTCCCAATAATGAAAAAGGCAATTGTGTTACATTACAGCAATATTAATAATAATACACAAAGTTATTTACCTAGAATGGCTTACCCTATTTGTAGAACAAGGGCCTAACGTGAAACCATTTCTGAGATTTATAAGCAAAGTGATGAAAAATATCTGATTAAAGAATTTATATCCTACTTCCAAAACTAATCACAAAATATTCAAATTTCTCTAAGCAATAAAACCAGTTTATACTACTTGCTAAATTACTAATAAGAACAATATTTATGATATCATTAGACTATTAATAACAATACAACTAAGGGAAAGAATTCAGTCAACTCCAAAATTACTATAGTTACACACTTCTTCTATCTTCCTCATCATCATTACCTCTCTTTCTCTCTCTCTCTCTCTCTCTCTCTCTCTCTCTCTCTCTCTCTCTCTCTCTCTCTCTCTCTCTCTCTCTCTCTTTCTCTGTGTCTCACCTATATATCAACTAATGCAATCAAGACTGAATTAATAAGAAGAATAAAGGTAACAAAAACTCATACGTACTGACAAAAACACTAACTCATTCACAACAAATACTGCTGGTCACGAAGGTCATCCCAAGATCTTTTTTGTGTGCATGATACATCTTTTGCTGCAATTCATTTGATCGTACGTGAGTGTATTTGGAGCCGGAGGTCCAGGTCAAGAACATTGAAAGATCAAAGCCGTTTTTTGCATTTTAATGCCACCGTTTCATTTCGTCATTTTCATGTTAAATATTGCCAGTTTCATAAGGAGCATGTGGGTCACATGGGCTTAAACCTTCTAGTTATTTTTCTTATTTGTTTTAATCTTTAGTTTGGATGTGGACAGATATTCCCACACTTTGAACTAAGTATAAAGCGAAAGTATTTCATTGGTGCAATGCAATACTGAGAAATTGAGTTACAAAACCTGATTTATAGCGTTGCAGGCAATTTAACAGAATGTATTTTGGGGGGTATGTATCTGTTGCATGCTTTTCGTTGGGGGTGGCGCGGTTGCGTAGTTGTTTTGGCACACCCCTAGAAATGTTTCACACACCACAGTCTACCCAGCTGTGAATGGGTACTGGGATTGTTCAGAACCAGGAAATGTAAAGCGGTGAGTGAGAGGAGACAGGCTCTGCCGTCATGAAGGTGGCTTTGTTTCGTTTTATTTGATAAATCTGTTTAATTCTGTTTAATTTTTGTGTGTCTTATATGATTGTTATGAGGACTATAAATTGTCGAGAACTGAACTGTTTGTGAAACTTTTTATTGTTGTTATTACATTTTACTCATCTTGACTACTTTTTCAGCCGCCATGATTCGTGGCAATCGGGCCAACTGCGCTCAGTTTGCGCAGTCGTATCGCCTGGATTGGCTGGTGAACCGTCTGGAAAGCCAGCAGTCATCCAAGGGCGTGTTGGACGTCCTGCACTGTGTGCTGATTGACAGCCCTGAGGCTCTGAACATGATCAAGGAGAAACACATTATCACCATTATCTCCCTGATTGACAAGCACGGACGTGACCCCAAAGTAAGTAGCCATGGTAACCAGGGAACGCAGTAACTCGCCACAGCTGGTAAAATATTGTTTTAAATTGTAAAATACTGAAAGAACTTAAGCTGCCATCAAATCAAGCTGCTCTCAAATCAAGCTGCCCTCAAATCAAGCTGCTCTCAAATCAAGCTGCCCTCAAGGGAGGATGGTTACCGATATATTTGCTTTTACTGGTTGTCTTTTCAAAAATGTATGAAACTCGCAGACAATACCATCTGGCAAAATCTCCTGTGCAATAACTGTTAACCTGTAAAAATGTTGTTGTCCATGAGTAAGAATTGTCCTTACATGCTGGAGTTTCAAGTGCAAATAGCTACTGAAGATGATTGGTCTCGCACACATACTGCCACACTCCAGTAGTATGCAGTCAGTGAGGAAAGCTGTGACCTTGACCATAGAATAGTACTGTAAGATGAAAGTTTTGGTTTTTATGGTCTTTTAGATTGATTTTTTATTGTTACTTTCTCATGCTGGCATTTCCAGTAGTGTGTGTCTACCAATGCAATCGTATTTCAAAACTGTTTTCCGCTGTCAGTGCATTTGATCTTAAAATTTAGCAACCCAGATTTTGTATGTCAGCACTTGATGAGGAAAAACTGTAGCAAGTTGCTTTGCAGTGAGTGGCTTACTCGCGTTGTTTTGTATGTAAATACTCACAAAGCAACGTTGGGAAAAGGACGACGTTCTGCGCCTGCGCATTATGAGAGCCTAGGCTAAAACCCAAAAGGAGGATAAGTCCACAATGTTGGGGGGGGGGGGGGGGGGGGGGGCCATAATGTACTTGCAAAAAAGTCTATATTTTTCCAACTCGCCAAAGTCAGGTGACGGATTGCTAGTTTTTGCCTAGTGAAACGGAACTCATCACCTATTTTCGCGTGTACCCACATGTACTCGTGAGTACTCGCTTCAAAGCAACACGTAACCGAGATTGTACAAATTAAAATAATTGCAGAACAGAGATGACTGGAGAATGGTGGTCAGTTTGAACATTGTTGCAGGAATTGTAATTTTTAAAAAATAACATAAATCCTGCTATTCGATCCAACCCAGTATCAATGGTTTTTGCACAACCTGTGGTGTGTAGGTGCTGGATGTGTTGCGGTCACTGTGTGTGGGAAACGGTGTGGCCGTGCGTATGAACCAGAACCTGATCTGCGAGAACTTGCTGCCGGGTCGTGACCTGCTGCTGCAAACCAAGCTGGTGGATCACGTGACCAGCATGCGCCCAAACCTGTACGTGGGTCTGCGGGAAGGGTCGGCCATGTACAAGAAGTGGTACTACGAGATGGTGGTGATACAGCATGAGCCAGCCACCCACCTACCTCCCGTCTTGCGGGTGGGCTGGGCCACCACGGCGGGCTTCATCCCCTACCCTGGGGGCGGTGAGCACTGGGGTGCCAACGGGGCTGGCGATGACCTCTACTCCTACACCTTTGATGGCCTCAACCTCTGGACTGGTGGGTGTAGAAGACTTTTAATTTCTCTTTGAAGTGTATAAACATACCTGCCACTGTCTAAGCAGGAGTGGGAGAAACCCTAGGTAACAATGCTTGGATGAGTGGCGTTCAAAATGTTTGGAGAAATGAAATGTCGCACACACAAAATTCATCACAGTCTACCCAGCGGTGAATGGGGACCTGACTGAGAACCAGGAAAGGTTAGTCCTAGGGAAGAGAGAGGAGGTGGGCAAACCCTCAGAGAGCTGTCCGTGAGAAAAAGGAATGCTTTTTGTCCCCTTAACAGAACCTGGTTATTATGGGAAAATATTGACCCCTTTTTCATTGTGCGATGTGCAGGTGGCAAGCCAAAACAAGTGAGACGAGGCCAGCATCCCTTTCAGAAGAACGACGTCATCGGTGTCTCTTTGGACCTCACTGTCCCCCAGATCACCTTCTCTATCAACGGTGTGCGGATAGGCGGCTTCTTCAAAGACTTCAACGTGGACGGCATGTTCTTCCCTGTCATCACACTCTCTGCTTCTGTCAGGTTGGCATTTGTTTATAAATGTGTTACGAATGAAAGGCTCACTTTGATTTCAAGTGGTTATTTTGTTCAGGCACGAGGCGTGCTGTAACAGTGTTTACTTATCTTTGATCTATGTTTTTTCTGATGGGGTCTTAGGGTAATGTCTGTTTGTTTCCGTCGGTTAGGATTATTTGATTGAACCTTTGAGATGATGATAGAAAGTACTATCACATCAGAGAGTGCGTAACTCTGGTGAGGAGTTTTATTGTGAGTGACTTGTTGCATCATTCTGGAACATTCCGCATTCTTCTAGCTTGTTGATAGACTCTATGTAAGCGCGCTGTCTGCTTGTTAGAGAGAGAGAGAGAGAGAGAGAGAGAGAGAGAGAGAGAGAGAGAGAGAGAGAGAGAGAGAGAGAGAGAGAGAGAGAGAGAGAGAGAGAGAGAGAGAGAGAGAGAGAGAGAGAGAGAGAGAGAGAGAGAGAGAGAGAGAGAGAGAGAGAGAGAGAGAGAGAGAGAGAGAGAGAGAGAGAGAGAGATGGTTACTTTGCTTTTATTATTATTATTCAGAGGTGCCAACCAGTACGGATTGACTGTATGTAATTCCGGCAAAGTGAATTAAATACGGAAATACGGTAGCTTTTATAAAAATACGGAGGAGAAGTTGCCGATCGTTTATCTTTGCCAGCGGTGCTTCTGTACCGGTTTCTGGTCTCATAATAGTACTCCTGCACTCACTGAACGTCGCTGTGTTCAACAAGCTGATTTTCATGGTGATTTTAGAGTAAAACAAGTGTGGTGTTCAACAAGCTGATTTTAATCGTGATTTTAGAGGACTGAAAATAGCCTGCTGTTTCAGAGGGAAGCCTGCCGTTATTTTATAATGTCATAGGCTAGGTTTTGCGAGAAAAAAAAATACTGACAAGTGTTAAAAAATACTGACAAACGGGTCCGGAAATACTGACAAGAAGATTAGAGGGTTGGCACCTCTGATTATTATTATTATTATTATTATTATTATTATTATTATTATTATTATTATTATTATTATTATTATTATTGGAGAAAGAGAGGGCGGGGGAAGTGCAGAGAAGGAAAGATAATGTTAGTGGGGATGTATAGAGACCATATACTTTTCTTGCTGATAAATTTTGCACCCTTTTTAATCTTCTGCCTTGTGTAACTGTATAGCTGCCAGAGCTGCCAACCACTACGGAATTTCCGTAGTTTACTCCGGAAATGAATACGCGGCTACGGAGCTACGCAAATCGAAAATTTACTACGGAAAGTCAATTTTCGACGTTAGTATTACAGTTTTAACGAGTTTTATTGAGCGCCTGTGCCTCCCGTAGCACCTCAAGGTCACGGTCATTCGGTTTACGTGCACGGAGTAATAGATCACGCTCCCAGTGCATGTTAGGAAATTCGACCAATCACCGTGAAGTGGTTTTGCAAACGGCCAATCACTGCACAAAACCTCGACCTTTCTGTGACACTTTCGTTTCCGGGTCACTTTCTACACTGCGAGAAGAAAAGTTTGTGTGAGGCGTATTTTGAATCCGTGATGCCAAAAAGAAAGAAAACTAGCGATGAAAGCCCAGAAAAAAAGAAAAGGACAGCAAATCAAGAGTACAGGAAAGAGTATTCTGAAAAATGTCCGTGCATCACTGCGTCATCGAGATCAAAACACAGCGTGTATTGTACAGCGTGCTTGGCAGATTTTAGCATACAACATGGCGGCTTCCACGATGTGACGCGACACGTAAGTGGCAATCGTCACAAAAGTCGTTGCCCTGATCCAGAAAAGTTAGTCCCTGTTCAGTCGGTAGCCACCTTCTTCCAGCCCGATATGGATCTCTCAATAATTCGTGCGGAAACACTCTTCACGACCTTCGTTGCAGAACACAATTTGCCTGCGTCGGTAGCAGATCACTTCAATAAGTTAGTGAAGGCAATGTTCTCGGACTCCCAAGTTGCCAAGAGCTTTGCATGTGGGCGAACAAAAACTGGACATATAATACGAACGCTAGGCGAAGAGGCGGTTAAGGAGGCAAGCACTGCCATGGAATCTAGTCCATTTGTGCTAGCCACTGACGGCAGCCAGGAAGGGGGGGGGGGGAGTTTTTCCCAATTGTCGCCAGGTAAGACTTCTCTCTCTCTCTCTCTCTCTCTCTCTCTCTCTCTCTCTCTCTCTCTCTCTCTCTCTCTCTCTCTCTCTCTCTCTCTCTCTCTCTCTCTCTCTCTCTCTCTCTCTCTCTCTCTCTCTCTCTCTCTCTCTCTCTCTCTCTCTCTCTCTCTCTCTCTCTCTCTCTCTCTCTCTCTCTCTCTCTCTCTCTCTCTCTCTCTCTCTCTCTCTCTCTCTCTCTCTCTCTCTCTCTCTCTCTCTCTCTCTCTCTCTCTCTCTCTCTCTCTCTCTCTCTCTCTCTCTCTCTCTCTCTCTCTCTCTCTCTCTCTCTCTCTCTCTCTCTCTCTCTCTCTCTCTCTCTCTCTCTCTCTCTCTCTCTCTCTCTCTCTCTCTCTCTCTCTCCAGTAATGTGTCTGTCTTTTCCCATCTTGCTGTTTCCAATCAGCAACTGTGCCTGTGAAAGGATCTTCAGCCAAGTTAGAAAAAATAGAACAGATTTCAGGTCCTCGCTCAGCCCAGAGCAACTGGAGGCTGTTCTTGTGCTGAAAACAAAACTGCAAGGCACTCCATGCTATGACTCAAAGCTACCTGACAATTTGCTGAGAAAGTGCAAGGCTGCCACCAGATTGGGCCTTGCTAAAGACTAGACTTGTTCCCAGAGAGAGAATAGAGCAAGTTCAATAAATGTGGAGTATTGTATGAAGTGTGTAATCTTTCCTTGCAACTGCGCTTGTTTATTAGTGTGTGTGTATATGCATGTCTTCGTTAAAAAAAAAAAGCGAGGACGTATGGCTACTGAAAATGTCATAAAACTACTGAAATTCAGAATTTTTGCTACTGAAAACTTTTTTGGGGGTTGGCAGCTCTGAGCTGCTGTCATTTTATTACTTGTTAACGTGCGTGCAAGCGCCTAGAGCAAACTACTACTTTGGAATTCACGCTTTACAAAATAAATTATTGGTAAAATATTACCCTCCACCACCACCATAACCCACATATTCACAGCCCTATCCTCAAATCCTTCGGTCAGCATTATCTGAATACTGTCCCCTTTTTAGTTGACGTTGGTTTGTCTCCCTTCTCTTTCAGCTGTCGCTACGTGTTTGGAGGGGAAGATGGAAGGCTGAAGTTCGGACCTCCAGAAGAACACTCACCCATGATCGAGTCTCTGCCGCCCAAGGAGAAACTGCGCATTGAGCCTTGCTACTACTTTGGAGAACTGCACAAGAACATCCTCAGTGGGCCCACCGAGATCTGTGACTACCAGCCCTTTGTGCCAAACCCCGTCAGCACCTCACATGTAAGTACAGTCGTAGCTCTCGAATTGGTTGTGTTACTATTTCTACTACAGCCAGGCTTGAAGTCAGATTAATGAAATGGTCTTGGATAATTTTCAACCAACTTGTAAAGTTTTCACTTCGTCAATGCACGTGTTTTATTAAAAAATGTGCTACATTTGTTGGCTTGTAATGCTTGCGAGGTGCAGTAGCTCAGTGGTTTGGATGCACCCTATGTAATGTTTGGTGAAGCAACATCGGGACCAGTTAAGTACTTGGATGGATGAGTATGCTTGGACCGCTACCATCGAACGACACAAATAATGAAACAAGCACACAACACAGCCCGGTCCACCCAGCTGTGAATGGGTCCCTGGCATTGTTTAGAACTGGAAACAGTAAAGCAGCGAGGGAGAAGAGATGGGCACTGCCCTCATTAAGCCGGCACAGAGAAAAGAGAGGCTTCAAACGCCTCTCTCCAATGATTAAAAGGTTACGGGAATACCACCTTTACCTTTATTTTGTAACTCCCGACAAAGTTTTTTTTGTTTTGTTTTTTAGCGAAGTACATGTATAGACAATGTTTACATCTGATGTATTTTACCTCACTCAAGTATTTCACGTGTCTTCCTTCCACATGGGTAAACCTGGCATTGGCATTTCAGATCCAGCTGCCGTCGTACATTGAGAACGTTCGGGATAAGCTGGCTGAAAACCTGCATGAGCTGTGGGCTGTGGCCAAGATTGACCAGGGCTGGTCCTACGGAGATGTAAGTTCTCGCTTGTTTCTGTAGAAGAAAACGATTCATGAAGTAATGGATTGTTTTGGTTTCCCTTCTCTGCTTTCCCCACCACTCTTGCTTGGCCTCTGGGTCTTTACAAGTTAAAAGACTGTGAGACAAATGATTAACCCTTTTGCTGCTAGCTCGTTTTGAAAGCTGTGTGCTAGGGAAACTTAGCATTTCCGTCACTACTGTTCTTGTTTTTGCTATAGCTCTTAACACTATTCAAACTAAACCAATTAAAGTTTGTTTCCATACAGATTTCATTTGTGCTAGAGATTGAGGACTAAATAAGAACATAAAGATTGGTATGTCTGTAAGAAAGTGTGAAACTAAGATTAAATTTTTTTTTTTTTAAATATTGTTCCTGACTGGCAAAATAAAATGCATAATAACGATTATGCCTGTTTAGTTGATTTACAAACTCGACAATGTTGCAATCTTTTAACTCTCCATGTATAACTTCATTGGACATCAAACAAAGCAAAAAGAAAAGAAAGACATAGCCTGCCTGTACTACTAATTCTACCAAAAGTATCCCTTGGTCAGTGATTGAATCACTGCCACTGTCACTAGATCTAGATGTAGAGTCAGAGTGTACAGGTTCAAAATCAGTCATACACAGTATCTGCCTCCATCAAAATCGTTTTTAACCACTACCACTGTCTCGCAATTTTTCAACAAGAACAATGTTAACAGTGTTAAACAGCCATGTTTTGTCGGAAAGCACGATCAAACATGTGATTTTTGCAACCATAAAACCCAGTCTTTGTCAGAAGGATTAAAAAATGCTGAAAATGGGCTGGGTAAAATTGGTTTAGATAGCCTAGCCCCAGGGTTACAGTTAACCCTAACACTAGCCCTAACCCTAACCCAAATCCAAATTCTAACTAGTCCTAATCCTAATGTTAAATATCGAAATTTGCCGTTAAAATAATAATAGTTATAATTATAAATGCGCAAAATGATGTGCGAACGACATACATGCTCCTAATATCACCACCAGATTTTGGGCTTTTCCCTGTTGTCAGGTGGAAACATAGCCTAAGCTTTCCGTGCTTTCAGAGAGGAAAGAGCTACCAGGGAAGGAGCTGAATTATTCTCTTTTCCTTGTTCTTATGCTATGCGAACCGAAAGTAACATAGCGTTGCAATTGGACAGGTCTTGTACTTCCCATAAACATTGCAAGGCAGTCACAGGGGATGTCGGCCTAAGGAAAGGATTCACTTATCCTGTACTGACTTGGGTTGCTTCCCCTTATATAGATCAGTGCTGGCCGATTTATATGAGTTTCTAAAAAAAAAAAAAATAAAAAAAACAAGAAATGTAGTGGAGACTTGAAAGTTTCCTGTCCTATCCTATCCTATCGTATCTTGTAATTTGAAAGTTGTTGGGGCACCACAGATGATTGTTTTACTCAGCAAACTATCTTTCTCTGTCCTCAGCAACCCTCATGGCTTCGCTCATTGTCAAGCCAGTCCATTCTCGAATGTTGTCCTCCCACCTCTTTTTCTGTCTCCCTCTTCTTCTGCCTCCTTGCACCGTGCTTTGCTGTTAAGTGATTGGCCTTGGACTTTGATGTCCATGCTGATGCCATTGGTGTTGTTGGTCATCATTTTGGTCTTCTCTGCACTTATTTCCATTTCAAAGGCTCTGGAGGTGGTGTCAAGCCTCTGTACCAGCTGTTCAAGTTCTTGTTCCTCTCCAGCCAATCCTTAAAGTCATTCACAAAATGGAGCTTGGAGATTGTTCTACCCCCTATGCTGACTGTGCCTTTGTTATCTGCAAGGACATCTGACATGATACGTTCCAGGAAGATATTGAAGAGTGTTGGAGAGAGTAGGCATGCTTGACGCACACCGAATGTTGTTCTGAACCAGTTCCCGATGATGAAAGTTTACGCCCATTAAAAACAATTAGAATGGACTAACTAATAGCCAAGTTTGATAGATTTATCTTTAACCCCCGATTCCCCCCCCCCCTTCCTTTCCACCCCTGTCCTCTCCAAATTAGCACTTCCAATTCCCATAGAATAAGCTTCAAGCAGTAGAAGGGAGGCAACAATTCATTAATAGACCTTTCCTTGATTGTTGTGGAAAACGGTGTTATCTCCCTCTAATTGTAGCGCGTACCTACAGCGCTGGAATTACTCATCATATTCATCACTTTCTTCCTCACTACTTTGTCCACTAGTAACACTTTCAGCATCCCCTTCCATGTTAGAAGCCCAACTCTCTTTGAAACAACGGAGTCAATGCCAGACGAAAATAACAAGCGTATTCTAGAATGAAAATATGAGGTTTTTCCAACTTAGTTTCGTATACTATGTTGAGTCTACACACTAGACATTCGAAAGTGAAGGTATGAGAATGAAAGCGTTTAGCGCTGGCACTATGCAGTAGTTTAGAAAGTATAGAAAAATTTAATCTTATTGCTTGATTTTGAAGCATACGCCACCACAGTGCTTAATATATTCGTTAACCACACTATTTTGAACAGTTGGTGTGAATATTGACCAAGTGGAAGGGCAAAATATGTTTCAGACAGAACTTAACAGTGGTTTTCGTCCTTTTTCTTCTTTATTCATTTTTTTTAAAATTCACTAACAATTATTTTAGCTGCATTGGTTTGTTGTTTACAGTCTCGTGATCAAGTACGCAAGAAGAATCCTTCCCTGACCAACTTTGAGCGACTGCCCATGACTGAGAAGAAATATGTCATCACAGTGGCCTTTGAGACACTCAGGTACCTATAGGTCCTTTTCTGCCCCTTTCACCTCCCCCCTCACTCCTGCCTACTCACTCTCCCACTTCACCCACCCATTCCAGATTTGTCTTGGGGTGGGTAACGCTGCTCTTGAGGTTGCCATCCTTTCGCTGAGAAGGCAACCAGAATTTCGCCCGCTCATGGGTGACGAATTAAATCCAAAAATGTTTACATATTTTCTGATTTACTTGGCAATATTAGTGCATTCAAGTTTTTTAGGACGTATGGTGTGTCTGTTACTGAAAGCTGTTTTTTGTTGTTTTTTTTTTTTTTCTGTACTGGTAACGCTGCTGTCATACATTGCAGAACACTGCTGGCACTGGGTTACCACATTAGCGTCAACCAGCAGCAGCAACAGAACAACCGTCTCAAGATGCTCAAGCTTGGCAACAAGTAAGCACCTTCTGCTGCCACACGCCATTGATTTGGTGGTCAATTTGAGTTGTTGGAGAGATATGCTGATTGTGTGACTGTGAACAAAAGTTGTTTGAGGAATAGGGTGGTTACGATCTAGAACAAAAAGGAAATAATTATGTGGTTTCGGGTATGGGTAGCATTCAAATAGTGACTGCCTCTTTCGTCACTTGCATCATTCTTACCTCACCTCCCTCCCATGATTTGAGGAGTCATGGAAGGGGGGGGGGAGGAGGGCGGGGCTAAGGATTTGAGGTGATGGTTGAGGGTGATGTCACAAATGTGCTGATCTACATTGTTGCGGTGTCGCTGGCCTAGGCTGTGGTCGGTGATTTGTCATCTTTCATACACTTAACACGTTAGATGCTAGCTTGTTTTTTTGTGCTGTATGCTAGAAAAAATGTGCATTTCCATCACTGCTGTTCTTGTTTTTGCTATAGCTCTGAACACTGTTCAAAGTAAACAAATAAACGCACGTATCCCGAGAAAGGAAATCGAATACAGATTTCATTTTTGCTACAGACAGAGGAGTAAATAAGAAAATAAACTGTGTGTTTCTGTAAGAAAGTGTGAAATTCAGTTTTTGCCAAATTTCTTTCTTTCTCAATATTGCACAATCATGCATTTTTAGTTTATTTACAAATTCAACAATGTTATAACGTTTTAACACTAGTGGATAACTTCAGAAAGACACAGGCAATTCCACTAATTCTACCAAAAGTGTCTGATTGATCTAGATGGAATCAGATCTAGATGGAGTCAGAATTTATTACAGGTTCAAAATCAGAATCATATTTTCCATCTCCATCAGAATCTTCTTCACCATTATCACTGTCTCGCAATGTTTGAACAAGAACATCTTCGACAGGCACACGGTGTTGAAGAGCCTTTTTTTTTTTTTGTCACAGAGCGCGATCAAACATGTTAATTTTGCAACCATAAAACACGGTATGTGTCAATCGAAAACATAGATCTAAGCTTTCCGTGCTTTAAGAGCTTCAAGGGAAGTAACTGAAGTACTCTCTTTTTCTTGTTCTTCTGCTACGCGAACTGAAAGTAACATAGCGTTGCAATTGGATGTGCCATAAGAATTGCAAGGCAGTCGGAGAGGATGTACGTCATACGTCCTCAGCTCAGGGAAAGGGTTAAAGCAGAATGTCAAGGTGTCTTTTCCTCTTCTTTTTGTCCACAGCTACCTGCAGAGCAATGGGTACAAGCCAAGCCCTCTGGACCTGTCTCAGGTGACACTGACGGAGAAAATTGAGGAGCTTGTAGAGCTGCTAGCTGAGAACACCCACAATGTCTGGGCACGCGACCGCATCAAGAATGGCTGGACCTACGGCCTGTGTGAAGTGTGTTTTGGCTTCTTTTTTTTTTTTTCGCTCTCTGGAAAACTCAACTGTTTGTGTTATGATCTTGGATATTGTAATAATAATAATAATAATAATGGACGCTATTCGCGTTTTATTCCTAAATCAGACTCAAAGTGCGGCTATCTGTAACCAACAAGCACACTCGCATGTTATACAAACTCTTAAATACACAACAACACACACACATTCATCTCATTGTTAGAAAACAGGAAGGAATTTAAATTTTCAGCAAGACAAGCTAAGTTTGGTTTTACACTTATTTCCAAAGTAAAAAAAAAAATTCCCATAGTTTGGTGCATGTGTTCTACTAGTTTCTTACCATTTAGAATGATGAATGGTGTCTTTTAAATGATGAGGTGAGCATCTACATTTGGTCAGTGCAAATGACTGTTGTTCATGTGGATATAATATTTGATATTTCTTGTTTTTCAGCTTAGGTGGGATTGAAGTGGCAAAGATAAGCTGGAAATACAAGTTATACTCACAGAGTTTATTTTTTGCTTTCGTGCATTATATTTTGTCTTCATGTTGTGTATGTTTGTGCTAGGATCACCAAAACAAGCGCAGCCCTCACTTGGTTCCATACAGCAAAGTGGATGTCACCATCAAGAAAGCCAACAGGTTTATCTATTCTTTCTTTCTGCCTTTGATTTGTTTTCAGTCACATTATAATCTCTCAGCCTTCGAATTATGTACCTTGATGCGCAACCCTACCTCATTAAATAGTCTCCCTTGATGCACTGCAGTATCTCATCAAATGGTCTCCCTTGATGCGCAAAACCAAAAATTTACTTGGTCAGAGAAAAGTACTTGTTTATGTAGTGAGCTGCTTTCTTTAGTGTATATTTGCAGAAATAATGACGCATGCATTTTTGTGGATTTCATTGTTGTAAGTGATGGAACATTTGACGTGGAGTGTTATGCTGTATTTTGCAGAGATACATCTAGCGAAGCAGTGCGGACACTTTTGGCGTACGGCTACACCATTGAAGCACCCACCAGCGAGACTGGGGAGAGTGGTATGGCAGGTGTGTGCTTCACTAACTGCTCTTACTCTCTAACAGGCTAGCTGTCTAGATGCTCTAAATTAATTTTTAAAAATTATTTGTCTTTTTTAAGCTAGCGGTAGCGCAAAAGCAAGCTTATGCCAGTAGTTAACTTTTCTCAGCAAGTATGAGGGATTTTTTTTATGTATTTAACTATAATTGTTTATTTTTGGGTGGATTACAAGAAGATTTTAAGGTTGGATCTACTTGAGATTAATTTAAAATTTAGATCTGTTTCATTTGTAGTTGGGAACATGTAGAACATATTTAGTTAGGGTTAGGGTTAAGATATATTAGTATATTTTGGCACTTAATTTATTTTTTTTAAAAATCTGATTGTTGCTAGAAATTTTTATAAAATACAGTGGAACCTCCGGTATCCGGCTCTCTGGTATACGACTCCCTCCGTTATGTGACCTGAAAACTTCTGACGGATTCACTTCCAATAATAAATGACCTCTGGTATGCGACAACCTCGTTTATGCGACCAGCGACCGTGTCTTAAGCCCTTTATACGACCGTCTTAGGGCAATTTAAAAGAGATATCAGTTAATTTGCTGTCTGTACCTTTAGTTTTTTTCTCCCATGTTAGTGTACGCCTGCTGTTGTCTGCTATTTCCGGTTCGCAAATAAGGGACATTACTCGCCTACACTGGCTGTCAAAATGGCGTCGCGCAAGAGGAACGTTTTGAGTTTGGCAGAGAGAATGAAAGTGATTGAAAGAAGTGAAAATGGGGAGAGTTGTTTGTCTATTGCAAGAAGTTTAGACGTTGGGAAGACCCTAATTCAGCTGATCATAAAGGATAAGGAATCTGTGAAACTACGATGGAGAGTGGAGAAAGTGGCGAAAAGGGAAACATTGAAACTGAGAGCTTCTGCACTGACAGACTTGGATGAACGCGTCTGGCAGTGGTTCGACTGTTTTCTATTTTTGAAGTTGTGAATAAAAGAAAAATCTAAAAATGAAACATGTTTTACAGTTTCCTTTGTCAGAGAATACATGCTGGTGAGTGTGAAAATTATGACTACATACCCCTCCGAGCCTGACCCCCCTCCCCCCAACCCCACCTCTTGTTTCCGGTATAAGACCACCTCTATTATATGACCGTTTTTTCTCAGATTTTGGACGGTCGTATACCGGAGGTTCCACTGTATTTGCCATGTTCTGCAAGCACTCGCTAATGCGATTTTCTTTGGAATGAATGTCTGTTTAAATTTTTTTACGTCAAATATTCGTAAATGTGATTTGGAAGGGGGGGGGGGGGTTGGAATGTATATCCGTTCACATTCGTAAATGTGGTTTTCTTTGGAATGAAAATCTGTTTACAGTTTTTACATTGGTTCCTTTTTCATACTCGTGTGTTTCAGCTCGAGTTATCTTTTAAAATCATGTTTTATCTTTTTCACTTGTGTGCCATAGTCTAAATTAGTTTGTTCACATATTTTTTAAAAATGTTCCTTTAAGCTCCGAATGCAGTTTTGCTTTGTCATTACATCAGATGCATTTCTCCATTATATTTTGATGAGCTCGATTTTCAGCAGATTTAGGTGAAATAGTGAAAACTGAGAGAGTAATAGTAATAAATAATAAATATAAATAATGAATATTACTACTTCTGCTAATAATAATAATCATCATAATAATAAATAATAATAGTAGGTGCCAGTCAGTCAAACCTTTATGAATTGTAATTTTCTTGTCTCAATTTATTATGGGTCTGTTTAGCATGCAATGTTCCTAGTTTATAGTACTCGTCTAGCAATGGAACAGTTGTTTAAATATTTTATTTTGATCTCATGTCCAAATGATGTTTAAAACATTTAGATGTTTAGTGCATTTTTTTGGTACTGCAATGTCATGTTTGTCATTCCAATGGTTATCAATTGCGCTTACAAATCAGAAATATTTTTCAGATTAGAATAATAATAATAATAATAATAATAACAATAATAATAACAACAATAACAACAACAACAACAACAACAATAATAATAATAATAATAATAATAATAATAATAATAATAATAATAATAATAATAATTCACATGCACCTTTCTCTCCAGGGCTTAATTTGATTTTATAGAAAAGTAGTGTTTGTTGTGAGGATAGTATTTTGGCATTATTTAAATTAACGTCCTGCCAAAAGAGGATAGTATTTTTAGATGTAGTCACAAGACTAATACGTTGTAATCAATATTTACATTGAATGTGAAATTATTTTCCTTTAGTAAATGAGGACAGTAAAAATCGTTTTGTAACTTGGAATATGAAGTTCATACAAATCACTATCGCAGTTAATCTAATATAGTTACAGTATAGTTAATATAGTTAGTCTAGGTCATCTGAACAGTCTGAAAGGTTTTGACTGCTGTATTTCTTATTTGTCCATTACCAAATATCTTCTCTTTGTCGAATGTAGACATTGTTAGCTTCAATCTGTCACTCCTTGTCTGTCCACTGTATAAATAATTTCAAAATGTCAAACTTTCTCCCTTTTCTGTGCTCTTGGCCTCCCAGACAGCAAACTGCAGAGTAGACTAGCTGCTCTTGGAATCAAGACAGGTAGCAATCAAACTTGACACAAAATATTTGTATCCAGTGTTTATGTGAGCTATACGCTATCAGTTTTAGCAAAGAAGATGGTGGTGGCCGCTTCAGCTTTTGAACCGTTGCTGTTGTGAAAATTGCTAGCTGGTGGCAGTAATTTAATGCACAATGTTATTGTCAATGTCTGTGAAGAGAATAATCTTTTTCTTTCTTTTTTCCCAAGCTCACTGTAGCATTGTGAAAAAAGAGATTCTGTAGTTTTGAAAGTAGTAGGAAGATAAAGATTCACTGCTTTGTCCAGTTTTGAGTGTTTGAGAAATGAAGTGTGTAGAGTGCCGCATTGTAAAAAAATCATTAAAAAAAATGTATGGTGCTATGCGAAAAGTGGATGTTGGTTGTACATGTTATAGTAGATACTGTGCTTTCTGTTCAGTTTGAGAGCAAAACTTGGTTGTAAATGGAGTCTGTTCCTTCTGGTTGGGTGTTGTTATCAAGTTAGAGGCTTTGGGGCGTGTAGTGTCTGTGGATCAATGTCTGCGTAACTTTTAGTTATTTAATTTTAGTTATTTTTATTATTTTGTAGCCTATTTCATTTTATTTGCTTTCAAATAGTAATTTTAAATAGTTTATTTGTGGGTTGGTAGATAAGTTTGTGTATGTGTTTTGTTTGTTCTTTTAGTTTGCTTAGAGGTTTATTTAGTTTATTATCAGATTAATTAAATAGGTATATTTTTTTTAGTTTTTGCTGTCTGTATGTAAATGCTTATGTATGGAATCAACGCCATTATTGAAAAAAAAAAGACTGTGTATGAAAGTAATATTGAATTTTCATATAGTTTTTTTTTTGTTTTTGTTTTTAAAAGGGGAAAGGATTAGATTGTTCAGTGTATACAGTAAATTTGATTTAGCAGACCCTAAAATCCCATTTCATTGACTTTTTCATTTGGAAAAACAGTTCTCACGTTTAGTGAAGCAAAGAATTATTTTTAGCTGTGAGAAATAGATGGTGGAAGAACCTTTTAACCTAACACAATTGTACAACATACGCTTTGGTTGAAACAAGTACAGGTTGTGAGAATATTGCAGAGCAAAGCAAGATTTTACAGTATAGCCATACCCTGCTTTAGTTCAAACCACATTGCAATATAACACTTTTAAAAATGTGTTTATACTTGCTTTGGCTCAAATCTCGCTGCAATAATTAGGACACTTAATAAAAAAAAAAAAAGTGTTTAGTCCTTCTTTGGTTCAAATCTGCTTTTTTTTGTTGTTGTAGATAAACATCTTTTTTGTTTTTCTGTTTTGTTTGTAGTGTGGTTTTGTTTTATTTTGCGTTTTTAGTAAGGGCAAAGTGCGTCCTAGACTTGGAGTTGAAAGGTGTGTATGGTTGAGAAAGCGTTCTCACAGTATTAATGCTTGTGTGGTTCTCTCCCTTACAGCTGACAGAAATAGTGTTCTCTCCCTTGCTGCTGATAGAAAATATAGTGCTGTACTTCTGTGCAGTGCTCCTCTGTTGTTTGTGGTACTAGAGAGTGCTGTCCGGGTCCTGAATTTGACACCTAATTCCACAGTAGAGTGAGGATAATATCTCATTGCTATCAGATTTTTTTTTTTAACCTAAAAAAAAAAAAGTGAAACTAAGCTAAAAAAAAAAAAATGATATGAATAATATTTCTAAAAGACTTCAGTTTGATCTTAATCACCTCATACTCATTAATCAGCCATGAAACATTTTGCAGGCATTTCAACCCCCCTCCCTGCATTCCCCACTCCACCACCTCCCACCCCACCAAGGGTTTTTCCCCTTTGTTGAAAAATGTGACCAGTTTTCTTTCTTTGTGTTGACAACTAATGGTGAGGAGAAGGCAGAGGACATACAATACGTTTGTTGTTTTGTGTTTTAGTCTTCCTCCCTCTGCTCCCACTATCCACCCCTTTCCCACAACCCTGTCCCCTCCTACTCCAAGCAAAGGTTTTCCCATCACTTAATTACCCCTTGATGCACAATTTTCTTTGCCTCGTCCCAAGATGATAGTTTTGTTTTCTTTCTTTCTTTCTTTCTTTCTTTCTTTCTTTCTTTCTTTCTTTCTTTCTTTCTTTCTTTCTTTATTTATTGGTTTTGTTTCGTTTTCACCTTTTTTTTTGGTACAATATTATTTTCTCCACGTTTCTAGCTGTTGTAAGCAATCATGACTTATATTTTATGGAAAAGCCTATCCCAACATTTTTTTGTTTGTTTGTTTGATGTTTATTTGCAGTTTTGTTTACAAGTCACTTAAGCAAAGCTTCAAACCTTGTGATCAAATGATGTTGTTTTGTTATGTTGTATTTAATTGATGTTAGGGCTTATGAAAGCATTTCATGGTTCTTATAAACGCAGTGTATTAGAAATAGTCTTGGTAAGTAGAATAATAAATGTTGCTATGAAAATAGTTCATTATCACAGTCATCGTTAGATATATGTGATTACTGTTTATAGGTTAGCGTGAAGTGTTTCACACTTCCATGTTGAAATGGTGTATTTAGCTTTGGAAACTTGATTCCGTAAATTAAATATTCTGTTCATCTTGTCTTAGTTGCCAGTGCTGCATTAGTTTGTTTTATGTTTAGATTGGCGTTCATAGGTTGTTGAGCTCTGCATAAATGTCCTAATTTGTTATTATGTATACATACATAAATTCTGCTTAACCTGTCTTCTGATACACTGATTTCTCTAGTTGATTAGAATTTATTTATTACGGAATCAGAAAGAAAAAGATATGAAAGATAAATATGGGTTTATTGTTAATTGTATTTGATGGACATAGTAGGACCTCAACCAAAATTGTTTTTGCATGAATTAGGCTAAAGCAGCAAACTAATATTAATTTTGGCTGTTCTGCGGCAGTTTCTTTCCTTTTCCTGATCTTTGGCTGGTTTCTTTCTCTGCCATACTCATGTTTAATCCTTTATTCCTAATTTATACTCGTAGTAAATATTTTGAAAAGTCTTAATGTTGACTTGAATATTTGTACTAGCGTAAACGGGACTAAATGCTCCACAAGGTTGCAGTAATTATGTTTGTAGTTCCGTGATGAACATGACTTTTTTCTTTAATCTCAAGTCAAAAATCTAGTGCCGTCTGTTTAAACCAGTGTGGTTTAACAATTTTATTTGACTTTATTTATTTCCAATATAATAATTGTTATTCATTAAGTTCGTTTACGTGTGTTTTAAAGACGAGACCTTTAGTTTCACAGTTTGTGTCAATTCTACCAATTTTACTTTCAATGTTAAACTGTAGACTTCATAACGAAATGTAAATTCTTTATGCAACTGTTGTTTTCAATTGTATGATGATGCAGTTGATCTGTAGAAGGCACTAGTAAGCATTCTTCACTCCATTGTGTGGTTATCCTCATTGTCCTTCTCACACAACACCCACCCCCCCCCCCCCCTCCCATCCCACCGCACCCCATAACCCTTTCCTCCCGATGGGATTATTGCATCATGGAACATGAGGCCTAATGTTGTGGTTGGACTTTTGAAAAATAACGCCATTTGCTCATTTTATGGTGTATAAGGTGTGTGGGTAACTTTACGTTTTCTCGCTAACTGTTCAAATATATGCATTTTGTAGCTTAGCATTGTGCAGTGTTTGTTGTGGTATTAACTAACGTTGGTTTGGCCTGGAACAGCTCTGTCCAAGGAAACGTCCGACATGAACAGCATCACCAGAACCTACCGTGCCGAGGAGACCTATGCAGTCACCAGCGGAAAGTGGTGAGTAGACGGGCATATGCCTCAGAAGGGAGAAGGCAAGTCAAGTCAAGTCAACAAATCTTTATTACCTTCAAAAAGGAATTCCACAGCTTATTATGCCTCAGCAAAAAAAGATTAAAAAAAAACAAAAACGAAAAAAAAACTAAAAGTAGTGCTTGACAACTAACAACACTGTGTCACTTACAGAAGGAGCAAGTTGATCATAAGCAAGGGGGAAGGGGTTAGGCACATCTGAATACCAATGATCTAACATTTTTTGGAGTAGATAAAACATCCACAAAGTAAAAATAATCAATTTCTGTTAAGGTATTCTCGAAATAAGGCAAAACGTGTTTTCGGGACAAAAAAATTTATATTCGGAACAAAAGACTCGACCGAGTGACTCGACAATGGGACTGCTGCTGAAGGATGTACCATGATTTGATGTTCTTGTATACCCAAACTCGACCAGATCGCTTCAGCCGTTTTTAAGCTACATGTATAGAGCAAAACGTGTTTAGCAACAAAATGACATCAGTGACCTTGACCTTTGTGGTAGAGCAAATTGGATGGTGTGGAAGGAAGGCCACACACCCAGGTAATGTTCCAATGAAGTTTGGCCAAAATCCGTTCAGTGCTTCTTGAGATACAGTGTCCGATGGACCGACCGACTAACGGACAGACCGACAGATGTTTGGCTCATTCTGATTCCCTCTATTTCATAATAAAAGAATTCACAAAGATGGCAGTTCTAAGCTGGGATAAGGTGCACAGTATACAAATGTAAGTTTAATTAGGATGGAATTACGGCAATATTCTTGTCAGGGAGCCGATATATGCAGGACATTTTTGCAATAAAGCATGGTCCTTGGTAAGCCGAAAATGAAATTCCCTTGGTTGGCGTAGGTACTTTGAGGTGGAGGTGGTGACGCCAGGCTACATGATTATCGGCTGGGCGCGAGTCACAGCCAACCCTGCGGAGGAAATGGGCAGCGGCCTGGACTCCTACGGATTTGATGGCTACTTGGTGAGCACTCTTCTTGTTTTGAGTATTGCTGTTCATTGCTGTCACTCATTATTATTATTACCCTCCCAACCCCCCCAGAAAAACAAAGATCCAATGAAATTTTTTTTTCCTTTACAATTAGTTTATGATTTACATAATTGGTGTGCCTGTACTTGTATTTTTTTATATATAAATATTTCTGTGCATGTGCCTTTTGTTTGGTTTGCTTTCAATCGCGTGGGTAGGATAGAAATTTGGGGTATGCATTATTTATTGTGATCATTGCCGTTATGTTCAACAAACTGTGGATAATTTAAAGATTTTATTGTGATCTTTGTGTAAATTCACTGTGTGAGACCAACCTGATCAACAGTAGTATATAGATTACTTGCATCTATTAGAAGGAACCATACCGGCTCTGAGCGGCTGCTATTTATAACCACATTTGCTCATTGTCATGTCGTCTGCTACACAGTCATAGCGCGTTTGGCTATTTGCCGCAAGCGATAACGTTGCGCTTAGGGGTTCAGAGAAAATACAAAAAAGAGCCAAAATAGCTAAAAGGACCCCAACATTGCAAACAGGAGCCTAATTGAGCTCATTCCATATTAAAATGGTGAATTCGATTACTTATTCTAATTATGTAGAATAAGCTTGCCCGATTCAGGCCCGTATTTTCTGCCCCTTGACATCAATTTTCCCCAAACACATCAAGTTGATGTCATCACGTGGTTTCTTGGTCTCTTTTCTATAAACGAGCCAGTGCAACATTCCGCAACATTCAGACACGTTGTTTTTCACCCTTTCAACAGATCATATCAAATTTAGACTTCTGTGGTCCTTTTCCCCCTCATGTTACTAGTTTTAAGGTCTTTCCCGTCTGCTCATTATTATGGCATACCCAAATTTTAACCCACATAAACAATTAATCAAAACTTTTCTTGAAACCTAAAACTAAATCTAAATTTTAAAATCTTCCCAAACCTGCATTTAGATCTAGTCAACAGTTATACTTTTTTTTTTCTTTTATTTTTTTTAATTTTTTTACTTTTATGTATTCTTTTACAGTCAACATTATATTTGTAAGCTAATATGTTTGAGAAGTGTTGTGTTAGCCTAGTGATTCTTTTATTGAATTTCTAAGAAATTTACGAACATTGCAATAGATTACTAGTAAATCTCCGACTCTTGTTTTATCAAGCTTTTGTATCGTAAACTAATTCTTCTAATGACTTTAAATATTTAACATTATGAAGTTAAAGATGTGAATTACTGATTGAAATTTTGTGTTCAGCAGCAGTCAAAATATTAGTCATTTTATTGTATGAATTTTATCAAACTGTATTTCTGAATTAGCCATTTGTACTGCTATTTAAAAGTCATCAGAAATCAAAACTATTTTAAATATTTCCAAACAAATGGAAAATTTGATTACATTTTGCTGCCATTGTTAAAGGTTCAAACTGGTGTTGTCTCACTGTGCATATAAAAGTGGTCTGTGATTGTGGATTTTGGTTTAACTTAACAGCTTTTCCCTTTCCTAAATTTCTTACACGTCATGCTATTTTATTTCTCTTTAACAAAATACAAAGATACACGCATTTAGATAAAGTAATGAGTTGCACATTCATCACATGAATCGCAAGAACACATACATAATTATAAGAAATAAAATCCCTTGTAATCTTCTAGTCTTCCTGACAACTTTGGAGTATGACTGGGAAGATATGTGGTATCCGTGTGCGGGGCTGAGCAAGGTCATAACCAGTGAATGGGGCTTACAGTATTATTATTTAGCGATGTAGGCATTTTATATGTATGTGTTTCTTTAATATTTTATAATGATGTTTATATTCAATTATGTTTTGGTAAACTGGGATTTGCAATCTCAGGGTCCCCTGCATTGGATGCCTTTATTGTAAAGTGACCGGCTAGTAGAGTGTCTTCAGTGTTACCAGTAGAGTTGTTTCAGCAGATCTGTTATACCGATCAGGCTCAGCCTCAGGGTCCCCTGCATTTGAGATTATATTTCAGAGCAACAAAACTGGGCGTCTCCAGTGAACTTTAACAAACTACAGCTCAAG
The DNA here is from genome assembly GCA_036898135.1 of Oncomelania hupensis. NCBI lineage: Eukaryota > Metazoa > Mollusca > Gastropoda > Littorinimorpha > Pomatiopsidae > Oncomelania > Oncomelania hupensis. The sequence continues at coordinate 9,445,295 of CM072513.1, read as the reverse complement.
TCTGTTTTAGGTGTAGAGCCATAAGTTTTGGACAAATGTGTAGAGAAAAGAACAGAGATGATACGGCAGCATTCATTTTATTATTTATTAATTATTTTTTCTAAGAAAACAATAGTTTTCATGGTGTATATTTTTGGCAACTTTTTTTTTCAGTATGTCATTCAATGTTTATCACTATCCCTGCATTATTTATGTATATTTCTGTCTTAAGTTTTTCTGTCAAAGAAGGGAAAGTATATATTACAGAAAAGAAAATAACAATTGTTTGATTTGTATGATGTATTTATGAGAAATGAATAAACATGCCACTATCGCAAAATGCTGAATTGTCCCAGTAAAAATAATGTTCCCAGTTGCTTGGGTCACATACTCAAAATCTCTCACTTTTTCAGTCACATGTTCACTGTCAGCTGTTTTTGTTTGACTCTGCACTCCTCATTCCATCTGCCTCAAAACCTATTAAAAAAATTATCCTCTGAATCAGTATTGATGAATACTTCATGCACAATCTCATCAAAACCTTCATCCTCCTTGATAATTTGAGCGCTGTACTTTGAGGAAATTTTTAAAAAAAGGAAATTTTACAAATGTGCTGAAAGATTGACGGCAAAATAAAGCATGGATGAAACAGGAAATAGGTTTTACTTCCTTTCGAGAGTTATCTACCCTGGTCTCTTAGTCTAGTTATAGCAGCCCACCACTTGTCTCAGCATGAAATCCAGACCACCTAGTCATTGGCAAAACACTGTGATATTCGTGTGCTATAAAGGTTAAGATTTAGTGGTGTGAAATTTTTTTTTAATCCATTTATTATAAAATTGATGTATTTGTCTTGGATTGTTAGGCCCGCAAGTGGCATGATGGGGCCCATGAGGCGTACGGCAAACCCTTGCAGCAGGGTGACATCATCGGTTGTATGCTGGACCTCCACGACAAAACCATCTGTAAGTAACCTGTCTGCTCCTAGGCAGTTCGAACAAAGCAGTGTCGGAAACTGGAAGGAAAAAAAAAAAGATTTTTTTTTTTTAAGTTTGAAAGGTGACAGTATGGCCAGGCCTGTGAGAGTTCAAATATCAAAATTGACAATTGTTTGGCAGTGTCAGCCAGCAACACAATGCTACATAGCATGTAGAACAGCACTCAGCTAGATGAATGTTTCAAGAAGTAAGTGTGAATATTTTGTTATTTCTCCCTTAAAGCATTTTGTAACCTTTAAGGTCGTTGAGGAGAGGGACGTTTGGGACCTTCCTTTTCTCTGGGACAGATGTCTCCTCTACCTTGCATCTTTTACTTTCCCCGGTTCTAAACACATTCAGGCACCCAATCACAGCTGGTTGGGATGGACTGGGCTGAGGGTGTGTTGTGCGGTTCTTTCATCCTGTGTGTGTCGTTTAACACTATTCTGCCTGAGCGTGCAGCAGCTAAGCATCACTGCTGGCCTGAGCCTGCAGGACTGTTGTGAAAACCACTAGTTGTACAAAATCGGCTCTTGCCTAGCTCAGTGCAGGCCTATTTATATGAAATTTGGCATACTTATAGAAAACTAATTTCTTTGCAAAACTATATAAATTTTGTGTTTGTTTAATAATAAAAAATGAAAAAATTCCTAAATAAAAGCCTCTTTCGCATTTTTTTTCTTGAATTTTCACAATAACATTGAAAAAGAAGCATTTTTTTAAAAGTTTTTTTGAGCTATTTAGGTAAACATTAAAGTATTTAGATATTTCTTTTGGTAAATTTCCACAAAATATTATAGCAGCTCAACACAAAAATAGCAGAGAGAGAGAGAGAAAGATCTTGATAGTCCCTGATTTTTCGTCATTTAAAAATCAAATTGCACGCCAAATTCACATCAGAACAAGAAAATTCGACCTGGCGGAAGTGACCGTATGTTTTATTAACATGGGAAATAACCGTGCTTTCAATATATTTTTGCAATGCGGAGTTTTCTCGCTTGGACCGTATGCAAGTGTGGGGATACTGGAATACCTGCCTCCCGACAGGTAGAGATGCATGGCGGCTACTGGAAAACTTGCTTACCGGCGCGGAAGAGTTAATGGTGGCTGTTGGAATGGAAATAAAATAAAATACTTAAAGGAACCACTTTGGCCATGCCCCCTTGACAGATCTTTTTAAATATTCACAGTGAGTATTGCCTCACTGAAAAAAACTACATAAAAAAAATTATCGAAAATTTAGTGATTTTTTTTTTTTTTTAATGAATAAATTTGGTAGTTTTTGTACCTATTAATAGCAATTGCTAGCCAACGTTCTTGAGCTAAAAATAGCATCTACCAAAGCCGGTCAGAGAGAGAACCAAATTTTAAAGAAAGATTTGCATGGTAAGGTTTTTTTGTTGTAGGTTGATAAAATAGACGCTAACCTACCCCAGACACCAAAAGACGCGCTCTTCAAGCTTCATGGTTCACTCACAAATAGGGTCAAGGGTCACACAGCTGTGGTATTGCAGCACCGCTAATCAGGAGAAACCACTCCCTGTCAGGACCGACATAGAAAATTCAAACTATAGCGTTTGGTTTGAGCAACGAAAGCCCAATGTATCATTGTGTCATGCGATAACGGTGCGAAGTTATGGGTAAACCTGTTTTCGCCAAATTACGCCAAACCTTCATACTGCCTGGTTTCAGCCTTTTCTCTGAACGGAGAGCTGATGATGGACTGCATGGGGCAGGAGATAGCGTTCAGGGGCGTCAAGGTGAACGAGGATGGAGTTGGTAAGCGACCACGTTTTGTTGTTTCAGTGTGTGTGATGTAGGATGTCAGAAGAGTTATGTCGTTGTTGTTGTGTTTAATGAACAAAGAAGGAAGACACAAACCTACTCACCGGTGCCTGTGGCTGTGCTGGAGTCTGAAATTCCAGGATTAATGTCACATACTATACCATGACTCACAAGTGCAATGTTTATGGCGTTGCTAGGCGAGTGCCTCTCTAACGGAAGTAGACAAAATAAAACAGTCATAGAGTTGCTTCCCCTGACCCACACTCCCCGTGCATTTCGTGCCATATCATGCGTCAAAGTGCTCACAGCAAAAGTCAGTATACATCATTCCTTTTTTGGCACGCGTTGGGTATAGTTGTGCCTTCTCTAGCTCTCATTTTGGCTGACTTACGGCGTTCGCCCTATCGTTTATTGTTATCTACCGCCGGCAGAGGTAAGGTTTTCATTAGCTTCTATCTGCGAGACACTCGCCGTACCAGAGAGGATGGCTCCTTTGGGGTCAGTTCTGTGGTCGCAGCCCAGCAGTCCTTGTCCACTTCCTCAGCCTGATTAAGGTAAGTTGCTTCCCTCCGTCCTTTTTGTTCTAAACTGCACTTGTGAGTCATGGTATAGTAAGTGACATTAACCCTTTGAACCCTGGGGCCCCACCCCCTGCCCATGCCCATCCCCTGGGCTCCCCGGAGAAAAATGGCATTTTTAGCATGCTGTTAGTAAAACAACGAAAACATAACCAAAGTGTTAGACAACCCAAAGTACTTCAAATGTCATCTCTTCATCTTCATTATCATCCCACAATTGATCGATTACTTCCTGAGTTGTGTACAGTCGCTTAGTGACGCTTCCTTGATTTGTAAACCTTCGTTTCATGACGCAAAATTGAGAAAAAACCGTCACAAAAACACGCACTGTGCTGCACTAGAGCGCTGACATTTTGCTTTACCTTATTCCCAATAACCCTCAATAACCCTATTCCAAACAGCAAGTACTAGAAAGAACAGTAAGCTGTGTACGGACCGTAAGATTAACGGTAAGGTTACGAGACCGATTTATCGGTCTTTCGGGGCACAGCTGTTTAAGGGCTAGACCGATATATCGGTCTTTCGGGTTCAAGAGGTTAATATTAAAATTTTATCTCTAAATTTATTATTAATAAGCATACTTACCATGACTCACTTTTATGTCCCTCCCACCTCCCCGCAGTTCCAAAATAAGGAATGATGTATACTGACTTTTGCTGTGAGCGCTTTGACGCATGATATGGCACGAAATGCACGGGGAGTGTGGGTCACGGGAAGCAACTCTATGACTGTTTTATTTTGTCTACTTCCGTTAGAGAGGCACTCGCCTAGCAACGCCATAAACATTGCACTTGTGAGTCATGGTAAGTATGCTTATTAATAATAAATTTAGAGATAAAATTTTAATTTTGGCGTTCCTGCAGGCACAATATGAATATGAAGGAAGAAAATACAGGTCTAGGAACAGGCAATTGATAGCTGTATAATACTTCAGAAAATAAGTTCAGGCAGACTTTTGGGACCTTGCATGCCTTTTGTAGTATCCGTGACTGTAAGCTTTCATTCCAGGAAGAAAAAAAAAGAAAGAACAAGAACAAGAACTACAACTTTAAAAAAAAAAGAATTTTTTTAAAATAATTTTGCTTTTGTGCAGGGTTTGTGCCAGCTTTTACCCTCGGTGCTCTGCAACAGATCAAGTTCAACTTTGGCCAGGTAATAAATAATAGCACAATTTTGAAAGTTACCACATAATTACTAAGCACCCAAAGGCCAGTAAGCCAGTTTCCACTAAACAAATGACCGTTGCACTGTATCTAAATATTGACTTAGCCAATCTTGATAATTATTTGCTTGCAGACTGTTCATTTAGTGGCCTATCCAAAGTACTGACGACGCTACTCTGACTCTTCTCCACAATGCCTATGATCAACCAGAGATTTCTGGCTCCTTTGTCCATATTCTATTTATAGACTTTTCTTCTGCTTTCAATACCACTCAACCACACCCCATGGCTCAGAAGCTCCTGTAATACACTGTTCCTCCCAGACTAGTCCTGTGGATCATTCACTTTCTTGTGTCCAGATCACAGGTCGTCCGCTTCCACTCTGCACTCTCATCGCTCAAACAAACATCTACAGGAGCTCCTCAGGGCAAAGTTCTTTCGCCGGTACTTATCATGCTCCACACAAATGACTGCTGTGGAACTGACTCCACACCAGTCATCAAGGACTTGGACAATTATGCCATAGAGGACCTTTCCAACTCAAATTCTGTTTCTCTGCAGTGGATAGATTCAGTTACTGGTGCAAGCAGAACGTTTTGGATTTGAATGTTAAGAAAACTAATGAACTGGTTATTGACCTCCGTCAAAATCCTGCTCCTATCCCAGGCCATTGATGGTGTTGTAATTGAGAGAGTCATTCAATACAAATATCTCGGAACCCTCATTGACGAAAAACTCAGACGCCCCAGCCATCCACAAAAAGTGTCAACCCATAATTTATTGCCTTCCGAAACTCAGAAACCTTCAAGTCAGTAGCCGCATCCTTTAGACTTTTTACACCTCTTTTAATGAGTCCCTTCTTACCTTAAATCTTCTTTAATCTGTCGGTACGAAAGCTTGTGTTATGAAAAATAGAAGCATGTTGGATGGAATGGTGAATGTGTGTGGGAAGGTTGTGGGTGTGAAACAAGAGAGTCTGCCTGTGTTTTATGAAAGGCGAGTTGTTCACAAGGCCAGGTGTATTGTACAGGACAGTATGCACGTGCTTGCGCACCACTTCCAGCGTCTGCCTTCAGGAAGACGCTGTCATACTTCCAAATGTAGAATGATGAGTACAAAAAACAGTTTCATCCCAATGTCTTTATCTCTACTTAATAAATGATATGTGTGTGTGTGGCAGCACCTGAAGTGTGAATGAGTGATTTGATTGTAGTTATGTGTGTGTGTGTGTGTGAGAGAGAGAGAGAGGTGGTGTCATGTTTTTATTTGTTGATAGCCAGTATAGTAGTATGAGTGTGTGTTTGTGTGTTTATATGATACTCGTACACTTTAAAATGAATGTTTAATGTAAGTTACGGATGCGTGTGTTTATACCCGAGAGCCAGCATGTAATGTTATGTATAGTTGTATTGGTAACAGCTAAAGAGCTTTATTCTTACTGTAAGCTATTGTCATTGTTATTGTGATATATGTAGGTATTGTGACACCACAATTGTAATTTCTTGAAAGAGATAATAAGGTTGACGTATCTTATCTTATCGTATCTTATCGTATCTTATCTTATCTCATTCCATGTTTTCCTTTTGCTTCATAAGATAAGGCCCAAGTCACAACACAACTTAGAAAAGGAACACTGTTAAAAATGCTTATTTTGGGGGCTAAGTGTGGTGAATGTCTGGAAATACATTTGAATGGCTTACCATCTTGTTTTTTTTTCTTGTACATTTTAGGATGTGAATGCCCTGAAGTATTTCACCTACTGTGGGCTGCAGGAAGGCTACGAACCATTCTGTGTGTAAGTTGGTTGAATGTTGTTACATAATTTTCAATAAATATTTTCATTTATTGGTGGTTATTGTTTTGTGGCATCTTTTGTATGATGATGATGATAATGATAATGATAATAATAATAATAATAATAATAATAATAATAATAATAATAATAATAATAATAATAATAAAATTAATGATAGTAATAGTAATAATAATAATAATAATAATAATAATAATAATAATAATAATAATAATAATACTTTTTTTCCAAATTTCCAATCGGGCTCAGATGTCAGTACAAATGAAATAATGTGTGTTTGGTCCTTCAGGAACATGGTTCGTCCAGTGACGTTGTGGTACAGCAAAGAACAGCCATTGTTTGAGACCGTCTCTGCTGACCACCCTGACCTTCTCATCTCTCGCATACAAGGAGGGTAGGTTCTCATGATTTGCAGTCATCATCATCATCATCATCATCATCATCATCATCATCATCATCATCATCATCATCATCGTCTTCGTCGTCATCATCATCATCATCATGTCATATGTATAGCTGTTGCACGCTTAAATGTTGATTCAGCCCCGATATTGGAATCTTGTGTAACTGGAGTTCATATCCACGCAGCCCGTTGACTCAATAATAATAATAATAATAAATTGCATTTATACAACGCATTTTTCATTAGAATAACAACTTGATGCGCTTACACACATCGTTTGTACGCATCATCACAACAGTCGCACTACATCATGTACAGCATCATTCAGAAAGTATTATTACTGTTCATACTATTTACACAGAAAACGCCTTGCGGAACAAGTGCGTTTTTAAGCAGCTCTTGAAGGAAACGAGGTCTGTATAATGTCTTAAACCGGCAGGCAGCTCATTCCAAACCTTGGGTGCTTGAAAACTAAAAGACCGCTTGCCAATTGTTTTAAGCCGACGCTTAGGTGTTTCCAAATGTTTTTCATCTGATGAGCTCAAAGAACTAGTTGTAGTGTATGTATTGAGTACCTCAGACAGATATGGTGGAAGTGACTGGTCAAAGTGAGGGAAAGCTAAAACAGCAATTTTGTATTCAATGTGGAACTTGACAGGGAGCCAGTGGAGCTGCATTAAGAGAGGCGTTACATGATCACGCTTCTGTTTTTTAAGCACAAGCCGAGCAGCACAGTTCTGTACACGCTGCAGTCAGCTACCTTCATCAATGGGGAGACCAGCTAGAACTGAATTACAATAATCAAGTCTGGATGTCACAAAAGTGCTGACCAACTGTGTGCATGCATCCCTCGAGAGAAACTGCCTCAAGGACGCAATACACCGAAGCTCAAGAAAGGACAAACGACAGATGGTACTGATGTGGTCATGCATGGACAAAGAACTATCTAGCATGACACCCAAATAAAGAACAATATTACTAAATGGGATGGTGCTGCCACTGATGTTTGCAGAATCGCTGCCGACCAGTTTAAGACAAGAAGATGTGCCTACAGGTATAACCTCAGTCTTGTCAGGGTTAAGCATCAACCTGTTGCTATTCATCCAAGCCTGGACACTGTCAATACATGTTTCTACTTCAGACACAACAGAAGGGAAGTCATCAGCCTGACCACTCTTTGACAGTTCTGTATCATAAGCGTATTTGTGGAACACGCATTTGCAGGCTGTGATTACATTAGATAGTGGTTGGAGTACAACAAAAACAAAACAGGACCGAGCACAGAGCCCTGGGGGACTCCGCATAACAGGGGATTAGGAGTAGAGGTATTGCAATCAATGATAACAGACTGGTAATGATCAGTGAGGTACGAGGAAAACCACTTTAGAACAGTCCCTCTGATGTAGTGCGCAATCTCTCTAGAAGTATGTGATGATCCAGCGTGTCAAACGCAGCACTCAGATCTAACAATGCTACAAGAGAAACACGCTTCTTGTCAGTCTGTCCAAGTAAACAATCAAGGACACTGAGAACAACAGTCTCACAACTATGATTCTTCTTGTATGCTGACAGGTAGGTTTCTAGAAGAGTGTTTTGAGATAGATGATCTTGTAACTGTTTTAACACAACCTTCTCCAGGATCTTGGAAATAAATGGAACCTTAGATACAGGTTTATAATTGTTTAGTACATCGCTGTCAAGTCCAGTTTTTTTCAATAACGGTGTCACAACTGCCTGCATAAACTGCTTTGGGACAGTATCTGTAGTAAGAGAAGCACTTACCATAGCAGAAATCAAAGGCACAAGATCAGCAAGGTTATGTTTCACTAGAGGGGTTGGCAATGGTTCAAGCATACAAGACTTTGTAGGAGACTGCATAATCAAGGCATGAATGTCACTCTCCGAAACAGGCTAAAAGAATGACAACGCAGGTCCCTCATACACTTCAAAAGATGGAGCGTCACATGGGCGCGCATCAAGTTTTTCTCGAATACCGCGAATCTTGTTTGTGAAAAAAGTTACAAAAAGCTTGTGGAATAAAGGCAAGAGTCGTCGTTATAACCTTTCTCCAACTTTATTCAGCCAAAGACGCAAACAGCCTCCACCATTGCATTCAGAAGCTGAACCCTAACTCGCAGACAAGCGCCTTATTTATACCAGCTGTACATTGTAGTAAACCTTGGATCATTCCAGAATGACGTAATCAATTACCAATCAGAACAAAGATCGTCACAGGCAACATGCACGGCGTAGGATGTTCTACAACGTGTGAAGATTTGATGACTTGTTGTGAGATAGATCTGGAACCTTCCGTCGGTTGTAAACAATAGGCATTATCCCTAAATAAACCGAAAGTAGAGTTGCTTCCCCTGAAATGCGGTACACAATACATGTTGACAGCTATCCTAAATAAACCGAAAGTAGGTCAATGAGAGTTGCTTCCCCTGAAAAGCGGTACAAAATACATGTTGACAGCTATTTAGGAAGTACTCCTATTCTAGAAAGATCTCAATATTGTTACAACACTATCAACCGAAGAAGACGAACAATCTGCAAAGCTTTTCTAGCCTCAACATAGAACCAAATCAAAGGTAAATAAACACTATCGTCATACGTCTCGTGCCCGAAACAAAATGTTTGTAATTATCTGTTGCGTCTCAGTCGTCACAATAGCACACTAACCAGACAAGAATATGTTATGCTAATTAATAATGCACACATCCATGTATCTACACACGTTTACCCAACAAATTCAAGAGGAAAAAGTAGTTCTTTATAATATTGCAATGAAAAATGGTGTTCATAGGCCTCGACTATGTTATCCAAGATTCAGTCGCATGTGCTTTAAAGATCCTGAAGCTCACGTCCTAGACGGGTGAAATACATCCAGCAAGCGCTTGGTTCCTTCTTCTTCCTCATCCCTGGTCCCCCAAGATTGAGCTCGGTTGTCTGAGTGTCGGACAATATGCTCAAAGGCTGCAAGTGGGTGTCTCAGGCAGCTTGAGTGAGATCCTGTATGGGCCAGCGTCTTGAGCAGCTCTTGAGCTGGTATAGCGCTATACAAGAATGATTAATTAAATAAATAGAATAAACCTGTGTACAATCACACACAGACAGATACACACTCAGCTAACAAGCCAAAAAAAAAAGTTAATCTGAAACAAACCAAAGCAAGCCAGTACAAAATGTAAAAAGTTTAAAAAAAGAAAGAAAAAAAAAGAGGTAATATATGTACCCACTTAGGCATGGAAGCATGCATATACCCAACACACACACAGAAGTTTTGTCCATTTGTAGAAAAAGGTATTAATAACTCTGTGTTCCCAATGAAGATTTGTATTCAAAGTAGTTGTCTCTTTGTTACATTATGAGAAGAAAAACATGACATGGTTTTGTAGAGTTGTGTAGGTCATCGTGTATTTTTTGCAGAGTTGTGTAGTTCATCGTGTATTTTTTGCAAAGTTGTGTAGTTCATGGTGTATTTTTTGCAGAAACAACGCTGGTCCATGCCTGAAAGTGTCTTCCAAAACGTTTGGCACGCTGGAGAAAGTTCACCTGGAGTATCTTCGCCTCAGTCTCCCTGTCAAGTGCAAAGACACGTTCTCTGCAAGGTAGGCTGTAAGGTTGTGACTTTTGCCATAGTTTTAGGCCTGGGTGGAATATCGCTGTTTTGTACACATGGAATACGACTTTGTTCGTTGTTTTTTTTTTTTTCAAGGTTACTTTTTATGGTTATAGTTCAGCTTTAAACTGTTAGATTTTGTTATATGTTTGTGTGTCCATGAGTGACTATGACAGTGTGGTCTTAAAAACCACATGTTGGTGAACAGACGTTATTGAATTGAATACAGTTTATTTCCATCCTTGAGGTGATGCAGTAGTGTAGTGTTTTGGGTAAACGCTTTGCAGTTGGGCGGAGTTAGTTCTTGATTGGGTGACCATGCTTGGACGGCCACCACCAAACGACATGCCAGGCAAAGATTGAAACAAGCACTTAACACAGCCCCAGACCACCCAGCTAAATGTGAATGGGTACCTCCATCTGTTTACAACTGGGGAAGGCAAAGCAGCAAGGACAATGAGATAGGCACCGCTTTCATTATGCTGGCCTAGAGGTCCCAAATGCTTCTCTACCTAACCACCGAAAAATTACCGGAATAATTATACCACCTTATTTTATCTTAGCATTATTGTGATTATTGTGTGAAGTGGTTTGTGGTCTCCACTGTAATTTCATCAACAGTACAAAGAGGATATTGCTATCCATTATGCTCACTGCATTGTGTGTGTGTGTGTCTTTTCAGCAGCAAGGATCGCCAGCTGGCACAGGCGGTGCTGGAGAAACGCCTCAACCTAGAAAACGTCCGACGACGCGAGATGGACCTGGAGGAAGAAGTGTCGGCAGGTGGGCGATCATCGTCCCGACCCCACCCGACCTCCCCATCTCATCACCCCCCTCGCTCCTCCTCCTCTGACGCTCTGTCTACCGGTGCCACTGGCAGCCTGAGTGACGCTAACAGCCAAGCCGCTAACCTTGTTCGAACCTTGTTTCAGCCGCGCAACACTAAACTTAACTTGTCAGGTGATTCTTTCGCTCTGGGCTGTGGCCTTGAGCCATGCTGTGCTGGGTGCTGCCTTGTCTCCGTAGCTTGCTCTGCAGTGCTGTGCAAACTGTAGCTGTGTTTGTCCAGTCACATCCCTTTCAATGGTCCTTTCTTCCTCCACTGCCTGGTTTGCCTTCAGTCACTGTCTGGTGTGTCATAGTCAGGATTCTTCTCTCTGCAGTTTAGTTTTCAGGTTCTTCATGCCCCTGTGTGGCGAAGTAGTTATGTGATTAGTTAGGTCTCTTTGTCAGATATTTAGTTTGTGCTGCAAATGATGTAGCCAGTGATTTGTACGCTGCATTCCTGCGCCAATAGATGCATGAATAGGTCTGCCCAAATGCTGTGGCGCTATTTGATCTGTCAGTGTGAACAATAGTTTCCTGAGTTATTTCCTCCTGTGGGTGTTTGGCACAAGTATGTGCGTTTTGATATCGCCATTTGTGGAATTGTAGATTGCGATATTGTCAAAGTATGGTTGGATGAGAAAGAGTGATTTTTTTTTTAGTGTTTGCAGTTCATGTTTTTTCCCATTTTTAGGTTAGTTCTCCCTTCGCCAATGGGTTGGAATATTTCGTAGCTGCAATCTGCCTGAAGGATTTACATTTGGGTGTTACTGTTAGGGATTCATGATCAGATGTTGCTGATTTTTGCACACCCTCTCGTGGTTTCTTGCTGTCGATCTTTGGTGGTTATCTTGCACACATATACACACACTCAGTTCCCTGGCACTGGCATCTTTTTTAGTGTGCTAAAAATGGTATACTCTTTTTCTGCTGGTTTTACTGTATAATATTGCAAACGTTATTATAACATCTGTTAGCTTACTCATTGTGGTGTGAGGCTGCCTTTGCACACTTTCTATGCAGTTGGTGTGTTTTGCTTGCTGTTTGATGATGTATCTTGCACACATATTCAGTTTTCTGGCTCTTGCATCTGTTTTGATGTGTCAAAGTGTATACTGTTTCTGCTGGGTCTACTGTTTCAATCAATTCTTTGCCTTCTACAGTGTGATATTGCAAATTATAATTTAAACATCAATTAGTTTTCTCATTGTAATGTGTTGCTGTTACTGCACACTTTCTAAGCAGTTGACGTGTTGAGTTTGAACATGTAACTCGCACACATATTCAACATTTTTCTGGCACTTGTATCTCCTTCAATGTGCTAAAGTGAATACTCTTTCTACAAGATCAGCTCTGTTCCCTCTGCTATTTGTTGGTTTTCAAATGTTGACGGTGCTGGATGTGCTATTTCAATAGATCTGCAATACATTGGTTTTTCAACTATTGATGTGAGCAAGACTGACTTTTTCATGTTGATGCGATGCTTGATGGGCCTACTTTCTCTTAGTATTTTGTTGTCTCTGGCAATGTTCTACCTTTGATTAAGCAGTTGGTGGCATCTGGCTTTGTGAACATATTTTTATCAGCTAATGGTTTTATTAGAGGGGGAACAGCTTCCTCTATTGGTATTGCTACTAATTTTATTATTTAATCTGTCGTTCTGCCATGTCTTCATTATTTTTTTTTTCTTCTGAAAATTAAAAATGTTGGTATTCTAACACACATTCTTAAGCTTTGTACATTTTCCCCTTCTTTGACATTATTAATAGTAATTGAAAATAACCCAGCCTCATTTACTAATAAGGTGTGTTTTCTTGCTCAACATTATTACAGCTTCCATCAGATTTTTTTTTTGAGTTTGCTTTTTGTCCATGTTATGCAACAACAGGTAAGTAATGATGGTGCTGATGATGTTACAAATAAGACTGACAATGGAGGAATGTCTTGCATGACAGTTTCTACTCCCTTTGAAACCAACATAACATTCTGATTATGCGTTAATGTGCTCCCGTTAAATTTCAGTATAAACCCCTTTAGATCTCGCGAATGGCTAACAGTGTCTTGTGGGGTTTTTTCTTGCTTAATTGACAGTATAATAATAAATGCTACTAAAATATAATATTATTTCTTTTATTTTGTACCATTATTTATAACAGACAGTTGTATATTTTTCTTTTCTCCTTTTAGGCTGCCTTTCCCTGTTAACTCTTACAAACTGCTCTTTCTTTTTGTCTTATCTTTAATTGACAGTACAATACTAAAGATCTTATCATTTCTTGTATTTCGAACTGTTATTTTTAACACAGACTGTGTATTTTCTCTCCTCCCTGTATATATGCTGCCTCTCCTTGTTGTCCCATGGCATGGATTTTCATACTGTGCATCATGGCATGTCCGGGTGGCTACAGACGGTAGTAGGCGACTGAAGTACCACAACGGGAGTGGGGAGTTTAGTGAGCAAGAGAACGAGGACGAGTCTCCCTCTAGCTCTAGCCACAGCTACAGTCAGTACCATAACAACATAGAGAGCAGGATAGACCAGACTATCCCTGAGGCAAGTGAGTATTCTATGGACCCAACCACCTTCACGTGTCATGATTTTTAATAATACTGTACATATTATAGCACTACAAGGCGAGAATTTTATATTTGTACTTTGTGCACTGAGAATTTTATTTATTCTCTACTTTATGCTCCACAAAACAGGAACGTTTTTTTGTCTCAACTTTGACCATGGGTTTGATAATAAGGTTGCGCCTAATGTGTGGTTAAAATCTGTCAGAATGAAGTCAAGATTCACAATACTGTAACAACTTATACATGACTGAGTGCATCAGTATACAAACTGCATCCTCTAAAAAAATGTAAAAAAGAAAAACAACAAACAAACAGGAATTTACTCACACACCAGTCACAGAAGACTGAAGACTGACAGGGCTACAACTTTATCCGACCTCAATGTGTCATCGATTAAACCCCGCAACATAATTGAAAATCCGCAAAAAAACGGCGTCAGTATTTTAGGTGTAGGGGTCATAGTTTAGGGAAACAAGTTGTGGCTAATAGCCTGAATTTCATGGTAGATAAAGCAATTTCCACAAAATTGGCATTCTGACATCTCACATCAACACAAACAACTCGCATTGAAAGGAACAGGGATAGATTGGGATTACTTTCACACAGATTATTGACTGTGCGTCTTTATAAAATGTGCATCATTTTCTTGTGCATCTGTTTTTATATGCATCTCCTTATGTATGGATGAAATTGTATTTTTATTAAATTTCGGGGCAGGTGGCTTTTAATGTGTATCGATCGCCTTGTAGACTGTAATGTATGGTTTTTAAAATGGGCATTAAAAAGACCAAAGAAATACCGTTGTTGGTGTTGTCACGTTCAATAATATATATTTTCACCATAAATGTGACTATTCACACTTCATTTCAGGGATTATGTATCAGTTGATCCAATGTTCTCGGAGCTTCCCCTTGTAGTAAATCAGCCATAGTGATGTGCCTTGATGACTTTAACCACCTTTGTCATCATTAGATCAGTTGTTCTGTTTTTTATTCCTGTTGAAATGTATTTATAATGTGGGTAGAGATGATATTGTGTAAGTTTATGAATGGTTTGAACAGTAATTTTAAATTGATATTGTGAACAGAACAATTTTTAAAACTTGAACCATCGTCGTAGCTAACGCAAAGTATTATACTTCATATGTAAATAACCTATAGGCAACAAAAAGATACAGCGGCTGATGGAGTACTTCGGTCAGGCTGTATGATCCTGCATGTAGTTTCCTGATAAATGCATGGATATGATGTAGATGAATGCGTACTGTTTGTGTGTGCTTCTGAAATACATTGACAGACATTTTGCTAATGGAAACCTAGTCTTTGGGAATAATTTGCTAGAGGAAAACATGCTTTGCCAAACGTTTATAATTATTAGGCTGTCTCTTTTGTTCCGAGTTAATACAAACGTACTGACTTGTGTAGTACAAGTGCATGATGTAACAACATATTGATCATACTTCTTCCAAGTGTTTTATTTTCCACAACCTTTACCTCATTCCAGTATCTTAGTTTTGAATTCGTTTGTTCAGTCGGTGAAAACATTTAAAGAGATGCACTAAACGTTGAAACTTTTGTGACTTACTTGTCTTTGGCAGTTTAAATTATTACATGTTTCTTCATTTGGGAAGAGTTCATTTGATGACAGATGAAATAATTTATTGAAATAATGTCTAATGAACTTGGTGGCAATATAATCACTGAACGTTAAAAACACAAAAAAAACTATTGGGCACTTACATAACATTTGTGCTGGCACATGTAAAGCTTCATTGATTGATTAACAAGAATTTGTGTTTGAAGTGTTGGAACTTGCACTGAAAACACAGTACAATATGTTCAATTAATATGAACCTACATTACTACTTACAATTGGTTATACCATAGCTTGATTTCTTTGCCTATCGATAATATGACTGCTGCAGAAACATGGTTCGACTAGTATCTTAAATTCTGTATTAAAAACAAAAAGACTGGCATCAAGAGAGAGAGAGAGAGAGAGCGAGAGAGAGAGAAAGAGGTTATACCAAATAACTGAAATTGCCGTGTGCTGAAGCTGTGATTGATAGTGTGCTGTGTGTTGCTACTGATGTTATCCAGACGAAGAAGACTTCAGTGTCAGCACCGAGATGGTGAACGGTGGTCCAGATCTCACTCTCAGAAAAAGTAAGTTGCTGCCAGACAAATACAACTTGATTTTTGTGTGTGTGGCCCAACTAGGTTTCTAGACCTAGAAAAAGCAAGGTTATATATTCTGATGACGTGCAATAGAGCCGTACATGAAAGAAGTTCAGCTGAAAGGTATTTTGAAGACGGCCTACATTATCATTGATTTGGTTTGCATATGACAACTCGTCAAAAGTCAGTCCTGATATGATTTCCTGAAGAGAATCCATTTTATCGTTCATTTTGTTTGCATATGACAACCCATAAAAAGTCAGTCCTGATATGATTTTCCGTTTCTGAATTTTTATACTAAAAAAATCAACCCTTGCATTGGCCTTGCTGTTTCCAAAAGCAATCCAGAACTTTTTTTTTTTTTTTTTTTGTTCTTGTTGTTCCCTAGTGTGGTGATATCATGTTTTTTCCTTGTTCATTCAACATTGTTTTACCCAGTTTATATGGTTTTCATGCTTTTTTGAGTTTGTTACAAAAATGATGCCACAATTTTGTTGTTTATTTGACTTTTGTTCAAACTGTCATTTTCCTATTTCTGGCATTTTTACTTTGTGTTTTTGTTATTTGACTAGTTCATTTTAATTTTCTATTTCTTTCTTTCTCTTTCTTTCCTTCTTTTTGTTTGTTTATTTTGAATTAAACGGGTTGTAATGTAGCACATTAAAAAAACAAAAACAGTATAGTTAGTACTAAACACGCCGGGAGACCAATTAAGTCGGCAACAGCATCTCAAGAAAAAAAAAAGAAACTTGCAGCTTTTTCTGAGGTTTAATTACCTGTAATTGTGTCTCGTTTTTGTTGTGGATGGCCAAGTCAGCAGTAGCCCTAATTTTGGATGGCATTCATGCTTTGAGTATAAATTGAAATAAGGAAGATGTCAAGCTTCCATGAAGCGGATATGTAGCGTGTTCACATTTTTCTTTCCTACCAGCCACTCACAACTTCATGGACGATGAGATGAATGCCGCAGATCGGCGCAAGACGTACCAGAAGGCTATGAAATCTGGCAAAGGTCACTCCTTGGATGACTCCAGTGTGGCCAGCCACTCCACAGGAGGCCTGAAGGCAGCTGCCAGCGAGTCCCAGCTCAACGAATCCAATGACTCCTTCCTCTCCCCACCCAAAGAAAAACGTACATCTTCCAAACTCTCTCTGCTGGCCGACAAGGTAAGTAATCAGCATAGTGCACAATGTTCAGTTGTCTGTCCAACATGCTTTGATTAACTCTTAATCCTTTCTGGCTTGGGAAGTCTGCCTAAAGGCGAATTTTTATCTAAATCAATTTGGGTTTCTGCCTAAAAAGTGAAATTGTACACCTCCCCCCAAAAAAAGTCTGGGATGTCAACAAATTGTAGCACCGGTTTTCTTTTCATCGATTGCTGTCGGGTCCACCAATTGGTCCTCCTATGCTCTCTCTCAAGCATGCGTGCTAATTGTTCACCGCCAGCTTCACTTATGCGCGATACCCAAGGCGAAAAGTGGCACCACGCTGTCACGACAACGTAACTTTTACATTTGCCGGCCACAAAAAGGCTGAACATGGCCGCTTCGTTTGCAACAGACAACTAGCTACACGTGCGTTGGCCATTTTTAATCAAGCATGAAAACAGTTTTAATGGCCGTGGTCGCATGAGTTGTTCAGCTCGGACAACCGTTTGACAATAGTTCCTGACAATTCATGGCGATGTGAATGGCTGATTGCAGACTTCGTTCGCTGTATTCGTATGCAATTTAGCCTTAGAGTGCGGTCGTGTGGTCAGCTCGCTAAAAATATGGTCAAGTTTTTATTTATTAAATTTTTTAAAACATATTTTGTTATTCAGATTAAAAGTTACTTCCCTTACCGAGGTGGCGCATGCGGCCATACCATACATTCGCCGCACTTGTGTTCCGGTTTCCTCCATTCTGCTCAGTGCTATTTACTAGCTTGAAAAATGAAGCGAAGCTGTGATGCAGGCCGTTCTCCCGATCGGAGTAATGATGAACCAAAAGCTAAACAGCGGGCCAGAAAGTTTTTTTTTGAAAATCTACAACGAAAAGTGGCCTTGCCTGATTACATCTCTGAAAGGGCCAAAGTTTGCAAGATGCACTTTATGCAAAATTGACTTCACAAATGACGGTCGCATCCACTGCAAAAGAGTGTATCATCAATATCACATGAAAAGTTTGAAGAAGCTGCTAAAGAACATACATCCATTAAAAGCCTGTTCCAGGTGCAGACGAAATCCACTGGTGCCGAATTCTATCCTATTCCGTAGCTCGAAGGTCGTTGGGACACCACAGATGATCGTTTAACCAGCGTACTCCATCTTTCTCTGTCCTCAGCAACCGTCATGGCCTCACTCAGTGTCAAGCCAGTCCATTCTCGAATGTTGTCCTCCCACCTCTTTTTCTGTCTCCCTCTTCTTCCATCTCCTTGCACCGTGCCTCTATGCATACATTGTAATCTGAAGCATGTGTGATGTGTTGCTTACTTGAAAGAAACTTTTATATGCACTCTTCTGCAAAACATTGACCTGAACTCTTCACTTGTCCTTTCATTTTTATACTTTGTAATATCATTTGGTTAGTAAACACGCATTTCTATATGTATTTTAGTACACTTTGTGCATATTTATGTGTTATAAGAGGACAAAAAGTCAATTACGCAAAAATCTGGTCAAAGCTTCTAAAATTTGGCTTTTAGCTGCTTGGAGTATGGATCTGTGATTGGTTACATTGGATCAGCACCTACTTTAGGAGGTTGACGTACTGGCTGTAGCATGGTGCATTCCATGTGATACAAATGTTTCCTACGCCAACTGTGTCTGGTTGCATTGGTAACCCACGTCACGTGCACAAAGCACCTGAAAAAATGCAGATGCATTTGTTATGTAATCACACAACTACATTTTGTTGCAAAAAACAACAAGCACGCTGCGATAGCGCTTCACTGGGGCTGCACCATGGTTGTTCATGGAATTAAAAATGTGTTTAAAAATTAGTCAGTTTGGGGCTGTGTAAAAATCATGGAAAGTACCCACAGAATGCGCTAGATTCCACAGATTTTAATGTTGATCCTCCTCCCTAGTTTTCAGTCTTTTTACTTGTCCAATTCCCATCTCTGTCCTTTTTCTCTGATGCTAAATGAAAACAAAAGAGAAGAATTATTAATTATCATCAGCTGTGATATTAATTTTGACTGAAATATGTAAGTCTTTTCTTGTTCAAACGTTTTTTACCATTTATAAACTCTGTGACCTTGGATGTTTTATTTTTTATTATTTTACTGCAGTTTTTTGTTTATCGTATTAGCATACTATTCGCCATTTTTCTATGTTCCATTATTCTAGTATATATGTCAATGTGCCTTGAATCACACTGTATGTGTGAAGTATCTTCGCTTTACAAATTGATTTATTAGTAGTAGTAGTAGCTGACAAAATCTTTCTCCTCCACAGATGCTGGACACAGCCAAAGGAATCACGGAAAAGAAGGAGAAAAAGAGCAAATCCTCTTTCCCCACCATCTTCCGCAAGGCCAAGTCGCGCGACCCATCTCCCAACGCTCGCACACGATCCACTGAGTATTCTAGCCTGGACCGCAAGCATACGTCAGCTCGCACGGGACATCTGGACAAGAAAAAGAAGTCGCCCTCCAAAAATATCCCTCCTGTAAGTTTTTTTTAAGACTTCAGGGTCTGTTGACAGCCATATTTTCCAGCAGACTCACTACTTCATTTAGGTCTCGGTCATCGCAGTGTGTATGATGTAGATCACCCACAGTGGTGTAAAAAAGCAAAAAAAAAAAATCTTGTTGACTTTATTATGTAATGACTCTTTAGACAGCGTTTTTACTTTAGCGGCACATTAATTTCATATCCTGGTCATTCTGTGCACAGATGACAGATTAACATAAGCAGCGCTGTACAAAATACACACAAGAAAAATTCTGGTCCAATTGATATTGCCAGATCCAATAGATAGTATGTCACTAGTCAATTCTGAAGACTTTAGCTGTGTAAAACTATGCTAGTGCACTGAGCTATATGCTTGAATATTAGATGGAGGTTGCTGATAGGAACACATTTACAGTATAAACTAAGGTTGACAAATTGAAAAATAGTACATAAATAAACTGAACTCAACAATGAAAATGGAAAGTGTTTTTTTTTCTCTCATAATTTTGTGTGTTCTTTAATTAAAAAAATGTCTATCCACAGGTTCAGTTAGACGGAGAGGACCTAGATATGGACAAGGATTTGATCCCCTATGAGTTCCAGGATGCTATGGAGCAGCGCAACAACGCCTTTGCGCAGTTCACGGAGGACTCTGAGTTCGGCCAGTCAGAGGCTGAGCTCAACGAACTCAACGCCATCGCTGAGCAGATTGAGGAGTACTCATACTCAGTGCGCATCTTCCCTGGACAGGACCCCGCTCATGTATGGAGGCTTGAATGATTCTTTGAGGATATAAATACATTTTTTTTTTTAGTCTAAAGAAAGCTGAAAACGCTCTTAGCCATAATTTCTGTAAAAACAGCTTGGTGTCTTCACAGCTTCATTGCCAGCTAACAAATCATGGGCATTTTTCCTTTCTTTTTTTTAATATGCAAGTCTCCCATTCCACCACTCTCTTCCCATTCATTGTCTAGGGTTGGTTGAAACTAACTATTTGATGTTCAGTGTTATGGGTAATTGCACCGATGAGCTTTCCATAATTATGGTGAAATACTTAACAATGGCAAAAAAGGAACGATTCAAGCCATTACAACCCTTTGTCATTGTCTTTACGCCATGAGATTTGTTGAGTACAAATTTTGATGCTTTAGTACTGCAGCTTCAGCCCCTTTTTGTAACGTGAGTCTACCCACGTGTGTGTTGGACTGAGCTTGTTGTCTGTTATCAGGTCTGGGTGGGGTGGGTGACTCCAAGCTTCCACTTTATGGAGAAGTCATTTGAGATGAAGAAAGTGCGGCACGTTGTCATCTCCCAACTGGACATGGACTACAAGCTCAAGTCTAGGTAAGGGATTCTCTGTATACACCAATGATTGCCGTGGGACTGGCACCTCTCCAGTCATGAAAGTATTCAGATGACTCTGCTCTTGAGGATCTCGCAAACTCAGACTCTGTGTGCTTCGATGAAGTTCAAAGATTGAGCTCTTGGTGCAGGCAGAACAGCCTGGGTTTAAACATGAAAAAGACCAAAGAACTTGTCATAGACTTCCGTAGAAACCTCTCTCCCATTCCAGACCTTGTCATTGTTGGTGTTACAGTCGAGAGAGTAAGTCAGTACAGATACCTTGGAACGATCATTGACCCCAAACTGAATATTAATTACACATACTATACCATGACTCAACAAGTGCAATGTTTTGGCGTTGCTAGGTGAGAGTGCCTCTTTAGCGGAAGCTGGCAAAATCAAATCAGACATAGAGTTGCTTCCCTTGCGCTAAACCGTCCCGTGCACCACGTGCTACCACACGCGTCTAAGCGCTCACGGCAAAGACAGCAAACCTCATTCCTTTTTGGCACTTGGTTAGAGATGGTTGTGCCTACTGTAGCTCTCTGTTTGCTGGCTTACTGCGTTCGCCCGGTAGTCCGTTGTTGCTACTGCCAGCGGAGTTGATAGGTTTTCTCTATTTTGTCTGGTTTATTATCCTGTTATCCTTACCGCAGCGGTTCGTCGAGTTCCACCCCGTCGCTGCGTGTCTCTCCTTCGTCGACCGTTCACGCTAGATAGGTCGGTTTACGGTCCATTCTGTTGCTGTTAGCGCAGCTCCCGCTACGACCGGGGTTTCTTCCGTCCCCTCTTCTGCCGTCATTACTACCGCTTTGCTTCGTTGGCTTCGCTGTTTGTCCACTCCTGCGCCCCCTTCTTCGTTGTCTTCTGCCGTTCAGGTCAGTAGAAGTGGTGGTGGAGAGGTGGGGAGTGGTGGTAGTGAGGTGAGGGGTGGCTCCTTGGTCTTGCCAGAAGTGACCTTGGGGCCGTTTCTGGTCAAGGTTACGGCCAGAAACATATAAGTGGTCGCCCTAGTTTAGGACCACATAATATTTTCCAGCAGGGACGCTCCGGCACGGCCGGGCCAGCTACTTGCTGAAGCCGTTCCCTTCTGTTTCCTACGGGATTCAGACCGGGTCGGGACTTCTGGCTCATATAAGTGGTCGCCCTAGTTTAGGACCACATTAAATGTCCGGCGGGGACGCCCCGGCACGGCCGGATAAGCTCCCTGCCGAAGCCTTCCCTTCTGTTTCCTGCGGGTTTCAGACCGGGTCGGGCCTTCGGGCTAATGTCAAGCTTGGGACATATAAAGCACTGCACGCAGTGTTACGTCCAGCTGCGACAGGTGGTGTGGCTTCCGGTTCGCCGGTTTGTCCCTCACCTCCCTCTTCCAGCCCCCATTGCACTCCACTTCCGCTGGCGGTCGTGGGGCGGGGCCGTCGAGCTTGAGACATATAAAGCACTGTTCGCAGTGTTACGTCCGGCTGCGACAGGGGGTGTGGCTTCCGGTTCGCCGGTTTGTCCCTCACCTCCTCATTCCAGCCCCCATTGCACGCCACTTCTGCTTGCGGTCGTGGGTCGGGGCCTCTGTTTCCGGTACGGGGGTACGGGTCACTCGTTACCTTCTCCCGTTCCCGGTTTGGCTTCTCCCTCCCACCCAACTTTGTTTTCCACTTCCGCTTGCGGTCGTGGGGTGGGGGGTCTGGGTTCCGGTTCGGGGGGTACGGTGCACCCGTTACCTTTCCCTGTGTCCGGTTTGGCACCTCCCTCCCATCCTCCTTTGTACTCCACTTCCGTTTGCGGTGGTGGGGCGGGGGCTCTGGTTTCCGGATCGAGGGGTTACGGTTCACCCGTGGCCTCTTCAGTTTCCGGTTTGGGTCAGGCATTCCCTGTTCACCCTTCGGTCTCTGCCACTTCCGGGTTCGGTTGTGGATCGGGGGTACTGGCGTCCGGTTCTGATGGTACGGTTTTTTTCGTTACCTACTTCTGGATCACATGCAAACGTCTTTTGCCTGTGTGTGCGCCAACTTCTGGTTGGGGTGGGCATACTTGGTTCCTCCTACCCTAGTTCCCGTTTTCACGGGTACGGGGGTGTTGTTATCTCAGGCCCTTTCACCTGATGCTCTTTTAAAGAGGCCGTTCAGCGCGCTGCGGCTTTGTCCTCAGGTGGTGGAGGAGGTTTCGGTGCCCCTACCACCACTCCATTCCTTCCTAGGCGGGACTCTTGCTTCTGCCGAGTCTGTTGAGGCTTGCCTTGTATTCAGGGCGTCTCCTAGTGTTAACGTTTTTTTTGTGGAATGGGCATCTTCTACGGCTAGAGGACTTATGGAGGGCGAGGCCTCTTCCTCTTCGTTTGAGGAGGTGCCTCGGTTCCCTAGAGCTTCCTCTGTGGGCTCTTTTCGAGTTCGTCCTCATTGCCCAGTGTTTCCGGGAAGTTCCTCTCTCGGTCAGAGGTCTGGCACCGATAGAGGGCTCTATTGTTAGGTCCCTTGAGTATACTTCTCTCGCTGACGCGCTGCCTGCTGCGCTGTCTTCCGCTGGGCGAGTATTCTGGGACGACGTTTCGTTCTGGGTTGAGAATCACAGGCTTTTGCCTTTGTCAACCTGCTCCTTGTGCATCGTGACGCTTTCTTCAGTCAGCGTCCCTTTTGCCTCCGCTCTTTTTGGGTCCTTACGTTCGCACGGCTGTTCGTTAGGAGTCGGAGCGGTACCAGTCGGATGGTTTCGTCTTCTGGGCTCGGACCTTACCTTCGGCCCCGCTTTTCTTTCCTGACAGGGGTCGAGTTCGCTCGGTCCGTAGTCGCTCTTCTCGGGGTGTGCGGGGTGGTATTCACTCTTCCCGTGGCGGGGTTATGGTGAGCTGTCGGCGTCTACGCAGTGGCGCGTTTTCCACCAGGCCTGTCCCTGCCTGTTCACCCCTAGGTGTTCTACCCCTCCGGGCGAGTGGCTCGGACCCCTCTTCGTCGCTCCCCGCCTTTGTTCCGCCTTCTGTCTCCTCCTGAGACTCAGGCGATTCTCGATGCGGAGGTCATAGCCCTTCTCCAGAAGGGCGCTATAGAGGAGGTCCTTTGCCCTCACTCCCCGGGGTTTTACGGCCGCCTCTTCGTGGTCCCGCAGGCTTCCGGCGGTTGGCGCCCGGTGCTCGATCTTTCCTCGTTGGACAAGTTTCTTCGCCGCATTCGTTTCCGCATGGAAACTCCCACTGCAGTGCGTATGTCTCTGCGCCCAGGGGATTGGGCTACCGCTATCGATCTCTGACGCCTATTTCCATGTGTCTCTTCATCCTCTTCACAGGCGTTGGATGCGTTTCTTCTGGGGAGATCGGGTTTTTCAAAGCCCTTCCCTTTGGCTTGTCTCTCAGTCCTTGGGTTTTCACAAGGTTTGTCAAAGACCTCGCTGCCGTAGTCCGTAGACTCGGGGTGTGGTTCTCTGCTTATCTTGATGACTGGTTGGTCAAGGCTAGTTCTCACGATCTCTGTCTTGTGCACACCAGGCTCGTTCTCCTTTGGGCACGGCGCTTGGGGTTCTCTGTGAACCCTCTCAAGTCCGAGTTGTCTCCATCTCAGGTTTTCAACTACCTGGGGTTGTCGTTCGACACTCGCGATTGGTCGGTCCGCCCTTTAGCTCGTTGGGTGCAGAAGCTTCAGTCCCTTCTGCTACTTTTGGAGAGTCAGGATTTCGTTTCAGCCAGTTCTCTGGCCTCTCTTTTGGGGTCGCTTGAGTCTATGGTTCCTCTGGTTCCCCTCGCGGGAGTTCTCAAGCGGCCGATTCAACGTTGGCTTTCTTCCCGTTGGAGTCAGTCCTGCCCTGGGACGCTCTTTTTCCGGTCACGGAGGACCTTCGCGCTTCTCTGCTTCCTTGGAGGAATGTTGAGTGGCTTTCTTCGGGGGTTCCTATCTCCCCTCCGCTTCCGGTGGCCGAAATCTTCACGGATGCGTCTTTGGTCGGTTGGGGTGCGCATACTGGCAGCCTTTCAGCTCACGGTTTTTGGTCTCAGGACCAGCTGTCTTGACTTATCAGTCGCCTGGAGATGGAAGCCGTTTGCCTGGCTCTTCATCGTTTCTCCCCTCCCTGCCTCGGGGCCTCTTGCTCGTTCGCTCCGACAGTACCACTGTGGTTTCTCTCATCAACCACTTCGGGGGTACCCATTCCCCTGCTCTCTCCATGATGGTGGAGAGCCTCCTTTTGTGGTTAGCTGATTTCGGTTGTACGCTTGTGGCCAAGCATGTCAGCGGCTCTGTCAATGTCTTAGCCGCTCTTCTGAGTCGCCCTCATTGTCTGGTCCACACGGAATGGACGCTGTCCCACTCTGTTCTTCAACCAGTTTGGGCGGAGTGGTTGAAATCTCTGATTGATCTTTTTGCCACTCGTTACTCTTCCAGGCTACACCTGTTTGTGTCGCCAGTCACAGATTGCCTGGCTTGGGCGGTGGACGCGTTGTCCTTTTCTTGGGAGGGGTTGGAGGCTTATGCCTTCCCGCCATTCTCCCTCCTTCCGTAGGTTCTCAGGAAAGCTGAGGAGGAGTCCCCTTCTCTCATTCTCGTGGCTCCCTTTTGGCCCGCTCAGCCCTGGTTCCCCGATCTCCTTCGTCTTTCCCAGGGGCGGTGCATTCCTCTCGCTCTCGGGGCGCGATCGCTTCTGCAGCCTCGATCCGGGATTCCACACGGCAACCCAAGCGTTCTCCGTCTTCACGCTTGGCTGTTGTCCGGCCTTCTATAGGGGCTTTCTGGGCTTCAGGAGACCTCGGCCGGTTCCAGCTTGCATCCTTTTTCTGGCTTGCCATTCTCGAGAGGATGGCTTCTTAGAGTCGGTTCTGTGGTCATGGCCCTTCAGTCCCGGTCCTCTTCTCCAGCCTGTTCACGGTAAGATTGTTTCAGTTAAAGTTGCTTCCCTCCGTCCTTTTCGTGCTAATCTGCACTTGTTGAGTCATGGTATAGTATGTGTAATTAATATTAAAATTTTATCTCTAAATTTATTATTAATAAGCATACTTACCATGACTCAATTTAATATCCCTCCCACCTCCCCGCAGTTCCAAATAAGGAATGAGGTTTGCTGTCTTTGCCGTGAGCGCTTAGACGCGTGTGGTAGCACGTGGTGCACGGGACGGTTTAGCGCAAGGGAAGCAACTCTATGTCTGATTTGATTTTGCCAGCTTCCGCTAAAGAGGCACTCTCACCTAGCAACGCCAAAACATTGCACTTGTTGAGTCATGGTAAGTATGCTTATTAATAATAAATTTAGAGATAAAATTTTAATTTTACTGCTAACACCCAGGCCATTCACAAAAAAATGTTAATCCAGTATCTACCATCTTCAGAAACTCAGAAACCTTCAAGTCAATGGCCTCGTCCTTCAGAACTTTTACACTGCTTTTATTGAGTCAATTCCTACTTTCTCTTTAATTTGCTGGTACTGAAGACAGTGTATGCATGAAAAACAGAAGGAATGTTTGTGGGAAGGTTGGGGGTGTGAAACAAGGAGTCTGCTTGTGCTGTATAAAAGGCGTGTTGTTCAAAAAGCTTTTTCCATCATCTATGATGAAAGCTCACCTCTTCCAGCTCCTACCTTCTGGCCGGTGCTTCCGAATGCTTAAGATTTGTATCTTGAGAACTAAAAACAGTTTTATACCACCTTTTGTACGTCTTATTAACAGTTAATAAATTCAAACAGTTGTACAATATGTGAGTGTGCATGCATGCACTGTTTGACTATGCAAATTATAATCCTGCAGTTTTTAATCGTATTGGTTTAAACAGTGGTTTATTCAGTTAAATTTTCTGATCTGACAAATTCATAAATACAGTAACAGGAATACACAAAAGGCAAAGCTTAAGTGAGTGCATACCTGTATCGTATTAATCGTATTAGGTACACCACGTTGTAATTTCTCATAAAAATAATGAAGTTGTTGTATTCGTATTTTAATCCAATCCGAGGTCCACTTGTACAGCGCGAGGTTTTTATTCAGCTCATTTTAGTCCATTGGTACCTTTAAACAATGATTAACTAACAAACTAACTTGTAGGCGCACAGTAATTGAATTTGTAACAACAAAAGAGTTTTATTTTCAATGCCAATTAATATTGTTATTGTTATTGTAATGCGTATTTGTGTTTGTACACCATAATGTAATTTCTTGAAAGAGATTATACAGTTGTCTTATCTTATCTTTTCTTTTCTTATCTTAGGTGGTATAAGAATTGTATTCATTGATTTTGTTTTGTTTTGTTTAATATAGTACACAAAATGTGTTCTACTAAGCAACAACAGTATGCTTTGCACCAAGAAAATGCCATGACGCTGTTGGAAAACAGTTACACAACCTACCCATCATAGTCAGAAATACATAAGATCAAGCTTACATGTCAACCTACCCATCATTGTCAGAAATACATAAGATCAAGCTTACATGTCATTATTATTATTATTATTATTAGTGTTATTATTATTATTATTATTATTATTATTATTAGTGTTATTATTATTATTATTATTATTATTATTATTATTATTATTATTATTATTATTATTAAGGATGCTGTATAAGCGCTTTTCTCCAAATGACTAATTAAGCTCAAAGCTCGGCAATTTGTACCAACATACATGCTCACATGTTTAACCAACTCTAACACATACAGCAAACATACATCTGTCACTTAAACATGTGGTGTAAAGGAAAAAGATCGCTATTAGAAGACGGAAGGAAATCACATTTTTATTTTTTAAATAGAAATATTTAGATTGACTGCATCCAGTACCATTATTGAAGGGAGGGAGGAAACCGGAGTACCCGGAGAAACCCCTCAGTGACTTGACTAGTATCATAGCTAAGTCACATAAGCTCGCCCCTTTTTTCTTTCTTCACTGGCATATATATATATAATACTTGAGTGAAAGAATTGTTATTGTTCACAGTTGTGCATAAACTTTTTAAATAATCACATGTAAAAGAAAGAAAGAGATTACTCTTATATAGCGCACTTATAAGCTCAGAGAGCTTCTCAAAGCGCTGGCCACTATTATCCAGCAATCACAAAATAGTTTGCTGAAGTCAGGATTCGAACCCACGTCGCCCGAGACGCACGTACACAAGTCGTGCACTCTACTGTCATTGTAATGAAGGAACATGGTTACTTATGCATGGGTGCAAGTCATTCCGTATTTTACAGATTTCCGTATCAGAATTTTATTTTATTTTATTTTTTTTTTAAAGTAGATTTTACTTTTTGCTCGATTGAAAACTAAAAACGGAAGTGCGGAATCGTAACTGCGGGACTTAATTATATGCAGTCCGGATGCATTTTTGGTGGCCATTTTGATTCGTGTTTCTTCTTTTTCGTGCTTTTGCGTGCTGAGGGAGTTTTGTGAAAATGCCTGTGTCCAAAATATCAGACGAGAAAATTGCGAGAAAGACTGATGTAGATGTGTAAAATAAATGGCGAAATGAGTGGCTGCTAAAAGAGGATACTTTAAAGCGTCCCTACTCGGTATGGTGTTCAAAGATAGACGAGCCTGGCATGGCCTGTTGCTGTTGCTGCACAAAGCGAATTAACTACCACCACAATGGACGAAAGTCACTGGATGTACACAGCTGTGACCCTGGTCACCAAAAACAGCTGGCGTCGTATAAACATACTTCCACATTACCATGCACGGAAGCAGTTTACAGTCGGCCTTGTAAAACTGATCGCATAACCGACCTCAAGATATGGATCTGTGCCTTTATTGGTGAACAAACTCTGCCTTTTTCGATCACAGAAGATTTGGTAAACCTAATCAAAGAATGTTGCAAAGAGCCGGAGGCACTCAAAATGTTACACATGTCGGTCGAGAATGTGTGCAACTTACACCCTGACACACGACATTGCCAAGCATCTGAAAGTGGAACTACGAAACACTCTTCAAACCACTTCATTCAGTCTTAACATAGACGAGTCAACAAACAACACAAATGATAAAGTGACAAATATGCTTGTGATGCATGTCTGACCAACGACCAAGTGTGTAAAGACTCAGTTGTTGGGAAGTTTTGTCTGCAACCTGGCCACCGCAGAAAATCTGTTTATCATGATTTTGGAGTTTCTTAATGGAGATGACGAATTGAACATTCCATCAAGACCAATTGACAACATGGTGTCTTGCCTGATGGACAATTGTAACACAATGAGAGGAAAGAAGGGGGGTGTAGAAACACTCCTTAGAGAAGAGAATGCAAATTTACTTGATATCCATGATGATTGAGTTCACATTGTGAACAATGCTGCCAAGACTTTCTGCTCTCATTTTGGCAATAATTTAGAGCACCTTGCTTAATTAGTCGCTATTATTAGTGACATGCGACTTTCATTGTAAGTCTAGGTACTTATAATTCCAAGGATTCCTAATGTTTGCATTGAAGGTAGTGAACCAAAAATGAAATGAATCATTTTAGATTTCGTTCATGGATATTATATTTGCAATGTGTGTTGTTGTAAACTATTTATTTAAAGGTATTTTAGTTGTTTCCCCTTTAGTTAAAACAATAAATAAAGTTTAAAAATCTTTTTCTTTTTAATGTTTTGTTGTTGCGGTTTTTTTTTCTTAAAATTTTTGTTTTGGCCTGGATTTAAGGGCTCCCTTTGGGGTCGTCCATCACTGAATCATGGCTTCAGTATTGGATTTTTTTCTCACTTGCACCCATGCTTATGTTCTGAACTTTGTACCCACTCCTCCCCAACACTAAAGGGTCACAACTGGCTCTGGCATATAAAATAAAGTCTGAAATCAAAAATCAGATATTAAAACATGGGTCGGACATCTTACGGATCCATCTTTCCTTGCAGCGTGAGTCGCAAGAACTGCTACCTGATGTCAGCTGGGGACTTGCAACAGAGGTACGCTGGTGCCAACCAGGAGATGTCTTCCAAGCGAGCGTCGCCTGGCCTGGTGATTGGCTGTTTCATCGACACCTCCACCGGCACTCTCAGCTTCACTGTCAATGGGAAGGAGGTTGCCAACAAGTTCCAGGTCAGAGGATGGTGAGGGGATGGGAAAGGGGGGAACGGAGGTGGTATTGAAAGGAGGGGGGGAGGGGTGAAAGGGTTTTAGGGGAACACTGTTTGTTTTAACTAAACATCTATCTTGTTTTGTGTTAATGTTATGCCCTGTGTGATTTCAAACAGCTTGGAATGAGTATGGTGGTATGACACATCACACTATAATACATGATTGTACATTTGTGCTATTTTAGTGTACGGTGTGATTTCAGATGGAGCCAGGATCCAAACTGTTCCCAGCTGTGATCTGTGAGCCCACCAGTAAAGAAATGTTCCAGTTTGAACTGGGCAGCACCAGAGTAAGTGCAGTTTTATTATTGAAAAATGTCACGGTGTTGAATATAAAAAAAACTGTTTTCATCCTGTTATCTCGAAGAATGGTCTGTGATCTGAAATGTTTCCTCAGCAAAATTTTATCCCTCTGACTCTGTAAAAATGTAAATACTTCTGTGTACAGCAGTGGTAATTCCTTTGACACAGTTTGCTGTTCCATACTACACAGAGCAGTTTGATATTATTGTACGTTTGTTGTTAAAGGTTGGGTTACATTTAAACACCAGTTGTTCTCCGTTCACATTTTATTTTACATTTGTTTGGGGAATTATGATTGTTAGCGACCTCTGTCGTGCAGACGTCTCTGCCCTTGTCAGCGGCCATCTTCCGCGGTCCCAAATCACTAGTGCCCACATGCCCTCCTCGCCTTGACGTACAGTCGCTGAAACGCTTCCACTGGTCCAGAGTGACCAACATGTCGCTACGAACGTCAACACTCAAACTGTCGGACATCAGGGGCTGGAGCATGATCTGTGAAGAGCCAGGTAAAACGTCAGTGATAAGGGGAAAGAAGGGTGGCCATGGGGTCTTTGTTCAAGCTTTATGTGCATGTGGGTGTCCTAGGTTCAGTTACGAACCGTTTTGCCCATGCTGGGTCTTGAAGGGCAGTGTTGTTCATGTTTTTTTTTTAACTGTTATTTGTTGTTTTGTTTTTGGGACAGCTCTGCTATTTCCTACTCCTGAGCTCATTTTCTGCTATGTTTAATCACCCTCACGCCTCTCTTTCATGAAGGTGTACAGGTGTTATACCTTATGTCAAGGCTATCCTTGTAGGCTTTGCAGGAAGACTTAATATAACAACAAATAATATGTGAAAAAAAAAGAAGCCGTAATAATGGCAGTATGGTCTGTTAATGCCTTTGCAAAACGCACACTGCAAGAGTTGATGAAAACGAGGAATAAAGTTGATTGCAGTCATAGACCAGTGTTCGATTATTACAAATCTTAACGTAATGGGTATTGTTTGTAGTATAGAAGAAGACGAGATAGCAGAACAAAAATGATATAAAATACAATAGGCTACAAAATGTTTTCATAGACATGTATGACTTGTACAATGATTCTTTAGGAGCGAAAAGTCAACTGAGGTATAATATTCAACATCGTCATTTTTAAAGCCATTATAAGTAGCCCCATGTAGAATGTTCTATGAAGTTCTGATTATAGTACAATTTGCTGTTGTTGTTACAGTGAGCATGCTGGCCATTTACATCCCGGATGAAGATCGCTCCTTGGATGTCCTGGAACTCAGTGAACATGGCCATTTGCTGGAGTGAGTTCTATAGTAATTTTAGTCCTTCTTTCGCTTTCAAAATCCTTTTACTTGTTTCACTTATCACAAGTTTTGGGAACCGAAGTATTTATGAAAGAGCAGTGAACCTAATTTGAAACGTTGGTATCGATTAGTTATCAGCCAAGTGTCCATGATCAGCCAATTACCAGGCAAGTATCAGTGATCAATCAGTTACCAGGCAAGTATCAGTGATCAGTCAGTTACCAGGCCAGTTTCAGAGATCAGTCAGTTACCAGGCCAGTTTCAGAGATCAGTCAATTACCAGGCAAGTATCAGTGAAAAGTCAATTACCAGGCAAGTATCAGAGATCAGTCAATTACCAGGCAAGTATCTGAGATCAGTCAGTTACCA
Organism: Oncomelania hupensis; assembly: GCA_036898135.1. NCBI lineage: Eukaryota > Metazoa > Mollusca > Gastropoda > Littorinimorpha > Pomatiopsidae > Oncomelania > Oncomelania hupensis. The sequence continues at coordinate 9,413,400 of CM072513.1, read as the reverse complement.
GGCAAGTATCAGTTATCAGTCAATTACCAGGCAAGTATCAGTGATCAGTCAGTTTACAGGTGTCGGTTATCAGACAAATGTCAGTGATCAGTCAGTTATTGGGCAAATGCCAGTGATCAATTATCAGGCAAATGTTGATGATCACTCAGTTATCAGGCAAATGTTGATGATCAGTCAGTTATTAGGCAAATGTCAGTGATCAGGCAAGCGTCAGTATTCAATCATTTATCAGGCAAATGTTGGTGATCAGTCAGTTTATCAGGCAAGTGTCCATGATCAGTTTTCAAGTGTTCATGATTATTAGTCAGTCAGTTATGAGACAAGAATCAACAGTCAGTCAGTTATCAGACAAGTTATTAGTCTGTCAGTTATCAGGCAAGTGTCCATGATCAGTTTTCATGAAAGTATTCATGATTATTAGTCAGTCAGTTATCAGACGAGTTACTAGTTATTGGTCTGTCAGTTATCAGGCAAGTGTCCATGATCAGTTTTCATGAAAGTATTCATGATTATTAGTCAGTCGGTTATCAGACGAGTAACTAGTTATTGGTCTGTCAGTTATCAGGCAAGTGTCCGTGACCAATAAATTAATTATCAGTCCATGGTCAGTCGTTCAAGCAGTAACGTAAGTTCATGGCGGCATTGTCTGTGTGTTTCAGTTTCCACACCAAGACACTGGAGCTGTACCAGGCGGTGTGTTCCCATGGCAACCACAAAGTGGCCAATGTGCTGACCAAACACGTTGATGAGGGTCAGCTGATGTTCACCATCAGGAGTGAATGTGAGTCATGGTCACCTCTTGGTCACCTCTCTGTCACCCTGTCACCTCTCTGTCATCTCTCCTTACATATGGTGCTTCTTTGCTTGCGGATGTTTTTTTTTTCTCTCTTGTTACTAGTTCTTTGATAAAAGAGAGTGATTAGAATACTGCTGTAAAATTCAGGCATTTGAACTCGTTGGTATATAATCTGCATCCCTTAAAATTTGTTTACAAATCATGGATTTAGTTGTACACAAGCTGCAACAAGTTGTGTGCGCACACACGCAGCAACAACAAAAAAACAGCTCAAATATGCTCCAAAATTAGCCACAGAAAATGACAAATTTTACAGCCACAGATATAACTTTACAGCCAATGATATTTGTCCCATATTGCAAAACACAAACTCAGTGACCAAGTAACAGATAAATAAAACTACAGCTATACCAACACCACAAAATAATGATTCACACAATGAACAAGCTCCCAAATGTACAGTTAGTGGCATTTATTCATCGTCATCCTCACTTCCATTTAATCCACTGACAGCTTCATCTTCAGCGTCAGAATTGAACGACACAAAAAATCCACAGACAATCCACATCGGTAGTTTAGGCGCAGGGGTCCAAAGTTATGGGGAAATGTTGCTGCTCATAGCCCCAAATGTTATGGTCATTCCCTTTGGTTAGGATGCTTGTATCATGTAGAGAACATGTTTCAACTTGTGAGATTTAATAAAATTGTGGGCAGACATGCCTGGCAAGCTGAGGATGGGCTTCCATGACGTGCTGATCTCCATGCATCTGGATTCTCACAGGAGAGCCAGGTCAGTACTTGACTGTATAGTCATTATACTGTGTAAAAATAGTACAGATGAAAATTTCGCAAACTCAAACCTCAAACAAAATCGTTAAAAAAGTTCACAAAACCAGGTCAAACTTGCGAAAACGATAGCGGAAAACACACGGGAACCTTTCCGGAAGTTGACTAAACCTTCTCTCACGCACAGGAGAGTTCCTATTTCCTGTGATTTACTGACTAAAAGGTGCACTAACGAGGCGCGGTTTACCGTGCTTCAGGATTATGGGCGAGGCGCGCATTACCGCGCTATAGGACGTTAAGAGTTAAGTTGTTGGAAAGTTTGGGATTTACACACAACAGCAGAGCAAGTTATCTAATTGATATCAGTTTACAAGTTCGTTCTTAGTTCTTTGCTCTCTTCTGCAACTCTGCCTTTTTGTTGTGGCCGTGTCAGCAAGATATATTGTTCTGTGTGTTTTGTTTTGTTTTGTTTGACAGTAAAAAGCTAACGTGTTTGTCGGCGTTTGCATTATGTTCAGGATAATGACAGAGGGCGAGTACATCGTGCCGCTGTTGCCCAACACTCATTCGCTCAGCCTGTACCGCAAGCTCAGCCCAGGCAGCGAGTCTTACGGCATCAAACACCAGATCCCCAGCATGGAAGACAGTGTGTCTATACGACCACAGCTGGCCATCACCGAGAAAGAGATTGATGACAGGTGAGAGAGGCAAGCAGTTAGTGAGGACACTACAAAACCCCATCATGGATCTCATCCTCTAATAAACATTATGTCCTGTTCAGGACGCTTGTATTAACTCTTATTTTGGGCCAGGCTAACCTACTTTTTGTGTTTTGCACAAGATGTTCATCTCCCTTTGTCAATATCGCCAGCAAACGCTTCTTTCAGAAGACAAGATGGCAAGCCATTCAAATGTATTCCCATTCAAAAACTTGGCCGAAAAATACACATTTTCTACAAGTGTTAATTTTCTTGGTGGTGTGTTGACTCTGCTTTAACTCTTAGTATCCTGAACCGTGGTAATCCGTGGTTGCTTCCCTTTCCCAGACCGTGGTAAAACGTGACTGACGGTGACCAAAATAGAAACTGACATCACCGGAAAAGAGAGCTCTTATGTGTGAGAAACCAGGTTTATTTACATCCGGGCAACGCTCTACTTGCATTCTCTAATCGCGCCAGTTTCAGTTGTTGCTTTGTGGCTAAGTTTGGGCTTAGTTTCTGACGAAATAAATTACTGCCTTCAATAGCCATTATGGCGACTCGTGACTCCGACAGTGACTCGGAATTTGGTGATTATAGTGAAGGATTAATGCGTTATAGAGATAATGCTTTGGGCGTGGATGATCAAAGTGATATTTCTTTGTCTTCTGTGCACACTAGTGATCTAAGTGACTTCGATTCCAATGTGTCATTTTCAAGTGACGACGACAATGATTTTGTCGATTCTGATGCAGAGTGGGTTGACGTTGTTGAGGATTTTGAACATTTTGTTTTCGCTAGTGATGTAGGCCCTAGTAAACCACTCCCTCTTGATTATTTTTTTCAACTTTTCCCTGAGAGTGTCTTTGACAAAATCCGTGATGAGACCATTTTGTGTGCTCACCAAAACAAAAATATTTATGAAACATTTTATTGAAATTCCTTCTTTTTTTTTTTAAATATTAATTATACAAAATACAGGTAAAACTTGTAAACAAATATGGAACAACACTTTCACTGTGCACCCCAACCATTCAACAATAATATCCCAAGTTTTCTTTTAAATTGGTTTAGGCAAAATCTTTTAAATAATTTTTTAAACAGAACAACCCAAAACTAGGTTTTTTGCTCAAACTCTTCTGGGAATGAAGTCTGGAACCACAGAAGCCCTTATAAGATGCTAAGAGTTAATCACAGACCTTTCTCTCTGAAGTTAATCTAACAAAGCAAAAAAAAAAAAAAAAAAAAAAAAAATTAGGATTGGTAGGCCATGATTTGAATTATCTGCAATTTTTTTAAAAATTGTCAAAATGGGATAGGTCAATATTTAAATTGTGTTGCACAATGACCTTGACCTTTAAGAAGTGATGAAAATGGCTTAACATGATTAGCGGTAGTGAAAGTATCCATAAAGTAAAAATTACGAATTTCAGTTCAGTTAATCTTAGGATAAAACAAAAAGTATGATTTGAACAAAAGGTAAAAGGTAAAAGGTAAAGGTGGTCCCATAGCCTTGTGGCCATAGGGGAGCGTGATGTTGGAGACCACACTTATCTTGGGCCAGCGTAATGAGGGTGATACCCATCTCTCTCCCTCGCTGCTTTACCTTCCCCACACTTAAGAGAGTAGGTACTCAGTCACAGTTGAGTCAACTGGGGGCGTTGTTATTTGTCGCTTCATGTTTTGCGGTCACCCATCCAAGTGCTAACCGCACTGGACGATGCTTAACTTGTGACACAATAGCGAGTGCACCAACCACTGCGCTATCCAAACAAACAAAAAAAGTTATATTTGAGCAATTGACCGACCGACTGGCCACCTGACCAACAACCGGACTGCTGCTGAATGATGACCCATGATTTGAAGTACCTCTATACCCAAACTGTACAAAATTGCTTTAGACGTTTTTGAGATATTGAGCAAAACGTGTTTAGCAACAAATAGACTCCAGCGACCTTGACCTTTGTGGTAGAGCAAGTATAATGACATGGGAGGTAGGCAACTAACCTAGGTAATATTTGTATGGAGTTTGGCAAAAATCTGTCCAGTGGGTCTTGAGATATGGATTTTAACTGACTGACAGATCACCATTTTGCTTGTTGATTCCACCACTGCCATCCCCCTCCCCACCCTGTCTATTTCAGAGTATTTCCAGATTAGTCTGGAAATTTAAAAGGATGAGCAAATGCAGCAGGCTAGAAATTGTTGTCAGTACATGTATTTCACTGAAATGTTTCTTCAGGAGTTAAAAAGCTTCTTTCAGCTGGATTGTTTTATAAACCACGCATCTTTCAGAGGACATAGAAGGGTTTGTTTAGTGAAGATGAGCTGGCTTTGTTTGAATCCTGTTAGTGTTAGTCCTGAAAGGCGTTACACAAAAATTGCAGAAATTGAAATATTTCATTTCTTTTTTTAAAATCTGAATGTGTGGTTTGGTGGGCAAAGAAATACGGATACGATAAGCTCCGGATTGTTAAGTATTTAGACATTATTTTAGAAGTGAAACCAGATAAAAGAGCGTGTTAAAAGATGGAAGCAGATTAGTGGCTGCATGAGGTCAGGCAGGGTTGAGGGCATTTTATTTTAATTTAAGAGAGGACTGGGTAGGTAAGTGGATGGGGGAAGGGCTGGATGGGTAATGGGCAGGAAGAGAAAGAGTACTTATGAATTGTGATTTTTTTCTGCTCAGAATCCAGAAGAACGGCAAGGACACCACAGCACCGTACTTCCCCATGGACAAGCTGAAGTCGTTTGTGATGCAGTCGCTGACCACAGCCATGGAGAAAGGGGCCGCTCACATCAGAGACCCCATCGGTGGATCCAACGCCAGCCTTTTTGTGTTAGTAGCCTGGCTTGTGCGTGTGGAGATAAACCAACAGGATGGTGTGATTTTAGAAACTGAACGCAGTCCTACAGAAAATGAAGAATCCAGTCATTTGAGAGGATGGGCTAGAACTTTGCGTTTTCTGAGAATTTAGAGAAAGCAAAGCTGTTGCTGGGGTTTTTGAAAAATTTAGTTTTAAACAGTTGATCAGAACTAGGGTTATACCATTATGATAATATCTTCTCAATGTTTGTCTACTGTTGCATGGCTCATTATTACATGTATTGTCAATAGTCCTGGTGCTTGAATCTTGATATGTGTAACTTGAGTTTGTTTATCCACACAGCCTGTTCACTCAGCAACAAGGCAGGAGTCATCATATACAGTTTTCCAACTTTATTCAGCAAACACCAACTGGCATACAAGATCGCTTTTCTGAAAATCCCTAGTCGCAAGCAGACAGTGCATTGCCTAAATAGTCTCTCAACAATTCAGAGAAACTTAAAACATTCCAGAAATATGCAATAACATCCAATCGAAATAAAACTAGTCAACGGAACTATGCACTGTATTATGTTACAGAATGTTTACAAATTTACAAGATTCGACTAGCTATCTCAAGAAAGACAATAAACAAGTAATTCCATAAAATTCTAATTGCTACTACAACAATATCGATCGACGAAAACTATCAACATTCTACAAATCTTTCTCTAGCAACAGCACAGAATCAAATCGAAGATAAATTCATGTTATAATTGCATGCTTTGCAAAACAAACTGCGGAACTATCGTGCCTGTCTCAGTCGTAACACTCATCAGGTTTGTGTATTTAAAAGTCTTTTTATTGACAAAACGGGCTTGTTACTAGCAGTGTCATTTATCAAACACCACAACGTTGCATGGCATACGGTGTTAGATTTGTTGTGTTATTTTAGCATTACTTTTTGTTGCTGTCGGTGTTGCAGTCCCCTGGTAAAAGTATGCAACAACTTGCTGGTGATGGGTTTGTTGGATGACGATGATCTCCATCACCTGCTGTGTCTGCTGGCACCCCATGTCTTCGACCATGACAGCACTCGCAGTAGGTGTCTCTTCTTTTTCAAATAAAGACATAAGAAATTTTCTTCTTTTATTTTAAACGAAATTTTTTTTAGTTCGTGACCACAAGTGACACAGTTTCCATTTCTAGGCAGTATCTGTTGCCATTGTCACAAACTGTCAAAATGTCAAGTCTGTCTGCCAAGCACTACTAACGATCAGCATGTTGACCCCGAGTGTTACCTGCAAAAAGAATAAGACCTCTACATTTCACAGGAAATACAATTTTATTCATGCCAGAATCACAAAGTTTGAAACTTTACATTGAAATGGACACGTTGGAACGTTACATTAAAATGGACACATTGGAATGTTACATTGAAATAGACCAAGAGAATGCCTGTTTTATATATCTATGTTAATATTTGTTTGTGGCTTTTTCTGTTTTTACCTCTTCCGTGTAAAGTATATATCTGTTAGGACCATGGTATCAGTCACAGAGATTGACAATGTGAACAGTAATAGCAATAGCTCTACACAAAACTGTAGAACACAAAAACGTATTATAGAGTACTGTTGGCTTTCTTTGTGTCTGTTCCCTCTCCCTCCCCCTCTCTCCTCCCCCCCCACTGTTCCAGCCACCTCTTCCACCCCCCCCAAAAAAAAAGAAAAAAAGAAAGAGTTTTGAGATAAAAAGAGTGATTAATTATGATAGAGAAGCTTGCTTGTGTGCTGAGACTAAGGGTGTTGGTTTTGTCATTCCAGACCCCTCAGGACTAGGTTTGCTGAACATGCAGCTGGATGAGCCAGTCAAGTTGGAGGTACTATTTTTGTTTTTTAATTTATTTAATACTAGTCTTATTTTCTAGGGTGATGGGTAGAACGGTGTAGGGAAAATTTGGTTGAACAGGGCCTGTAATTTTCCACGGTTCAGTGAATTTCTGCTATTGAAAAATTATTCCCGCCGAGAACATTATGGTTTCTGGCGCAACAAAAAAGTTTGACAACAGTTTTTCTCCAGTGAAAAAGTGTTTTGTGCATCTCATGAAGCCAAATGGAAACATGGAACTGCGCATGCGCGTGTCTTAGTTGTAGCCGGTAAAATGGTTGCAAGACGCGTTGATCAGCGTGGCGATGCAGCTGATGATAAAGGTGTGGAAAATGCATGGAGGTGGGAATGGATGGAAAAAGAAGCGGGTGGTGAATGACTAGGACAATATTTGAGGAAGATCTCTGACAACAAAGAGAAAAGTGATTGAGAACTTGTTGTATGAGGTTCATACATGTCAAGCTCTTGTAGCTTCTGACCATAATTTTTGCCCCGAGAGACCATAATTTTCTATCGAAAACCATAAGAAATGCGTAAAACGGTAAACACGCACATACATATATTTTTTTTTTAAATAATAATAATTTTAGCAAACACATGCAAATTCACCTGCATTTTTTAAAATAACAAACACTGTACCATACAAAACAAGCAACTTAATAAGATTTAAAAAAAACAACAAAAAAACAAAAAAAAACTTTCATACTGTGCTTTATTGTTTACTTTGCCTTATCTATTGCAGAAAATAAAAAACACCCCTCTCTCCCTCCCCCCCCCCCCCCCCCTCAAAATAACACCAAACAAACAAACAAAAACCCAATCCAAATTACTTAATAGAAAAAAGAAATACACTGCGTTGCACACAATTATGTCACTGGTGATCTTTGTTATAGTCATCAGTGCATTACTTCCCCTTCTCCAGCATTCTGACACTGGAGCTGAATGAACGGAAACCTTTCCTCCAAGACGGAAACAGTGTATAGAAATGCTATGGGCATGCGCAAGGCCCGTACCTCCTCCGAGATCACGATCGCGAGCGAGCGTGACTCAGAATTGTTCTCTAGGCTGTATTTCGGATTAAAATAAAAGAAAAAATTCGGATGTAAAAAAAAAGGGGTCGGGGAAAAGAAAAAATACGTAAGATTTTCATCTTACGCCGTAAGGTGAAAAAAAAGTTGAAAATACGTAAGAATTATGGAAAAAACGTAAGACTTGACATGTATGGAGGTTAAAAAAGCTAAGCAGTCTCGTGCAACTGTGAGGACAGTGTGCAGCACTCAGCCTTCATGAATTCAGGCAGTGTTGCTGAAGCACAAACTGTGAAGCCAGTGTGCAGCACCCAGCATTTAGTTAAAGCACCTCAAAAACCTGTCCAGAGAAACTAAAGTTACCAACAAATCAATCTATCAAAATTCTTCAAACATACCAACTAAACCATTGCCATTGAAAACACTGCTTCAAGATTTGGGCTGTCCATCAGAATGTACAGTATGAAGATTTTAAAAACCAAATTTGGACTATAGGTCAATAGCGACAGTCAGCTGAGCATCAGTGTGTGTTTACACTTAGATTTGTAATTTAACTTGTTGGCGAATAATAATTCAGCTAAGTGTCGATAAAGACAGGCTACTTCAAGAGTTCAGCTGTATGTAACAGCTGCAGAAACCTCCGCGGATCCGCGATTTTCCGAGAAAGAATAAAAAAATTTGCGAGAGAAAAAAAAAATTCTGAGAGAAAAAATCCCGAGAATATTTTTTTACCGAGTACCGATCCACATTTTCATGTCGTCTTATTGACAGAGAGGTGCGACGCCCGCTAATACTGCTTCACTGTTATAGGCTACAACTTTAGCGGGCGCCTCTTATGCTGTACATTTTGCGCGTATTGTTGACCTACTGAAAGAAAGGCGCGCTGCCCACGCATGCTATTCTCCGAGTTTCTCTTTTAGTCTATGCGCTAAGTCTGTGAACATCAACAGAGACATTGTAGAACTGTGATTGAAATTTTGTGCGTTAGACTAAGCCGCTTCTTCTGTGATGAACACGCTTCATTAACTTTTTTTTTTCAAAATGTCGTGTGCTTCTAGAATTGTCAATCGTGGCAAGACATTTAATGAAAGCAACATCCAGAACAAATGGAAATGGGAATGGATGGAGAAGTCAACGAAAGTTGGAGGTGAAGAGCAGAGGCTTTCAGCCTTTTTGCGAAAGGATTGTGCAGGGATGATGAGATGTATATTGTGCGATAGAGAATTGAGCTATGTCAATAAATAATTTAAAAAATTTTTTAACAAAGGCAAATTTGTTTAACCTGTTCATACTAAAAAAAAACTTTTTTCCCCAAAACATAGCTATACATTTTACAGTATTTCCATCCAGGAAATAAACAAAATGGCCTTAAAAAGTGCCATTTTTCTTTTCCTTCAGTGGTCTTCGCCCCCCTGAACCTCCCACCAGGGCTTTTGTCCCTGGACCCCACAGGGGCCTAGGCGGCCCCTAGACCCCGGCCAAACTTCAGAGATTTTTTTTCAAAGTTGTTCTGCAGCCTGATGTAAGCAAGCTAGACTTTCCTTCCCTATGTTATATGTTTTGTGCTCATCAAAAATGCACGATTGAAATGCAACAATTTGTATTGGGCGGAAGGGGAAGGGAGGAGGGTGTCATTCCTCTGCACTCTCTACCAGCACCTAGGTGGCCCTTGGACCCCGGCCAGTTTCCTCTTTTTTAACTCCAGCCAATTACAGGCCCCGGATGAAGATGACTTACTGGATTAGAGTGTAAACTGATCTTGACGCCGCTCGTGGGCTAGATGGGTGAGTGCCACCTGCACAAATACACTTGGCAAACACTAGGCTCCTTTTCCCCTATCCCCGGTGGCTCAGGATTATGCTCAGTTGTCTGTGCATCAGGCAGAGCACCTAAGGCTGCAAGTAGGCATTATGGCCAGCTTGAGTTAGATCCCATATTAACCAGTGCCTTGAGCAGCTCTTGAGCTGAAAAAGCGCTATAGAAGGACGATTAAATATATAAATGAAGAATTGAAAGGGCCTGGGATTCGAGATTTTTGCTTAGTGTCCTGTTCTGTGTCGTGATTATTCTGTATCAGGTGGTGTGCGTTATCAAATGATAGTGAGCTACATATTTGCAATGTTTGCAGGTCTGTCGTCTCCTTCAGCACTTGTGTGACCTTCAGAAGAGGCATCGCATTGAGGCCATCACTGCCTTCTCCGAAAGTTTCGTGGCCAACGTCCAAAATGTAAGTCTAACCTTCACCACATGTTACTGGGATGGAAGAGATAATTCTTATTGATGTTAAAAGTGATGTATATTATCAAGATCAGTATGGAAGTTTGTTTTTACTTTCCTGTGCCAGGATTTTTGTATAAATAGTATCCTCACTTTGTGGTGCCAGGGTTTTCCGTATAAATAGTATCCTCACTTTGTGGTGCTGAGGTTTTCTGTAAAAATAGTACCCTCACTTTGTGGAAATTTACTGCTGTAAATTACCGTTGTTTCTGTAATTCTTATTTGTTCTTTCTCGTTCCTAATCTGTTCTATCAATCTACTATCTTCTTCGCTAGACCAGTCACCTACCTTTTTTCTTGAAAACTCTCCCAAAACTCCTCATTTGTGTATGGGGTCTGTTAGATCAGCTTGGGAATATTGGACGTTTTTTGCCAAATGGTTGCTAGGGCTTTCTATGGTGTTATTATTTAGCAATGTAGGCATTTTATATGTATGTGTTTCATTAATATTGTATAATGATTTTTATATTCTGTTTTGTTTTTGTAAACGGAATTCAATAAATTAGAGTACAGCCTCAGTGTCCCCTGCATGGGATACCCTTATTGTAAAGTCACCGGCTGGTGGAGCACCTTCAAATGTTACCATTAGGGTTGTTTCACCAGATCTTATAATATACGGATCAGGAGTGAGCCCTCTTTCAACCGAGTTGTAGTCCTGATTCAGCTCTTTGCAGTCCTCTGGACCCTATAAACAATGACTAACTAACTTTCATTTTGCATAAACTTTTCTTTTATAGAAATAAAATACTATGATGATAGTTTTATGTGGTTTGAAATATTATTAACTAAATGCAGATCAATGCGTATTGTAAAATGTTCTGAATTCTTGTTCTTCCGTATGTGTGCCATAGGATCAGCTGAGAAGGTACAATGAGATCAAGAATGCAGATCTGAATGCAGCAGTCACTGCCAAGAAGACCAAAGAGTTCAGATGCCCTCCGCATGAACAGGTAAATAATGTGTGGATAATAATTATATGGACTTTGCAGCGTTGTACAGGATTATCTCTACAAAACGAGACAGAGCTGCCAGCCAAAGAAGAATAAATGCCCCAGATTAAAAAGTTCTCTGTACACTTATTTCACAAAAATGCTTCTTCCGGAGTTCAAACCCAACAGAAAGACGGAAACAGTAACACATCTTTTTGTATGCTGATACCATCAGTTTGTTTATTCAGCACCAAGGCAAGCAGTTATTGAATATTTTGTGAGAATGAATGTTCATTTTGATATTAGGGGTCTTTCAGCACGGGTAAAAGTGAAAGTGATTGTGTGTTCGTTTCGTCCAACGAGAGGCACGCCGGGAGATTCTTACGCCGCGTTACGAAACGAAACGAACGTGTTTCTGTGCGCTTTCGATTCCAGCACCTAGTTTCGTTGTGATTTTATTGAGCACACACAGGGCAGGCCCAGAGGCAGAGCACTATTATGCCTACGTAAGGCTTCTTCTAACAAAGCATGATTTGACACGAATGTAACGATTAGGTTGAACTTTAAAGATGGATTAGTGCTCTAACATTGAAGATATTTTACATTCTAGCTTCGAGTTTCATTTTTGTCACATAAAACAGTTTTTGGACTGCTGATTGGTGATACAGAATAGATAGATTCTAGACAGCCATGACGGCTTTTCAGTAGCTCGTTTGAAAATACGTTTTAAGTCTGAGACCGAGTTTAGATCCCCATTATTCCTTCTAAAATGGTTGAGTAATGTACCATATACAAATTCAAATCATTTTTGGACATTTTACAAACGATTTAATAACCAAAATGTACTCACTAACATTAGTTCGTGGAAATCAGGTTTTTCACGAAGTTTTATTCCTTGTGGTAGGCAGACTTCGTGACCTTTCACCACGGGAAGTTAAAGCGTCACATAAATTGCTGACGTCACAACAATAAGTAGTCCCGATTCACATTCACTTTCACTTTCACCCGCTTTCGAAAGATCCCTATAGTTGTAGTGGTGTTGGTGGTGTGGTGTTTGGAAAGAAGATGGTGTTATGGAGGCTATGGTGAAGAATTTCTTGCACACATTCTCTCTCCCTCTCTCTCCCCAACGGCAGTTCGTTGATAACTGTTGAACAAGTTTTATTCGAAGTACATCATTTCTCAGTGAGCAAAGGCAGTGCTCAAGTGGAACAACCCTTATCTGCTGCGTTGTGCCCTGTGCTCCTTTTCTCTGCTGTGTTGTGCATTCTGCTTTTATTTGGGACAGCCAGCCGCAGCGACAGTGCTGCTTACGCATGCCTCGCGCGACACAAAATGTTTGCCTCTCTCGCTACTTTGTGTTAGTTGCTAATCTTAATTTTACGTATAAGGCTTGAAACACAAACGAATACTATACAAATTATATAGTGACGTAAACGCGGAAATACGACCTTTCTAATGTTATAACAATATGGGACCTATCTGCTACGAAATAAAAATAATACGAAATGTAAGAGGGAGCTGGCTGCTGCTCATAAGAATGTCATGACTCTAAACTCATAATGACTCTTTAATTTAATACAATTATAATTAATAATAATAATAATGACAAAGAAAGAACAACGTCTCCTCTTTCCAACGATATACAATATGGCATGGTTACTATTATGGGTTCCGACTCTGACGAACTAATCTGGAAAAACCCTAACACAACAACAATTACATGGAGTCTTCTGACAGCTTTTCCCTGTTTCTCTTCCGATGTGTCTGTCCCTATAAAACTAATATTTAATTAAGTATATATGTTAGAGAATAAATTAAGGCATCGGAAAATATCACACTTAGGGTGTTACAGTGGTTGGATCTTTGCTGTAGCATCATTCGAAATTATGCTCTTATCATGTGTTAGTCTACAAGGCGGGAGGAGGCGTTAGAACTACGACCGGGGGCTGGCAGTATCAGCTGCTGCTTAACCAATAACAGCGCGGTGTCTTTATCAACGTGATATGCATCGCGCTATTTTAAACATCGCGCTCCAATTCAAAATTGCTACATAAATCACAAATAAAGTTTATATATTCTGATACAGAATTTAATGCTGCATCTAACGGTTATGTGCTTTAAGGGATCTGAAAAGTATATCTCAAGTTATTGCATACAGCTAGTTTAAACATAACAGAGACAGAGTACACGGCCTACGTATCGTATGGTCAGAAATTCCTTGTAGCCAGCACGGCTACATAGTGTTGAAGCTCAGTACCAGAATATTTGTAGATATAGTACACAAAAAACACAAAACACATGCAAGCACACACACACACATGCAAGCACACACACGTACACAAATAACAGATAATTTATTGCCCAGTGACGGAACACAGCTCAAGGAAAATATATTTTCCCCGATATATTTACTGTTAGCTTATTGAAGTCTTTTTGTTTTGTTAGCTTTTTTTTTCAAATGTGTTATTGTTTTCTTTTTTTGCTATGAGTAAACTGAATGTTTAAGATCTTCTTATAATAGTGAATGTTGTGACAGATGCGAAAGATGCTGATGTTCCGTGACAATGAGGAGGTAGAAGAGTGCCCTTGTCGGGAAGACTTCCGTGAGACACTGCGTGTGTTCCATGCCAACCTGCTGGACCACTGCAAGATGCCAGAGATGAACCAGGAAGAAGAGACGCCTACCGAGGTGGTGGCACCCCCTAAGCCATCCCTGAGACAGCGGCTCATGGCACTGGTCTGGAAGAGCAAGGAGACAGAGAAAAGCTCCTACAACAAGGATTCGAAGGCACCAGGTGCGTTCATATTGAACAGTTTTCTTGTTTTTTAGCAATTACTTTGGTCGACGAAAGAGCGGTGTGTCTTTTTTTTAATGTGTCTGACTCACACTGACTCAACCAAAGCTTTTTAGTTTTGAGTTTAGGTCAGCCAGGCTAGCTATAAATAGCTTCGCCGATGCTTCCTTTCTTTTCCTTTCACTGGAAGGGAAATGTGGAGGCACTAAAGGCATTGAGCTAGTGTGCAGTTCAATTTTTTTTTTTAATCAATTTTTTTTTATAGGGTAATAAGATTACTTTTTTTTTCATAGTGTTCCTGGAATGCTGGAACTGCAGTGGTTTTGGCGCAACACATTGCTCAGTGGGATTGCAGTATGCTGCTTCTTCCGTTGCTCTTCATGGGGTTTCATCTAGTTTTGTTCTGTTGTTCAAATGTAACACCCTGTTGAAAATTGCTTTAATAACATTTGTGTAAACAGTACTGCATTTGCTTGAAACATCAATGAATTACGATCCTTTCAGCGGCAGAATTTGTTTTACTGATCTCTGGTTTCATCTCGCAGTGACAAGAGCCGCCCATAAGGGTTCATTACCTGACACTTGGTCGTTTTGTTTTTTCTTATGCAAGCTGAGCTCGCTCTCGCTGTGTCTCCTCCCTCTCCCACCTCCCACACCTCTCACTCCCCCACCCCCTATCACCATACCACCCTCCATCCCTCCCACCCGTGAAGGTGCTTGGGGTTTCTGTTTAAATAGTATCCCCACTTTCTGGAAATTTAGTGCTTTAAATTCTCGGTTGCTGTCTTTCTCCTTTGTTCTTTCTGATTTGTACTCAGTTCTATCAATCTACTACATGTAACTTCTTCACTAGACCAGTCAGCTACCTTTTTTTTTTTTTTTTAAACTCTCCCACAACTCTTCATGTGTGAATGGGGTCTGTTGGGTCCGCTTGGGGATATTGGACGCTTTCTGCCAAATGGTCACTAGGGCTTTCTATGGCATTATTATTTAGCAATGTCAGCATTTTATATGTATGCGTTTTGTTAATATTTTATAATGATGTTTATATTCTATTTTGTTTTTGTAAACGGGGGTTTGATAAATTAGAGTACCACCTCAGCATCCTCTGCATGGGAGGCCTTTATTATAAAGTGGCCGGCTGGTGGAGTGCCTTCAATGTTACCGTTAGGGATGTTTCAGCAGATCTTTTATACGGATCAAGTGTGAGTCCTCTTTCAACCAAGTTATGGTCCTGGTTTTGTGCTCCTGATTCGGCTCTTTGCAGTCCTTCGTACCCTATAAACAAGTACTAACGAACTAACAAATCTCACTGTGTCTGGTGAATGGTCATTACTGGGCTGTTCTTATCACAGTGAAATGAAAACCAGAGATCAGCAATATTAATCTCTACAGCTGTGAGTGAGGATCACAATTGATTGATTGATTGATTGATTGATTGTTGCTTTAGGTCCAGCGGACTCTTCCGAGCCAAATCAGGACCGGACAACCCCCAATCCGCATAAAAGATCTGCCGAAACAACCCTAGTGGGAAAATTGAATGCCCTCCACCGGCCAGTCACTTTACAATAAAGACATCCCACGCAGGGGACGGCTGAGGCTTTACCCCAACTACTCGAACCCCCGGTTACAAAAACAAAATAGAATACAAACATCATTATAAATCATCAACAAAACACATACATATAAAATGCCTATAGTGCTAAATAATAACATCATAGGAAGCCCTAGTGACCACCCGGCAGAAAGCGTCCAACACTCCCAAGCTGATCCAACAGACCTCATACACAAACAAGGAGTCCTGTCCAGGAAGAGTTTTCAAGAAAAAAGGTAGGTCATTGATCTAGCGAAGAAGAAGATAGTTTAGCAGAGTGATAGGACAGATCAGGAATGGGAAAGAGCAAATGAGGAAGACAGCGACAGTGGGAATTTAAAGCACTAAATTTCCAGAAAGTGGGAATACTATTTATACTGAAACCCCCGGCACTCCAACGGGGGTACTGTTGCCGCAGTGAATCAGTCATGCCTGCAAAGTCAGGACAGGTTTTCAACTGGGGCTTTCACTTTTCCCTTTATAGGTTAGAACAATCTACAGTGGCAAGATTGCTCATGACCCCAAGGGGTGAGGATCACAATACCAGTTGTTTCTGGCAAATGCAGTACTGTTTACACAAATGATAAACCATTTTCAATATGGAGATACCTTTCAGCCACAGTTTACTTCCCTCACTTCTCCCACAAAGTGAGCGGGGAGAAGACCCAGAGATGCCAACCCTCACGGTTTAGCTGTATTAATTTCCGGTGGCAAATAGTTTTTTAACGGATTTACGCTGAAGTCATTTTTCTTATGGCGAGAATAATTTTTACAAGAATATATATTTGCAGCTGATGATTATGGCAAAAGGACTGTTACACGTTTTAGACTGATTACACTTAGGCACTATCACAGTATAAAATAATGCAGCATATTATATAACGACCTTATAAGGTAATAAATCTATTTGATAGCTTCAATTATTGAAGCTTGCTTTTAGTTTAACTTACTGCATATCGTATGGAAACTTCAAATTGAGGGTAGGCATGCCTGTGCTGGTCGGCAAATACAGAACACGCTGTTTACGATGTTACAAAAAGTGTAACGGAAACCGCTGATCGTTACATCATTCATCGTCAATTTTCTATTCTTTGACATGGTTTATCGATCCGTCCTTGACGTCAAAATGAAGAACGATCTTTCACCATTGACTCCTTCAGGTATGGACTATATTTTTAATAAGAAATCTCAATCCTGGACTTTTGCTCCCTTTTGTCTACGGACAAAATTTTTTAATCTACTGACAATTTATAAATTTCTTACGGACAGATTTGTCTGCAGGTTGGCATCTCTGGAGACTTCTCCATTTGTCCAAAAGCGATCTCCTCACACCCTTCAGTGTCGACATGGTTTTTACAGGGGTGGGAATTGTCCGCCATTTGGCGGATTTCCACCATAAAAAAAATCCCATCCGCCAAAAACAATAATGCTTCCGCCAAAAAAAATAAAAAAATAAAAAAATTACACTATTGCTGTGTTTAGACACAGCGCAACAGAAGTCTCACCGGAAGTGAGAGGTCGAGGTCGTTGTACTTAATCACCGCCATCATGTCTTTAAAGGCTATGATTGTACAGCGTGGTGAAACTTTTCAAGAAGGTTTTGGCGTCAAAAACAAATGGAGGTGGGATTGGTTGGAGTACGAAGTCAATGATGATCGGCTCAGCCTATTTATTCGCAAGCTGAAGAAGCCAGGCTTGCCATATTGATGTTGGAGCTATGTTTAGTTTTGACAGCTGATATTCAGATGTTGAATATACAGCTGTGTACATGTTCAGCTACTATGTACAAATTTTGTGTGTGTGTGTACAGCTCTCTCTCTCTCTCTCTCTCTCTCTCTCTCTCTCTCTCTCTCTCTCTCTCTCTCTCTCTCTCTCTCTCACTCTCACACACATAATCACTGTACATGTATACAGTTATATACAAAAATCCTTTTTGAATTTATGTTATTTTCTTTATGCAACGTGTCTGTTAGTTGTACATTGTTTATCAGCACTGCATCACAGCATTATATTCTTTGGTCATTCAAACAAAAAGCACAAGAAAAAAAGACAAAAAAGAATGTTTTTCATACTTCAAAACTACTTACATTTTGCAATCAGAATACGCCAGATTGCACAGATTTTGTTCTTGATTTTGAACATTTTCCGGGTGCTCATGCCCCCGGACCCCCCTAGTTTTCTTTATTTTTCACTTCAGCAATTCCCACCCCTGTTTTTAGTGTGGTTGTATTCTGTTCTCACCCCCTCTCTCCCCCTTTTTCCTCCCCCTCCAGACAACATGCAGAAGCTGATCACCACCACCATGGTGCGCTGGGCGGAGGAGACTTTCATCACCATGGGTGACTTGGTGCGCGAGATGTTTTCCCTGCTGCACCGGCAGTACAACGGCACCGGAGAGCTGATGGTGGCCCTGGACAAGACCTACGTGATCAGCATGAAGAACTGCCAGGACATCAACCAGCTGCTGAAGGCGCTGGGAATCATCAGGTCCTTACTCATGGTGCAGGCTGGGCGAGACGAGGAAGAGCTCATGAAGGAGAGTTTGAAGTGAGAGTTCAGCTTTTATGTTTGTTTCTTCGGTTTTTGTTATTGTGGAGTGATGAAAGTGTGTGTGTTGTGTGATGTAGGAGGAGTGTGTGTGTTGTGTGATGTAGGAGAAGTGTGTGTGTTGTGTGATGTAGGAGAAGTGTGTGTGTTGTGTTATGTACAGGGCTTCCAATCTTCCGCCGTTGGGCGAATTTCCGCCATTTAAAAAAATTTTCAGCCGAAAAATTTTAAAGTTCCGCCGTAGAAAACTGCCGAGGTAAAAATGTCATAGGGGCTCCAAAATATCCGTAACACAGTCTCAGTTTGGTTGATCTGTAATTGGCTGGTTTCGAAGACTGGAAACGGATCATCGTTCTGTTTGCGAATAGGCAAAAATGGCGGGTCGAATTTTTGTTCAACGCGGCCAAAAGTTTGGCGATGTTTCTTGCAAAAACAAGTGGAGATGGGACTGGATGGAGGTGGAGGTAGAAGAAGAAAAATTGAGTCAATATATCCGAAAGATTCCACGTGTCGGACACGCGTTTTGCGTCTTGTGCTCGAACGAAATCAATTACGGATCGTGCGCTCGTGACCTCGTCACTCGGTCATTTTCCGCCTTTTTTATCTCAGACCATTGGAAGCCCTGTATGTAGGAGAAGTGTGTGTGTTGTGTGATGTAGGAGAAGTGTGTGTGTTGTGTGATGTAGGAGGAGTGTGTGTGTTGTGTGATGTAGGAGGAGTGTGTGTGTTGTGTGATGTAGGAGAAGTGTGTGTGTTGTGTGATGTAGGAGGAGTGTGTGTGTTGTGTGATGTAGGAGGAGTGTGTGTGTTGTGTGATGTAGGAGGAGTGGTGTGTGTTGTGTGATGTAGGAGAAGTGTGTGTGTTGTGTGATGTAGGAGAAGTGTGTGTGTTGTGTGATGTAGGAGAAGTGTGTGTTGTGTTATGTAGGAGAAGTGTGTGTGTTGTGTTATGTAGGAGAAGTGTGTGTGTTGTGTGATGTAGGAGAAGTGTGTGTGTTTGTTATGTAGGAGAAGTGTGTGTGTTGTGTGATGTAGGAGAAGTGTGTGTGTTGTGTGATGTAGGAGGAGTTTGTGTTGTGTTATGTAGGAGAAGTGTGTGTGTTGTGTTATGTAGGAGAAGTGTTGTGTGTTGTGTGATGTAGGAGAAGTGTGTGTGTTGTGTTATGTAGGAGAAGTGTGTGTGTTGTGTGATGTAGGAGAAGTG
The DNA here is from genome assembly GCA_036898135.1 of Oncomelania hupensis. Lineage (NCBI taxonomy): Eukaryota > Metazoa > Mollusca > Gastropoda > Littorinimorpha > Pomatiopsidae > Oncomelania > Oncomelania hupensis. Next base: position 9,394,051 of record CM072513.1, on the reverse strand, counting down.
TGTGTGTTGTGTTATGTAGGAGAAGTGTGTGTGTTGTGTGATGTAGGAGGAGTGTGTGGGTTGTGTGATGTAGGAGAAGTGTGTGTGTTGTGTGATGTAGGAGAAGTGTGTGTGTTGTGTTATGTAGGAGAAGTGTGTGTGTTGTGTGATGTAGGAGAAGTGTGTGTGTTGTGTTATGTAGGAGAAGTGTGTGTGTTGTGTGATGTAGGAGGAGTGTGTGTGTTGTGTTATGTAGGAGAAGTGTGTGTGTTGTGTGATGTAGGAGAAGTGTGTGTGTTGTGTTATGTAGGAGAAGTGTGTGTGTTGTGTTATGTAGGAGGAGTGTGTGTGTTGTGTTATGTAGGAGGAGTGTGTGTGTTGTGTTATGTAGGAGGAGTGTGTGTGTTGTGTTATGTAGGAGAAGTGTGTGTGTTGTGTTATGTAGGAGAAGTGTGTGTGTTGTGTTATGTAGGAGAAGTGTGTGTGTTGTGTTATGTAGGAGGAGTGTGTGTGTTGTGTTATGTAGGAGAAGTGTGTGTGTTGTGTTATGTAGGAGAAGTGTGTGTGTTGTGTGATGTAGGAGAAGTGTGTGTGTTGTGTGATGTAGGAGAAGTGTGTGTGTTGTGTTATGTAGGAGAAGTGTGTGTGTTGTGTTATGTAGGAGAAGTGTGTGTGTTGTGTTATGTAGGAGGAGTGTGTGTGTTGTGTTATGTAGGAGAAGTGTGTGTGTTGTGTTATGTAGGAGAAGTGTGTGTGTTGTGTGATGTAGGAGAAGTGTGTGTGTTGTGTGATGTAGGAGAAGTGTGTGTGTTGTGTTATGTAGGAGAAGTGTGTGTGTTGTGTTATGTAGGATAAGTGTGTGTGTTGTGTGATGTAGGATAAGTGTGTGTGTTGTGTGATGGAGGAGGAGCGTGTGTGTTACACATGTGAGCTCGTTGGTTACAGACTGCTGCGTTTTGGTTCTGATTTAGAAATAAGGCGTGTATAGCACCCAGTATTATTCAGGAATCAAAATCTTCATTGGATCCGAGAATATTAGCGTAATGTAAAAAATGTCTTTGGTTAAAAAAAATAGCGCTTTCTTCCGGAATATAAATCAGAGAGAGAGAGAGAGAGAGAGAGAGAGAGAGAGAGAGAGAGAGAGAGAGAGAGAGAGAGAGAGAGAGAGAGAGAGAGAGAGAGAGAGAGAGAGAGAGAGAGAGAGAGAGAGAGAGAGAGAGAGAGAGAGAGAGAGAGAGAGAGAGAGAGAGAGAGAGAGAGAGAGAAAGAAATACCTCATTCTCAAACAGCGCAGATCCACAAGTGGTCAGATTCTGATAGCATGGCCTAAGCTGCCTGGAATGCAACTAGCAGCCAGAAAGACAGGGGAACTGAGGGGCATGGGAGTGGCCAGGCAGTCTATTTTTATCTCCATCCTAAACCGCAGCCTCTGAGTTGCTGTGAAGTGGTCTGGAGAGAGTGTGTGTGTGGGGGGGGGGGGGGGGGGAGAGGGAGGGAAGGGGGGAATCCCCACTCCCATATTCCCCATATTTTTCTTTTTTTAAAAACAAAAGGTTGTTTGGACCACTGATTCTTAATAGTAGTAGAGTGGTAATAGGAGTACTATAGTCTTTTTGAACTAAATATTTTGGGAATGAAGATTGTCAATGTCAAAATGAGGTGCTTTGCCTCAAAACTGTTTGGCTGTCTCCATTTGTCTTCTGTTTTACTTCAGACTTACATGTACATTGGGGTTTTAGCACGTATTTCTTAACACCGTTCTGTCCAATATTTCTGAAGCTTCTGCTGCAACAAGAATAGATAAGTCTTGTTTTGTATTCAAAGGACTGAATACCACAACATTTTAAACTTGCACCAATGTGCCAGAGACTTCACTGAGCTTTGTAATGTGATCACGTTAATTTTGGGTAACATACCACCTTTGGTTTGGCAGAGACCTGATGGACAACCGAGTGTTTTTCCAGCACCCAGACCTGATGCGACAGCTGTGTGTGCACGAGACCGTGATGCAGCTCATGGTCAACACTCTCAACAAGGCTCAGCTGCAGCAGCAAGCATCCGCTGGGGCCGCACCTCAAGATCCCAACGCCTCACAGACCCAGAAAGCGCCTCACTCCAGCATGGACGCCCTGACTGAATCCAGCAAGGTGAGTTGATTATCAGATGACTGACAGTGAACTCTTCTCTTCTTGTTCTTCTGTCATTGCAAGAAGAAGAAGAATAACAAGAAAAATAAAGTATGTATCTGTTTTAAAGAGGAGGGAGGGAGGGGGGGGAGGAATGGGGGTGTTGAAAGCCAACTTGTTTTCGTTAATTAACAGACAAGAGATTCCACACATAGACAGTCTCCTGATAATTGTTAATGCTCTTTGTCCTGACACCTTACTCAGTATGTACAAGCTAAAATCCTATGTCAAGAAATAACTCCTCACCTGAAGTGTGGTTGAATCATTAAAAAAAATTAAATAAATTATACACATGCTGTTTTTTCAAAGATTTTAAATTTTTAGCATGTTGCAAAGATATTTTTCTTTAAAAAATACACCTTTTAATATGATTTTAGAAGGACATAGATTTACACAAAAATCCAAATGCCATAATTTCACTTCCCCTCCCCCCCCCCCCCCCCCCCCCCCCCCCCCCCCCCCCCCACTCCCCAAAATTATATTATTTTACTTTCAACTCATCTTTGTCACTTGAAACATTGGGAGTACTGACATCTAGCACGTCAAAATCGCTTTCACTTTCTTTTTGTTCATTTAAATTGTCCAGGTCAAAACCTTCAAAAACGGAATCACTGTCACTTCCATCTTTGTGAATCCTCCATCGTGAAAATGTGGTAGAAAATGTTGATGCCTTTGAAAATTTGCAACTCCCTCACTACACCGCCTATAATTGCAGACTTAAACTATCATGAGAACAAGACTAAGGTATTGATGATATTATCAAAATCGAAACGTCCGTTTTAAACACGCGGATTTAGAACGTTCTCGTATGTTGGAGGATTGCCTGCAGGTTGGTTTTTTTCGAACACTCCCAAACGTTGGAGGACAAAGGGGGTTGAAAACATGTACACATAACATCAAAATGAATAGAGAGGACCAAATCTCTATTCATGAGAAACTGTGGGGGATGTCAGTCAAACCTGACAAAAGTATCGTTTAGGAAATATGTGAGAGATGAGAAGAAAAAGTGGTATATTGAGTGAGCTGCAAATGAACTGTAGGAATATTTTAAACTACGGGCCTTTTGGAGAATAGACTAGTGCTTGCTTAACAACGGCCCCAGTGTTCTTTGACAAAGTGGTTGGAAGGATGTTGAGAACGGGCTACAAAAAGAGTGAGAGTCAGGCTTTAATGTAAAATGGTGGATGGTGGACAACAACTTAGTCAGAATCCAGCATTGTTGAGTGGATTATAGTGTTACATTGGCGCTCACTGAGGGTAATGCACCTGCCTTTTATAGGTTTATGAGATTCAAGATTTTGTGAAGATTTTATAAACAAACTGAATGCCACGAATTGAGCAAAAGTGGAATATTAACAAACTGGATGAACTAACCAACACTGCCCACCCTCTGCATGCCTGCAGCCTACACCAGCTTGACAAAACCAAAACCCACTTAGCATTCAAACCTGTACCCTGAATGCACTGTTGGCTGCCTTCTGTACCTTTGGTGCTTGTGATGATTGTACCTGTCTTGACATGGCACACGCACACACGCCCACTCACGCACACTCACGCACACACAAACACACACACACAAACACACACATATATGTATTTCTAATTAGTTTACACTTTTTACACCATTTTATGAAGTTGAGATTTTATTTTCTGTATTTATTTGACACCTTTACACAAATTAATGAAAAATAATCTAAAGTGCGCTTTGTCTCTGTACCTGGATGATGTTCATAATGTATTGAATAGAGTGTTGAGAAATACCAGATTTTCAATGTTTGGAATGACAGTCACTGTGTATTTTATATTATTTTGTAACCTAACACCAAAAAATATCCTTTCGTGTATTACATAACATTTAGTTTTTTTTCACGGATGTACATTCTTTTCTTGTTTTAAGTAATTTGTTGGAAAAAAAAGGTAATGTCTTGAATTAATAATATTGTATACAGTTTCGTGATACCACATTGAACTATTCCTATTCTTATTGCATATTTTTATGACCTATTTTCTTTGGAAAACAATGTATGTTACATATTTAATAATGACACTGCATTGTTATGACTATTACACTTTTACATTATGGCACAATGATTTTGCAATGAAATGAAATGTGTTTCTGTGTCTGTTGTAATGCTTTTCACACTGGCATCAGAGGCAGTATCCGTATGTAAGAAGTAACGATTTCTGCTGTGTAGAGCAAATATCAAGTTTTATTCGTAGGAGGAAAAAAAAAAAGCTTCAGGGAGATGATTTTTATATTTAAGAAATAATCATTTCTGTTGTGTAGAGTATCCTCTAGTTTAAACAACTTCAGAGGCAATATTCACTTTGTAAGAAGTATTTATCGTGTAGCTTAGAAAAATTACCTATTTTTGGTAGTCGTGTAATCAGATATTCTGGCTTTAAGTCAAAAGGCATGTTGTTGGGAGAAAAAAAAAAGCATGTATTAATTTAGCAGGCCACATGTTTTATAATTACGTTATGTACAGAGTGGTTGAAAAGTGAAAATCGCTGATCCATTTTTGTACATAGTACGACATTGGCATCAAATAAATCGTTTTGTGATCCTAACAGTGGTAGAATGTTAGTGCTGACCTCCGAGTTCATCTTACGGTGATGAGTACAGCCCAGTAATGACGGGTCACTTGATGCAGCATGAGCGAGCTAAGACACAAGATACAAGAAGACCTAAGACCAAAGTGTCAGGCGAATGGCCATCACTGTGAGATGAAATCCGAGACCAGCCATCTGTAAGGATTGCAATGCTTGTTTGTTTTACGCAGTATACTGTTTACACAACGTTCTAAACACATTTTCAGTAGGGAGTTTTACTTTCCAACCACCCTGCATAGCAACGTAGTCAGGTAGGGTTTAGTGCTAATGGCATATTTAGTGAGCCCACCATCATCAGCTTTTTGCTTTCACTTAGTGTTACTGCTTTCATACCCTAGCAAGCCGTCTACTTATTCAGGAAAAGGTGCTGGGTAAGTCGCTCCTATTAACATTCTTTCTGTATTAGTAGGTTCTGTTCTTCGTTGTTGGGTTCCGTTTGTTTAGGTTGATGTAATGTATTGATGTATTTGGTTGGCATGAGTTTAGCCGAGTGGCGAGTGGAAGGGTTGTAGTTTCCATTTACTTCTTTCTTGTGACCCACTGTCTCCATCATAGTGACGATTCCTTTATTGCATGTTGCAATTACAACAGCAGTTACTATTTACAATGATAATGATGATGATGATGATGATGATGATGATGATGATGATGATAATAATAATAAAGATTATAATAACAATACAAATTATAATTTATTTTATAGGGCCCAATACCAAACATGAAGTCTGCTCAAAGTGCAATACCTATTGATTCCCAAGCAATGTACAATGATATACATGTCAGTAAATCTAGAATTAAATTAGTTAAAGAAACATACGCACATCTAGACTCTTACACACACACACGCGCGCGCGCACTTGCACTCATGTAAAAACGCCGTTGCTATGACTTTCATGAAATGCCATTTGACATTTTTTTAATTTGTCCTTTTTTTTTTAAAGCTAATCCTAACCCTAACCCTAACTTTAACCCTAATCCAAACCATAACACTAACCCTACCTTTAACTTAACACTAAACCTAACACAGCCCTAACCTTAATAAAACACTGTTTTGACGTCAAAATAACAGGGCCGTCAATAGAAAGTAGGTACAGTATAAAGAGTGTGTAACAATAACGGCCTTTCTACATTGCCACACGCACACACACGCATACATACACACACACACACACACTCTCAATCACTTATCATAAACAACACAACCCTATCACAAACATTTCATGTAAAGAGGCACATTGGACAAGAAAGCTAAGAACTGATATCAAGAGTTGTATACACACCATTGAGTTTCCAGCTCAGTGTCTTTTGACTGCCATGCATAGCAGTGTGAACCTATGTACTAACCCCTCCCCCCCCAAAAAAAAATTTGTTCCAGATGTTTCCCAATCTGTGCGTGAGATGTCCTAAATAGTCCAAAAATGACATCGAGAAAAAAAATGTCTGTCCGCCGTCTAGATCTGTGCAAAAACTTTAGTGTGGCTAAGTACTCAGAACCTATTTCAACTGTCACAACCAATCTTGGTAAGATAGTGTATACCCATGAGACATCATAAATGATTAGTGAATGAATGATTTCACTTCAAGGTCAAGGTCACAGGGTCATTAAACGTTAGTGCAAAAAATGACAAATTTTCACCGAATTTCACTTATTTTCTAGGTTATTAATATTGAACTTATGATCTTTGTTGCATGATAGATATCAATGAGGCACACATGCCATACAAATTTGGTCAACCTCACTCCAAGGTCATTGTCACTGGAGCTGTCCAAAGTCGGTTTGTATAGGTACTTGGAAATGGCCTTGACCCTAAACTATGAGAGATCTATCCTATTCTATCTATCCTATCCCGTAACGCGAAGGTCGTTTGGGCACCACAGATGATCATTTAACCAGCGTACTCCATCCTTCTCTGTCCTCAGCAACTCTCATAGCTTTGCTCAGTGTCAAGCCAGCCCACTCTCGAATATTGTTCTCCCACCTCTTTTTCTGTATTCCTCTTCTTCTTCCTCCTTGCACCATGCTTGCAGGATGGTCTTTCCAAGGCCTGATTCTCTGGTGACGTGGCCATACCATCGGAGTTTCTGTTTCTTCACCACTGTGAGCATGTCATCATGTTGTCCAAGGGCTTGTGTGATGGTCAGTCGGACTGTGTCATTGGTGATGTGATGTCCATGTTGATGTCATTGGTGTTGATAGTCATCATTTTGGTCTTTGCACTTATTTCCATTTCATAGGCTCTGGAGGTGGTGTCAAGCTTCTATACCAGCTGTTCAAGTTCTTGTTCCTCTCCAGCCAATCCATCAATGTCATCTGCAAAATGGAGGTTGGAGATTGCTCTACTTCCCATGCTGACTGTGCCTTCATGATCTGGAAGGGCATCTGACATGATGCCCTCCAGGAAGATGTTGAAGAATGTTGGAGAGAGTAGGCATCCTTGACGCATACTGATTGTTGTTCTGAACCAGTTTCCGATGGCGCTGTTGTGGAGGACTGCACTGGTAGCCTTGTCATACAGGCTTTTGATGACTTCAATAATTTTAGGGCTGATGTTGTACACTCTCATGGTTGCCCACAGAGCTGCATGCCAGACTTGGTCAAACACTTTCTTGAAGTCTACAAACACATGATATAGGTGATGTTGGTGCTGTAGGTATTTTTCACAGATTATTCTGAGGTTGAATATCTGCTCAATGGTACTTCGCCCTGCCCTGAATCCTGCTTGTTCTTCAGCTATGATTTGTTCAGATTGGGGTTGATCAAACATGCACAAGAGGTCACATGAGGGTCAGTGTCATCCCAAGATCAAGGTCACTGGAGGTCAAGGTCATTCTAAGGTCACCGTTTTTAGGCATAATACAACTTTCACATTTGATAGTACATGTATGTATTTGGAGCTGGATGTCAAGGTTATCTGAAGGTCAAGAGCATAGAAAGATCAATGTCAGTATTACTTTGCATATTAGTGTGTTTTGTTTTGTTTTTTTCTAGGCACTCATTTTATTGTTAAATATTGTGAGGTCCATAAGGAGCATGTGAGTCATATGGGCTTTGCCCTTCTAGTTTAGTCTTGAATTTGCTAGCAATAAGTAGGTGTGTACTTTCTCATACTTGGCTTCTCTGCTGATGATTTTAGTAGTATTTTGAATGACTTTGCATGAAGGAATGGAAGTGGACTGGAACTTTGGTTATTATAGTTGTTAGATTTAGAAAAAAAATGGTTTAGAATGTTTTTGGTTCAGTTTGGCTATATTACTCGGTGGATTTTTGTATTTTGCTAATTGTGACTGTAGTTTGCTTTTTGGATAGGTAATTTTTGTCCAGGTAATTTTTGTCCATGAATCTGACATGTTCAGTGGAGTATGATGTGTAGCTGATGTGTGATTTTTAGTTCAAATATTATTGTAATTTGTCTTTGCTTTCTTTCCTAATTTTAATTCTGATTCTCTTCTCTTTCTTTCCAATTTTATCCTGGTCCTCAGAGCTTTCTTTCCAGTTTTATTCTGATAAAATTCTGATTCTCTTCACATTCTTTCCCAATTTTTTAAAAATGATTTTGTTTTTCTTTACTCTCTTCACATGTTTTCTCTGTGTTGCATCTGCTGCTGGTGCTCGTGGAAGATTTAAAATCAACTTGTTGAATTTGCCTAAGGAGGGGTTCTCTCAGTGGCATTTTGTCTTCTATCAGAGAAATTCTATCGACTTCTTTTAATTTGTGAACTTCTGTGAATCAATGGCAAAAGTCTTCCAATCTGTTAATATCCATGCTACAGCTAAGCATTCCCAGTGCAGGGTTTCAGTGCTACAGTCTATTATTGACGGGATATTTTGGTCTGTTGTATTTTGTGATGATTTTTTGGGGGGGAGGGGGGGATTGGGACAATATAGCCCAGATTTTTGCTTTCCCAGTTTGAATAGTTTTACAATTTTGCATGTGTTCATGTGAACTAAATTGAGAGTGGATATTAATTAAGCTGTCACCAATGTATGAGCCCAATATGTTATGCACTGTTTGAATTATTAACAGATGTTTGTTCATGGAATTTGAATTCTCTAGTCTCCTTTTCCTTTTAACACTTGTTTTTTGAATATTGAGAACGGAAGATATTTTCTTGTGTTTGTGTTCATTTCCAATCAGTAAGCTTATCTCTTATAGATGTTGCAGAATATGTTTGTCTGTTTTGTATTAGTTTTATTGAAGTTAATTTTTTTTGATAATTTCAGGATGCAGCAGCGGAGATGGTGGTGATGTGTTGTCGGTTCCTGTGCTACTTTTGTCGCACCAGTCGCCAGAACCAGCGCGCCATGTTTGAACATCTCAGCTATCTGCTGGACAACAGCAGCATGCTTCTGGGTAAGTCAGATCTTTCTTTTCCCCGAGACATGTTGGACATACCTTGTTGGAAGCGTAACAGGAAGATTTGTCAACTACAGATGATAAAACCACTCTAGCAGCGAAGTTGTCCTTGTGACCTATCTATCAGTGGAGAGTACAAAGAAAGTACAAAGGACAGGTGGCCTGGTGTTACAGTTGGTTACGGTGCTGGTCTCTTATGCTGAGGGTTGTGGGTTTGAGCCCTGCAGGTAGCGAACTTAGGTTGAAGACTTTTCAGGTCAACAAGAGTTTTCTTGGGGTACTCTAGTTTCCTCCATCCTTCCAACAATGGTATTGGATATGCAGCTAGTCAATGTAAAAAATTTTCAAATGTAAATAGATTTATTTTTTTCGCCCTCTAATAATGACTTTTTTTTTTACACCACATGTTTGAATGATGATGCATGTATGTAGAAGTGTGCGTGTTACATGTAAGTGGGTATGATGATTACAGATCGCCGAGCTTTGGATCTGAATTAAGAATAAGGCATGTGTAGCATCCATTCTTCTTCTTTTTCTACTTATTATTATTATTATTATTATTATTATTATTATTATTATTATTAGGACCATACTATTAAGAAATGTGTTCAGATTTATGACCTTGTTCTTTGTTTGATCTGTGACAGCACGTCCCTCCCTGCGTGGTTCCTGCCCGCTGGATGTGGCCTGCTCTTCTCTGATGGACAACAATGAACTAGCCTTGGCACTCCGAGAATCACACCTGGAGAAAGTGGCCATCTACCTGTCCAGGTGAGAAATGAACAGATTTGGAAATCCGGGTAAGATTGTTTGATGTAAAGAATTGTTTTTGTGACAGGACAGAGAGTCTGCTGGTCACATTTAAATACTGAGATTAAATCAGCTCTTTTAAGCTTTATTAGTTCCAGAGCTTTAATCTCAGTTCAGGAGCTGTTGTTTTTAGCTTTATCCGTCCGTCCAGTGCCCTGCGTTTGTCTGGCGTTCTGGGGTGATATTTGCGCATATTTCTCTGAAACTAATGGTTGAATTTCTTTGAAATTGGTATTTAGTTATGAAATAGTGAACCCTACCAGATGACAAAAACAATTATGCATATAGGATGATATCATCATGGTGACGTCATAATTTGTTGTGTTTCTTTCCTAATCCTATTTTGTCTTAAATTACTAGATGGATTTGGTACAAGTTTGCTGTGTACTTAAACTTTACTTGTGCCTCCAAGGTAAAACCAAACTTATGGCAAGAGTGTGCCGTAATCATCGTAACGTCATTTTTTAACAGAAATTTTTTAAGTATTTTAAATAGAAAAAGCAACTTCCTCTGTAATTAGAGTGTACCGATGCCTTGAAACTTAAACGAAACTATGGTATATTGAGTGAGGTTATCGTGTGAGGTCATCATGGTGATGTAATAATTTGTTGTGTTTTTTTTTCTAATCCTATTTTCTCCCAAACTACTGGAGGGATTTCTAGTTCAAGAGCTGCTCTAGGCACTGGTGGATACAGAATCTAACTCAAGCTGTCTGAAGCGCCAGCTTGCATTCTTAGACACATCGTCTAACACCTCAACCATTGTATTTATGTAAATGGCACCCGCCCCTCTTTCTTCCCTCCCTCCAGGACATCAGCATAAGTATCTTTAAAATAATAATAATAATAATAATACCGGATGCTAATACGCGCTTTACTTCGAATGATTTCAAACTCAAAGCGCGGCGACCTATACCAACATACACGCTCACGTGCAACAAATATATTACAGACACACAACAAGGACAACAGTATACAAGGCATACACGTGGTGTAAAGGCAGGGAGATCGCTATTAGGAAACTGAAAGTTAAATAGTTTTGTATTTTTTAAAGATTAATTTGACTGCATCCAATATTATTTTGAAGGGAGGGAGGAAACCGGAGTACCCGGAGAAAACCCTCGGTGACCTCAATAGTCTCGTACCTAAGTCACATACGTTCGCCCCTTGCGGGAATCGAACCCGCGACCTTCGGCATAGGAAACCGTTGACTTATCCACTGCGCCACGAGGCCACCCCATCTGGGAATAGTATCTTCATAATCCTCTTCCTCCTCCTCCACAACTTCTTTTCCCTTTTTGTCCTCCTTCTTGTTTGAAATAGAGGGAGTGTGTGTGTGTGAGTTAGTGTGGGAGACAGCATGAGAGGGGAACTCTGCACCCATTAGGGTCCAGCACTTATTTTAATACTGTTGTCTGTGTGTTTTGTTCAGGTGTGGTCTGCAGAGCAATGGTGAGCTGATAGAGAAGGGTTACCCTGACCTTGGATGGGACCCAGTGGAGGGAGAGAGGTTCCTGGACTTCCTCAGGTTTTGTGTCTGGGTCAATGGTATGTTGTATTATTCACATTTAATAGAATTAGTAGTGGATGTTTTCAGGAATTATTAGTTTGTTATTCGTTAGGACGTGGCACATACTACAGGCAGAAAAGAGACGATAAAAACAGCCCAATGAATCATCGGATAAAACAAAGTTTTTGAGCTTTCTTGGAACATACTATTATGACGTTTTGGCTGTTTTTATCAACTAAAGCATGTCAACAACAGCTCAAAACCATCGAAACAGTTTGGACAGGTGAGGTTTGTGATTGTATAATATGTCTCCTATCCGTAGTTTGTAATAGGATTGTATTTATATTCCCTAATGTGCAGGTGAAAACGTGGAAGAGAACGCCAACTTGGTGGTGCGACTGTTGATTCGTCGGCCAGAGTGCCTGGGTCCTGCACTGCGTGGCGAGGGTGGGGGTCTATTGAAAGCCATGAAGGATGGTGTACGCATGTCAGAGCAAATCGCTGCCAGTCGCGATGCCACCTCCTCCAGTTTCCTGTCGGCCATGAACGACGATGATGACACAGGTGGACACTATCTGGTGAACAGGTACAGGACTTTTTTTTCTAGTTTATACTTTATAATAGGTCCATTGTGAGTGTTACACTCGGTTTGATGTTGGTGTTTTTCTATCAGTATCTGATTCAGCCCCGATGCTTGAATTCCTGATAGTTGTGTAACTCAGATTCGTTTATCCACGCAGCCTGCTCACTTAGCAACAAGACACGGAGTCGACGTATGAAGTTTTCCACTTTTATTCAGCACACATCAACAACTGCATACAATCGCTTTTCACTCTCAAATTTTACTTTCCAACTCACAATCAACAATAATAACTCCTCAAAATAGTGCAGCACATAATTATATAGTCTCTCTCTCTTTTCCCGAACAATTTAGAACACGGTAGACTAGAATGACGCATACAGCCAATCAAATAAAAGATCGTCATCACTGACTTACGTCATACATATCTCTACACATACCCGGAACGTTCTCTTACTTCGACATTTATCGGGAAATTTCTATCGAGAGTAAACACGCAGATCCAGAGAATTCTCCAATAATATCGACTAACGCAAATTATCAACGTTATACAAAGCCTCTCCTAACAACAATGTAAACTCAAATCAAAGGTAAATAAACTCCATTATTGAATACTTTGCAAAACGAAACGATTAGATCTATCGTGCGCGTTTCAGACATACTTTCGTTCGCGTTTCAACGTAACAGTGAGAGAGTTCAAGCAGTCAATAATTTGGTAGAACCATTCTGTCAGAGTTCCATGTCTATCTTTGCAGTTCCTAGCAGTTTCTCTGTTTGTGTGTACCCAGATCTGCCAAAATAGTGTTGTAGAATATGGGCAGACAAGAGTTCTGAAATCTTTCAATTTTGGCCTATTTGACACAGTTTGCAAGTCTAACGTTTATGAGTGTTTAGAAAAATCGGTGCAGAAAAGGATTATGCATTTTTTAAGTAGATTCTTAGACGTTTATCAAATTTGTGTTGTCACAATTGTCATGGTTTTAATCTGTAAGTAATTAAGAAAAAAATTAATTGTGTATTAATTTTTATTTACACTGTTCAATGTAGCAAGTACAACTTCCACACTCTGCCCCCTGAGGATGATGAGGACTACATTGATATGGGAGCTGCCATTGTGGACTTCTACTCTTCCTTGGTAGACTTGCTGGGCAAATGCGCTCCTGATGCTGAGAACATCAAAGCTGGTCGCTCCGACTGCCTGAGAGCTAGAGCCATCCTGAGGTCTCTGGTCTCCATGGAGGATCTGGAAGGAGTGCTGGCTCTACAGTTCATCCTGCCTGTTCACACACCGTCACAGGAGGAGGGTAAGTTAGTGTTCTTGTTTCAAAAAGAAGTCAGTTTCTGGACTGATGTTTTCGCTGCATATAAGTTATTAAGACTTAAGACATAAGACATTTTATTTCGCTTTAACTTTTACATCAAAGAAATCTTGGTGCGCATGGGGTACTCAGTTGTGTAGGCCTATAATTATATGTAATTCTCTTATGTTTATACAGAACAAAAGCACACAATTAAAAGCAAGCAATCCTAAATGACAATTTGCTACTGATGTGGATATTCAGAGTCCCGAAGAAGTGTTATCAGAACATTTTTTTTAATATCCATAACATTCAGATTGGTAAACTAAGCATTTAAGATTTATTTTGCATAGGTCATTTGGTCAATGAAATTGGACCATTTTTGTCGTATGATGAATTTTGAGAAAAATGTAATATAAACTTATGCTGGATGTATAGAAACTATTAAAAAATATGTTTATACTGTTTTGCTGATTTACAAACAATAATCATTATGAAATTAATAAAACTTGGAAAATTCTCAGCTTGGTCTGCAGAGGAGCACGGGTGTACAACGAAACGTTCACCTCCGATAGGACACGGCCACATTGTTTTAGTGCATGTGAAGGCAAACTAGAGAAAGAAGTGAACTGGAATTCAATTTTTCAGAAAATTCAGAAGATTCGTGATAAAAGTAAGATGGTTTCAAATCCAGATAGTGCCTATAGGATAATAGCAACACATATTGTTCTCTCAAGCATGGCTATTGCTGCTGATGCAATATGCTCCTTCTGTGGAACTGAACGAGAAAATTTTCAGCATCTTTTTTGGAAGTGTGAGAAAGTTCAAAGATTTTGGAATCATTGGTATTTGTTATTAATGACAATTAATGACAAGCTGTAAAAGATGCCGCCACTGAGATCCTTGGCAAGCACCGACCAAAGAAGAAGCCGTGGATCACACCTGAACTTTTGGATCTGTGTGATAAACGAAGAGAGATAAAAAAAAGAAAAAGAACACCTCACAGGGAGCTGATGTCTACCGAAAAATCAACAATGACATCCGAAAAGGCATGCGCACAGCAAAGGAGAACTGGATAGAAGATCAATGCCAGGAAATAAAGAACAATCTGAACAAGAACAACAACAACAAGGCCTACCAGACTGTGAAGCGGCTGACAAGTGTTAAACAGCCCAAATCCAAATCAAGTCTGGCTTATGCCTTACAGAAGAACTAGAAGTCTTGGACAGATGGACAGAGTACTGCTCTGACCTTTACAACCATACACCAAATGGAGACCCATCAGTTCTAGCATATCCCGAGAACAGAGAAGAAGAAGAAATCCTCCCAATTCTCCGGGAAGAAGTTGAGGCAGCAGTGCAATCGCTGAAGAAAGGGAAGTCAGCGGGAGTGGACAACATACCCGCGGAACTGCTACAAGCAGGAGGAGAAGCGATGATTGATGCCCTCACCATTATCTGTAACAAGATCTGGCAGAGTGGGGAGTGGCCTACACCATGGACCCATTCGCTTGTCATCACTCTTCCCCAAAAAGGTAACCTTCAGGAATGTGAACATTACCGCACCATCAGCCTCAGCAGCCATCCAAGCAAGGTCCTCCTGAAAATAATACTCAACAAGTTGAAACCCCAAGATGAACAAATCATAGCTGAAGAACAAGCAGGATTCAGGGCAGGGCGAAGTACCACTGAACAGATTTTCAACCTCAGAATAATCTGAGAAATACCTACAGCACCAACAACATCTATATCTATATCATGTGTTCATAGACTTCAAGAAGGCGTTTGACCGAGTCTGGCATGCAACTCTATGGGCAACAATGAAAGTGTACAACATCAGCCCTAAAATTATTGAAGTCATCAAAAGCCTGTATGACAAGGCTACCAGTGCAGTCCTCCATAACAGCATCATCGGAAACTGGTTCAGAACAACAATTGGTGTGCATCAAGGATGCCTACTCTCTCCAACACTCTTCAAAATCTTCCTAGAGCGCATCATGTCAGAAGCCATTGCAGATCACGAAGGCACAGTCAGCGTAAGGGGTAGAGCAATCTCCAATCTTCGTTTTATGGATGACATTGATGGATTGGCTGGAGAGGAACAAGAACTTGAACAGCTGGTACAGAGGCTTGACACCACCTCCAGAGCTTATGGAATGGAAATAAGTGCAGAGAAGACCAAAATTATGACAAACAACACCAATGGCATCAACATGGACATCAAAGTCCAAGGCCAATCCCTCAACACAGTGCATAGCTTCAAATATTTAGGAGCCATTGTATCAGACAATGGGTCCCGACAGGAAGTCCTCTCCAGGATCGCACAAACAACTGCTGCCCTGACAAGGTTGAAGCCCATTTGGAAAGACAGGACCATCAGTCTACATTCCAAAGTAAGACTGCTGCGCTCCCTTGTCATCTCCATTTTCCTATATGCTTGCGAAGCATGGACCCTCACAGCAGATCTACAACGAAGAATACAAAGCATGGAGATGAGGTGCTACAGAAGACTTCTGGGCATTTCCTATATCCAACACATCACCAACGACGAAGTCCGACAAACCATCACACAAGCCATTGGACAACACGGTGACCTGCTCACAGTGGTGAAGAAACGGAAACTCCGATGGTATGGCCACGTCACCAGATCATCAGGCCTTGCAAAGACCATTCTGCAAGGCACAGTGCAAGGAGGTAGAAGAAGAGGGAGACCGAAAAAGAGGTGGGAGGACAACATTCGAGAATAGACTGGTTTGACACTGAGTGAAGCCATCAGGGCTGCTGAGGACAGAGAAGGATGGAGTATGCTGGTTAAACGATCATCTGTGGTGACCCTATGACCTCCGGGTTACGAGACAGGATAGGATAGGAAAGGATAGGTCACGATGTGGTGTATCTAAATTTAAATGAATATATTGTTCTGGTTGGTTGTGATGAACATTTTAGGTTTGATGTTGTTTTTGATGTGATAGTATTACTAGCCGAGACGCCCCAGCTATCAAAACTTATTCTGTCTTTCTCCTCCTTTCTTACTGTTACTTTAAATACATGTTGATGTGTGAGTGTGTGTGGTTTTAATTAATCTGCAAAATATCTTAAATATGAGCATTCTGGTGTGTTTGTTCTATTTTATCATCAAACATTCGTAAATTGATTGAGACTAAAAAGTAAGAATAATGTACTATGCATGTAGGAGATCAAAAATAAAGGAAATAAATAATTTTTTTTAAACACTCGGCCGTCTGAGGCGCTTGCTTGCTGCCTTTGGATGCATAGTCTGACGCCCAGACAACTGAGCACAATCTGGGCCACCGGTTATGACGCAGAAGGGGTCTAGTGCTTGGAATTCTCTGAATGTTGTACATAGTCCTAGCAAAAAAATGTTGTTAATATAATGTAGGTGAAGGAGGACTGGGAGGTGGAGGAATGCCCCCAGGACTGCTGCCCAACCACAAGGCCTCCATCGTCATGTTCCTGGACCGTGTGTATGGCATTGAGGAGCAGAGCACTTTCTACAGGCTCATTGATGAAGCCTTCCTGCCAGACCTCAGGGCTGCTACTACACTGGACATGGTCAGTAGGAATCGCATTTTTTTTTAATTATTCATTAATTTTCTAGCAGCCTAAGTTGACTAAGGTTTGTAGGTAGGTATGTATACTCTCCGTATAAAGAGACATTGCACAGAAAGTCCAAATCCTGCAAGAACAAAAATCTCCTGTGGTTGTCCACCAGAACTCTCCAAATACCAGGCCAGCGTACTGCTACTGAACTACTGTTCTACTGTTACTAGTACTGCAACTACTGCTGCTATAATGAAAAAGAAAGAAACAAAAGCCATTGGTTATTCTGTTCTCTTTCTTTGTCATCAATTTGACCACTAAACTACTGTACGTAGCAACTATTACAGCTATAAAGAGAAAGAAAAAAACAACTATATAAATATATGGTTGCTTTATATATATGTATTAACACTTAAAAAGTCATTGGTTATTGTGTTTTCTCTTTGTCATGAATTGTGTTTTAATAATTTGCAGGCTGCTGCCTCAGAAAGCGACATGGCCTTGGCGTTGAACCGCTATCTGTGTATGTCCGTGCTGCCACTGCTGATGAAGCACAGCTACTTCTTCCGTGAGTCTGAGCACATGTCTGCCTTGCTGGAGACCATGCTGCAGACTGTGTACAGACTGTCCAAGTGCAAAACACTCACCAAGGGACAGCTGGAGATGGTCTCCGACTTCCTTGTCGCCTTCACTCAGTGAGTAGATTCATATGGCATGACAAGAGTAACGTTTTTGTTTGTTGCGATTGAGAGGCGCACGATAGATCCCGATCATTTTATTTTGCAAAGCCTGCAATAACAGACCTGCCTACCGCTACGAAAAAGCGTAGCATACTATGGTTTTTCACGTCATGCTACGCTGCTACGGTTTGCTTAAAAAAAACTACGCTTTTTAAAATTTTGGTGATTTTTTTTTTTTTTTTTTAAAGCCATCAACACACAGGTGTAGTGCGTGAGTTGCGAGTTGTCGATCCTGGTAATCTCGCTTAAAATATCGCGAGTGAGACTTTGCGAGATTCATCTAGCGCCATTTTGTCTCTTTTTGTTTTCATTTGCTCATGCTGTTCTCGTCAAAATGCCTAAGTCAAAGCAGCCTCAAAAACGAAAGCTTCATGAAACAGACAGTTCGGGAAGTGACGATGAAGAAAATTCTGTTTAAGCTTCAAAATGTGCACGACCAATGCAACAGAGATTTATTTCAGATTACACAACACGTTGGCCCACTTTGCTACCTTCAAAAAAAAATGTTCATCATGCCTAATGTCAACGAAACTCAGTCAAAAATGTTGAAGCTTTCACAGAATTTTCTTCATCGTCACTTCCAGAACTGTCTGTTTCATGAAGCTTTCGTTTTTGAGGCTTCTTTGATTTGGTTAAACGATCATCTGTGGTGCCCCTACGACCTCCAGTTACGGACAGGATAGGATAGGATAGGCCTACTGCAGGGTATGTAATAAAGAATTTTCGGTTAAGCTTGGAAATGAACAAAAAAAGCATACTGAATAATACTTGTAGTTGATAAAATTCAAATAAGTTGTACACTGCATTAGTATATTTTAATCCTTTTAATTCATTTCATGGTACATGTAGCTAGGCTACATTTTTAACAATTAAATATATTGCATAATAAAATCAAGGCATTTCCCAAAGCTGAGTACTTGTAAACTTGCTGTTAAACCTGCATATGCCACCAGTTAACAAATGATCAATAAAGGGATGATGAAGATTTGGTTCATAACATGCATGCTATGTATTATCTAATTTGTTTTTGTCAATAAATTTATACACTGTACAGATTTAATCTGTAGTGTAATGCATGTAGTGTACTTTTTGCATATTGCATTATCAGGTAGTGGATATTTTAAAAAGAATACTAAGATAAATGATGACACTTAATTTATTATTAAACAAATTACAGATTGAGAAAACAAAGTATTAATACATTTTTATTCTGGCACAAATCAGTTACTTATAATACTATAAGTGATGTTAAAAATTTTGTCAATTTATGAAAAGTTACCATGCTATGGTTTTTACACTAAAACTATGGTTTTACGTACTGGCTGCTACTCTTTTTTAAAAACTAGGGTAGGCAGGTCTGCAATAATAGCGTGCATTTACCTTTAATTTGATATTGAGCTGTTGCTAGAAGAAGCTTTGTATAATGTTGATAATTTTTGTTGGTCGATATTGTTGAGAATTTTCTAGAATTACTTGTTTATTATCGATCGAAGTTTCCAGATGTTTCTCAAAATAGCTAAGCGATTCTTCTAACCTAAGGAATATTCTTTGATGTAAGACATTGCGCAGTTCTGAAGACGAGTTTTATTTTGATTGGATGTTATTGCGTCGTGCTGGAATGTCTAATTTTTTCTCGATTGCAGGGAGGCCATATAAGTAATGCACTATCTGCTTGTATAAACTGATCTTTTTAGTGATTTTTGGAAAGCCTTCTTGTATGCAGTTGTTGATGTTTGCTGAATAAAGTTGGACAACTTTATACGGTGCTCTGTGGGTTCGGGCAAATAGAATAGACCCAACGTTTCCCGGCGTGTCGTAAGAGGCGACTAACAGGGGTGATGTTAGCACGGCATCACTGGGCGAAAGTCTTCTACACAGAAGTCACCGGCCAGGGCGGAGGAACCTCACGTTACTACAGGTTCAACGACCACGTGCTCAGGGCCAAGGCGAGCCACACTGTATTCGTGGATTTCGGCTGTGGCCAACAGCCTGGAGAGGATTGGGCCCTGCCAGGTCTTTTTTTTGCCCAAGACACAACACATGATGAGGCTATCCACTAATTCCATGCCGGATCGGTCGTCGCCCGGCTACACAAGGACCGCGCCTTCCGTTGGCCACCAGGACGGAGGTGAAAAGTATGCTACTGATGGACAAATTAGCAAGATCCGCACGAGAAACAACATCGTCATAGGAACCTGGAATGTCAGGACCCTAACTGCGGAAGGAAAATTAGAAGAACTGGCCCACGAGCTGGACCACTATCGATGGAACGTTCTAGGTATCAGCGAACTGCGCTGGAAAGGCCTAGGTGAAACAACGACTGACAAAGGCCACAAGCTCTATTTCAGCGGTAGAAATGACAGGCACGAACACGGCGTTGGATTCTTGGTCCACAAGAACATTCTAGCCACTGTCATGGGTTGCCGCCCAGTCTCCAGTAGACTCATTACCATCCGTCTGAGAGCAACCCCTTTCAACATTACCATCATCCAGGCCTATGCCCCAACATCAGACTATGAAGACAGCGAAGTGGAGGATTTTTATGAAAATATACAGGCGGTCCTTGACCAAGTGCCGAAGAAGGACATAGTCATAGTGCAAGGCGACTGGAATGCCAAGGTTGGCCAAGATGCGCACCACAACTGGGGAGACACATGCGGACCCCACTGCAACAACGAGACAAATGACAGGGGTCTGAGGCTATTGGAGTTTGCCAGATACAACAATCTGGTACTGGCAAACACGCTTGGTCTCCACAAAAAATCCAGACGATGGACATGGCACAGTCCCGGCGGGGAACATCACAACCAGATCGACTACATCATGGTCAAGAAACGCTTCAGATCAAGCATCAACATTGGCAGGACACGCACTTTTCCAGGAGCAGACATTGGAAGTGACCACGATCTCGTGATGATGTCTTTCCGGCTCCATTTGAAGAGAGTAAATACAGCAAAGTGCACTAGGCTGAAGTTCGACCTGGACAAACTGCAAGACCCGGAGGTGGCAAAAATATTTCAGGCCACAATTGGAGGGAAATTTGCACCACTGCTTATTTTGGGGGCAGGCGAAGTAGATGTCAACACCATGACCAATACCTTCAACTCAGCTGTAACAGATGCCGCCACTGAGATCCTTGGCAAGCACCGACCAAAGAAGAAGCCGTGGATCACACCTGAACTTTTGGATCTGTGTGATAAACGAAGAGAGTTAAAAAAGAAAAAGAACACCTCACAGGGAGCTGATGTCTACCGAAAAATCAACAATGACATCCGAAAAGGCATGCGCACAGCAAAGGAGAACTGGATAGAAGATCAATGCCAGGAAATAGAGAACAATCTGAACAAGAACAACAGCAAGAAGGCCTACCAGACGGTGAAGCGGCTGACAAGTGTTAAACAGCCCAAAGTCTCCACTATCCAAAGCAAGTCTGGCATTTGCCTTACAGAAGAACAAGAAGTCTTGGACAGATGGACAGAGTACTGCTCTGACCTTTACAACCATACACCAAATGGAGACCCATCAGTTCTAGCATGTCCCGAGAGCAGAGAAGAAGAAGAAATCCTCCCAATTCTCCGGGAAGAAGTTGAGGCAGCAGTGCAATCGCTGAAGAAAGGGAAGTCAGCGGGAGTGGACAACATACCAGCGGAACTGCTACAAGCAGGAGGAGAAGCGATGACTGATGCTCTCACCATTATCTGTAACAAGATCTGGCAGAGTGGGGAATGGCCTACACCATGGACCCAGTCGCTTGTCATCACTCTTCCCAAAAAAGGTAACCTTCAGGAGTGTGAAAATTACCGCACCATCAGCCTCATCAGCCATCCCAGCAAGGTCCTCCTGAAAATAATACTCAACAGGTTGAAACCACAAGCTGAACAAATCATAGCTGAAGAACAAGCAGGATTCATGGCAGGGCGAAGTACCACTGAACAGATTTTCAACCTCAGAATAATCTGTGAGAAATACCTACAGCACCAACAACATCTATATCATGTGTTCATAGACTTCAAGAAGGCATTTGACCGAGTCTGGCATGCAGCTCTATGGGCAACCATGAAAGTTTACAACATCAGCCCTAAAATTATAGAAGTCATCAAAAGCCTGTATGACAATGCTACCAGTGCAGTCCTCCATAACAGCGTCATCGGGAACTGGTTCAGAACAACAATCGGTGTGCGTCAAGGATGCCTACTCTCTCCAACACTCTTCAACATCTTCCTAGAGCGCATCATGTCAGATGCTCTTGCAGATCACGAAGGCACAGTCAGCATAGGGGGCAGAGCAATCTCCAATCTTCGTTTTGCGGATGATATTGATGGATTGGCTGGAGAGGAACAAGAACTTGAACAGTTTGTACAGAGGCTTGACACCACCTCCAGAGCTTATGGAATGGAAATAAGTGCAGAGAAGACCAAAATGATGACCAACAACACCAATGGCATCAACACGGACATCAAAGTACAAGGCCAATCCCTCAACACAGTGCACAGCTTCAAATATTTAGGAGCCATTGTGTCAGACAATGGGTCTCGACAGGAAGTCCTCTCCAGGATCGCACAAACAACTGCTGCCCTGACAAGGTTGAAGCCCATTTGGAAAGACAGAACCATCAGTCTACATTCCAAAGTAAGACTGCTGCGCTCTCTGGTCATCTCCATCTTCCTATATGCTTGCGAAGCATGGACCCTCACAGCAGATCTCCAACGAAGAATACAAAGCATGGAGATGAGGTGCTACAGAAGACTTCTGTGCATTTCCTATACCCAACACATCACCAACATTGAAGTCCGACAGACCATCACACAAGCCATTGGACAACACGATGACCTGCTCACAGTGGTGAAGAAACGGAAACTCCGATGGTATGGCCACGTCACCAGATCATCAGGCCTTGCAAAGACCATTCTGCAAGGCACAGTGCAAGGAGGTAGAAGAAGGGGGAGACCGAAAAAGAGGTGGGAGGACAACATTCGAGAATGGACTGGTTTGACACTGAGCGAAGCCATGAGGGCTGCTGAGGACAGAGAAAGATGGAGTATGCTGGTTAAGCGATCATCTGTGGTGCCCCTACGACCTTCGGGTTATGGGACAGGATAGGATAGGATAGGAACTTTATACGACGTCTCCTGCCTTGTTACTGAGTGAACAGGCTGAGTGGAACCAATTCTAGTTACACTTATCAGGATTCAAGCATCGGGACTGAATCAACTATTGATAAATACTGTGTAACACTGTTATTCTCTTGCTAGCTGAAAATATGTGGCCTGCTTGGCCTGACTGGGTGATGCTATCATTATGCTATTGCTATTTGAAATATGTGAATTATTTGGCCTGATGGAGTGATATTATCATTACTCTATTACTGGTTGAAATTATGTGAACTATGACAAGTGTAATATCATTATTTTATTGCAGGTTAGAAATATGTAGACTGTTTGCTTTAATCTTAATCATAGGCGATCTCCTGTTTTAAGATTAGAAAATGTATGTGTTCTTAAAATGTATCTAGTATCGATGTCGGATAATGAAAGATTTATTTTGTTTTGTACTAAATGAAAAAATAAAACTCATATTTTCTCAAGGCAGAAGTACAAATTTTTGGTTTATTTAAAACCTTTATCAGGTGTAAAACACTGGTTAAACATAAAATAATAGACATCAAGCACTAATAGAGAGAGAGAGAGAGAGAGAGAGAGAGAAATTTTTTTTTTTAATGGGTAAAATTATGACTACCAATTAATTTATGTAAGAATCAATCAAGATGTGCATCTGTCAGTTGTAATTCTTCTACTGAGATTTGTTTGAATTGATTTACTAAATTCTGTTGTGATAGGGAAATAGTAAATGTCGTAGTTCATCGCATGCTAACTGCCACCTCTGGATAATTTTGTTAACGCCCTTTTAAAACTAAAACTGTTCAATGTATCTGTTTAACTGTTTTGTCTGCTATTACAAGGGGATCGTGCAGAGACTCCAATGCTTCCAGTGTATTATTTTTCATTCGTCCAAACTGAAATATTGTTTTCTTATATTTAATTTGGTCGATTTTTTTATTTTGTTTACGATATTTTTTATTTCTATTTCCAGTCAGCTGCGACCACTCATGATGACAAATCAGCTTCAAATTGAAATTAGTTTTCTTTAGATACAATCTGGTTGGTTTTTGTGTGTGATTTGGTTGACAGTATTGTGATGTTGTTAATTTTTTGCAGACAACTGCGACCCTCCATGATGACAAATCTGCTGAGAAAGCTGACAGTGGATGTGCCTGCCTTGTCTGAACACACCATCATCCCTCTCAGGGTGAGTTGGACCTCTCTCCATGACAAATCTGTATCTATATAGTACCTGCATGCGCCTCAAAGACTTGCTCACTATAATACGGGACTGTAATTGCGTCTGTGTCGTGTCAGACATACAAATGAGACCTATTTTAACAACCATAGGGCACATAATGTAAGAGAGTAGCACTGTAAAAGCGATGGTTTTGAAATCTGGTGTGCTGCTACTGAACATCTTGAACATTACACAGACCTGGTTACCTTCCGCTTTTTGCATAAAATCTCCAGATTTTGGAGATCAATTTATGCTCCTACGCATTAGAAACAAATATTCCGCATTCCGAGTTCATCGGTCTACGCATTGTTTTGATTCGGTGAATTTCGAACCGGTTTCGAATTTTCATTTGACCGAGCAATTTTCTGACAGATGGGCGAACATGAGAAAAGTTCCAGAGTTCAAAGAACTGTCTGTTGTCATGAGAGGAATTTTGGTCATTTCCCACAGTTCAGCTCACTGTGAGCGTGTATTCTCTTGTGTGAGAAAGAACAAGACTCCCCAAAGAGCTTCACTCTCACAAGAGACGGTAGAAAGCCGCCTTATTCTGAAGAACAAAGATGCTGTGCAGTCAGTCAAGAAAATGAGCAAAAAAGCCTTGAAGCAGGTCAAATCAGCGTATGCTGAGGAGCTGAACAAATATAAATGAACTGGCTGCCAATCCTCTTCTGAAAGAAATCTGTTTATCTTCAAAGAACAATCTTGAGTGCTTGTGAAATTTTACTGGACTGCACAGAAATGACTTGCCAGATTACAAAAATAACACAGAACAGTCAAGATTTTCAGCACAGATTTTCTGAAAAAAACAGGCAGACAAATTTTCATTTCTTTTTTCAAGTATATTCATTTTATTGACATTCTTTTTCTTTTATGGCCGTTTGCAAATGATAAAGCACACATGGTAAAAATAACTCATGGAATCGTTTCCTTAGTTTTCGTTGCAATCTTACACGTTCTGGTTCAAATCTTACACATTTTGGTACCCGGTTATACACATTGGAGCAGTCAGGGGTAATCAGGTCTGCGTTACACTACAGTTGCTGTCCCTAAACCTTATTAGGGGTTGGAATCAATCAGGTGACATTTCAACACCCGTTGTTCGCCTTTCACCCTTTGAAAAGAAAAAAAGAAATGAAATATGGCTGTCATTTGTACCTATCACAGTATGGTTTGGCACATTAGGCTAACAGCCTTTGGACCTTTTGTATTAGTCATGTCCTACCGAGGGTCCTTGGTAAATATTGTGGGTTTCTGTGCCTAACAATTTGGAGGGATTTTTGATCATCAGTCGGGTTGTAGTTTTTCTCTTTTCATTTATTACAATATATGATTGACCATCTTAATCAAATGATCATTATGTAGTGTGGGTCTGACCTTGTTCCTTGCAGTATGTGTATACATTTAGTGAAAGAATTGTTGTGGTTATGTGTGCGGTTGTGTTGCTATGTACACTGCACACACATACTCACACACACACACAGGTCCTGGTATTATTAAGGGGGGGGGGGGGCAGTGATTGTAAACAATGTACTGGATTTTTCTCCCCTATCTGCTACAGGTGCTGACTTCTCACTACGAGAGGTGCGGTCGGTACTACGGTAGTGGCGGTGGGTACATGGGCACGGCCAGTGAGGAAGAGAAGCGTCTGACCATGATGCTGTTTAGCGGCATCTTTGACTCCTTGGCACAGAGGGTCAGTATTCCGCGGTGTTTGATTTTTGATTTGACTTTGAAATTATTCGGGACTATATATTGTATAGTTCAGTATATGTTTGTATAGTACCTGTTGTTGCAGAGTGAGCAATCTCATCTTATTTCTCAATCTAAATGTGGTTTCTGGCCAACCAAGGAAGTAGTGACAAAATGAGGTAGAGAGAGGGGGGAAAAGGGGGGGGGGGGAATGAGATAGGCCCCACTCTTTTAAAACCAACTCAGAGAAAAGGGAGATCTGTAACACCTCTCTTTCCCATTGACCAAAACGTGTTTCAAAACCTGTACCATTCTTTTTTTTGTTTGTGTCTGATTATAGAATATCATGCTTTAAAAAAATAATTTATGTTATTTATATCATCCTTTCTTCAGTGTCTGATAATTGCTATCATGCTTCTTCTACTTCTTGTGCCTAGTGCTTATTGGTGTACCCTTGTTAAATATTTTAAAAAAATCTTATTGTACCTAGGCCTACGATCCCGAGCTGTTCTCCAAGGCCTTGCCCTGCCTGTCAGCCATTGGCTGTGCTCTGTCACCTGACTACTCCCTCAGTCACCATGATGACAGCTGGCTGCGACAGACTAGCATGGACCTGGATGGCACTTTCAAACCGCGACCTGTGGATACCAGCAGGTCAGGAATAAATGAATGAAATAACGATAAGTTTATTTAGTACGTATAAATTCTCCTCACATGAGACATATAATATAGTCAAAGTTATGGTGATGTTGCTGGGACTTGGGGTCTTTTTGTCCTACCAGCAACCTCTAGATCCAGTACTCTTGTTCTGTAGACACTATATACTGCCTCATGTCACTAGCAGATTTTATGCATAATATATGCATTACTGCTCCTTTGATTGAAGGGTATAGAGAATACTTGCATTCCATTGCACAGACCTTGAAGCTCCTGTCCTATAGGGGTGAGCGCCAGCTACACAAACACTCTGCAAACACTAGGTCCTTTCTCTCCCATCCCCAGGCACAGATTGGGGCACAGTGGTCAGGGGTGCCAGATGATGTGTCTAAGATGATGTGTCTAAGATGATGTGTCTAAGATGATGTGTCTAAGGCAGCAAGGCTGGTGGCTGGAGTTGGACCCTGTGTCCGCCACAACCTGGAGCAGGAAAAGTACTATATAAAAATGATATTTTAAAACAAATTGGAGGGTTATTGACATTGATATGTTACTTGTGAATGGTGGTACAGGAAAGCTAAACATGTCTTAAGTTCTTTCTACCTCCCCCTTGCCAAGCCCACGATGGAGTATGATCAGAAAGAGCTAATAAATGTTTTGTGTGCAGAATCTCCGTTTATTTAGTATGTAGTGATTCATGCTATTGAAGTATTTGTGGAGATGTTTGTTGTTGTATCCATTTTTATTCATCAGATTAACATAAGTTGTACTGAGATGTTTGTTTTTAACTGTGGCAGAGTGTCGCTGAACCAGCAGCTGGAGTCAGCCATCAACAAATTTGGAGAGCATTTCCACGACTGCTGGGCCATGAAAAAGGTGGAGTTTTGAATAAATGACACTTTTGCTAAACATTTGATATTGAGGCTGGGGTAGTCATTAATTTTCTGTTGATTTTTAATTCATTTGAAATTACCAGTATTTAGATAATGGCACTACTAATCATTTATTTTGAAATTTTTAAAATTTTAATTATTTATCATACATTACCAGTGTTTAAATAATGGCACCGTGTTTCTCATAAGAGATCGCTGAGGTTTAAAAAAGAAATTTAATTTATACATTCCACCATAAATGCTCAGCAAGAAGTTTTATATAACGGTGGTTTTGAACATTATCTGTGATACAGATTGAAGAAGGGTGGATCTACAGCAGTCGTTATGATGATGACCGCAAGTCCACACCTTTTCTGAAGCCGTACCACCTGTTGGACGAAGGTAGCAAGCGTCGGTACACAGATCCTGTGCGGGACTCGGTCAGAGCCATGGTGGCCTGGGGCTGGACCATGGACCAGGATCAGGCCCGACTGTCCACAAACAGGGACAGCATCAAGCGACGCGCTTCCAAGGCTAACGTTGTGAGTTCTGCTTTGGGTGCAATTATGTTGTATGTAGAGTTTGTACAAAATCTAGTGTTCTTATGTAGGTTCCATACCATGTACGAAATCTAGTGTTCTTATGTAGGTTACATACCATGTACGAAATCTAGTGTTCTTATGTAGGTTACTTACCATGTACGAAATCTAGTGTTCTTATGTAGGTTACTTACCATGTACAAAATCTAGTATTCTTATGAAAGTAGGCTTACCTCATGCAAAATCTAGTGTTCTTTTGTTGGCTACTTGCCATGTTCAAAATTTTGTGTTATAATGTAGGCTGCAAATTACCATGTTCAAAATTTAGTTATTTTGCCATGTTCAAAAGTTAGTGTTATGATGTAGGTTTCTTGCCATGTTCAAAAGTTAGTGTTATGATGTATGATTCTTGCCATGTTATAAAAGTTAGTGTAATGATGTAGGTTTCTTGCCATGTTATAAAAGTTAGTGTTACGATGTAGGTTTCTTGCCATGTTATAAAAGTTAGTGTTATGATGTAGGTTTCTTGCCATGTTATAAAAGTTAGTGTTATGATGTAGGTTTCTTGCCATGTTATAAAAGTTAGTGTTGTGATGAAGGTTTCTTGCCATGTTATAAAAGTTAGTGTTGTGATGAAGGTTTCTTGCCATGTTATAAAAGTTAGTGTTATGATGTAGGTTTCTTGCCATGTTATAAAAGTTAGTGTTGTGATGAAGGTTTCTTGCCATGTTATAAAAGTTAGTGTTATGATGTAGGTTTCTTGCCATGTTATAAAAGTTAGTGTTGTGATGAAGGTTTCTTGCCATATTATAAAAGTTAGTGTTATGATGTAGGTTTCTTGACATATTATAAAAGTTAGTGTTTTGATGTAGGTTTCTTGCCATGTTATAAAAGTTAGTGTTGTGATGAAGGTTTCTTGCCATGTTATAAAAGTTAGTGTTGTGATGTAGGTTTCTTGCCATATTATAAAAGTTAGTGTTATGATGTAGGTTTCTTGCCATGTTATAAAAGTTAATGTTTTGATGTAGGTTTCTTGCCATATTATAAAAGTTAGTGTTTTGATGTAGGTTTCTTGCCATGTTATAAAAGTTAGTGTTGTGATGAAGGTTTCTTGCCATGTTATAAAAGTTAGTGTTGTGATGTAGGTTTCTTGCCATATTATAAAAGTTAGTGTTATGATGTAGGTTTCTTGCCATGTTATAAAAGTTAGTGTTTTGATGTAGGTTTCTTGCCATGTTATAAAAGTTAGTGTTATGATGTAGGTTTCTTGCCATGTTATAAAAGTTAGTGTTATGATGTAGGTTTCTTGCCATGTTATAAAAGTTAGTGTTATGATGTAGGTTTCTTGCCATGTTATAAAAGTTAGTGTTGTGATGTAGGTTTCTTGCCATGTTATAAAAGTTAGTGTTGTGATGTAGGTTTCTTGCCATGTTATAAAAGTTAGTGTTATGATGTAGGTTTCTTGCCATGTTATAAAAGTTAGTGTTGTGATGAAGGTTTCTTGCCATGTTATAAAAGTTAGTGTTGTGATGAAGGTTTCTTGCCATGTTATAAAAGTTAGTGTTGTGATGAAGGTTTCTTGCCATGTTATAAAAGTTAGTGTTGTGATGAAGGTTTCTTGCCAGCATAAAGAGCTGCTCAAGGTGCTGACCTATTAATATCTTGTAAAACTTCCCCCCTCATGCTAACTCAAGCAGTAACAACCACTATAGCTCTTGCTACAGTTAGGCCTAGAGCTGACTATTGCAATAGCACCTTGTGGGGTCTTCCTGCCACTCAGCTGGATAGCCAGAATTGTCACACGTACTAAGCATTCTGCACACATTTCACTACATTGGTTGCCAGTGACAAAAACAAACCGCATAGACTGCAAGATACTGTCAATAGCTTTTTCCTGCGTGAGCAAGACTGCCCCACCAGAGTATTTGTGTGAACTGCTACCAGTATATGAACCACCTCGTCGCCTCCGCTCAAGCTTCCTGTCCCTGTTCTGCCGCCATGCATCTGAAGAAACAAACGAGAAAAGGCCAGAGGCCAGGGCCTTCAAAAACGCAGCACCAGTGCTCTGGAATTCGTTGCCTGAGACGCTGAAGACCACATGGACTGTTGGATTGTTCAGAAAGAGACTGAAGACCTATTTATTCTCCTCAGAGGGATTTCTTTCTATGGACTTTGCCCAGCACCATTCTCACACTTGCGGTCTTCCCTACACCAAACTTCCCTCTGTTTTCTTTTTTATCCTTTGATTTATTTTTTCACAAACCCCCCCTTTGGCACACAGAGCATTGGTTTTGGACGGATGAATACACGGTACAAGTGGACATCATCATCATCATCAAGATTTGCTTAAAATGTTTTTTTTCTTTTTTATTTATTTAGTTATTTTATTTATGCAATTGTTCTTATATAGCGCTTTTCCAGCTCAAGAACTGCTCAAGGCTGTGGTTGTCACAGGATTTAACTCAAGCTGCCGGAGCCCTGAGGCTCCCACTATTCTGATGAAAATTAATGATAGATGATAGTGTTGATCGCCACAGAATGTGTTTTTTTTTTGTTGTTGTTGTTTTTTGTGAGTAGACAATATAGAAAATGTTTAGTATCGTCCTTTTGTTTTGTTCTGCAGATGGATCAAGGCTACAGCCCTCGACCCTACGACTTGCGCAACATCACACTGACCAGAGAGATGGTGGTTAGTCACTAAATTATGAATACATTGATCAGTGATGTTAAGCAGGCTTTACAACAATGGATAAAGATGGCCTGTTGTAAATGACCACCATGCTGACTGGTGTATCCAAACTAATTTGACTCTTATTTTCAATAATTAACATGACATTTACCTTTAGCATGCTACCGTTGACATATATCGCCAAGCTCTTTCTCTTCTCATTTACTGCTGGCAATACAACTTGACATAAGTTACCTACATTAAACTCTCCCGTCGCAACCATGGTTATGCACACACGGGCATCCTCACTACTTCACTTCCTGTTTGCAAATGGCAGCCGAATCTTTTAGTGCATGTATCTGGGTTTGGGGCTTACTTTTTGCCAAAAGATTAATAAAAAGAAATTCTGAGAAGTTTGCGATCAGATTTTTCTAAATGACGGACAAGGATGTTGCCCTTGAAATCATTATGGCTTCAGACTCTGATATAGAGTTTTTAGGCTTTGTTGAAAACAAAATTGGGCTTAGGAGATGCACCTGCTAGTGTGGAGTTAGATGATGTTGAAGTGAGTGATGTTTCTTCCGATGTTGAAGAGGTACCCAATGCTTGAGACCATGAGTGGCTACAAGATATTTTCTTCACTTTAATTTTTGCCACAAAATGTATTCGACATTAGACAAACATGATCATAAGAAATGATACCCAAAACATTCCTCCACCCACACACAAAATTTCTTGAAGATAGGACTTTATTTGGCTGAGTAATTGGGCATCAAGGGAAGTGAGTCCTGCTAAAAATGTGCGTCTTTAGAAAAAAGCCGTTGGCAGGGGGGAAAAAACTCACAGAAAAGTCAGCATACTAAAGGCTGAAAGATCCCAATGCTCATGTCCTAGATGGGTGGATGACAGCTACACACGTACACCCAGCAGGCACTAGTAGGACCCTTCTTCCCCACCCCCAGTTGCCCAGAACTGTGCTCAGTCGCCGGTGTGTGTCAAAATGTAATAAATGTTGAATTTTCTGTATTTAGACAATGGCGGAAAGATTGGCAGAAAACGCACATGACCTGTGGGCCAAGAGAAAGAGAGAGGAGCTGGATTCCATTGGTAATTATCAAATGCTGCCTTTTGGACTTTTTTATTTAACAAATTTAAAGAAAATAGTAAAATAAGGATCCACTCCCCTTTGGGATTTCTTATTATAATTTATTTGTTTCCCTTAGCTAATTTATTTATGCTCCTCAACAATTCATAGATGTTGTCATTTGTATGATTTTTGTTTGTCGACGCAAAATGACAGCTATTGGGCAGAAAGAAAAGTTGAGACTACTCTGATAATGCTGAAATATTTGTTGGTATGTATATGTTGATAATGCGGAAATATACAAGTGCAATGACACCTCTTTGAATCTGTTTATTGTGTGGGTGCAGGAGGAGGTGTCCATCCACAGCTGGTGCCGTACGACATCCTGACAGACAGAGAGCGGAAGAAGAAGAGAGAACATGCACAGGAGCTGCTCCGATTCCTACAGTTCCTGGGGTTCCGCATCACCAGGTCAGGCATGACTCTTGGGTTTAGAATTTTTGAAAAGTTGGAATACTTTGAAACGATTTGAACAAAATTGAATAATGCGTACTAATACTGAAGGTGACTGTAGAAGATAGGACTGAAGGTGACCATTGCCTGTCTGTGTAGTGTGGCTTACTAGAATTATCGGCTGCTGTAATACTTTGATACGCTTTGCTTCATGTTAGCATTGCCTATGACACTTTAAGTACTTTCTAAATGGGTCTGTCTACATGTAGACCCTTAATCCTTGGTGCAATTATGTAGGGCACTCAAATGACTATTACTCAGAGACCCTTTCTTTGGTTTGGCTTGTGGTGACTATGCGTTAGTTTGCTGCTTTTGCAGTAGTCTTTGACACTTCAAACAGGTTATAGTTTGTTGAAATTGTAACTGATACATTTTGTTAAGGCTTCAGCATGAAATTAAAGTAGACAGAGACTCTGTGGATGTAATAATCCTGCTTTCTAAATCTGGCAGCTATGTTTAGGGTTCTGAGTGCATATTTTGTTAAGGCTTCAGCATGCAATTAAAGTAGACAGAGACTCTGTGGATGTAATAATCCTGCTTTCTAAATCTGGCAGCTATGTTTAGGGTTCTGAGTGCATATTTTGTTAAGGCTTCAGCATGCAATTAAAGTAGACAGAGACTCTGTGGATGTAATAATCCTGCTTTCTAAATCTGGCAGCTATGTTTAGGGTTCTGAGTGCATTGAAAGTAGACATTAAGAGATTCTGTCAATAACTAAAATAGCCTGACTTCTACTGCCCACTTGCCTCTTAAATGACAAGTGTTCATTGTTTTGTGTTCAGTTTTTATTAGTACGTTGAATTCCCTTGCGTGTTTAATTAAATCATTTCATCCAACAGTAAAGCTTGTTTTACAGAAAATCATAGCTTATTTCCGTTGTTGCTCATGTGATTGTGTTTTATGTAAAAGCATGACCGGGTGTTGTTTATTGTCTCTTGTTTTGTGTGGTTATTATTCATGTTACTGCTTCTTGTTTTCTCGTTTATTTTGATCATGGAACTGTTAGATTATATATGTTTGTTTTTTTTTTTTTCAACAAGATTATAAGTATGGTTACACAAGTTTGAATGCTTTGTAATGATTTGTACTTGTACATATTAAATAGCTTGCCTAACATTACTGCATGTGAAAGTATCTAGCGGCAGTTTGGTTTATAAAGGCACTTAGCTAGCTATTAATATCCAGTTCAATGTTTAACTTGTTTGCTGTCTATTAATTTTTAATACTTATAATGGTGTAAGCTGTCATTATAAACTTGTTTTAGTGAAGATATATTTAGGATTATTTTGGTACCATTTGATGTATGTTTTCTGATATTATTTACAGTTTTGTGGCAATCAGTGATTTTTGTATTTTTCGTCAAATATATGTTACAGTGGGAATTATGTTGACGGTGTGTTTACTATCATTGGCATTAAGTTATAATTATTGTAATTATTATGTTTTGACACAGTGTTTTCTGTTTTCTTTCTTTCTGTATGTGGTCACCGTCCTTTGGTTGCCTTGGTGCTGTCTTCGCTTTTGGTTTGTCACCTGTGGTGCATGGTTGGTGGTGATGATTGTTCATCTTCTTCCTTCTTCACAACGTGACACAACTGTGGATTCTTCCATATTGATGAATGTTCATCCTGCAAACATGGTTCCACTTTTGTTCATCTTCAACAACTGTCAATCCCAACTTCAAATGCAACAATATATTGGTGTTGGATTACCACTGATCTTCTGTGGTTAAAAATATGTGGTGTGGATTTGGTTTTGGACACTTTACACCCTGTCTACAAACATGGGGGTATTGCTGTATCCATGTGGTGCTTTGCCTCAACTGTTCACAATGCCTCCATCCTGCATCACTGCTCTTCTGCCCCTTTTTTTTTGGCAAATTTGAAATGTCACCACTGGTGTGGCGAATAATGAAAATATTTCTGTCGGTGTTGTGACTTCTGGCACGTCACTGTGACAGTGGCGACATGAATCTGGAGCGGCGGGGTGAATCTCATTCCAGAGGCAGTCGGGAGTCGGAGGCGGACAGCGGGGTGGGCGTGTCGGCCACGGAGCGGCGCTTTGCCTACAGCCTGCTGGAGAAACTTCTGGAATATCTGGACAATGCGTCTGTCAACATGCGGCAGATGAGGCCCTCATCCCGATTCTCTCGCAGGGAGAGCTACACGACTGCCACAGAGGACGTAAAGTTCTTCGGCAAGGTAAGTGGATGGTGGAAACTCTGGTGGTTTTGTTGAACCCTTGCAGTTTTACTATCATGGCAGATGACTGCTTGTTGCATCGCACTGCGCTATTTTCATATTACCTGTTTCACATTGCCTGTTTCTAGGAGAATTTGTACATGTCCATGTTTAGCATTAATAAAAGGGATTATATTAATCTCTCTGAAATATTGTCACATTTGGCGTTGCGTGTTATTTTCCTTAATAAGTGTAGGAGACGAGTTGTATCATGTTTGTCTTTGCTTGAGTAGCTGTAGCTATGGTACAGTTGTGTTGTTGCAATACTTTAGTTATGTCAGTCATTCCATGGTTGAAAGGCAAAATTCCAACTGCTTAGGACTCGCACCATACTCTGGTATACAAAGTTTGGCGATGTCTCTTAAAACAAGTTTATAAAAACTGAAATTTTTTTTTTATTCATATTTTTGTCTTTTTTTTATATATTTTTTATTTTGCTGCATATTTTTCATACAATTTTGCTAAGCGTTGATAACTAATCAATGGATGGTGGTGTTCACTCCCTGTTGCAGGTTGTGCTGCCGTTTGTGGAGAAATACTTCCACGCCCATCGAGGCTACTTCATCGCCCCTCCCAACTCTCCACAGAGCACCACTGGCATGGCTTCCATCAAGGAGAAAGAGATGGCTTGCAGGTTAGTACCCAAAGTGTTTTTTTCTATCTAAGCAGAGCAGGCCACCTACGCAACGAGAACCATTTTCCACTTTTTCTTATTTCAACAGCGACACGCAGGTTGGGGTGCTGCTGTAATGGGTGGAGAGAGAGAGAGAGAGAGAGAGAGAGAGTGTGTGTGTGAAGAGATGCATGGTTGAGCTGACTTACTTCAGAGAGAGGGCACCGAGTTACTTAGCTTTCATTTGATACGATAACTTTCAAGTAGGATGACTTTTTGTCTTTTATTTGCCTGTAGCATTGTCATAAGGTCTTAGGTATTGTACACGGGACACACATATTTTTGGCTGCTTACATTCAAAGATGTGTGGTTCTGATTCTGACAATAGGTCACGTAACTGTGTGTGTCGGTATTTGAATCCCACTGTTAACGTGAAGTCAGTCTGAGGTAATTATTTTTCCTAAGTTTACGCTGAATAGTAGGATCATTGAAGGGTTTATTAACCGCATTATTGAGGGGAAAGCTGGAAAATAAGCATGTGCAATGCTTAAAAATAAGTGCAGTCCCTTGATACCTTTGACCTCACCAGTCTAGCAAAGGTCTCCTATACAGCCATTATGTGTCGCCCGATACAACAGGCCCAGAACCAGTTGTTTAAAAAAAGTTACAACAAAGCTGGTAGCATTGGGTCACGTGTTGACAATTCCATATGTGAGCGTCTGTATAAGTATCTAAGGGAGATAAATCTCACTGTGCCAATACCAGACGACCATTTGAATGGTCGGACATGAAGTTTAGATTCAATTTTCACTTAACCATTTCGCTGTTAGCTTGTTTTGCATGCGGTATGCTAGAAAAATGTTGCATTTCCATCAATAATGTTCTTGTTTTTGCAATAGCTCTTACACTATTTAAAATAAACCAATGGAAGTATGTATCCTTGGAAATGAAATTGAATACAGATTTCATTTCTGCTACAGATAGAGGAGTAGATAAGAAAGTAAAGATTTATTTGTCTGTAAGAAAGTGTGAAATTCAGTTGTTGCTAAACCCTTTTTTTTCAATATTTTTCCTGATTGGCAAAATAAAATACATAATTACAATCATGCATGTTTAGTTGATGTAGAAACTCAGCAATGTTACAATGATTTAACACTCCATGGATGACTTCATTGGACATCAAACAAAACAAAAAGAAAATAAAGACACCGACCTTACTGCTAATTCTACCAGAAGTATCTCTTGGTCAATGATGGAATGACTGCCACTGTCACTAGATCTAGATGTAGAGTCAGAATTTGCAGGTTCAAAATCCAAAATCATAGTTTCCATCTCCATCAAAATTTTCTTCACCACTAATATTGTTTCACAATATTTCAACAAGAATATCTTCAAGAAGCACACAGTGTCGAACAGCCATGTTTTTCAGAGAGCACGATCAAACGTAATTTTTGTAACCATAAAACCCGGTCTGTCAGTCAGAAAAATAGACCTAAGCTTTCAGTGCTTCCAGAGAGAAAGAGCTTCAAGGGAAGTAACTGAAGTACTCTCTTCCTTGTTCTTCTGCTATGCGAACCGAAGGTCCTGTAAGCATTGCAATCCACAGAGCTTATTCTAGGGCGCGGGATGCGCGGGATCACGCACAAAAAGTTTTTTTCCCGCAAAGAAATTAGATGAGCGCGTTCGCGATCCCGCAGAGATTGGAAATATCCCGCAACATGTCTTGATCGAAGCGGGCTTTACTGTGACGTTTCTGTCGTCTGCTAGGGCGTAGCGGAAACTGGAGTTAAACGGAAGTTGCTCTTGTATATGCGATGGGTCTCAAATTTTCATTGGCCGATGCTATTCTTTTTGACCAATCACCTTTCTTCTGAGTGTGGCATCGATGAACCTGACCGGTTGGAACTGGTTTACAATCAGAATCAGAATGGCTTCGAAAAAGCGCACGCTTTTCGACTTCGAATTCAGTGGAGGAACTGTGAAGAAAACAGTCACACTGTTTTCCCATGACTGATCTTCTTAAATAGCAGAGCTTTTATGCAACAGTTGTGAAAACAAGGTTACAGATACCAGTTTGTGATATATTTTGTCTGCGATTTGTATGTACTTACTGTTTGTAGAGAATGCGACACTTGACTGTTTCACAGTTTATCCGGGAACATCATGGGAGAAAACAGATATGGATATTTGTTTGTGTGTACACCCTATATATGCCGAGAAGACGCCCCCACTGTTTTGGTCAGAGGGGGGCCTAATCCCCCCCCCCCTTTTTTTCAAGGAAGGGGGGCCTGCCCCCACTTCTTCAAAATCCTAGAATAAGCTCTGAATCCAGTCTGAGAGGATGTACGTCCTCGGTGCAAGGAAAGTTTAGTATATGTCCAGCACACACAAAATGTATGACTATATAAGGTAACGGTCATCTCCAGCGGGAATGAAACATTTGTCTAACTTTTTGCACCAGTATGATCTCACACTTTAAAAGGCAACAAATGTGACTTGCCTTTGTGTACAGCTTGTTCTGCAAGTTGGCCCAGACGCTGCGTATGAAGATCACAGCTTTTGGCCACGACGTCAACATCTCTGTACGCTGTCTTCGCATGTTGGTGCAAGCTGTCGACTTCAGGTAATGCCGAGCAGATTCCACGAACTTATAATCTTATTGATGATTACGGAGTGTTGTTTAAAAAAAACAAAAACAACTGATTTCTGTATGCAATTAGTGTTGCAATATTCAGTACAATGTTGGTATAGAAACTAACTTCTCTATGCAATTTGTGTTGCAATACTCAGTACAATGTTGGTATAGAAACTAACTTCTCTATGCAATTAGTGTTGCAATATTCAGTACAATGTTGGTATAGAAACTAACTTCTTTATGCAATTAGTGTTGCAATATTCAGTACAATGTTGGTATATAAACTAAATTCTTTATGCTATTAGTGTTGCAATACTCAGTACAATGTTGGTATAGAAACTAACTTCTTTATGCTATTAGTGTTGCAATATTCAGTACAATGTTGGTATAGAAACTAACTTCTCTATGTAATTAGTGTTGCAATATTCAGTACAATGTTGGTATAGAAACTAACTTCTCTATGCAATTAGTGTTGCAATATTCAGTACAATGTTGGTATAGAAACTAACTTCTCTATGCAATTAGTGTTGCAATATTCAGTACAATGTTGGTATAGAAACTAACTTCTTTATGCAATTAGTGTTGCAATATTCAGTACAATGTTGGTATAGAAACTAACTTCTTTATGCAATTAGTGTTGTAATATTCAGTACAATGTTGGTATAGAAACTAACTTCTTTATGCTATTAGTGTTGCAATATTCAGTATTTGTACAGAAACGGTCAAATGTACAAAGTGGTTGTAAAGTACCTCCCTATTGATAATTGCTTATATATAACTAGTGTAAACAGTACTGCGTTTGCATGAAACACAATATGTTGTAATCCTTATAGCTGTAGAGTTTAACTGCTTATCTCAACTCACAGAAACTAACAATCGCCCTGGGTGTTTGAAAACTCCTTATTGAAAATTGTGTACAGCTTTTTGCAAATAGCACTGAATTTGCATGAAACAGAACGTCGTTGTGGCCAAGTGGTCTAAGGCGAGACTAACTTGCCTTGTCCACAGGCTAGAAATCAATGGTGTCTGACAGATGTGGGATCCATCCAGCATCTTGGCGTTGTGTTTCTCTGAATATTATTTACTTTCGACTCTGGCGATATCTCGGGGATTTTCTCCGGGTACTCCGGTTTACTTCCTCAGCAAAATTTCAAGAAAACAAAATTAATATTAGGTAGATTGGATTTGGGCGCGCCACAGGCTGCTACTATGCCTTCCCCAGGGGAGGCGGCCCAGAATTTCCCAATAAAAAGGGACAATAAAGTGTCAAAAAACAAAACAAAACAAACTCAAAAGTACTGTGATCTTTACAGTTAGCAGAGTTCAATTGCTGGTCTCTGATTTGATCTCATAGTGACGAAAGCAGCCCATGACCTGACACTGCATGCAACACAAGACATAGTGTCAGCCATCCAGTATTTGTCTTTCATTTGTAACAATGTGGCAAAATAAATGTCTACTTTTTTATTGTTATTTTCTGTGTTGGCGTACCTTTTGTCCAGGTCTGTGGTGAAGAATGGACCTGAGATGGTCCGCTCTTCCCTTCTCCCGTTCTTCAACAATGCTGCCGATGATCTCACTCAGGTATACCTCCATTGTGTTTATCTTCATGATGTAGGGAAGAAGTCGCCGTTTTCAAGAAGTTAAGCAGAAACTAGTCTGGTTAGTGCTTGGGTTGGTGACAAAACATCCGAACCTGGAGAAAAATGAAGCATTTACAACAATGGCCTCGGTCCTTCAGTTGTGTGTGGGTTTGTACCTGGCTCTTGAAACCTAGGTAAATGCAACGACAAGGTTAGATGGAGATAGGCACCACCCTCATAAAGCTGGATCTGCACGAAGATGTTTTCTACTTGCCTCCTCTATGACTGAAAGGTTGCAGGAAAATGTTAACCAATCGTAGCAACGTTGGGGCAAGACCATTTCAGAAGTATAAAATGATAAGTTATCATTATCAGAAGAAGAGTTTAAGAATATATTATTTCATTTTGCCAGACATCGGCCAGAGTTGGGAGAGTGAGTGGGTTCGTTCGCCTCTTGCTTTATCATCATCATTCTCAACTTCACCACCATCATTATTATCATCTCCACCACTACAATCATCAACATCATTTGTTATCATCATCTCCACCACTAACATCATCAACATCACCATCATTATCACCACTACTGGCGTTCATCATCATCACCATCTCTGCCACCACCACCACCATCACCACCACCGTTATCACCACCACCACCTTCACCACCAATACCGTCATCATCGTCATTGCAGTCTTCACAATTATGACTACTACTACTAACAATAATTAAAAGCTATTGTATAGCACGGTTTCCCAGTAAAACTGAACTCAAAGCTCATTGCTTGTGTTACGTTTGCAGGTAGTGGAGAACCTGATGAAGGAGCGGTTCAGCCATGTGAAAGGGACGATCACCAGAGGCGCTACCTCGCTGGACTACGTACACATGGTGCTGCTTCCTGTCCTCAGCTCTCTGTATGACCACTTTGGGCACAACAACTTTGGCTGGGACCTCATCAGTATGTGTCCATTGTTTTACACCCTGCAATAAAAATGTTATTTATTCATTTATTTATGTAACCATTCTTATATAGCGCTCTTCCAGCTCAAGAGCTGCTCAAGGCGCTGGCCGAAGCAGGATCTGACTTACACTGCCCAAGGCGCCCTCTTGCTTACTTGGGTGCATGGTCTGACGCCCAGATGACTGAGCACCACCCAGGGTGACCGGTGATGGGGGAGAATGGACTGAGCGCTAGCTGGGGTATTTGTGTAGCTGACATGAGTGTCAGGATCTTTAAAGTCCCTGAGATGGAATGTGTGCATAGTCAGACTAGAGCTCGGTTTAGACAGTTATTCAAATCGCATCCAATTCCAACTCAAGAATAATTATAAGCATAGAAATATGCAAGTAGATTTTTGCACTTGGTTCAATGTTTTTCCAACTGGTTACTTTCAAAACTGACAATTTATCAGTTGTTTTTTTTTATTTTTATTTTGTTATAACAATTGTAAATTCACCACTAGTTGAGCCCTTGATATAGGTCTTATGTTGATTTCTTAAAATGTCTGTCTATGAAATGTTTCAGTCAATGACATCCAGCTGGCTTGCTACCGCATTCTGAATGCCTTGTACACACTGGGAACCAGCAGCTCCTCTTTCTCAAACAGGTAAATATAGCTGAGTATTGACCATCTAACTTTTTTATCCTACACATTACACACTGTATTTTCTAAACCTATGGCCTCACAATTCAAACGTACTTCAGTTAGCTGTAGGGTAGGAGGCAATTGACAGGAAAAGACGTAGGAGGACCAATTGAGGTTGACTTTGGTTTTCTTGCAGGATGTTTTTTTTCCTCTCTTAATTTAACTATAATCAAAATTTGAAATATAGTCATGAAGAATGTAAAATAGTTGGTCTAATGAAACCTTGTTTTAGAAAATTTAGTTAAACAGATGTTGTTTTGCGCAGATTTAAAACCAACATTCAAAACCATAATTTTCAGAGTTCCACTCTTGCTAGTATGAAATGGTTTTGAAAATATGTCTCAGTAGTGAGATATCAGGAGGTTTCCTGGGTATTTATATGTATAATATATATAATAATAATTTGGAGAATGTATCTTGTTTGTTCATCTCAGTAGATGTTGTATTGATCTTGTTTCCATTGTGTCTGTGGAGTAATGTCTTCATTGAGCTGATGTTTTCATGTGTCTCAAACTCCTCTTCGTCTGCTGATGTTTGTTTCTGTTTAAATATTCTGAAGAACTGTATTTGTTCATAAATTTCTTTTTAGCTTGATTTTGGGAATTAAAAAAAATAAATCAAATTTACATTTGTGTGAGGCAATTATATAGACCGTTTTGAGCAAATTTAGATAAAAGAATTGTGTTTAAAACAAAAATATATTGTTTAAGTTTTAATGTAAATTCAAAAGTTATTTTGCCACTTTCCTAGCTTTTTTGTTTTTTAAATTTTTTTATGAGCTATATTTACAAATAAGATGAGCACAGCATGCTTTTGTCAACACAGTAACAGGGTTCTTAATGTCAGCTTGGGGAGTAATAACTAACTTGAACACAATTAACCACCACGGGCAAGGAGTTTGATTAGAGTAGAGCAATACACACACAAAAGGAAAGATAGATACCCTGTGTTCAGTCATTTTGCACAGAGTTAGTAATACTGTGATACGCCCTAAGAGAACTACAGTCCCATACGTTATTGATCCTGTGTGGGAAGCAGCAGCACTGTGTTGATATGCACTGCTACCTAACATTCATCCATTTTTAACTTTTAATTTACTGTAGATTCTTTCATAAAGTGAAATCCTTTTTTTTTTTTTTTTTTGGTCTATAAGTTTTAATACAGTTTTTGTAAATGTCATAAACTATTTTCACTCTCTCAATTCTAGGTCCACTAGCAAGTGTGTCCAGTCGTTTGCAGCTAAATGTATTTTTGCTGGGCGTAATTTTACCACAGCAATGATTTTATTATTTTCCTTGAAGGCCCCAGCAGTCGGTCTTGGTTTTACCAGCTTTTACCAGTGATCTGTCCTGTTTTTTTTCTTGGTTTCACATTGGTCTGTTTTCCGATGTAGAAATGACTGGAACAGTTTTTAGAAAGGCTTGGAAGATAAATGTATGTCGCTGGTAAATGACAATACTCATTTTTTTTGGCACTATTTAGAATAGAACTTTTGTGGTAAGGGAGTAGCACTAGATGAAAGACTTTTCACTGAGAACTGAGAAAAATCAGAATCATGGGTGTGTATAAGGAGAAGAACAATGGTATTGTTGCACAACCCTGAAAGAACGTTTGTGATAAAGGAGTAGCCTTGAAAGACTTTTAACTGAGAGCTGAGAACTAAGAATCATGCATGGATTGGCAGAGAAGAAGAAAAACAATGGATTTTTTAATTATTACTGTTATTATGCAAAGTCAGCATAGAATGTGACCTTTGACTGTCCCTCTCTTTGTCTGTGTTGTGCTGTAGGGACACTATTGCTGCGGAGCTGGCAAGGTATTGGTTCCTTCTCAATCACCCCTCTCTCTCTCTCTCTCTCTGTTTCTTCTCTCGTTTAATTTCTGCTTTTCTTCTCCTTTAACTTTTCAGCCTTGGACGTTCACCTCACCTACTTGCTCACAACGTTTGCTGCATGTCTCAATAGAAATCTGCTGCACTTTGCAGTCGTAATTATTCAGTTTAAAATAATACCCATCACATTAAATTTTGTTTAATGATGTTCATTAGCCTTTTAGAACTTGATCCATATTTAGAGTGCTGGGTAATTTCAGCTTCACTTGTGTTATTACCTCCCTTGAAATGAACCATATTTATAATTCAGAAACGTAAGAATGTATGTTTTAGCTGTCATTGTTTTGGGAAGATTGTTTGCAAGCATTTGTTGCTTACAACATACCAAAATGAACACTGTCTCAGCTTTTCTTGTAACTGCACAATATGTTGGTTTGTTTAGTTTTTATTCAGAACTTGTATTCAATTTCTTTTATTTATGTTTTTTACAAAGCGCAGCAGACTTTTAAATGTTGGTTATTGTTGCTGTGATCAATGGAGAAATGTTCTTTCTTTTAGTTCTGAAGATAATTATATATGCTGCTTTTAACTCTTGCTTTCAGTGGGTTTTTTTTTTAAACATTCTTTGTGCTTTTTACTGAAGAAAAGGTTTTGGTTTGATTTAATTACTGTCTTTTTCTGTCATAATTGGCTTATTTTATTGTGCTGTAATTTGTTAAGTAACGACAGTTGTTAATAACATGATGTTTAAGGTTTAGTGATATTTTTGTGATATACAATATATTCTGGTATTAAACCTGTGTTTTAGTTTTAGAATGTGGTATCTTCAGCCTTTTGTTGTGGCGAATGCATGCAAGATTTTGTGTCATTCTACATAACATTTTTAGATTTTGTTCATATTATGTGGTACAGTTTTAGACATGTAGCCATTTGCTGGTGCAAAAAGTACTGTTTTAAGAAAGTTGCCATCATGTAATGCATGGTTTGCTTTGGAGCTGCTGTGAAGTGTTTTGCCGTTGTCCTAAACTTAACAGCCAGTTGTCTTTGTAGACTGCATGCACTGAAGTCTGTGTTTGTGTGTGTGTGTGTGTGTGTGTGTGTGTGTGTGTGTGTGTGTGTGTGTGAGAGAGAGAGTGCATGTGGGTTTGTGTGTAACTGTGTGAGAGAGATGGAGGGTACTAGGAAGTGAGAGAGGTGTGGCATGTGTGGCTGTTTCATTGTGCAGGAGTCTCCCAGAGAGAGAGTGTGTGTGTTTGTATGGGTTTGTGTGTTACTGTGTGAGAGAGATGGATGGTACTAGAAAGAGAGAGATTGGGTGCATGTGTGCTTTTATCATTGTGTGGGAGTCTCCCAGAGAGAGAGAGATGGATGATAGTATATAGTAGGGAAAGAGATATTGAAGGGGATGTGCAGCAGAAGAACTAGAAGTTGGATGAGAGTGTCATCTGCATCAGTTTTGTTGCTAATTTATTGTTAAAATCATTTCGTTTTCATTCAGATGTTTTCCATAGTAAAAAAAAAAGTTTCATGATTCAGTTTTTGGTTTTAACATATTTTTTTAAATTCCAATTTTGGTTTATCTATTTGTTGTTTTTGTG
Source organism: Oncomelania hupensis (assembly GCA_036898135.1). Classification (NCBI taxonomy): domain Eukaryota; kingdom Metazoa; phylum Mollusca; class Gastropoda; order Littorinimorpha; family Pomatiopsidae; genus Oncomelania; species Oncomelania hupensis. Next base: position 9,349,916 of record CM072513.1, on the reverse strand, counting down.
GTCTGTGCAATGACAGAGTGACTTTTGTGTGTGCTTGGGGTTTTGTTTGTTTGTTTGTTGTTATTGTTGTTTTTTTCTAAGCAATTTTAATTTACCATACCGGTCTGACGCTTGTTTTAATAATACAAGTCTTCAACATTTTATTATATGATTTTTTTTTAAATTATGTATTTATTTATTATTGGCTCACGATGTCTTCTTAAAAATCAGTTCATACTGAAGTTTTATCAATTGTTTGTTCTGGGCTGTGGCCAGCAACATGGTGTTTGCTGCTCATTATGTACATATCTTAATGGGTTCTCTCGTTTTTATGTCCTGCATATGATAGCATATTAATTCAATTAATGTTGCTACTTGTTGACCATCACCCACACCCGCTCCTCTTTCCTGACTCCTCTCCACTCCTCTCCACACTCCTCTTTCCTCACTCCTCTCTCCTCTCTCCTCACTTCTCACTCCTCTCTCCTCACTCCTCTCCACACTCCTCACTCCTCTCACCTCAATCCTCTCTCCTCTTCTCTCCTCACTTCTCACTCCTCTCTCCTCTCTTCTCTCTCCTCTCTCCACACTCCTCTTTCCTCAATCCTCTCTCATCACTCCTCACTTCTCTTTCCTCACTCCTCCTCTCTCCTCACTTCTTTCTCCTCAATCCTCTCCTCACTCCTCAATCCTCAATCCTCTCTCCTCACTCCTCTCTCCTCTCCCACTTCCCCAGTTTATAATAATAATAATAATAATAATAATAATAATTTATTTTGTATAGCGCAATTCAAACATAAAATGCTTCACAAAGCGCTTGATCACACGCAGCCACACACAGATACACACGCATAATAAATCTATTCTGCATTTAAAAACAAGACAACATGTAAACCTAGTAAAGGTAACAAACCAACAAATAAAAGTATAAAATCAGTCAATCAATCAATAATTTGAATAAACTTATATAAAATAAATGAATAATTTCACATAAAAAATTTAAGAGAGGGACGTTAATACCAAAAGAGGCAGATCAACAATGCCTCATCTAAGATGTAAAGTGTAAATGGTGGTGAAATACAGCAGTTTTAAAAGTAGAATAATCGTTTAATAACTAAACATCGTTACAACATATGACAGGCCAGATGAAGAGAATAAAAGCTTGTGTAATGGCATTAATCTGGTTTAAAAAGAAAACATATTTGTGATTCACATAATAATAGTAACAACACCAATAACAATAATAATAAATAATAATAATAATAATAATAATAATAATAATAATAATAATAATAATAATAATAATAGCAGTTTCTAATTTCATTTACAGTGAAAACAAGTTAAGAGGGATCAAATGTCATTTAAAAAAGCAAAACAATTTTAAGACAAGTACACGCATACGCACATGCATCCACGTACACACGCATTCACCCACACATTCACACACACACACATTCACACCCATATTCACACACACACACACACACACACCCCTACACACACACATTTCAGGTATCAGCGCAACAGGGTGTCCGCAAGGGAGGATGTTCTACAGGTGTAAGAGGAAGAGATAGGTTTTCATTTGGGCTTTGAAAGAGTCAAGAGATGGAGATTGGCGAAGGCTGCATGGGAGTTTGTTCCACAGGGTAGGAGCATAGACGGAAAAAGCTCTTTTGCCAAATGTTCCAAGAGAGTAGCGAGGAACTGTCAGAAGAGAAGCGTCTTGAGAGCGAAGAGTGCGGGTTGGCTTGTAAGGGTTGAGAAGTTCAGAGAGGTAGACAGGAAAATATTGGTCATGAAGAGACTGATAGCAAATAGAGGCAATTTTGTAGTCAACTCTGGCTTTCACTGGCAGCCAGTGAAGAGCAGTCAGAGCGGAAGTGGCGCTAGCGCGTCGGGATTGTTGGAGCACCAGCCGAGCGGCATGGTTCTGAATGCGCTGAAGTTTTTGAAGTTTGTTGTTAGGAAGACCAGCCAAGAGAGAGTTGCAATAGTCAAGCCTAGAAAGGATGAAGGAGACAGCAAGCTTGTTGGCAGAATCAACAGAAAGATATTGGCGGATTTTGCTGATACGACGAAGATGGAAATTCAGAGATTTGCAGTTTATTTGCTATAGTGTTTCTTATTTCTCTTTAAATTTTTTGTAATCTTATTGTTTGTGAGTTAACAGTTTTATTTCTATGTTGAGTTGAACAGGGATTTTGAAATTACAGGATTTAATTTTTCTTTAGTATTATTAAGAGTATTATTAAGATTGTATTTCTTAAATGCAAAGAGCACTGCTGGCAAAACATAGCTGTTGAGTAAGTCTTAACTTACAGCAGGAGTTCAAATGCGGAACTATTTAGAAAGACATCTAGCAATCTGCAGTTTCTGTACAGCACGTACATTTCATGCTGGTCAAGAAATTGAGCATTAAACATGTCTACTGACATGGAGACAGCATCATCATCATCATCATCATCATCATCATCATCATCATCATCATCATTATCGTCAGTTTAAGACTATATTATTTCATATCGCCAGACATCGGCCAGCCCTGGGAGAGTGCGTGGGTTCGTTCGCCTCTTGCTTCCCTGTGGCATTCCTTGAGCCTGAGCTGAACAAGTACAACAAGCACTCCATCCTCTTTGGCCTGGAGGGCAAGATCTCCGAACACTCGCTGGAGGCACAGGGTGAGTTGGCATTAAACAAGCTTTTAGGCAATGAGGAAGGTTAGCAGGGAGCGCAGGTACCGGTAGTAGAATATTTGTGTTTAGAATGTGGAATAGATTTTAAAGAGTACAATAGGACAGCTACTAAGCCTAGTGCACATTCCTGCTTGGAGTTGTTAACATAACGAGCTGACCTCATCACCGTTATCATCAGACTGTATCCGGGTGTTGTGTTGGAGATGGGAGAAAATCTTGGAGAAGATAAGATGTTCTTTCACCATGGGAAGCAGGCATGGAGTTGACAGTAGAAGCTAAGAGCATCCAAGCCCTTGCTACAAGCTCAACGCGAGTTGGCAGCTCTGCAGGACGTATAGTTTCACTAGTGGGGAGGGGAGAAGGGTGGCGGTGGGAGCGTGAACACAACCTAATATACATCATCGAGAGAGGGAGAGGGTAGTGTTGTAAACTAAAATAACTAGACAACAGACAGCTTCACCAATAAAAGAACCCCCTCTCCCTCCATTCCCTTCCCACCCCCCAACCCCCCACAAAAAATTATAATTAAAAATATATATATATATCTATAAATAGATAGATAGATACATTTTTTTAATTTTAATTTTTTTTAAATATATATACATTTAAAAAAAATTGTTAATCAAACTAGAAAATGTAGCCCAGTAAGAAATAAAAGCTGATATTTACAAATGCCAAAAAAAAATAGAACACACACACCCGTTGCTTGTAATATGCGATTTAATCAGCCTGAGTGAGGACCTTTTATAGTGAATGTTCTTGGCTGTCGGGCTGCATGTTGAACTTTTAAGATATGTGTGCATTAGAAGTTTTATCATGATGATGATGCTGACAATGATGATTGCAGAGGTGATGGACCAGCTGAAGGAGAACTTGCCCAGCCTGACCAAGATTGTGCAAGAGATTGAGGAACTAGCGCACTCTGGTGGCAAATACATGGAGGCTCCTCACGTCATTGAGGTCACTCTACCCATGGTCTGCAGTTACCTTCCATTCTGGCTGGCTCATGGACCTGATGGTACCATCCGAGAAGGGTTAGCTGGTTTTTTTTTTCTTTCTGTGTGTGTGTCTGTTTATATATCAGTGTATGTGTTGTTTTATTTGACTGTTCTAAAAATTAACTCTTTTCTTTCATAATGTACAGCTGTTTGGTCATGTGTTTATAAAGTAGGAAATGAAGTCTCAAATGTATCGTCCCCTATACGCTTACGTGTACGGGGACATTAATCTATATAACTAACTAACTAACTCAAATGTATACAATGGGAATTTGACAAACGAATACCTCTCTTGCTCTGTCATTTTTGTTATTTGTAAATCTGTTGAAACAAAATGGAAGGCCAGCTGTTAAGTGTCTTTTCATAGATTTTTCCCCCTTAGTAAAAATGCTGTACAGGAATCCCTTTATTTCTTAATTCCTTTTTTTTTTCAAGCGCAGTTAGCTCAGTGGTGTACTGGAATGGCAGGAGATAACTTTGCAGCCTGTACAGGCAGCGGTTCAAAAGCCGGTAATGGCCTAGGGCAAAAATTAAGACACTGCACTCCTTCTCCTTTGTAGGAGATTATGTACTGAGGTCTAGTCCCTGTGCACGCACGCATTCCATTGCATGGACTTTAAAGATCCTGATGCTCGTGTCCTAGATGGGTGAGTGCCGGCAACACAAATACACCCAGCTCTCTCACTAGGTACATTCCCCCCATTCCCAGTCGCCCAGCATTGTGCTCAGTCATCTGGGCGTCAGACTATGCACCTAAAGGCTGCAAGGGAGCGCCTCGGGCAGCTTGAGTTAGAGCCTGTATTGGCCAGCGCCTTGAGCTGGTACATGTAAAGCACAACATAAAAGTGATTAAATAAATTTAAAAAAATGAATTCTATGTAAATTTGCATCTTTGGATTTCATTGCCATATGGGAAAATAGTAAATTAGTAGTAAATTCTCATTCTAAATGCAGATGTTGGTTTAAATTTCTTGTCACTGCAACATATAGATTATCTAGCAATTTTTTGGTTTTAGTAATAATTGCATTGCCTTAAATCACTTCATAATTTTGCTAGCAAAAATAAGCCACAGGGCTTAAAAATCAGCATTCGCTACTACTATTACTACTACTACCACTACTACTACTACTACTACTACTACTACTACTACTACTACTACTACTACTACTACTACTACTACTACTACTACTACTACTACTTCTACTATTCAAATAAAATTGTTGATTCTGTGAATGTAGGAAGAACCTGGTGACCAACGTGACAGCTCAGCAGATGAACTCCGTATTGGGCAACGTGCTGAAGCTCATCCTGAACAATATCGGCTCTGAGGATGCACCCTGGATGAACAGGATTGCCAGTGAGTGGACAGCCAACATGTAATATGTTGTTATATAGCGCACTTACCAGCTCATAGAGCTGTTCAAAGCAGAGGTCAGCATTGGGATCAAAGCCAAGCTACCCCCATCACACCATCTCCCTCCATTCTGCAAATCACCATAGGAGGCCACCGCACTACCAGCTCACACTTTTTAACCTGGAAATCCATTTGATTGGCTTGCTGTCTTGTTTTTGTCCTGTGGATTCATTCAAAAAGTTGTGTATGTCGGATATACTTCTGTTGTATGAACTTGCTGGAAGGCACTATTGTAAAAATATCGCTGTATTGGTACAAATTCTGCCACTTTTTTTTTTTCTCCGAGGATTGTGCTCAGTTATCTGGGTGTCAGACGATGCCTCTAATTATGTAGCCAGTGGTTACCTCTGCAGACTTGCCTACAATACATTCGTTCGCTGTATACATATGCAATTTAGCCTTGGAGTATGGTTGTCTGGTCAACCCGCTAAAAATACGGCCATGATTTTTGTTATTTATTATTCTTTTTTTAAATTCCAATTATAAGACACTCAGTGTAGTTTCTCCCCTTACCTAGGTGGCGCATGTGTACATATCGTAAGTTCGCTGCACTTGTGTTTTAGTTCCTTCCATTCTGCTTAGTGTTGTGTACTAGCGCAAAAAATGAAGCGAAACCATTTTGCAGGCCATTCTCCCGATCCAAATAAAGATGAATCAAAAGCGAAACAGCAGGCTAGGAAAAAAGCTTTTTGGAAAGCCTGCAACGAAAAGTGGCCTTGCCGGACGACTTCTCCGAAAGGGCCAGAGTTTGCAAGATGCACTTTGTGCTAAATTGACTTTACCGTTGCACATGGCAGTTGCAACAACTGCCAAAGCGTGTATCATCAAAATCACATGAAAAGTTTGAAGAAGCTGCTAAAGGTCATACATCCATCAAAAGCCTTTTCCAGGTGCAGACGAAATCCACTGATGCCGAACACAATGCATACAGTGTAATCTTAAGTATGTGAAATGTGTTGCTTATGTGAAAGAAAGTTTATTTGCCCTCTTCTGCAAAAGGTTGACCTGAACTCTTCACTTGTCTTTTCATTTTATACTTTGTAATATTATTTGCTTAGGAAACAGGCAGTTCTATATGTGTTTCAGTACACTTTGTGCACAATGTCAATTTTAATGTGCTACAAGAAGACAAAAAGTCCGTTACACCAAAGTCTGGTCAAAGTATTCAAAATCTGGTTTAGATCTGCACAGAATACTTTCAACACATCAGATAGGCAAGTGTGCCTCTGGCAGCTTCAATTAGATCCTAGGGTACTGTCAACACGTTTTTCAGATAGGCAAGTCTGTTTCTGGTAGCATCAATTAAATCCTGTATCGGCCAGTGCCTTGAGGTGGAAAAGCGTTACATAAGAGAGATGAACTCTTTGCCTGCCAGGCATGTTTCCACGTTTGTGCCAGACATTTCTCTGGCACCGGAAAGAAAGTTCAGTACCTTAGGCATTTAAGCTACTGTTCTTTCAATAATAGTTGTTAAATAGACATATTTCATATCAAATTAAAGGTAAAAGAGTGAAGAATAAGAAAAAAAACACAAAAATGTTAATTTGATTATGTTATTGAAATATGTGTTTTGAAAGCATGTTGATCTTTTTGAAATAATAAAATAAAATAAAAATATTTCTACATACCACAGTGGAGGAATAATTCCAATCACTGAATCAGCTTCACACACCAGAAAGAAAATCTATTTAGGATCAAAATACACTTTACAGTTTGAAATTATATTGATTATTAGCAGAGTTTGACACACTGTCGATTGTGCCCATCACAATGCTTAGTAAAATGCACAAAAAACACTCTAAAAACGAATCAATTTGAAGAAATCACGCGCGTGTCGATCAAGAACGAAAGTAGAAAGAGTTATCTCTCTTTGGTTAAAATAAAACTTGGATTGGACTGCGCAAAAAACCGGAACGAAACGGAATACTGAAATCGGCGATATATCGTCAATTGGCACAAACATGGCGGCTCAGATCGACGATATATCGTCGATTGGCAGGCAAAGAGTTAAATAAATATATAAATAACATGAATGACAGTCTCCTTATCTCATTATAACCGTAGTCGTATTCCACCTTGGAGGATGACTGATTGGCTGATGTATCAAATGTATTTTGAATCCTTTCAGCACGCACCCAGCCCATCATTGCCAACTCCACACCGGACATGATCAAGGATCACTTCTTGCCGATCGCTCGCAAGCTGAAGGACAACGCAGACATGACGGAACAGCTGGAGAAGAGGCTGGCCTATGAGAAGCGCGTCTCTTCTGAAGGCTCGGAGGACTTGGAGCAGTATGTGCAAGACGTGAGTAGGATCATAAATCACATAATTAAAAAAAAAATTAAATACAGAAATAGAAACCGTCTTATTAACATATTTGTTGACAAAATTTAAGATTTTTTTTTTTAATTATTTGCATTTTTCTGTAATTCCTATTTTAAGTTACTTTGAACCAATAGTTTTTTTGGGGGGTGGGTAGGTGGTGAGAGGGGGTGAGTTGAAAGCAGAAGTTATCGTAGGATTTATTGTTTGTGTGCGCAGAAATTCACCATCCTTGTGCGTGACATCTACGCCTTCTACCACTGCTGATCAAGTATGTCTTCACCGTTCTCACTGGCTCAAGAACCCTGCCGCTGAGGCCGAGGAGCTCTTCTCCTTGCGTGGCCATTCACCATGTGTTCACTGGTAAGACAATAAGAGTGATTGGAAGTTTGGGGGATTGTGGGGGCTGAGCTGGGATGTCCATTGGGTCCATTTGATGAGGGAGCAAATTGCATAGGCACAACACAGCACAGCTAAATCTGGGTTTTTGATGATTTTAGATTTGATAGCGTTTTTTGCGCCAATCAAACTTGCAAGAGAATGACGCATCTTTGTCAGTTGTTTTTTGGAGGGTAAGTCCTTGTTAAAAAACATTTAAGTGGGGGAATAATGTAATAATGTAAGTCCCTGCGATTTTGTTTCGGCGATCTCTGTGTGATGCTAGTTTGATGACGTATTTTTTTGTGAAAAAGAAAAGTTTGCTCTGTGGTGTTTATTTTTTGAAAGTGGCGATGTGTGGGAAGGACGTCGTTTATGAATTTTCTTCATGTGAAGGTTTCCTAATGGTGGATCTGTGGATGCGTATCTTGTGTGGAAAAACAAAATCTATCCTATCCTGTATTTATGAGTCGTAGGGGAAGGAGAAGTGATTAAAGAGGTGAGTGGAAAAAAATAAAAATGAAAAAATCTCGAATGATCTTTTTCGGTTCACAAAGAAATGCAGAAAAGTACTCTGCCTGCAGAATAGTCTTTGCAAGGCCTGATGATCTGGTGACGTAACCATCGGGCCGTTTCTTCACCACTGTGAGCAGGTCATCGTGTTGTCCAATGGCTTGTGATGGTCTGTCAGACTTCGTCGTTGGTGATGTGTTGGGTATAGGAAATGCCCAGAAGTCTTCTGTAGCACCTCATCTCCATGCTTTGTATTCTTCGTTGTAGATCTGCTGTGAGGGTCCATGCTTCGCAAGCATATAGGAAGATGGAGATGACAAGGGAACGCAGCAGTCTTACTTTAGAATGTAGAATGGTGGTCCTGTCTTTCCAAATGGCTTCAACCTTGTCAGGGCAGCAGTTGTTTGTGCGATCCTGGAGAGGACTTCCTGTCGGGACCCATTGTCTGATACAATGGCTCCTAAATATTTGAAGCTATGCACTGTGTTGAGGGATTGGCCTTGGACTTTGATGTCCGTGTTGATGCCATTGGTGTTGTTGGTCATCATTTTGGTCTTCTCTGCACTTATTTCCATCCATAAGCACTGGAGGTGGTGTCAAGCCTCTGTACCAGCTGTTCAAGTTCTTGTTCCTCTCCAGCCAATCCATCAATGTCATCCGCAAAACGAAGATTGGAGATTGCTCTACCCCCTATGCTGACTGTGCCTTCGTGATTTGCAAGAGCATCTGAAATGATGCGCTCTAGGAAGATGTTGAAGGGTGTTGGAGAGAGTAGGCATCCTTGACGCACACCGATTGTTGTTCTGAACCAGTTCCCGATGGCGCTGTTGTGGAGGACTGCACTGGTAGCCTTGTCATACAGGCTTTTGATGACTTCAATAATTTTAGGGCTGGTGTTGTACACTTTCATTGTTGCCATAGAGCTGCATGCCAGACTCGGTCAAACGTTTTCTTGAAGTCTATGAACACATGATATAGATGTTGTTGGTGCTGTAGGTATTTCTCACAGATTATTCTGAGGTTGAAAATCTTTTCAGTGGTACTTCGCCCTGCCCTGAATCCTGCTTGTTCTTCAGCTATGATTTGTTCAGCTTGGGGTTTCAACCTGTTGAGTATTATTTTCAGGAGGACCTTGCTGGGATGGCTGATGAGGCTGACGGTGCGGTAATTTTCACACTCCTGAAGGTTACCTTTTTTTTAAAGAGTGATGACAAGCGACTGGGCCCATGGCATAGGCCACTCTCCACTCTGCCAGATCTTGTTACAGATAATGGTGAGGGCATCAATCATCGTTTCTCCTCCTGCTTGTAGCAGTTCCGCGGGTATGTTGTCCACTCCCGCTGACTTCCCTTTCTTTAGCGATTGCACTACTGCCTCAACTTCTTCCTGGAGAATTGGGAGGATTTCTTCTTCTCTGTTCTCGGGACATGCTAGAACTGATGGGTCTCCATTTGGTGTATGGTTGTAAAGGTCAGAGCAGTACTCTGTCCATCTGTCCAAGACTCCTTGTTCTTCTTTAAGGCATATGCCAGACTTGCTATGGATCGTGGAGACTTTGGGCTGTTTGACACTTGTCAACCGCTTTACAGTCTGATAGGCCTTCTTGCTGTTGTTCTTTTTCAGACTGTTCTCTATTTCCTGGCATTGATCTTTAATCTAGTTCTCCTTTGCTGTGCGCATGCCTTTTCGGATGTCATTGTTGATTTTTCGGTAGACATCAGCTCCCTGTGAGTTTTTCTTTTTTTTCTTCTTTTTTTATATCTCTTAGTTTATCTCACAGATCCAAACGTTCAGGTGTGATCCACGTCTTTTTCTTTGGTCGGTGCTTGCCAAGGATCTCAGTGGCGGCATCTGTCACAGCTGAGTTGAAGGTGGTAGTCATGGTGTTGACATCTACTTCACCAGCCCCCAAAATGAGCAGTGGTGCAATTGTGGCCTGAAATAGTTCTGCCACCTCTGGGTCTTGCAGTTTGTCCAGGTCGAACTTCAATCTAGTGCACTTTGCTGTATTTACTCTCTTCAAGTGGAGCCGGAAAGACATCATCAAGAGATCGTGGTCACTTCCGATGTCTGCTCCTGGAAAAGTGCGTGTCCTGCCAATGTTGATGCTTGATTTGAAGCGTTTCTTGACCATGATGTAGTCTATTTGGTTGTGATACTCCCCCCCCCCCCCCCCTCCCCCGGGACTGTGCCATGTCCATCGTCTGGAGTTTTTGTGGAGACCAAGCGTGTTTGCCAGTACCAGATTGTTGTATCTGGCAAACTCTAAGAATCTCAGACCCCTGTCATTTGTCTCGTTGTTGCAGTGGGGTCCACATGTGTCTCCCCAGTTGTGGTGCGCATCTTGGCCAACCTAGGCATTCCAGTCGCCTTGCACTATGACTATGTCCTTCTTCAGCACTTGGTCAAGGACCGCCTGTAGATTTTCATAAAAATCCTCCACTTCGCTGTCGTCATAGTCTGATGTTGGGGCATAGGCCTGGATGATGGTGATGTTGAAAGGGGCTGCTCTCAGGCGGATGGTAATGAGTCTACTGGAGACTGGGCGGCAACCCATGACAGTGGCTAGAATGTTCTTCACAGCTGATACCCTAGTCTCTGTTTACGAGCTCTGAGTTGCTTTCAGCATGAAATCTGATCTGCCTAGCCACCTGCTTTTAGCAATGATGCCACGGCGCCAGCCTTCCCTTCCCCCTTTTTTTAAGCTGGGCGCGCTCTTTGTCTTTGTTAAACTGGCTCATTGCTGGTGTTGTGCTTGGAATATTTTCCTATGTTTTTCTATTTTATTCAGAAGAATTGCATATTTCTGAAAATTGTTTTTTAAAACTTGGTTTCTATAGTGTTTGAAGCACTGACTAAAAGTTATATTTTGTTGACTGATGGGGTATTTAAGAAGAAAAGTGCTATAGAACGTGGTGTTGTGTAGTTATTTGTGGTACTGTTTCTCTGTAAATGTGAATGGTAAAAACACATTTTTGGTGAAGTTTGACTTCAATTTCTGTGATCATTTGCATTTTAAGTGCTTTAAAAGTTATTAACACTGTAAGATATAACGTTTGTCTATTGAAAAATATAAGAAACGAAATGACTGATTAATTGTGAAAGATGTTATTAGTAATTTAAAAGTGTAGATTTCAGTACCAGGCACCATTGACTGTGTGAAGCTCTGAACAAATGTACTATTGGAGGAAATAACATGTTGATGTCTTGCTTGATTCAGATTACTAGTTGAAACTTGAAAGAGTGCATTGTGCATAGTGCCAAAAAGTAACTCAATGTACATCATCAGTTCTGTCAAATGTTGATTCTGCTTCATTGAAACCTGGCTGTGGACAACAATAAATGTTCGTGTTAACCTAAACAATGTCTTTTAATAACTTGTGCAAACTGCATAAAATGTAATGCACTAATGTAATATTAATATAATTTGTTCACATAACTTCTACAAAAGTTAAGACACTTGATCATTGTTAGCACTGCTGGATAATTTTGTTCTGTGCATTAAATGGATACTTGGGATACTTTACAAGTTTGGCAGAGGACAGACACTCAAGTTCGGGTAGGCTCATTTATTTCATTCGTTCACATGCAGCTAACACTGTGATTGTATCTTTGTAAGTTTGTTTGAGTATTGTTTTCTTTTAATTTTCAATTGCACAACTCTCTCTCTCTCTCTCTCTCTCTCTCTCTCTCTCTCTCTCTCTCTCTCTCTCTCTCTCTCTCTCTCTCTCTCTCTCTTTCTCTCCACAAGTACATTTGTGGGTCTCATATTTAAATGCACCATAATATATATTTCCTGTCAGCCCTTGTAGTTTTAGGTCAACATGTTTTCACACTTGCATACACTACAGTAAACTTGGCATGTGCATGATAGTCTAACACAGTATGCTGATTTTTATTCTTTCATGGCAGAGCATGCAGAAAGGGCCAAAGACCAACCCAGTCTTTACTCACACAGTACAGAGAGTGGAATGCTTATGCACAGCTCCATTACTCTGCCTGCTATCAGTCAACGGCAGGCGGCTGGCATGCCTGTGCACCAAGCTATTTGGCTTATAGGCAGGGTCAGGGGTCAAAACTCAAAGCTCGCTGTAGAACAACTGTGTCTTGTGGACCAAGAATCCAACGCCGTGTTCGTGCCTGTCATCTCTACCGCTGAAATAGAATAGAGCTTGTGGCCTTTGTCGGTCGTTGTTTCACCTAGGCCTTTCCAGCGCAGTTCGCTGATACCTAGAACGTTCCATCGATAGTGGTCCAGCTCGTGGGCCAGTACTTCTAATTTTCCTTCCGCAGTTAGGGTCCTGACATTCCAGGTTCCTATGACAATGTTGTTTCTCGTGCGGATCTTGCTAAATTGTCCATCAGTAGCATACTTAACACCTCCGTCTTGGTGGCCAACGGATGGCGCGGCTCTTGAGCCGGGCGACGACCGATCCGGTATGGAATTAGTGGATAGTGTCATCATGCATGTAGTGTGTCTTGGGCAAAAAAAGACCTGGCGGTGCCCAATCCTCTCCAGGCTGTTGGCCACAGCCGAAATCCATGAATACAGTGTGGCTCGCCTTAGCCCTGAGCACGTGGTCGTTGAACCTGTAGTAACGTGAGGTTCCTCGCCCTGGCCGGTGACTTCTGTGTAGAAGACTTTCGCCCAGTGATGCCGTGTTAACATTACCCCTGTTAGTCGCCTCTTACGACACGCCGGGAAACGTTGGGTCTATTCTATTCAGTGCCCGAACCCACAAACAAACAGCAACAAATATATTACAGACACACAACAAGGGCAACAAAATACCAGACATACACGTGGTGTAAAGGCAGGAAGATTGCTACAATAGGAAACTGAAAGGAAATATTTTTGTATTTTTAAAATTAAATTGGCTGCATCTAATATTATTTTGAAGGGAGGGAGGAAGCCAGAGAAAACCCTCGGTGACCCGTAAAGTCTCGTAAGAATCACAAATTTTTGCCCCGTGCGGAGCTCGAACCCGCGATCATCGGCATTGGACACCGGCGCCTACCCACTGCGCTACGGGCTACCCCATAACCATGACTCCTGCATACCAACCCAGGAATATTAAGTGAAGAATGGCTAAAAACAATAATAAACAGGCACACATATACGGACCCACTGTAACTGCCGCACCCACATCTTACAAAACCCAACTTATGTGACTCATCTCGTCAGACTTTTTAACAAAGAAACGAAACGGCCTATGGGACTTACTTGGTTTGGTGAATTTTGAAAACAAGGATTTACTTAATAATAAACTGACAAAACCAAGCGGATTTGACTTACATGGTTTTGTGAATTTTTTTAACAAGGATTTAATTCAATAATAAACTGACAAAACCAATTGGGTGACTTGCTTGGTTTTGTCATGTTCTCAACAAAGACCTATCTCAAGAATAATCTGACAAAACAAAGCAAGTCCACAAATAGTCTTAAAACACCAAATCTATCAAACATTTCTTTAACATTCAAGGTATGCACTCTGAAATCGAGGAATTGCATTATAATATGCCCTTAAACTTCCAGAAACGATCGCGTAATATAGCGCAACACAAAACATCGATTTTCTCGAAAGTAGGTTTTGTGGACTTGCTCGGTTTTGTCAGTTCACGGCAGAAATGGACAAGACCTGATCTTTGACTATAGGCAATCTATTTGCAACAAAGGCAATGAGACTTGCCACACAGCACAACAAAACAAAAATGGACAAGACCTGATCTTTGACTATAGGCAATCTATTTGCAACAAAGGCAATGAGACTTGCCACGTCAAGGTTGAAAAATGAATGCTGTTTAGTGGAATTTAAACAGATTTGAAATTATGAGACGTTCATCCTTTAGTTCCCATCATGTTTGACACAATTATTTGCTAACTTTTGTGTCATGTGTGGCAGTGTATTTGTTAAAGTAATTCCTATCACAGCGTGTTTGAACTGTTGAGGCAAACAAGGGAAACAAACATGAACAGTTTGTGTAGAACGCAAGTGATAAAGGTGTGTGGCCTAAAGAGAACGGACTGGAATTTATTGATAGCATCTTGGGTACAAATCCTTATTAAATGATATCCTCTGGTTGAATTTGTTGGGGTGTGCAGTTCTTCAAGAGGGAGGAGCAGAACTTTGTGTCCCACAACGAGATCGACAACCTGGCTCTGATCATGCCAAGCCAGGCCACGCGCCTTTCCGTCACCAAGTTGGACGCCCACGACGGTGGCGCTAGCAAAGAAGTCAGCAAGCGACCCACCGGCAAGCGGCGGGAGAAGAAATCTCGCTTGGAAGCCCACAACAGCCTGAACGTGGCCTGCCTGAAGAGGCTGGTCCCTGTGGGGCTGGGCTTCTTCAGCGGGCGTGAACAGGAACTGCTGCAACAGGCCAAGCAGAAACTTCTACAGGTACGATCACCGTCTTTCTTGCTAACACTTGTCTTACACAGAAAAAACAAACAGAAATTTTATTGGGATGTCAGAGGGTGGGGTGGCAATAACTACAAAATTATTTTGTTAAATAGTCAAAAGTTTTTAACGAAAGTAACAAACAAAAGAATTCTTCTTTGGGATCATATTTGCTTTATTGTTAAGTCAATAGTGTGAAGCTAAATATTTTGTTTTATTTTATTTTTTATTTGTACTAATTTTTCTGCAAGATGTAGTGTTGTGAGTGTGTTATAGATGTTGTTAATTTCCATTTTATTTTGTGTTCTAGTTGGTGGCTGGGAGCAAATCTGTGGGTTTATTATTTCAATTTTATTTTTGTATTGGGTAGTAGGAGGAGTTAACTTGCTTTTTGTAGAAGCAGTTGTTTTGATTTTTTTTTTACAGCTCAGCTTTTCATGGCTTAAATAGTTGATCTTGAGTTGCAGCTAAAAATCCCAGAGCAAGACTAGCAGTAAACGATTTCAACCCATGTCAAAAGAACTTGCAATGAGCTCTCAGATTCACATTAATATACGTGACATTCCTATATTTTCTTTATAGGAATTTGTTACATAATTTTCATTGACATTTCATGAAACATATCATGAAAAGGCTCACTGCAGATTCTTTACACTTTTTGTTTCCTTGGCGTTTGAGTTTGATTTGTAATGGCTAGCATGAAGATTTTATAAATATATGTAACAAAAACAAAAAAAATGACAAATCGCACACATCTATATATATATATGGAGTGGCAGATTTGTTTATATATATAGATGTGTGCGAATTGTCCTCTTTTTTTTCTTTTTTTTTTTTAAAGAGCCGTTTCCTTTTGCGAAATAGGCAGTTTCTGTGAAGCTGTGATTTTGTGTGTAACTTCATAACGGTGGTGTTACAGTTGAGAAATAAACTGGTTTGAACAGTACCTATATTGATTCCTGTTTTCTGAAACATGTTTCTAAGGTTTGTCATTTTTGCATGATTTTGTTACAAAAATACTCATATTGAAGACCAAACTCATGTAAGAAATATTTACTTTGCATATTGTGAATTATCTTAATACATTATACTAAAAAGTAAACCACAACAGCAACATGCTTCAAGTTTTAAATTACCCCCTACTTCTGGCCTTAATTTGCCTGAACAGTTTTGGCTGTTGATGCATGAAGAGATTGTGCCAGCTTTGGAGTGGCAGATTTGTGGTGAATGTTTGTTGAAGAGCTGGTAGAAAAAAAAAAAAGAATAAACAAGCGAAAGACTGAATAAAGCGGCTGTGTTGTTTTATCAGCTTGTGTGAAATGTTGAGAGGCGTTTTTTTTGTCCCAGGATTGACTAGAATCAAAATATTCCTATCCAGCTAGCTTACAAACTCTTTGCTTTTTGCTGTGTGATAACACAATGACAAATCTGTTCTGAAGGCTTGCTTGTTTTTTTTTTGTTTTGTTTTTTTGTCTTGTTTGCTGCTGTATTTCTCAGATAGACAAAGGAGTTATGTCATTTTAATAGGGCAAAAGTTTAGGGTAGCCCTAGGTGAAGTTGTTTTGCTTTTGTTATAGCACCATAGTTTAGCATAGCGCGAGTTTTTCAGTGAAGTGATTGCTGCTGTGGTTGTTATTTGATTGTGCGTTCAGAAGCGATTGCGCAGATGGCAAGTGAGGATCTCCACAACTTTCATTGTTGTACATTGTTATTGTAAATAACTCCAACTTGAGGTCTTTTTAATTCTTTACTTATTTAATTTATATTTTGTCTCATTTATTTCTTATATCTCATTCGTTATATATTTTTCTTGAGGCGCACATTATTTTATTGTAAACGTGCAAATTTCATCGGATGTTTTTGCACACAAAAGTACAATATGTGCTTCTTTTTTTTTTTTAAGTTTCTAGTATATTCTATTTCTGGCTTAAGAGAAAAAAAAATTTTCCCATTTATAATGTCATTACTCTACAAAATAAAATTAGGACTATTTGAATTAAAATTGCATAGAATATTAATTTGCTCCCTTTCCCCGTTTTTAGCATAAAAGAAATATTGGTTCTGCTTTGAATCTGTAATCGCATTGACAAAATAAAATTACAATGGTTGGCATTAAATACCTCGGCTAGTTCATTTTGTTGGAAGTAAAGTTTCAACACTCATAATTATGCATTGCTGAATACTCATTCCTTGCTATATTGCTATACAATAAATTGTGTGTTAAATGGCTCAGCAGTAATTTCTTGCTAATTTGTTAAACAATTCATTTTGTGCTAAATTACTAAGCAGTGATTTCTTTCTATATTATTCAACAACAAATTTTGTGCTAGATTGCTAAGCAGTAATTTCTTGCTATAGTGGCTTTATTGCTAAACAGTAAATTTTGTGCCGAGTTGCTAAGCAGTAATTTCTTGCTACTTTGGCTTTATTGCTAAACAATAAATTTTGTGCCGAGTTGCTAAGCTGTTAATTCTTGCTATATTGCTAAACAATAAATTTTGTGCTAAAGTACTAAGAAGTAATTTTTAAAACTATTTTGGTAAACAATAAATTGTGTGCTAAATTACTAAGCAGACATTTTTTGATAATTTGCTAAACAATACATTTTGTGCTAAATTACTAAGCAGTAATTTTTGGATAATTTGCTAAACAATAAATTTTGTGCAAATTTACTAAGCAGTACTCTTTTTTTTTGTGTGTGTGCTAATTTGCTGAACAATTCATTTTGTGCTAAATTGCCAAGCCGTAATTCTTTGCAAATTTGCTAGACAGTCTTTGCTGGTACTGTGCAGTAGTTTATGCTAGTGCTTTATGAGAGTTTAACTTCGCTATTTTTTATTTATTTATTTATTTATTTATTTATTTTATGTTTTGCTATTTTTCTTTTGACCAATTCTACGAGGTCTAAAAGGTGATTTAGAGGTGGGGATTTAGCGGAGTATTGGGTGTATCATTTAGAAACATTAAGAACTTGTGAAAAGTACCACCAATATTGCTGATAGCATTTTTGCTGCAAATGAATGTTTCACTTGGTATGTTAGACACTGTTACTAAGTGGTCGGGATAGGGAACAAGGTATACAAGAACAACAGAAATTAAAAGAAAACAAAGTCAAATTTTATGATTTATTTAAAAAAATCAACAGCTTTATTATAATCTTATATAATTGTAAACAATGACCAGAGACATTTACCAGAGACAAATGACTAGAGACAAATGGCCAGAGACAATGGCAAGAAACCGTGACCAGAGACAAATGGCCAGGGACAATGGCAAGAAATAATAACCAGAGACAGTGGCAAAGAAACAATAACCAGAGACAAATGACCAGAAACAATGACCCACAACGCCGCTGCACACCCACAACAGGTCAGCGATAAAAATTGGGATCTTTTGAACTCTTTGATTCTGCCTTTTTCATTTATAAAAAGCTCAAGACATGCACCGAAACGTTTCTTTGGTTTAAAAAATATAATAAAATTGATTTGATAAATTACCTGCCATAAAATGTATTGAAAACAGCAACTATAGCATTGACCCACCGAACAGCCATCATTTTAAGTTGCTTTGTGCTGTTTTTCTCGTCCGTTTTTGGTTAAAACCATTCGTTCAGACTCAATAACAAACAAACAATCTAAAGTGGGGTAGGGGGGAGGGGGAGGGGGAAGGATATTAGATCTAAATAAACTGAAAATGTTTTAAAACCAATTCAACGCCTAATTATTAAATTAATTACACATACTGTACCATGACTCAACAAGTGCAATGTTTTGGCGTTGCTAGGTGATAGTGCCCTTTTAGCGGAAGCTGGCAAAATCCAATCAAACATAGAGTTGCTTCCCTTGCACCAAACCGTCCCGTGTCCCACGTGCTACAATACGCGTCTAAGCGCTCACGGCAAAGGACAGCACACCTCATTCCTTTTTTGGCACTTGGTTAGAGTGGTTGTGCCTACTGTAGCTCTTTTTGCTGGCTTACTCCGTTCGCCCGGTAGTTCGTTGTCGCTACTGCCGGCGGAGTTGTAAGGTTTTCTTTATGGTTTATTATCCTGTTATCCTGTTACCGCAGCGGTTCGTCGAGTTCCACCCCGTCGCTGCGTGTCTCTACTTCGTCGACCGTTCCCGCCAGTTGGGTCGGTTTACGGTCCATTCTGTTGCTGTTAGCGCAGCGCCCGCTACGATCGGGGTTTTCTTCCGTCCCCTCTTCTGCCGTCTTACGACTGCTTTGCTTCGTTGGCTTCGCTGTTTGTCCACTCCTGCGCCCCCTTCTTCGTGGTCCTCTGCCTTTCAGGTCAGTATAGGCTGTGGTAGGGAGGTGGGGAGTGGTGGTAGTGAGGTGAGGGGGGCTCCTTGGTCTTGCCAGAAGTGACCTTGGGGCCGTTTCTGGCCAAGGTTACGGCCAGAAACGTATAAGTGGTCGCCCTAGTTTAGGACCACATCATATTTTCCAGCAGGGACGCTCCGGCACGGCCGGGCCAGCTACTTGCTGAAGCCGTTCCCTTCTGTTTCCTACGGGATTCAGACCGGGTCGGGACTTCTGGCTCATATAAGTGGTCGCCCTAGTTTAGGACCACATCAATTTCCGTCGGGGACGCCCCGGCACGGCCGGATACGCTCCCTGCCGAAGCCTTCCCTTCTGTTTCCTGCGGGATTCAGTCCGGGTCGGGCCTTCGGGCTAATGTCAAGCTTGGGACATATTCAACACTGCACGCAGTGTTTCGTCCTGCGGCGACAGGGGGTGTGGCTTCCGGTTCGTCCGGTTTGTCCCTCACCCCCTCGGTCCAGCCCCCATTGCTCTCCACTTCCGCTTGCGGTCGTGGGGCGGGGGCTCTGGTTTCCGGTACGGGGGGTACGGTACACCCGTCACCCTCTTCCGGTTTGGTTTCTCCCTCTCATCCTCCTTTGTACTCCACTTCCGCTTGCGGTCGTGGGGTGGGGGCTCTGGTTTCCGGTACGGGGGGTACGGTGCACCCGTCACCCTCTTTTCCGGTTTGGATTCTCCCTCTCATCCTCCTTTGTACTCCACTTCCGCTTGCGGTCGTGGGGTGGGGGCTCTGGTTTCCGGTACGGGGGGTACGGTACACCCGTCACCCTCTTCCGGTTTGGTTTCTCCCTCTCATCCTCCTTTGTACTCCACTTCCGCTTCCGGTCGTGGGGCGGGGGCTCTGGTTTCCGGTACGGGGGGTACGGTGCACCCGTCACCCTCTTTTCCGGTTTGGATTCTCCCTCTCATCCTCCTTTGTACTCCACTTCCGCTTGCGGTCGTGGGGTGGGGGCTCTGGTTTCCGGTACGGGGGGTACGGTACACCCGTCACCCTCTTCCGGTTTGGTTTCTCCCTCTCATCCTCCTTTGTACTCCACTTCCGCTTGCGGTCGTGGGGTGGGGGCTCTGGTTTCCGGTACGGGGGGTACGGTACACCCGTCACCCTCTTCCGGTTTGGTTTCTCCCTCTCGTCCTCCTTTGTACTCCACTTCCGCTTGCGGGCGTGGGGCGGGGGCTCCGGTTTCCGGATCGGGGGGTACGGTTTGCCCGTGGCCCCCTTCCGTTTCTGGTTTGAGTCAAGCCTTCCCTGTTCACCCTCCGACCTCTGTCACTTCCGGTTTCGGTTGTGGGTCGGGGGTGCTGGTTTCCGGGGCTGTTGGTTCGGTTTTTTCGTTACCTTCCTCCGGATTACATGCGAACGCCGCTTTGCCTTTGTGCGCGCCGCCTTCTGGTGGGGGTGGGGCACTCTTGGTTCCTCCTACCCTAGTTTCTGTTTGCTCGGGTGCTGGAGCTTTGTATCCGGCTCTTAACCCTGAGGCTCTTTTATAGAGGCGGTTCAACACGCTGCGGCTTTTTGTCCTCAGGTGATGGAGGAGGTTTCGGTACCCCTACCTCACCTCCATTCCTTCCTAGGCGGGACTCTTGCTTCTGCCGAGTCTGATGAGGCTTGCCTTGTATTCAGGGAGTCTCCTAGTGTTAACGGTTTTGTGGATTGGGCCTTCTCTACGGCTAGAGGACTTTAGAGGGCGAGGCCTCTTCCTCTTCGTTTGAGGAAGTCCCTCGGTTCCCTAGAGCTTCCGCTGTGGGCTCTTTTGTTGAGTTCGTCTTCTTCGACCGGTGTTCCCGGGAAGTTCCTCTCCCGGTCGTTTCTTCCGAGGTATTCGCTCCCGGTTTCCCAGGATGATCTCGCTCTTTTGAGGGGCCTCAAGCCTTTACCTCCTTCGTCGATCCCTGTTCCAGTCGGTGGTCTGGCACGGATAGAGGTGGCTATTGTTAGGTCCCTTGAGTTTATTTCTCTCGCTGACGCGCTATCTGCTGCGCTGTCTTCTGCTTTGCCTTCTGGGCATGTATTCTGCGTCGAGGGTTCGTTGATTTCGGTGAGGTCCTTGTTGCAGGCTCTCTGTACCTCCATCGTTCGGGTTGCGAATCGCAGGCTTTTGCCTATGTCAACCTGCTTCTTGCGCGTCGTGACGCTTTTCTTCAGTCAGCGTCTCCGTTGCCTCCGCTCTTGTCCTCTTCGCTTCGGGTGGGACCCTTGGTGCCCGACTCTCCGTTTGGTCCTTACGTTCGCTCAGCTGTTCGTGAGGAGTCGGAGCGGTCCCACTCAGATGGTTTCGCCTTCTGGGCTCGGGACTCTCCTTCGGCCCCGTCTTTCTTTCCTGAAAGTTGTCGAGGTCGCTCGGTCCGTGATCCCTCTCCTCGGGGTGGGCAGTGTGGTACTTCCTCTTCCCGTCGCATGGTTGAGGTACGCCGTAGGCGTTTACGCAGTGGCGCGTTTTTCTCTATCCCTGCCTGTCCACCCCTAGGTGCTCTTCCCTTCCGGGCTGGTGGCTTGGCTCGTCAGTTTCTTGCTGGGTCATAGCCCTTTTCCAGAAGGGCGCTATAGAGGGGGTCCTTTGCCCTCACTCCCGGGGTTTTACGGCCGCCTTTTCGTTGTTCCCCGAAGGCTTCCGGCGGTTGGCGCCCGGTGGTCGATTTTTCTGACGCCTATTTCCATGTGTCTGTTCATCCTCTTCACAGGCGTTGGATGCGTTTTCGTCTGGAGGGATGGGGTTTTTCTTTCGAGGCCCTTCCCTTTGATTTGTCTCTCAGTCCTTGGGTTTTAACAAGGATTGTCAAAAGAAGAACTCGCTGCCGTAGTCCTCGGACTCGGGGTGCGGTTCTCTGCTTATCTTGTTGACTGGTTGGTCAAGGCTAGTTCTCACGATCTCTGTCTGGTGCACATCAGGCTCGTTCTCCTTTGGACTCGGCGCTTGGGGTTCTCTGTGAGCCCTCTCAAGTCTGAGTTGTCTCCATCTCGGGTTTTCAACTACCTGGGAATGTCGTTCGACACTCGCGATTGGTCGGTCTGCCCTTTGGCTCGTCGGGTGCAGAAGCTTCAGTCCCTTCTGCTACTTTTGGGGAGTCAGGTTATCGTTTCAGCCAGATGTCTGGGCGTCTTTGGTCGGTTGGGGTGCGCTTACGGGCAGCCTTTCAGCTCTCGGGTTTTGGTCTCCGGACCAGCTGTCTTGGCATTTTCGTCGCCTGGAGATGGAAACCGTTTGCCTGGCTCTTCATCGTTTTCTTCCCTCCCTGCCTCGGGGCCTTTTGCTCGTTCGCTCCGTCTGTTCCTCTGTGGTTTCTCTCTTCTACCACTCCGGGGTTACCCATTCCCCTGCTCTCTCCATGATGGTGGAGAGCCTCCTTTTGTGGTTAGCTGATTTCGGTTATACGCTTGTGGCCAAGCATGTCTGCGGCTCTGTCATGTCTTAGCCGCTCTTCTGGGTCGCCCTCATTGTGTGGTCCACACGGATTGGACGCTGTCCCTCTCTGTTCTTCATCCAGTTTGGGTGGAGTGGTTTAATCCACTGATCGATCTTTTTGCCACTTGTTACTCTTCCAGGCTACCCCTGTTTGTGTCGCCGGTCCCAGATTGTCTGGCTGGGGCGGTTGTCGCGTTGTCCATTTCTTGGGAGGGGTTGGAGGCTTATGCCTGCCCGCCATTCCCCCTCCTTCCGCGGGTTCTCAGGAAGGCTGGAGAGGAGTCCCCTTCTCTCTTTCTCGTGGCTCCCTTTTGGCCAGCTCAGCCCTGGTTCCCCGATCGCCTTCGTCTTTCCTAGGGGCTGTGCTTCCTCTAGCTCTCGGGGCGCTTTCGCTTCTGCGGCCTCCATCCGGGATTCCACACGGCATTCCAAGCGTTCTCCGTCTTCACGCTTGGCTGTTGTCCGGCCTTCGTTAGGGGCTTCTGGGCTTCAGGAGACCCCGGCCGGTTCCAACTTGCTTCCTGCTTCTGTCCTGCCATTCTCGGGAGGATGGCTTCCTGGAGTCGGTTCTGTGGTCTTAGCCCTGCAGTCCCGGTCCTCTTTTCCCAGCCTGTTCACGGTAAGATTGTGTCAGATAAAGTTGCTTCCCTCCGTCCTTTTCGTGCTAATCTGCACTTGTTGAGTCATGGTACAGTATGTGTAATTAATATTAAAATTTCTCTCTAAATTTATTATTAATAAGCATACTTACCATGACTCAATTTAATATCCCTCCCACCTCCCCGCAGTTCCAAATAAGGAATGAGGTGTGCTGTCCTTTGCCGTGAGCGCTTAGACGCGTATTGTAGCACGTGGGACACGGGACGGTTTGGTGCAAGGGAAGCAACTCTATGTTTGATTGGATTTTGCCAGCTTCCGCTAAAAGGGCACTATCACCTAGCAACGCCAAAACATTGCACTTGTTGAGTCATGGTAAGTATGCTTATTAATAATAAATTTAGAGAGAAAATTTTAATTTATAACTTTAATGTTAAAATGTACAATAAAACTTTGATCACCTACAAATCTCACATTTGATTTGAATTATTCATTTTAATGAAACTGAAAATTTTTTTTTCAACCTCCCCTATTTTCACAATCAGGAATCGCTGTCATAAAGGGTGATGATACTAATAGGAAAACAAAACCACTTGTAGCAAAAAAACTATTAGATATATTTGATGGGTATGTTGATACACCACTTACCTTGCTTGTTTTGTATCTTCATTGTTTTGTATCTGTCAGTGTGACCCAATGGTTCAAGACTGGCACACACAAATTAATTGTTCTAGAACGTCTTGTCCTTCAAAACAAGAAGATGGCTTTATACAAGCAATCAGGGACTGTTACCAAGGATTGTGCTGAGGTGTCTTGGCGTCGGACAGTGCGCCCAAAGGCATCAAGAGGGTGCCTGGGAGCAGCTTGAGTTAGACCCTGTCAAACGCTATATAGGAATGATTAGATTCAATCAGATCAAATAAATATAAAACAGAGCAGATTTTAATTGTGTGAAAGTACTGAACACTTTTCCCTTCCCCGTTTGACGATGGTTTGCGTTTGAAAAGCCCTTCAATGTGCACTACTCAAGAGTCTGCGTCATCCATATTGTTTTTCTGTGTCTGTAAATATAACTTGATACTCTCCTCCCTCCCACACTGTTGCACTCCTGCTATTGCATTGACCATCTTGTCACTGCATATTGTGTCATTTCTCTTCACCCCTGTGGCATATCATGTTAGATTTCTGGTAGCATTTTCACGTTTTGACGAAGAAGACATTCATAAACCAACCAAACGTACCATTCCGGTAGCACCTAAAGCATTGTCGGTGAAATGATTCTAGTGATGCCAAGATGACGGAATTATCCTACTTTCTTAAAATTTGTTTTGCACTGAAAGAAAGTTTGTACATTTTATTGCTTTGAAGCTTGCCAGCTTTCAGACATATTGCCCAAGTGTTTCTTTTTTTTGCAAAGATTGTATAAATACAATGCAATTTTGTTTTGGTAAATATGAAATTTGTATGCCATTATTTAGTTGAACTAAAGATTTTAAAACATTCTCAATTCTAATTGTGAAGCACATCTTCGTGTTGTATTGCATTGTGGTTACATAAATATACCTGTATACTTGTTGTAACCTAACAAATGAAAATGTATCTTATGGTTATATTACTCATTTGGTGTTGTGTTAATCAAGAAATGTCTTTTTTGATAATAAACACAGGATATCAAATTATAGGCTAGATCATGTTTAATTTTAATATAATTAATGTAGCTTAATTAGGTTGAAGGTTTTGACTTTTGCCAAAATGAAATTTTATGATTTTTTTATACTTTAATTCATAATAAATTAGGTTGAATGGATAAGTTTATTCCACCATGTTTGAATGATCAATCTTACCACATCATTATTTTCTGTTGATAAATTGGCAAAATTAACTATCTTCAGTTTTCTTGCAAACACTTTCTGTTTGCTGTATTGGTTAAAAAACAAAAGAGGGGGAAGCAGAAGCCTGCTGCTTACAGAGAAAAGTCATAGATTTGACAAAGTATATGGTGAATCCTGTACTTCACTTCAGCAGTTTACGGCCGGCTCTGGTATTTCCTCATTCAGTGCAGATAGCAAGCACCATACTGTGTACATTATAATGCGTGTGTGATTTTGAACATAAAAGATTATATTCGTGCATTGATGAAGGATGAGGAGCAGGAACACAATCTGTACAAATATCCTTGATGTGAAAAGTACATTGAATTGTAATGAATGACACACATAACGCTGTTGAAGATGATAACTTAACAAACAACATATTCCGTACCCTCAATCATATAGACGAATTTCAAATTTACCCCAAACTTTCGCCCCTTTGCCCTTAATCTGCATTCAACCTTGGATATGCAAACGCTGTGATGTATGTGACTGTTACCTAATGGTGTTGTATACTGGTGTGCATGGTTTGCTGTGTGGCATGATCCTCTAATCAGCCTGTGTCTGGGGCGCCCTCTCATTGTCCCATGTTTCAGAAGGACCCTGAGGGCGACATCGAAGACTTCCTCCTGCAGAGTCTGACCACTGAGGAAGGGGTGAGCATATGTAACTGTCTGATGTTTAGGACAGGAGTTGATGAAGGAAGAAAAGAGAAAAACGTTGTTTTTTTCAGTTGTCTCACCCAAAATATATAGAACTGTCGCTCAATGATAGCATGTGGGACATAATCACTATTATATGCTGTGCTCCTCTTGAGAATAAGAGAATGATTGGGAAGATTTATCTCCCATTTTTCTGCTGGTAGTGACTTGAGTTCTTATAATAATAATAATAATAATAATAATAATAATGCATAGATTTATATAATGCACATAACTCACAAAAAAGAGTGATTCAAGGTGCATTCTTACGCATTCACACAGAGAATGATAATAGAAAAATGATGAAACAAGATATGTCCAGAGGTGCCAATCAGTACGGATTGACCGTATTTAATTCCGGCGAAGTGAATTAAATACGGAAATATGGTAGCTTTAATAAAAATATGGAGGAGAAGTTGCCGATCGTTTATTTCTTTACCGGGCGTAGCGACCGAAAGCGGCCGATATCTAAACAGGCAAAACGCCCAAAAGCGTCCGTATCAACCACTGGTTATATTCTCGCGTTGTTGGAAAATTTGCGAGACTTCCAGCAATTGACTTCCGGTTTATTCTGTTGTGAAAACAATCGACTGCATTTCCACAAGTTTTCTCTTTGATGCGTTCGTTTTTTCGATTTAAAAAAAATTTGTGAGATTGTCTAAAATGTATGGTTTGGATTCTTCGACTGATTAAGGAGAGTTTACAGGCTTCCATTTATCAGACATTAAAGTGAGAGAAATAGACTTTAAGTCGGAGGAAGAGATCAGTACTGACATTAGTGTCAGTAGTATGCATGCATCCAATCTTTCAGATGGGCAGGGAAGTAAAGAAGAGGAGGAGGCTTGTTTGGACTTTTTAAAACTTTTTTTTTTGTAAACACATGGAGTAATAACAAACAAGACATAACAAGAGAAGCATAAAAAGGTAGATAGTCAAAAAAGTATTTATTTCTGTTCATTTTGCATTTTATTTCATTTAAATCTATGCACTAATACCTAAGAGTAAGATGTGGTGTTTTTACTAACGTAGCCCGAAATATCTCTAAAATTATAAAATGTCTTGCCTGTTTAGAGCTAAAAAATAGACAGACGTGTGCCCAGTAAAGGGTTATCTTTGCCAGCGGTGCTTCTGTACCGGTTTCTGGTCTCATAATAGTACTCCTGCACTCACTGAACGTCGCTGTGTTCAACAAGCTGATTTTCTCTGGTGATTTTAGAGTAAAACAAGTGTGATGTTCAACAAGTTGATTTTCATCGTTATTTTAGAGGACTGAAAATAGCCTGCTGTTTTAGAGGGAAGCCTGTCGTTAATGTATAGTGTCATTAGCTGGGTTTTGCGAGAAAAAAAAATACTGACAAGCGTTAAAAAATACTGACAAACGGGTCCGGAAATACTGAAAAGAAGATTAGGGGGTTGGCACCTCTGTATGTCCAATCATACAAGTAAAAAAAAAAACACACACACACACACACAAAAACAAACAAAACATGAGTATTTACATAATTATGGTGGAAGAAGAAAATACTTCACCCTTACGCAAACATACACACACTCTGTGGTAGGTCTGTAGACGCTTCACACATCTTCACAAAGATCAAGGCTGGTAATTTCAAGAAAAGCAGAAGCAGGAAGGTTCTGGCATTGTAATGATCTGTATTTCCATTTTGTACGTATTTTAACATCTTCCCCACTCCCTCTACCCTTCCTTCCCCCTTTATAGCCCATAGATGACAAGGTCCTGTGGCAGAAGGTTCTGTATCGCAAGATTGGAGACTTCAAGACACCAGGCGTGACAGAGCTCAGTCAGAAACGAATCATTGAGCGCATCATCTCCATGGCCAAAGTCATGCATGGACTGCACATGGTATGTAGCCAAAGTAATATCTCATTTTTAAGTAAAGGAACTCTCCCTGCTAATCACTGCATACCTTTTGCTGAACAGGAACATCACTTGTTTATTGTTCACACAGACCTGATTTGAATTTTTTTTACATTGTAAACCATATTGATGTCTGCTCTGAATGAAAGCAGATTGGCTGGTTCACTACTGTTGGGTCGACACTGTCAACGTTTGCAACTTGTTTAGGTGCCTTTGTTTTTTCACAGTTTTTCTTTTTTTTTTTTCACAAACCCATATAAACACCCAGTATGCAGAGAAGAATGCAAACAGAAGTGAACAAATAAAGAATTTATTTGTTTCTCTTTGGGATGTTATTTATTTTGCAACAGTCTTTCTCATTGTATTGATGCATTTTTGCTGTGTTAAGGTGGAGCACCCTTCAGCGCACTTGAAGAATGCCTGGAAGAAGGTGATATCTTCCCAGCGCAAGAGAGCCGTCATGGCCTGTTTCCGCATGATCCCTCTTCATGGCACACCAAGGTATTAGGGGTTTCTGTTTTATTTTATGTGGTGTTCTTTACAGTTCAGAGAGCTGCTCTAGGTGCTTGTCCTCACATGCTGGCTTAAGAGTTTACATTGCAGCTGAAGATTTAACCCAAGATGCTTTAGATAAAGAAGTACCCTATCCCCATTTCATAAATTTATGTAATAATAATGTCCATTGTACAGGGCCCTTCATAAACCTACATTGAAGCATCGTATAGTATTAGTGAAGATCTCCAATGACACATAAACAGAGGTGCCAACCAGTACGGATTGACCGTATTTAATCCCAGCGAAGTGAATTAAATAGTCCAGACATGAGACTTTTCCGTATTTATACGGAATTCCGTTTTTTTGAAGGTCTCATGGGTCATTCTCGAGATTCGTGCAAATCCGTTAAGAAAATATTAGGGTATATTAGTGATGTGATAGGTTGTTCACGCCGTTTCGGCAACCATCGGAGCTTTATTCTTTATCGATCTCTAAATGGTAAAATCTTCTCTTCACCCTGTTCCTATTTTTTGACAATTATATATATATATGTCAAGCCATATGCGGACACAAAATCTCTCTTAGTTCCTTTATAACCAATGCGCTATCGAGAACGCAGTTCGTCATTTGGCGCAGTTTTGAATGAGCCGTTTGCAGATACTTTAAGTTTTCGTAACCGCCATCTTGTATCCGTTGCACTCAACACAACACATTGTTCTAATCCTGTTTTGACAACAACAACTACAACAACAAGGAGAAAACGAAGTCAGTTGACGTGAAACTTGGTAACACAATTTCAAAGATCAACGAGCCTGGAAAAGCAGTTTGCTCTCTGTGTGAAGATGTCATAAAATACGAAATATTTTCTGTTTATCCTGAGTATGGAGGACATACAGTATGGCATCTCTTGAACAAGAAGCTTTCTCCACGCAGCAAGATTGTATCATCTGCAAAGTCTGTTGGTATAATGTGGACTCACGTAGAGGGAAAAAATGCGCCACCAGCTACATGGAAGCCAAATCATTTTGTCGTGTGTTTGCCAGGACAGCAAGGGCAGCCTTCAGGTTTAACTGTGGGAAGAACAGTCAAAGTTGGCAGCAAGAAAAAGAACAATACAGACATCAGGTCTTTCTTGAAGAAATCTAAACTTCAGTAACTTGCTGCATTTCCAGCTTTTCCAGTAAGTGCCCAAAGTGACAGAATAATCAGTGTGTAATCTGTAAAATTAGAAGTTCTTGTCCAACATATTAACACTTTAAAGGCACTAGGAGAGGCCAGATTTGTGTCTCAGAATACAGGAAATGTGTTGGCGGCCAGGGCTCCACCCCGGACCCCGCTGGGGGAGCTTACGGCGCTCCCCCAGACCCCTAGACCACAAGGTGCTTCGGCCCTTCGGGCCTCGCAATGCGTGACTCCGAAAAAAAGTTTCAGTATTTTTCAACTTTCTGTGGTCTCATGTCTGAATACGGAAATTGGGTAGCTTTTATAAAAATACGGAGGAGAAGTTGCCGATCGTTTATCTTTGCCAGCGGTGCTTCTGTATCGGTTTCTGGTCTCATAATATTACTCCTGCACTCACTGAACGTCGCTGTGTTCAACAAGCTGATTTTCATGGTGATTTTAGAGTAAAAGAAGTGTGGTGTTCAACAGGCTGATTTTCATCGTGATTTTAGAGGACTGAAAATAGCCTGCTGTTTCAGAGGGAAGCCTGTCGTTACTTTATAGTGTCATAGGCTGGGTTTTGCAAGAAAAAAAAACAACAGACAAGTGTTAAAAAATTACTGACAAACGGGTCCGGAAATACTGACAAGAAGATTAGGGAGGTTGGCACCTCTGCATAAGGAAAACCACTTTGACTGGTGTAATTTGTTCATTGGGATGGGAGTATAAACAGAGCGCATGCATTCCATCGCACCGACCTTAAAAATCCTGACGCCTATGTCCTTAGGTGGGTGAGCGCCTGGCTGCATAAATACACCCGGCAAGGACTGGATCCCTTCCCTTATCCCCTGTCCCTGGTCGCCCAGTTGTCTAAGGTGCCGGGCAGATGAAGGCAGCAAGTGGACGGCTTAGGCGCCGTCAGTTAGACCTTTATTGGGCAGCAACCTGGAGCAGCTGTTGAGCCGGAGCAATAAATAAATCTATGATCAATGAGTGCTGAAGGTGTAGACTGTAGATGTTGACATGCTTGTCCTTTTTGGTGTGTTTCAGACACCGTGCCATCAACCTGTTCCTCAAGTCTTACAAAGAAGCCTGGCTGGAGACAGAGGAGACGGACAAGAATATTCTTATCACTGATCTTACGGTAATTGTTTTTTCTTTTTCTTTTTCTGTATTGGTGGTTGCTGTCACAAGCAGGCATATTCAGATAGAGAAAAATATAACAAATGAAATTTTCTGTTCTTAAAAATCTAAATAAAAAAATTAATTTTGTGTCTGGCATGGGTTGCTTTCCCATTTATCGTTCTATACTGGCCGATTTGAATGAGTTACTCAAAAAAAAAAGTTTTAAAAACAAGAACTGTAGTAGAGACTTCAAAGTTTAGGTCCCTAAAGAAGTTAGAATGGACTAACCAATATACAAGTTTATTAGGATTATCTTTGCTATTTACTGATTTATTTTTTTAAATGCACCCCCTTTTCCATCTCCTCCCTCAAATGTGCACTTCTGATTCCCACAGAAAAGCTACCAATAGTGTAAGGGAGGCAACAATTCAAATAATAGACCTTTTGCTGGTTGTTGGGGAAAACAGCGTTACCTCCCTGTAAATGCAGTGTGTACCTACAGCACTGGCGTTACTCATCATCTTCATCACTTTCTTCTTCACCACTTTGTCCATTAGTAACACTTTAAGCCTACCCTTCATTGTTAGAAACCCACTCTCTTTGAAACAACGGTAATCAATGCCAGACGAACGTGCAAGCGTACTCTAAAATGAAAATATAAAAAGTTTTTCCACCTTAGTTTTGCATACTATTTTGAGTCTACACACTTTGACTTTCAAAAGTAGAGGTAAGCATATGCGTATGCCAGTACCAAAGTGTTGTGCTCTTCAGTATAAATAGTATCCCCACTTTCTGGAAATTTAGTGCTTTAAATTCCCACTGTTGCTGTCTTTCTCATTTGCTCTTTCTCATTCCTGCTCTGTTCTATCAATCTGCTATACTATCTTCTTCTTCGCTAGGCCAGTCACCTACCTTTTTTCTTGAAAACTCTTCCGGGATAAGACTCCTTATTTGTGTATGAGGTCTTTTGGATCAGCTTGGAAATATTGGACGCTTTCTGCCAGGTGGTCACTAGGGCTTCCTATGATGTTATTATTTAGCAATGTAGGCATTCTATATGTATGTGTTTTGTTGATATTTTATAACGATGTTTGTATTCTATTTTGTTTTTGTAAACGGGGGTTCGATAAATTAGAGTACAGCCTCAGCGTCCCCTGCGTGGAATGTCTTTATTGTAAAGTGACTGGCTGGTGGAGAGCTTTCAGTTTTTACCACTAGGATTGTTTCGGCAGATCTTTTATGCAGATCAGGGGTTGTCCGGTCCTGATTTGGCTCGCAAGAGTCCGCTGGACCTAAAACAATAATCATGTAATGTAATTATAGCATAGCAAAGTATAGAAAGAGTTAACAGGATGTATTATAAAGCGTGTATATGTGTGATCACCTCTCTCCCCGATGGCCAGAAGTTATTGTAAAGTGACTGGCTGGTGGAGAGCTTTCAGTTTTACCACTAGGATTGTTTCGGCAGATCTTTTATGCAGATCAGGGGTTGTCCGGTCCTGATTTGGCTCGCAAGAGTCCGCTGGACCTAAAACAATAATCATGTAATGTAATTATAGCGTAGCAAAGTATAGAAAGAGTTAACAGGATGTATTATAAAGCGTGTATATGTGTGATCACCTCTCTCCCCGATGACCAGAAGTTATGAGTACACCTTTACCATACCTATTTTTGTATACACAGGTATGTCTCCCACAATGTACAAAACCACTCCCAAAACTTTGGTTCTCGCTGACAGCTAGGTGGACCGGGGTGGTGTGTTGAGCGCTTGTTTCATTCTCTGTGTGTGTGTGTCGTTCGGTGGTTGCCTCCCAAAGTACGGTCTTCCCGCCAAAGTGCTAACCGAACCCGATGTTGCTGAACTTGAAACGGGATAAAACGGGTACCGTGAAAAGGCTGCGAGGTTGTAAACCAGCTTGATGATGGTACAGTAGATAAGAGCTGACCTTCAAAGAAAGTTACTTCAGTGGGTAACTTGGAACATATTTAGCACCACTTTTGCTGCTGCCCTGCTCTGATAAAAAGAGCATTATTAGTATTATAACTAGTAGTAGTAGTAGTAGTAATATTATTATAACTATTATTATTATTATTATTATTATTATTATTATTATTATTATTATTATTATTATTATTATTGTTATTTTGTATTGTAGGAGTCGCAAGGAGCGGAGGAGGAGAGTGCGGAGAAGAAGGAGGTGGAGGAGGAAGCCAAACCAGATCCACTGAACCAGCTGATCACGGCTCTCAGTCGGGGTGCTCAGGAGCAGCAGAACGCCCTGCCTGAAGACTTCCTGTACATCTCCTATGCTGAAATCATGAGTCTGGTTAGTAGTATTGATGCACAGCTATATTTTGCAACTCTGGGGTTTTTACTGTACCGCGCTGTGCCTTAGTGATGTTAATTATATCCAGTACTCACCTCATGTTATGAGTTTTAATGTCGTTCCTTGTTCCTTACTGTGCTGGGTACATAATGATAGTGCCCGAGAAAGAAGTGGAAAGGGAATTGATTGTTGAGCTCCTGTCACCATGACACACCTAAAATCCTGGCAGTGTTTTACGTGGTCAATAAAGATTTTGATTTCTTATGTCTTCAAGGATGTTTGTAAACGTACAGTGTGGGTATTAGGCACCAAAAATATGTTGTATGTATCCTGATGGACCCTAATTTTGTGGCCTGACTCAAAACTTTTGGGGGTGTGGGGGAGGGGATCATCTGGGGAAACCAAAAGGAAAAAGCCACCAAAAGAAAAAATCGCACTTAAGGCGAAAAAGGTTCAGGGGAAAAAAAGAAAAAAAGCCTACCTTCCGACCCTTTTTTTTTTCCCTGTATTACCTTAAACAGACATTTTGGGGGGCCTTGATTGAGGTGTACACTCCAAATCTCCTACTTATATCTTATGTGCTGGAATCATGAGTCTGGCTCCTAATAACATCTACAAAACGTAGTTTCGCCATGTGGGTATTAATGGAGGGTACACTCCAAATCTCCTACCTGCATCTCCTACATTGAAATCATTAGTCTGGTTCCTATTAACTCTATTCTGCCTGAGCGTGCAGCAGCTAAGCATCACTGCTGGCCTGAGCCTGCAGGGCCAGACTGTTGTGAAAACCACTAGTTGTACAAAATCGGCTCTTGCCTAGCTCAGTGCAGGCTTATTGATATGAAATTTGGCATACTTATAGAAAACTAATTTCTTTACAAAACTATATAAATTTTATGTTTGTTTAATAATAAAAACTGAAAAAATTCCTAAATGAAAGCCTCATTCGCATTTTTTTTTCTTGAATTTTCACAATAACATTGAAAAAAATCATTTATGTAAGTTTTTTTTAGCTATTTAGGTAAGCATTAAAGTATTTAGATATTTCTTTTGGTAAATTTCCACAAAATATTATAGCAGCTCAACACAAAATTAGCAGAGAGAGAGAAAGATCTTGATAGTCCTCGATTTTTCGTCATTTAAAAATCAAATTGCACGCCAAATTCGCATCAGAACAAGAAAATTCGACCTGGCGGAAGTGACCCTGTTTTATTAACATGGGAGATAACCGTGCTTTCAATATATTTTTGCAATGCGGAGTTTTCCCTCTTGGACCGTATGCATGTGTGGGATACTGGAATACCTGCCTCCCGACAGGTAGAGATGCATGGCGGCTACTGGAAAACTTGCTTCCCGGCGCGGAAGAGTTAACACTAAAAGAAAATGTTGTAGTTCTGCAGTATGGGTATTAATGGAGGAGGGTAGATACTAGATCCGTCTCTAGGATAAAACAAAACTCCCCCGTGAAAAAATAAATTATATGCAAATATTTTACGCTGGTTCCTTTGGTTCGACATCAGGATTCTGTTATTTCACTGACAAAAATAACATTTAGTAGATTGGCATGTCTGTGTTGATCAGATCCAGATGTGGGTTTTTGTTTTTCCAGCATTCCGTTGAAACTTTGCCAGATATACAAGTACACATAGTGCTTGTTAGTTGAAATGGTCATCTACTGTCCATTCACTTGCGCTTCCATGGGCTTCTGTACTGAAAAGGGGCTGCTGTACAGGGTACATATTATGAGAATATCCACAATGCTGTCACTTACCTCCAGTTCCATTTCTGTAGGCAAGACAACTCAAGATCCAAGATTTAATCCCATTACTCGCCTACTGCTTGTGTTTCGCACACACGTTTTGTCTCCCTCTATAACTATTATGGGGTAAACTTGAACAAAGTACCAGCATGGTATGTATTTACCATAAACTGAATACCCATGTGCGGGTGTTTGTAATAAAGTGGTCGTTCTTTTCAGCACTTTTCATTGGTGGTGGTTTTGTATTCCAGAGTTGCAGCGGAGCTGATGATGACGATGACGACGACGGAGGGGATGATGAAGGCCCCGGTCCATCCTTTGAGGTAAAATCAAATCTGTATTATCTGTATATATATGTATATAACTATCCCAGTTGTTTGTTCTGTTTTTCTAATTCACGTATGAACTACAAGCAGACCGACACACTTCCTCTTAATTTTGTTGAGTGACTTTTAGCAGAGTCTTTTATACTTTATTTGGCAAGTGACACAACGCTGCACCAAGAACAATGTTTCATTGTGAGATGGGCACAGAAAAACCAAGGCAACCTGACAAGGAAATGGCAAGAAACTGTATACACAAGCACACTAACGTTGTGATGTTTGGCCTTTTGAATGGGTTTGGCATAGCGTGCTGTGATTGGTCTGGTAGTAGTATCAAGGTCTTTCCTTTGTGATTGATTTCTTTTAAAAATGGCCTGGCATTGTTCTGGATTTTTTACATTCATTTAATTTTTTTTTAAAATAATTTTTTTGTGTATTTATTTATTTTATTTATTTTATTTATTTTATTATTTGAGATATTTTCTGGTGAAATCATTTCACATCACATTTTTTTTATTTTTAATTAATTTGTTTTGGTGTATTTTTGTTTGTTTGTTTTTATTTTTTTGCTTTATAACTTTTTTCATTACACTCATTGCCAGTTGATTAAGTGGAGAATACAACTGCTACATTAAACACTGTTTTTGATTCATACCATGACCCTTCTTCAAACTATGCTGAATTCAATTTCAAACTATGCTGGATTCAAAGCCTGTATCTGCAGTTTGGACTATTGTATCATTTGAAGTGTCTGGTTCCTGAGAAATATGCAAAAGAATTATTTTATAATGGCAAAAGTCATATACCAGTGTTATAGGAAAGCCACGTTTGTATCATTTGAAATCTGGTCACTGAGAAACTTGCCAGAGACCTATTTTGTACTGGCAAAAGTCATGTGCCTATGTTATATGAAAGCCACATGTGTAGTGAAAATGCCCTCTGCCTGTACCTGTTACACGCTAGATCCGTGTGGATATCATGAAGGTACAGACTGTGTAGTCTCGTGAAGATGATGTGTCTTGTATATGGTGTCCCACCACGTATCATTATATGTTCTCTAGTACAGGTTGTTTTGGTGCTATGTAGCTTTTGTATGATGGCTATATCATCAGCATCACCATCATCATCATCATCATCATCATCATCATCATCATCATCTTCATTAGAACTACCCTGTACTGTATGTATAGCTGCATATTCCTCTAGAAATATGTGGTCATTCACTTTCTGTCATTGTCCAACATTCTAAAGGCGTTGCTTTTGTTAACATGTATTTCTTTTTGTCAGTTTGTGATCTTGTGCAAAACTTTAGTTCATGATAAGCTGTTTTCCTACACTTTCCTCTGCTCTTTTTTTTTGGTAATTTCTCGAATGATGATATTTCTGCCTTATCCTTTGACCTCTGTTACCGTTGTCGCCTCCAATTTGTTGTGGGAAGCCCTTCATTTTATAGCATGAAATGTAGTCATAGGGGTTTTATTACGAAGGAGGAATAGAAATGTTTAGAGAGCACAAGCATCATGCTTGTCTACTAGACTCTTGTAGAGAGAGAGCATAATTTCTATCTGTTTGTTAGTTGTGAATGTCAAAGTTGTAGACTACATGCTTAAACATGAAAAAACTTGAAAACTTGGTGTACATTTGACATACTGCCCAACAGCATGCATTAGATCACTGTTTTATTTGTGTTTTTCCACAAAAACATGGAATTGGAAGCTTTGAATTGATATGTATTTGGCATCATTTAGTGTTTATTTGTTATTTGTTATCATCACATGTAAGGAGCATGCAATTTAGATAAGATTTTAATTTAGAATGTCAAACTTTCTTTTTATTTTTTTTTAAAAAAGGAAAACAATTTTTTCCTGTGTTTCGTGCATTGATTTTTTTTGTGATCCTCAACCCTTAGGAGACGCTCGGGTTGATCCTATCAGCCCTATTTTTCTGTGCCTAAAAGATGACACAAACAGTTTTTTGGCCTTACTTTTTTGTACCTGAAAGATGACGCGAACAATCTATCAGCTCTCAAAGAAGAGTATCTTCAATGTCACAGGGCAGCTGTGAAGAAAGCCATGTAGTCTGTGTGTGAAGAGTATAGGGGCGGGGGTGGTACTGCGTGTTGCCGTATGTGTGATTATTGTTGTCTCGGGAGCGTGCAAAGCGTGGTAAACAGCATACGCCGGTTAGGCCAGGTTAGGAATGTGCTCACTATCAGCAGAACGTGTTTGACAGCAGTACAGTGTGGACAGTGTTTGTCTAGTGCTCTGTGGTTTTGCTGTGTTCTGGAATTAGGGTGGGACGGATATTAACGAAAAATAGTATCTGGTTCTGAGAAGAATACTAGTTTAAAGATTGCCAATTTCTAAAGTGATACGCTCGGTTGGAGTGTAGTTGTAGAAAAGCAAGCCTATTGGTAGTGTGGTAGGTAGTATTGAGGCATTGTCTACTACGGGAACTACACACTACCGGATTACCCTAATTGGATGTACTTTCGTAGACGAGCAGTGGAGAAGGGGCTACGGGGTGCGGTTACATCGAACCGTGTGGGTTAGTGCAATGGTGGTTTTTTCCTCACTGTGCTAATAACCAAGGGCAGGCTGTTGGGGTGTTGAATGATAGCTGTGTGCGAGACAGAAGGAAGGATGAGAATGGTTGCACTGAGGAGAGGCAGAAGAAAGGAAGGGTGCGACTGAAGAAGGGAGAATGAGGGAGAAGAAAGGGGGTGGAGTGTGATGAAGGTAGGATGGAAGTGGTTGCTGTTGTTGTCGTTGGGGATGCTTGATATGAATAATGTGTTGATGGTTACATGTATTCATTGCAGCATCGTTCATTCCATGCATTCATTATTTCATTGAATTGTATGATATGTAATCGTTTCCAGTGACGATAACAGTAGAAAGCGAGAGAGAGTCAAGGACGGGGGAAATAGACTGCAGTTGGACCCCTCAAGTGTCAGAAGTTTAGTGAAGTAGCGTAGTGAGAGTGGGGGGGTGAGTGTGATGGAGGGAGGGGGACAGAATCAAGTGAACATGACATTTACGATGCGACAAGCATGTTGCAGGTTCGTCAAGGATTGTCGTTGAGGACTGAATTCGAGGATCGAGTTCGAAGTTCGCAGCTCAACGTTCGTCAATCCGCCAGTTCGTCGCTGGATAACGTGAGGCAGCAACGACGACGACACTTGGTCAAGTGGACCAAACATCATCAACATCGCCATTCGTTTGTCTACCACCTCTGTTGTCAGCGCCATCAACATCACTCCATCATCATCGTCAGTGGTGACCACGGGTGGCAACGCTCCTTCATTCGGACGTCAACGGAAGGGGGCGAGCACGTTGGAGGAGACTTTACGAGAGACTGCATTTCGCCAGGTGGGCCCGTTTTGTGTTGTCCCTCTCCTTCACACCCCCCCTGTCTGTTTGTGAACACGTGCCTCGGACTTTGGCTGTGCACGTTCGATTTGAGGACGTTGGTCGATTAGCGACCCCCGATCACCCACGAACCATTGCATCGTTCCATTGACCCATTGATTGTTTCATTACCATTTCTTCGTTTCATGTGTAAATGTTGTATGTGTATGAGTGTGTGGTATGAATGAATAAATAGCTTGAAAGTTGTATATAATTGTTGTGTTTTCATCCCTTCACGTCTGCGGGAAACTGTCATTCTGTCTGGGTTGTCTGCGTGTGTAAGGTGTTTGTTTGTGGCGTCTGCCCGGATAGAGTCGTGGCGGTGACATATGGTGGAGATGCAGGGTATGTGTGAGTGTGCCCAGACGTGAAGTTGTCTTGTGATTGTCTTGTGGTGTCCGAGTGTGTGAGGCGTGATTCGGTGAGAGTGTGCACCCCAGCGGGTGGTTGGAGGGAGTCAGGTCGCTGTTTAGCGGAGGCTCACAGCCGGCCTGGGTTCGACCACACGTGAGGGAAGGGGCCATTGCACTCTCCAACCGGTTCGCTACCTTGCGGGCCAGTTTCCACTGTTTGAGTGGGAGGAGGTGGGTGATAGGTAAGGAAGATAGCTTAGATAGGTAGGTTAGTATCTAAGGCTAGGCTAGGCTAGGTAAGGGTACGTAGGGATTTTGACTTCTTGTTGTTGTTTTTGGTGTTGTTGTTGCTTTCCTTAAGCAGGATGGCATCGCACGCGGAGGCTGAAGGAGTGTCACCGATCGCGGCTCGTACGCGTTCTCGCGTGGGCGTCACGATGGACGAGCGGGCGACGACGTCGGCAGCGGATGCAGGAGTCACCGATCTACCTTCTGCGATCGAGCAACGGAGATCGCCGGTCAGGTCATCGCGTCGTGGGTCAGCAGACGACGAGTCGACGACGTTTGAAGCCAGAGACACAGTGAGTGATCCTTTTGTGACGGGGTTTGGTGCGACTGGCGGGATGACAGCAGGCACCGACTTCTACGGAGACCAGGATCGACTGAGCGATGCAACGAGACTGAAGAGGTTTGAGACCAATCCTTACCGTTCTATCTACAAGGTCGAGGCGGCACCGACGCCGAAGACAGGACTGTTCCCGGACGAGACGCCGATGGAACGGATCTTGAGACTCGCCAAGCGCGAAGGACTGAAAGGTCAGGCAGCGTTAGACTACGCGATAGACCAAGCGGCTAGGGAGGAAGACGCAAACCGGAGGGAGCGGGCGAGCCGGGAAGATGCAGACCGGAGAGAGAGAGAGAGGGAGAGAGAGATGGCACACGAGCTAGCGATGGCGCAGCTGACGTCGCAAGGCGCCGGGAACCGCAGGAATCGTCAACCCGAGTTCGAGACGGTCAAGCTTAGGTTGCCATTCTTCGAGGATAAGGACGACTTGGAGACCTACTTGTGTCAGTTCGAGCGTTTCGCCAAGGCTCAGGACTGGAAGAAGGACACGTGGGCTATTCGCTTGGGGACCTTGCTGAAGGGGAAGGCGAGGGAAGTTTACGTTGGTTTGAATGAGGACGACTCTGCCGACTACGAGATCCTGAAGGCAGCGTTGTTGGTGCGTTTCAACCTGACGGCCGAGACGTATCGGAAGAAGTTTCGCCAGCTACGAAGGGAGCCACCAGAGACTTTCAAGCAGTACCTGCGGAAGTCAGAGTTGTTCCTGGAACGCTGGATGGGACTTGCGAACAAGAAGGCCACGTATGGAGACTTACTTGACCTGGTGCTGATGGAGCAGATGGTCAACGGTTTGACGCCAGAACTGGTCACGTTCGTGCGCGAGCGCAACCCAGCAACGGTGGAGGAGGCCGCGACGTTAGCGCAGCAGTATGTCGACGCCAGAGCCGGGACCAACTTACGTTTTCCACCCCGTCAACCCTTTACGCCCAGGGACAAGAGCGAGGGCCGCGAGCCAGCGGGACCGCGACCCAACTCGCCTGACAAGCGGGTGTGCTACACTTGCGGACAGAAAGGGCACCTGAAGCGAGATTGTCCGAAACGCAGCGAGCGGAGTGGAGGAGCGTTGCGCATCTTGAAGGAGGCAGGCAAGGAGGGAGATCCTCGGTTCCAGAGCCAAGTGGTAGTGGAAGGTGTTCCGCTGACGGCTGTGAGGGACACGGGGGCCGACTTGATTTGCCTGGGGAAGGGAGAGGTTGCCAACCTTATCTACACAGGACGCACGCGGCGCGTCGGATTCGCCGTTCGCCAGCTATCCAAGTCACTGCCGACAGCGTGGGTACAGCTGGAGTCGCCGTTCTACACCGGGAGAGTGGAGGTGGTGGTGGTGCCGGACTTGATCTACCCAGTGGTGATCGGCAACTGGGCGAGGACGGAACGGCAGCCAGACA
This sequence comes from Oncomelania hupensis, assembly GCA_036898135.1. Lineage (NCBI taxonomy): Eukaryota > Metazoa > Mollusca > Gastropoda > Littorinimorpha > Pomatiopsidae > Oncomelania > Oncomelania hupensis. The sequence goes on along the minus strand of CM072513.1, from coordinate 9,309,477 downwards.
CAGCACTGCCAGTGTTTGCCGAGGGGAGCGCTGAGGGTTGCGCTGTGCAGACGCGAGCGCAGCCAGCCAAGGGGCAAGACGCTGCGGAACCATTGGTAGTCGGACCAAGCAAGAGCATCGTCGCGACGCCAAAGGAGATTCGTCAACTACAGTCGGAAGATGGCGAGCTTGCGAAGGTGCGACAGTTAGCAGACCGGAAGGCAGGAAAGGAGCAACGAGGCAAAGGGCAGGTGGCATTTGTCTGGAAGCAAGACCTTTTGTACCGCGAGTACACAGGACAGGACAAAGTGGATCGCAGCCAGTTGGTGGTACCAGCCAAGCTTCGACCGGAGGTGCTACGCGTGGGACACGACACGCCTATGGCTGAACACCGAGGAGCTAAGGGGACCCTAGATCAGGTGTGGACCAAGTACTACTGGCCAGGGATGTGCCGCGATGTCCGGAAGTACTGTGCTTCATGCGACGTGTGCCAGCGAACGACGCCAAAAGGGAGAGCCAGGAGGGTACCGTTCCAGAGAGCCGGCAAGAACAGGAGGTTGAAGCGGTACGTGGAACGTGCGGCAGAACCACAGACGACGGTGGCCGTCGTGTTGGACCAAACTGAGACAGAGAGAACCTCAGACGTCAGCTACCAGGGCGCCGTACCACTGATACCGCTTCAAGCGAGCGAAGGGCCGGTGGACATACGGATAGACACGGAGCTATCTGCGCTACATGAGAGAGCACCGCCGCTGGACGAGTGTGAGGTGATGTTGACCGATGACAGCCCTGAGCGTAACCGACAGCATCCGCTACCATTTTCGCAGATGGAAGTCGCCAAGAGTGGAGTGGAACCGATGCTGGAGTTGGGGGTTATCGAGTCTTGTACATCGCCGTACAGAGCACCGATCGTGCGAGTAAGGAAGAAGGGAGAGGTCAACAGAAGGGATGACTGCCAGAAAGTTTTCGACAATTTGAGGGAGGCGAGTGAGCCGGTGGTAAAGCTACCAGTATTGGAGGAGGACTTCATCTGGAGGACCGATGCACCTCAACAGTGCCAGACTCACCCGGTGGGCTATGCAGTTGCAGGCGTACGTCTTCACCGTTCGACCAATTCCAGGGAGAGACAACATTGAAGCGGATTTCCTCAGCAGATCTGACCCTGTGGAAGTTTAGGTTTTGAACTCTCCGTAGGTTCGTCTTGGGAGGGGGGTGTGTCACAGGGCAGCTGTGAAGAAAGCCATGTAGTCTGTGTGTGAAGAGTATAGGGGCGGGGGTGGTACTGCGTGTTGCCGTATGTGTGATTATTGTTGTCTCGGGAGCGTGCAAAGCGTGGTAAACAGCATACGCCGGTTAGGCCAGGTTAGGAATGTGCTCACTATCAGCAGAACGTGTTTGACAGCAGTACAGTGTGGACAGTGTTTGTCTAGTGCTCTGTGGTTTTGCTGTGTTCTGGAATTAGGGTGGGACGGATATTAACGAAAAATAGTATCTGGTTCTGAGAAGAATACTAGTTTAAAGATTGCCAATTTCTAAAGTGATACGCTCGGTTGGAGTGTAGTTGTAGAAAAGCAAGCCTATTGGTAGTGTGGTAGGTAGTATTGAGGCATTGTCTACTACGGGAACTACACACTACCGGATTACCCTAATTGGATGTACTTTCGTAGACGAGCAGTGGAGAAGGGGCTACGGGGTGCGGTTACATCGAACCGTGTGGGTTAGTGCAATGGTGGTTTTTTCCTCACTGTGCTAATAACCAAGGGCAGGCTGTTGGGGTGTTGAATGATAGCTGTGTGCGAGACAGAAGGAAGGATGAGAATGGTTGCACTGAGGAGAGGCAGAAGAAAGGAAGGGTGCGACTGAAGAAGGGAGAATGAGGGAGAAGAAAGGGGGTGGAGTGTGATGAAGGTAGGATGGAAGTGGTTGCTGTTGTTGTCGTTGGGGATGCTTGATATGAATAATGTGTTGATGGTTACATGTATTCATTGCAGCATCGTTCATTCCATGCATTCATTATTTCATTGAATTGTATGATATGTAATCGTTTCCAGTGACGATAACAGTAGAAAGCGAGAGAGAGTCAAGGACGGGGGAAATAGACTGCAGTTGGACCCCTCAAGTGTCAGAAGTTTAGTGAAGTAGCGTAGTGAGAGTGGGGGGGTGAGTGTGATGGAGGGAGGGGGACAGAATCAAGTGAACATGACATTTACGATGCGACAAGCATGTTGCAGGTTCGTCAAGGATTGTCGTTGAGGACTGAATTCGAGGATCGAGTTCGAAGTTCGCAGCTCAACGTTCGTCAATCCGCCAGTTCGTCGCTGGATAACGTGAGGCAGCAACGACGACGACACTTGGTCAAGTGGACCAAACATCATCAACATCGCCATTCGTTTGTCTACCACCTCTGTTGTCAGCGCCATCAACATCACTCCATCATCATCGTCAGTGGTGACCACGGGTGGCAACGCTCCTTCATTCGGACGTCAACGGAAGGGGGCGAGCACGTTGGAGGAGACTTTACGAGAGACTGCATTTCGCCAGGTGGGCCCGTTTTGTGTTGTCCCTCTCCTTCACACCCCCCCTGTCTGTTTGTGAACACGTGCCTCGGACTTTGGCTGTGCACGTTCGATTTGAGGACGTTGGTCGATTAGCGACCCCCGATCACCCACGAACCATTGCATCGTTCCATTGACCCATTGATTGTTTCATTACCATTTCTTCGTTTCATGTGTAAATGTTGTATGTGTATGAGTGTGTGGTATGAATGAATAAATAGCTTGAAAGTTGTATATAATTGTTTGTTTTCATCCCTTCACGTCTGCGGGAAACTGTCATTCTGTCTGGGTTGTCTGCGTGTGTAAGGTGTTTGTTTGTGGCGTCTGCCCGGATAGAGTCGTGGCGGTGACATTCAAGTTGCTCTCTGTGAAATGAAACCAGCAGTCGGATGCTTTGTTCATAAACGCTAACTTTCCTGCCTTGCAAATGTTGGTTATTGGCGATAGTTTTGACAGGCTTTCATCTATTTTCCTGTGGATTGCTGGAACTGTGTGAAAGATTCTTGACCAGAAATCTTTCAATTAGGCAGTAATTTCTCTCGTGCTGATTCGGATTTGTGTGAATAAAAATGAATTGGAATAGTTAGCTTTTGGCTTTGGACAGCAGATATAATCTCGGTGAGAATGATGTGGGTGATGAGCCTCACTTTTTATCATTGTGAGTGCATCATGAGTAAGCAGGCCAGCGCACCCCATAGATTTTTACAAAATGAAACTCAATGTTCTTTATACTGACATATTTTGAAAGATCAATCAATCAATCTGCTTTCGTAGTATATTTGCTTTTCTGTATATATCTCTTTAAAATTTCCAGTGTGCCAAGAGAAGACAGGCCTAACTGTCCCGCTTTATGCCAGATTTAAAAATGAGGTCATCTTTTACGCTAAGACTTCTGAAAATGAAGTCGTCTCCAAAGGGCTACGAATGTTAATTACCTCTGAATGAAATTGTATCTTAATTAAATTTAAACTTACATTATTATATTGTGGTTCCCCATTAAAAACAAGCTCAGTTAAAGTGCATTCAAGCGCAGTTAAAGTGCAGTCAGAATTTATTTATCATTTTAATTGTTGTGCTGGCAGGAATAATTTGCTGTAACAATATTTCTCGCTTTTTCGTTTCTCTAATGCTGGTAGCGGTAGGAATTAATCTTCTTTTGAACTGACTGAAAAATGTTTGACCTGCTAAGACAGTTGTGGTCCATGGTTGAAAATGAAGCTGGTATGTTAAATCTTATTTGTTTTTCTGTGGCTCTTTTTTAAAAAAATTCTTTTCTTTTGTTAGGTTTTATAGCTGCTGTGTTCATTTGCTGGAGGCTGTTGATTGAAATTAAATGTGTTGTATATCAACACTATTAACATTATTATTACTAATTAAATTCACTTAAAAATTCAAATTTCTTTCTCAAGAACCTCCAAAGCTACTACTACTACTACTGCTACTACTGCTACTACTACTACTACTACTACTACTACTACTACTACTACTACTACTACTACTACTACTACTACTACTACTACTACTACTACTATGGGATGCTATAAACACCGCCTTTTCCCTCAAGCATCATTTACTATTACTATTGATATTGGTATTTGCTGGACTGTTTACAGGAGCAAGAGATGGAGAAACAGCAGCTACTGTTTGAGCAGTCACGCCTTGCTGACCGGGGCGCTGCGGAGATGGTGCTACTGTACATCAGCACCAGCAGAGGTCAGTCATGCATGAGAAACCAGAGAGGGAGTGGAGAGGGGGGAGGGAATGAGAGGGAAGTGGGGTGGATTGAGGATAGAGATAAAAGAAAGGGAGGGAAGACTTTCTGGAAGTATTCAATGTGTGAAGAGATAAAAACAACAAAACACCAGTGTAAAGAGCTACGATTTTTCCATTTGCTAAAACCTGTATCAAATAAAACCACGAACTGACGAGAGTATTCAATGAATGCTAGTGGTCTTCTTTTTTCACTGCCAACAGAGAGTTTTTGTTTTTGTTTTTTCAAGTCCAAAGGAAGCTTGGTCATTTTCAAGAGGAAAAAAAAACCACAAGTATTATTGTTGATAAATAGTTAAGGCTGTGAAACATCAAAAAGAAGTTTTTGCTTTTTGGATTCTTCTTTGTTTACAGTGTGTTTGTTGTTTGTTCATTGTTGTTGTTTTCACCTGAAATTCCATAACATAACACCCAGATTTGCGGAAGAACATAAACAAGGGGAAACTCTGAATTGAAAATTATCTTTTTGTTCTGTAATGATCAGATTTGCTGCTTGGCATGTCAGGGTGGAACTGACTTGATTATCTCCCATCTCGTTGTTGCTCATTTAGTTCTGTTGGTTCTCTGTCACGACGCAAATCCAATCCTGCACGCCGCTTTCCTATCTTCAACCAAGAAAAAAAAAAAAAACAGCAACGCAGAACAGTGAGGATTGTTCATAAAAACCTTCTGTGTTTTATTGCAGGTGAAGTCGGTGATCTTGTGACCAAAACCATCGACCTTGGCATCTCTCTTCTTCGTGGTGGTAATACCGATGTACAGAAGGTAAGCTTTTTGTAACACGCCCTGCAACATGCTGTTTACCTTTCATATAATTGTATATAAGGTTTAGAGATTAGGGCCATAAAAACCCACCAAAGGTATTAAGTTTATTGAGACATGGAAAGCTGGAGGGGAAATTTTATATAATCGTTATTATTTTGCGCTTAAACAGAATCTAGCTGAACCCACCCCAAGCGCCTACTTGCTGCATTGGGTACATGGTCTGATGCTGCAGACAGCTGAGCAGAGTTGTGGATGATGGGGGAGAATGGACCTAGTGCTTGTTGGGTGTATTTATGTAGCTGGCATTCACCCACCAAGGACATGAGCGTCAGGATCTTTAATAAACATCTTTGCGATGGAATGCGTGCATGCTCAAGACTAGGCCTGGGTTTACACACTTATAAGAAGGAGGGCTTAACATGCATTATACAGAGGTGCCAACCAGTACGGATTGACTGTATTTAATTCCGGCGAAGTGAGTTAAATACGGAAATACGGTAGCTTTAAGAAAAAACGGAGGAGAAGTTGCCGATCGTTTATCCCTTTACCGGGCGTAGCGACCGAAAGCGGCTGATATCTAAACAGGCAAAACGCCCAAAAGCGTCCGTATCAACCACTGGTTATATTCTCGCGTTGTTGGAAAATTTGCGAGACTTCCGGCAATTGACTTCCGGGTGACCTCGTGGCGCAGTGGATAAGACGCCGGTTTCCTATGCCGAAGGGGCGAACGTATGTGACTTAGGTACGAGACTATTGAGGTCACCGAGGGTTTTCTCCGGGCACTCCGGTTTCCTCCCTCCCTTCAATAATGGTACAGGACGCAGTCAATATAAAAATTTCAAAAAATAAAAATCCGATTTTCTTTCCGTCTTCTAATAGCGATCTCCCTGCCTTTACACCACCTGTTTGAGTGAGTGATGGATGTGTGTTTGGTGTGTGTGAGGGTGGATGGGACAGGTGAGCGTGTATGTTGGTATAGATCGCCGCGCTTGTAATTGAGCCTGAATGATTTGAGGAAAGGCGCGTATAGCATCCTGTATTATTATTATTATTATTATTATTATTATTCTGTTGTGAAAACAATCGACTGCATTTCCACAAGTTTTCTCTTTGATGCGTTCGTTTTTTCGATTTAAAAAAAAAATTTGTGAGTGTCTAAAATGGATGGTTTGGATTCTTCGACTGATTAAGGAGAGTGTACAGGCTTCCATTTATCGGACATTAAAGTGAGAGAAATAGACTTTAAGTCGGAAGAAGAGATCGGTACTGACATTAGTGTCAGTAGTATCGTATACATGCATCCAATCTTTCAGATGGGCAGGGAAGTAAAGAAGAGGAGGAGGCTTGTTTGGACTTTTTAAAACTTTTTTTTTGTTAACACATGGAGTAATAACAAACAAGACATAGGAGGCACTGTGGTCTAATGGTAGTGCTTCGGCTTGAGGATCTGAAGGTCCCGGGTTCGAGCCCTGGCCGGGCCATTGTGTTGTGTCCCTGGGAAAGACACTTTACTCCCGTTTCCTACTCCTTCAGATGAGAGTATAAACCGAGGTCTAGTCTGTGTGTCGCATACATTCCATCATAACGGACTTTAAAGATCCTGACGCTCATGTCCTAGACGGGTGTGTGCCGGTAACAAGAACACACCCAGCATGCACTTGGTCCCTCTCCCCCATTCCTGGCTGCCCAGGATTGTGCTCAGTTGTCCGGGCGTCAGACCATGCGCCAAAGGCTGCGGGTGGGCGTCTCGGACGGTTTGAGTTAGATCCTGTATCGGCCAGCGCCTTGATCCTTAGGCTAAGGCGCCTTATAAATGACGAACATTATTATTATTATTACATAACAAGAGAAGCATAAAAAGGTAGTCAAAAATTTTTTTATTTCTGTTCATTTTGCATTTTATTTCATTTAAATCTATGCACTAATACCTAAGAGTAAGATGTGGTGTTTTTACTAACGTACCCCGAAATATCTCTAAAATTATAAAATGTCTTGCCTGTTTAGAGCTAAAAAATAGACAGACGTGTGCCCAGTAAAGGGTTATCTTTGCCAGCGGTGCTTCTGTACCGGTTTCTGGTCTTATAACAGTACTCCTGCACTCACTGAACGTCGCTGTGTTCAACAAGCTGATTTTCATGGTGATTTTAGAGTAAAACAAGTGTGATATTCAACAAGCTGATTTTCATCGTTATTTTAGAGGACTGAAAATAGCCTGTTGTTTCAGAGGGGAAGCCTGTCGTTATTGTATAGTGTCAAGTCATTGGCTGGGTTTTGCGAGAAAAAAAAATACTGACAAGTGTTAAAAAAATACTGACAAACGGGTCCGGAAATACTGACAGGAAGATTAGGGGGTTGGCACCTCTGATTATATGATGGTATCGAAGTCAGACTTTGTGTTATTGTTGTTGTGTTTGTATGTGTGTACCTGCATGCGTGCGTGTGTGCATGTGTGTGTAACATGCTGCTCAATGGAATTTATTACGTTTGTCATTTACAGAAAATGCTGCAGCATTTGAAAGAGAAGAAAGATGTTGGCTTTTTCACCTCTGTGTCAGGGCTGATGCAGCAGTGCAGGTCAGAGTCATTTGAATGTAGCGTTTAGTCTTTTGTGTAGTCTGACCTCAAGCAAAACACCTTTCACAGCCACAACATAGACTCATAATTATGAATGTATCGTGTCCGCTGGACCTAAAGCAATAATCATGTAATGTAATGAATGTATCGTGCCAGTATTATTTTCTGGTAGTGATTTAATAGTCTCCTTCTTTTTTTTCTATGTAATCTCGTCTTTTATTTTCTTCTTCTTCAGTAAAACTGTTTCCTTATTTGTATATCGTTTCATTTAATCTCTTTTCGTTTCATCTGTTTTGGTTCGTGTAGCATCTGTTCAGTTCTGCTAGATTTTGTACAGCACATTATTAGAGTTGGTTGCTCCAGCTTGTTTTCTTCAGTTCTTTTTTGTGTGTTTCTGAGCTTGCTGTTTCAATCCTGATTTGGGAAGGAGATTTTGTGGCCTTAGGATACGTTTCAGAGCTGATTCTAGGGCGCGGGATGCGCGGGATCACGCATAAAAAGTTTTTTTTCCGCAAAGAAATTCGATGAGCGCGTTCGCGATCCCGTGGAGTTTGGAAATATCCCGCTACATGTCTTGATCGAAGCGGGCTTTACGGTGACGTTTCTGTCGTCTGCTAAGGCGTAGCGGAAACTGGAGTTAAACGGAAGTTGCTCTCTTGTATATGCGATGTGTCTCAAATTTTCATTGGCCGATGCTATTCTTTTTGACCAATCACCTTTCTTCTGAGTGTGGCATCGATGAACCTGACCAGTTGGAACTGGTTTACAATCAGAATGGCTTCGAAAAAGTGCACGCTTTTCGACTTCGAATTCAGTGGAGGAACTGTGAAGAAAAGGAAAGAGACTGAAAATGTGCCAGAGATGTCTGTGCCTGCTAGTACAAAGACGAAGGAACACAAGTTTCAAGAACAATGGCGGAAGAAATGGCCATGGCTGGAAACAATTAAGCGAGTCAGGCACTATGTTGTGCTCTGTGTGCATCAAGCACAAAAAAACGAATTCGTTCACCGATGGTATGGATATTTGTTTGTGTGTACACCCTATATATGCCGAGAAGACGCCCCCACTGTTTTGGGCAGAGGGGGGCCTAATCCCCCCCCTTTTTTTCAAGGAAGGGGGGCCTGCCCCCACTTCTTCAAAATCCTAGAATCAGCTCTGCGTTTGTGTATGTCAAATTCTGTACATTTCCAGATGCACGACGGGTACAGTTGGTATGAAAACTTGCTGCCCAGAACAGTGCAGTTTTCAAAATAAAATGTCAGTTTTAGTAGGTTTGTCTGCAGTTTTTGGAATGATAGGTAGACTAAATACAAAAAACAGAAATAACCTGATTTTTATACAAAGTCGACAGCTTTTCTGTATACATCCTGTCCAAATGTTGCTAACTATTGGTCAACTTATATTTTTACCTTTATTACTAGTGTTGTACACAAACTTCTTGTCTCCCTTGTTCAACTCACCAGCAGTGGCTTTCTAAACATAATCTTATTCAAAACTATCAAGACTGCAACCATAGCTTTTTGAACTATTGGTGGCAAAGCATTATCTTTCAACAAGTTGCCCAGCTAACCACAATTTCGGGGCCCGATGGGGCCCGCATCGGGCAGCCCGATGGGGCCCGGATCGGGCTACCGATAGGGGCCCGATCGGGCAAATGGAAATTGGAACCGACTCGGGCCCGATTCGGGCAAAGATCGGGCGATCGTCGGGCTACCCGAAACTTACCCGATCGTAACCCCTTGTTCGCCAAACAGTAGCCCGACTTTCGATAAAGATTGGGCGATCGTCGGGGTACCCAAAACTTACCCGACCGTAACCCAACCTTTGCCGAACGGTAACCCGATTCCGGCAAAGATCGGGCATACGTCAGGATACCCAACACCAACCCTATTGTAACCCAACTTAAACCAGAAACAACCCCGATAATGCCCCATCCCTGGCCAATGCTGATTTACCCTAAAATCATATCCCACATATTGTTTATGATATGTGATTGCATGAAGAAAGAATTGAGATGTCTGGTGTTAATAGGGACTGTCGGCACAGGCGTTTTTGTTTTCGGAAGTCCTTGGTGTGTCCCCACTTAAGTATTTACACACCATTTCGATAACGATATAGCCTATATTAACGTGATCTTCGTCGCTATCGAAATCGTGTGTAAATACATAAACGAAAGGCAAAGCACCCAAAAAACAACCACAGTGAAAATAGAAATAGGTTTTCGCAGGCAAACACAATATCCGAGCACATGCAACTGTAGAACTTAGAAGAAAACTGTAGAAAATTGGCGGTTAAGTACAACCGGAAAAGACCAGCAGTAATGGGCACGGAAATTTACCCTTGACTTATAATGTATAAATAAATACAATAGTTAAAAGAAACACTGTAACAATATTTTACATATTGTATGATAAAAATTAAGAATTATAAGCACAATTAAATAATTACATCTTGCTGAATTTATTTTGTATAAATATTTTTCACATACACACGCCGCAGCATATGTGAAGCAGACGAAACATTCCAGACAGTTTAGCCAATTAGAAGCGAGAGTAGGCCTATGTTAGCCGGTGCGCAGTGTGGCTTTGTGGTGGGGCAGAATCGGGCTGCAGACGGGAGGGCGAATCGTTACATTTCTAGACTCGCTACGCATCGGGTTTTTGTAGGGCTATGTGGGTCCCTACTAAAACCCGACAAAAGTCGGGATGCCCTATGCGGCCCCAGTGGGGCCCCGATCGGGCTGGTTTGCTGGGTGGGTTCCTTCCCAGTTGTGTTGCCAACCAAGCCACATTGTGGATACTTTATTTGCATGAAGATGTTTATCCTGAGGACTTCCATTCAGGGGTCCTCTAATGCATTGGAAAATCAGTGGCTTGATGTTCACCAAGTCCAGCAGGACACGCTGATGAGCTGAGAAACGGTTAAATGGCTATGGCACAAATACACAAATACAAATCACTGACAGCCGAGAAAGAAAGATAGATCTTTTCCATCATTCCACAGGAGACAGCATCTAATTATGGATTATAACTAAGATATTATTAATAAACTTCATTCCCATCTCTTCAGGATAGACAACCTTCATCTCTAGTTTTCTACACAAACCTTTTGTCTCCCTTGGTCAACTTCAGCTATGTCCCTTTACTCTTCTCATAGCTACATTAGTGTGGAACGTTGACAGGATTATATTCGTGTCCAACTGTTGTTCCTTGTGCCATTGCAGTGTGCTGGACCTGGATGCCTTTGAGCGTACCAAGAAGTCTGAGGGCCTGGGCATGGCCAGTGAGCCTGGCAGCGGGGCTGGGGAGAAGAACATGCATGATGCCGAGTTCACCTGCAAGCTCTTCCGCTTCCTACAGCTGCTTTGTGAAGGCCACAACTTGGGTTAGTTGTTACATTTTTATTTTCTTTTTTTTTACAAATATAATTTATTTTGTGCACAGCAATTACTTTGAATTTCAGTGCCTTGTGTCTTGTGATTATACGTATTATAGGAAGAAAAATGATGATGATAATAATAATACTGGATGCTTTCTACACACTTTTCCTCCAAATTACCAGTCAAGCTCAAAGTGCAGCTATCAGTATTAACAAACACACTCACATGCTACACACACTCTCACATATCCAGCAAATACATATTCATCAAACAATTAAATAGCAGTATCCATTGCATTTCTTATATTTGGATGAATAGATCTGCTGAGCTTTAGATTCAGACATTAACCTAATGCATCAATGAAAATTATACAAGAACATTGTGTAACAAAGAACCCTAGACATACCTAAAGATAACTGAGAATGTTGAAATGACGTTCTTTATTTTACTGGGCTGGCTGCATGGATGTGTATGACATGGCTAAAAGTTCTTTGTTCTACTCACAGATTTCCAGAACTATCTGAGGACTCAGGCAGGCAACACAACCACAGTGAACATCGTCATCTGTACTGTGGACTATCTGCTCAGGCTGCAGGTAAATGGCAGTTCTAACAGAGAAAGAATGTTGTAGATAAAAATAGGTTACAAAGTATTTAGTTGTGAGATGTTGAGTGAGAAATTGAAGAAGCAGTGTTTGGGGTAGCACTTTTTACTTAACCTTTATGCTTTTGTGTGCCCGTATATTGAGCTTTATCTTATATTATGGTTTTCTTGAATAATATTCATATTTAAACCAAGTGGTTGCCATTGAAAAAAGCATCTTAGGTGTAGCTAGTATGTTTGTGTTTACAAGTTGTTCATCATTCATTGATACGTTGGTTTTTTTTCGCACACATTACAGTGATATTTTGTATTTCAGGAGTCCATCATGGATTTCTACTGGCACTATAGCAACAAAGAAGTGATTGACCAGTCAGGGAAAGAGAACTTCTGTCGGGCCATCATGGTGGCCAAGCAAGTGTTCTGCTCTCTGACAGAGTACATCCAGGTCTGTCAGCCTGTTATGTACCCTTGAGCCTTGTGAGGCTGAAGGAAGCTACAAAGGGCAGGGTTTTGTTAGCTCTTTGGTGCACGTAGTGAGTTCATGAGTAGCCTTCCTTGGCCCACACAATGCCTCTTTGGTAGGCCTTCAAGGTAGGATATGGACTAGCACAGGCATAAAACACTGAAATAGCAGTAGAAAGATCTGTGTATACATCTTGCATCATGTACTAAAAATATTCACCGTTGTTTTTCTTAGGCTGGGTAGAGTCATGCTGTTAGATGCCTTATGTCTTTGTACACCTTTACCCATACAAACGGGACTAGCATTATTTACTAAGGTCATTGACTGCAGGCTGTGTCTTGCAGGGTCCGTGCTCTCTGAACCAGCTTGCACTAGCACACAGCAGGCTGTGGGACGCAGTAGGAGGCTTCCTGTACATCTTTGCACACATGCAGGACAAGCTGTCCAAGGACCCAGATCAACTGGACCTGCTGCGAGAGTTCATGAAACTGCAGAAGGAGATGATGATCATGCTGCTGTCCATGCTGGAAGGTATTCATATTTGAATTAAAGAGAGTTTCAAGATGAGTGAAGGTTGGAACAAAGCCTCGGTGCATTCATTGACCAAAATGGCGTGAATGTATTAAGTACTAAAGTGGCAGAAATATAAGTTTCCCATATCTTAACGGAAGTGTGACGTCAGGATTTTTGTTCTAGAGTTCCATGACAGAGAGGCAAGGTTTTGCTGTTGTTTATTTCTTCTTATGGTTGTCAGATTTGTGGATCTCTGTGTGCCAAGATCTCCTACTTTAGAGTAGAGTATGGACAGAGCTCAGAAATGATCCATTTTTGTTTACTTGCTGTAATTGTCAAGCCAACTCATAAGTAGTTTGCCATTTAGCGTTTGACAAGTCAACGTATGAACAAAATGATTATGCACTTAGTTTGATCTGGAGTTTTGTTGTAACGGATCGCAATGGTTCAAATTAATGAATGTTAGGTAGTGACATTTAGCAAAACATTTCCAATCGCCATGGTTCAAACCAGTGAATGTGTTACGTTGAAACGCGCATGATGATGCGTGTGAAATGCGCACGATATTATGTGTGAAGCGCGCACGATAGATCTGTTTTGCAAAGCATGCAATAATAGAGTGTATTTACCTTTGATTTGAGTTTGCATTGTTGTTAGAAGAAGCTTTGTATAACGTTGATAATTTTCGTTAGTCGATATTATTGGAGAATTTTCTAGATCTGCTTGTTTACTATCAATCGAAGTTTCGCGATGTTTGAGAACATTCTTGGACAGAAAGAATGTTGTATGACGTAAGTCAGTGATGACGAAGTTTTATTTGATTGGTTGTAGTGCGTCATTCTGCCGTGTTCTAAATTGTTCTGGAGTATGAAGAGACTATAATAAGTGCCGCACTGTTTCAAAAAAGGCTGTTGATAGTGAGTTGGAAAGTAAAAGTTGAGAGTGGAAAAGCGATTGAGCGATTGTATGCAGTTGTTGATGTGTGCTGAATAAAAGTGGAAAACTTCATACAACGTCTCCTGACTTGTTGATGAGTGAGCAGGCTGCGTGGATAATCGAATCCGAACTTACACTCATCAGGAGAATTCACGCATTGGGGCTGAATCTACTACTGATAAAAAACACTAACATCAAACGAGCGTAACAGAATGTTAGGTAATGACATTTAGCAAAACATTTCCAATCACCGTGGTTCAAACCAGTGAATGTTAGGTAATGACATTTAGCAAAACATTTCCAATCACCGTGGTTCAAACCAGTGAATGTTAGGTAGTGACATTTAGCAAAACATTTCCAAACAATAAAGGTAATAGTGTAAAATCCTAAGATAACAATGAGAAAAACAAGATGTTTTTGAAATGGATGCATTGACTGCTATTATAATAGGAGAACAGAAAACAACTTGATGTAAGGGAATGGGCTGTAATAATAACCTTGGTTGTGATGTCTATCACTGTAATCCTCGCAAGCTTGAGGGATGTTACAGGCAATGTGATGAACGGCCCCATTGGAAAGCAGATGGTGGACACGCTGATGGAATCCTCGGCCAACGTGGAAGTGAGTTCAGTCTCCTTTGTTCACACTTTCTTCCTGAAAGTTTTGTAATAGGATATAGTGTCTGTACTGTAGGAGCTTTTAATATCATTATTGCTTTTCTTCTTCTTGGGGTTAAGTAGCCACAGTCTGTACATTTGTAGTGGTAGTGGTACATTTTCCTTGATATGACATAACATGTAACTGCAGTTAGTTATCCTGTGTTTCTGATTACTTATTTTTATGTGAACAGAAAAATTATGATTTGGTGTGTGTTTGTCCTTTCAGATGATTCTGAAGTTCTTCGACATCTTCTTGAAGATGAAGGATCTCACCTCATCAGAGGCCTTCCTTGTAAGTTTCAGTATTCTTACAGAATGAATGGAGAAAGTTAACCCCCCCCCCACCCCCCCACCCCCCCCCACACACACACACCATGACCCTAAGAAACTGCGCATCGTCTTCTTCAGATGAGAGTATTCAATCGAGGTCTAGCCTGTGCCAGCACGCATTCCATTGCACGGACTTTAACAATTTTGATGCTTGTGTCCCACACAAATGCACCCAAAGGCAACACTAGGTCCTTTCTCCCCATTCACTGGTCACCGAGGATTATGCTCAGTGGTCTGGCTGTCAGACTATGCACCCAAAGGCTGCAGGTGAGCAACTCGGGCAGCTTGAGTTAGGTCTGGTATTGAAATTAAAACTAATTAAAATGTAATATACACATAAATATTTCCACCCAACAAGACATTATGACAACGTGGAGGAAATAGAAATTGTCTGAATAACGTGTCCATAATGTTAGAAGAAAGGTTTAATTGTTCAAGCGTGTATATCTGTATTCAGAATTTAGTTCCGCGCCACGCTACCTAGCAGCGCTATCTATCAATGCTGGGTAACCTAGTACAGTGAAAAAGGTACTTGTTCTTAATCACAATTAAATGCAACATGAAAACCTTTCTCTTTCAGCAGCACTTTACATAATTTACATTCTTTCTTCATTTAGAATTCTTGTTTTGTGTGTTTCTGTGTGTGTCGTGTGTCTGCGTGTGTGCGTGCATTTGTATGCTGTCTAGTTTTATATATAAAACATGAATGTATGATTAGATGAATGTTGCCGCAGGGTAGGCATTTTACAAATTCTAATTATTATTATTATTATTATTATTATTATTATTATTATTATTATTATTATTATTATTATTCAATTAATCATACACCCATTGGAGTCTTTTTTTTTCTTTTTTTTAAATCAAGAGATCTTTACCATCACCCAAAATTTTTTTTACAAACCTTTTACTTGTCAGTTGTCTTAATTAAGATCCTGCAGTCAACTTGTACTCTTCTTATAAATTATGGTTAGATTTTATAAAAAATATTTCCCTTGCTGAATTCATTCAGATTTTCTTGAATATATATATATATATATATATAGAGAGAGAGAGAGAGAGAGAGAGAGAGAGAGAGAGAGAGAGAGAGAGAGAGAGAGAGAGAGAGAGAGAGAGAGTATGTGGGTTTTTTTTGTTTTTTGTTTTTACAATGGCACAAAATGTCTGTGTGGCACAAAAAATGTTTTACAGCAAAAACTGTTGTGTGGCTTTCTAACCTTGTGCATTGGTTTTGTTGGTTTGTCTTTGCGGGCACTAACACAGGAGTTTGATGTCAACAAGGATGGCATCATTTCAGCCAAGGAGTTCCGTAAGGCTATGGAAGCGCAGAAGGTCTTCACACGGTGTGTGGCAACACGACACAGCAATTATCTCTTCTCTCTTTTTTTTTTTATGCTGTGTCGTTGTCATGGCTGCCTTTGTGATATAAGCACAGGCTCAACAGCGGTTTCACATTATTTTTTTATTATTTTTTTTTTTTTGCACTTAATTTCACAAGGTTTGATGTAAGTGCAAAGGCTATGAATCCTAGTCTTTTGGTTAGTGGCTGTTTGTATCCGACTGCCTTAATATTTCTTTGGAGTTCAATTTTTTGGTGAAATTTCTTTTTTTTTAATTTTGCGAGGCATTTTTCGGCAAATTTTGTTTTGGATGTTGAAAAAGTGATTATACATACATGCTGTGTTCCAGCTTGTTTTGTGATTGTATACTCGTGAGTTCCCTGATGTTTTTGTCACAAAAGCAGCAATGATTCAGGTATATTTTGTCTTCATTATTTTGTTGTTCTTGTTTTTTTTTTTTTTTGGTTTTATTTTTTATTTATTTTGTGATTGTCTTTTTATGCACACACCATGTTGCCTTATTTTAGGAGTTTGATACCAATGGTGATGGGTGGATCTCGCACAAAGAGTTCCGTAAGGCCATGGAGGCCCAGAAAATATACTCCGAGTAAGTCAGAGTGCAGTGAACCCTTCAGGAACCCTTTTTTTTTTTTTTTTTACCAAGGTCTTGCTCCAACTATTGCTTGCTGTTTGACACGCCCTAATCAGTTGGAACGCATCTAAGGTAGACTTCAATCACCTAATGATGTTCAACTTGCCTATTAATGAAAGTGGTGTTTTAAAAATTCAGCTAATAATGAGTTGACTTCTGTTCAGAATGGAGTGTGCCATGAAACATTATGTAGCTTGATTTTAAGGCGCATCTTAATGATGTAGTAATAAGCTTTAGACTAATAAAGAATTGTCTCCATTTTATTTTGAGTACCGATGAATGAGTGAATGACATTAAATGGAGTGGAGCAGCATTTTACTTGCTTGGTAACAAAACTTTTAATCTTGAAATTGAAGTTGTTGTGGGATTTTTTCATTTTAATTTTGTTAGATTTTGTTTGAGAGGTACATTTTCCTTGTAATCTTGACTTTCATCAGCTCACATTTGCTAACTTGTATAGCTTATGATGTAAAAAAAAAAAAAAAATTAAACAAAATAAAATTCCTTTTTTTTTTAATTACAAGAAGGGATGTAGCTTAGGCTTGTATATCTTAGTTTAAGCTTTGTTGGTGCTTGAGAGCAGTGAGAGAGGTTTGATACTGATGCAAAATGACATATTCACATTGCTCCACTACAGAAGTAGTAGTTGCACCATGTTTACCCATCGTGTTGCACTGTTGTAGACACCACACTAGTTTTTGAGTTGGCATTTCAGTTGTTTTTTTTAATTTATTTTTGACACTTTCCTCCATTTAGGAAACAGAAGCATGTTTTTTGATTTCACATAGCATGGTGTGCGATTTTTTTCCTTTTTGTTTTCTTTCGCATATAAGCTTCAGAATTTAAAAAAAAAATGGAAAAATTGTTTTCTTCAGCTTTTGTGTTAAAGAAATAATGAAACAGAAGGGTCTGTTTCTAACTTTCCTGTTAAATGCTGCTTTATAATAGTTGAGTTTCAACATTAAAAGCAAAGTTGATAATATATTGTTATTGAACATTATGAGTGAAATAGAAACATTTATACAAACATGGAAATCTGTTATAATATTTGCCCTTGTATTTTGAACAGTTGATTGTGTATGTGTGCAAAAACAACTTGTAATATAATTTTAGAATGCATGGGCTTTGTTTGGGGTTGAGGATTTTAGATAGAGTGAATGTAACATGCAAAAATATTTTTAGATATGTAGTAGAAATGTTATCCAGTGTGTAAATGACTATTTTTTAAAAATATTTATCACATCATGAAACAATGGGAATTGTTGGTATAGATCCTTGCGCTTTGAACCTGATTGCAAGGATTTGGGGGTAAAGCATATACATAATGTCCATTATTATTATTATTATTATTATTATTATTATTATTATTATTATTATTATTATTATTATTTTCCTATTAATATCTGTAGAGAGGAGATAGAATACATCATGATGTGTGTGGATGCCAACCATGATGGCAAAGTTGACTTCAACGAGTTCACTGAGCGTTTCCACAACCCTGCCAAGGACATCGGATTCACCATGGCCGTGCTGTTGACAAACCTCTCTGAACACATGCCCAATGAACCCAGGCAAGTGTCTTAAATCTGATTGGGATGAGGAAACTTTGCTCTACTAAATGGACAAACATTTGAACTGAAAAAGACCTTTAGCCGGTATTGGGCTGTTGCTAAGGTTATTTTGGCAGTGGGCCCAAACAAAACGCTGACTCCCATGTAAATGTCAAAGGTTGTTGAGGATATACACGTGCACACACCTATGATGTCTGATACTCGGCTAGCGTCAAGGTCTCTTGTGTAGTGCAAACTGACCTGTTCATTATAGTGGCCAACAAAGCCAAAACTGCAAAGGAATTTTTCCCGTTCAGTGATTTTATTATTGGGTTCATGCATCAAAGTGAAACTCGTAAACAAACCGTTTTAGTTGTGTTTTGAATCTCAGAGTTTCAAAGTTTAAGGAAAGGAGGATTTTTCTGTTGGATAGAGTACAAATAAGTTTTTCTGTAAAAACAAAAATTGTTAAAAGCACAGGTCCAATAATTTGATAGCTGTCAATATGTAGGGCCGGCTACTTATCACATTTGATGGCTATCAGTAATTATGTAGGGGCACTTTGCATGTGCTAATGAAATCTGTAAAGATATTGCATCTACAATAATGCACACACTTATTTGGTAATATTTGTAATTATACAGTTATTCAACTTGCATTTGAACATGATTTGATTTCTTTTATTTTTCTTCTGTGTACAGACTGGAGCGTCTGCTGGAGAAGGCCAAGAGTGTGTTGGACTACTTTGGTCCTTACTTGGGTCGCATTGAGATCATGGGCAGTGCCAACCGTATTGAGCGCGTCTACTTTGAAATCAAACAGTCGCACATCGACCAGTGGAACAAGCCACAGATCAAGGTAAATTAAAATTGTCATCGTTGTTGTTGTTGCAATATGACTTCCAACACCTAACGCGCTCACACATGAAAATATGAATGAATGAATAATTTATAAAGCGCGTAAATATCTCCACGCCGACGGGCATGATCGCAGCGCTGGTGGGAGGGAGGTGGATAAACACACACACACAGTGGCGGGAAGGGTGCATAGATCATAACTTAACATTTTAACTTCTTCAATCTCTCAACACATTCTAGCAGGCAGACCAGCCAATTAACATTTATGTAATACTTTCACGCACTGACTTATGAAATTGGGATGAGATCAGATAGTTATACATCCAGATTAGCAAGAAGAGAAGAAATGTGTTTTCAAGTTTCTGCGAAATGCATCGACAGAGTCTGCTCACTTTATGCCTTCTGGAAGAGCATTCCACCAGACTGGTGCAGTGTATCTGAAAGACATCTGGCCATAGCTCTTAGTCCTACACTGCTTTTGCCCAGGAACAACGAATAAAGACTTGGAAGCTGAGCGGAGGCTGCGAGATGGTTCATACACATTCAGAAGTTCGAACAGGTATTCAGGAGTGTGCTCTTTAACTGCGCGATAGGCAACTGAAAGCAGTTTGTGTTTAATGCGTTTGTGGAAAGGAAGCCAATGGAGTTGCTCAAGAATGGGGGTGATATGGACTGATTTACGACTTTTTGTGACCAATCGAGCTGCAGAATTCTGCGCAGATTGGAGGCGTTTGATCTGTGTTTGAGGCAGATTGGCAAGAAGGCTGTTGCAATAGTCTAGTCTTGACAAGACCAAAGAGACAGCTACAGTGTTTGCTGCACTACGAGTCAGAGAAGAACGGATTTTACCAAGAGCTCTTAAATGAAAGAAACAGGATCTCACTACTGCCGAAACATGCTGTTCAAGTGAAAGGTCACAGTCAAGCACAAGGCCAAGAGTCTTTACAAAAGGGGAGAACTGAATGTCAGCATCAACGACCTGCAGGGACTGGAAGGGACAATATTGTCTTCTAATTCGAGGCCCACATAGCAAAAATAATGTTTGTGAGTGAAGAGAAATGATAGTGGAATGTGAGCTTGATGTTGGGCAGTTTTGATTGGACTAATCGTTGCGGTGCTGTATTTGTATGTGCAGGAGTCGAAGCGCTCGTTCCTGCACAGTGTGGTCAATGAAGGAGGTGACAAGGAAAAGCTGGAGAGTTTCGTCAACTTCTGCGAAGACACCATTTTCGAGGTGAGCTTTTCAGACAAACTTCCTCACAAAATCACAACTTCTGTGACGACTTGAAATATAATTGATAGATTGTAAGTAGTTCTAAATACATAAATATTTTAGGACATTGTTGATAGTAGTTTCTTGTGTATTATCAGGGCGCGAAATTAAGGCGGGTCCGGGGCGAAATACCCTCAAATGTTGATTCGGACCCACTCTTTTCATTTCTAGCGTGCCCGATTTACCCGCAAAAAAAAATGTCAACTACGTTACAAAGTTGAGTAATCAATTCATTTTTACTGAAAAAAATCTTCAAAGCAAAAATTATTTTTGAGTGAAAAGTAGAAGGCAATAATAAATCTTCGAAAATCGATGTCGAGTACCCATCACGCTATATGTTGCTATGGATGCGAGGTATTTGTCACTTGAGTTATTACCCTTGAATAATATTAAGTACGATTGTTTATTATGTATTAGGACCCTCACATTTCAGACAAGACCCTCACTTTTTAAAAGTTAAGGGTCCTGTTTATCCTCAAAGAAAAAAGTTAATTTCGCGCCCTGATTATTTTTCTGGTATAAGAATTTGGAAATGTATTATATATATGTTGGTAAACAGATGCAACATGCAACCAGTATCAGTGCCGAGGAGCAGAGGATAGCTGCACTGAGAAGCGGAGCTGGATCAGTAGGAGAGGGAGGGTATGTCCGTTATTATATCTGCTCTTTGTGCCTTTCTTTTGTCACTTTTAATAATGTTTGCTGTTTATATTTACTGTTGGAACATTGTCAAGTTAATATACGAAGCTTTGAAATTTTGCAATTTATTCTTTAAGTTCAACATTGCTTCTGTTCTAATTGTCACAAGTTGTCAAAATCACCAAGTGCATTCACATGCTGTTGCCAATGTGTTTATTGTTGTCAGTTAACTGTTACCACCAAGCATTAGAATGGGTGCGGTAGATGATGATACATTTTTGTCTTATTTGTTTGACCTACAGGAAAGAAGTCGGGCCACCAAAGAAAGAAAGGTTTATGTTTTCCCATCCCAACCAAATATGTTTGTCCGTTTTGTTCAGAAATAGATGCTCTATTTACATTTTTCTTCTTATTCTTTTGATGAATGTAATTCTGTCACACCCATCGTGTCCTCATCCATTTGGTGTAACATTCTGTGCTGTATAAAAGTGAATGTTTCCCAAGTTAACAATAAGAAGACAACTGTTCTCCAAAAGGTACTCCCCACTCTCTCTCCCCCCTTCCCCTTATAAAAGCCATTCTCCTTGCCCCTCTTAATAATCATAATTAATATGTTTGCTCTTTAACATTTTAATTGTAGTCTTGTTTTAATGGAACCTTCCAAATCACTGCTCTTCGCTTTTCACTTGAGAATTTTGTTTTAAAAATGCATTAAAGATTTGTAGTGTCTTAACCTAGATGTGTGTATTGTTCATAAAGAGTAACCTCGTGAATTATACATCCGTTTTCCATGTTGCAGTATAATTGTAGAACAGTTGCTTTTTGAGAGGAATAAATGTTAGTAATTAACTTGAGAATTCAGTCTTTTGCGTACTATACTCTCAGTAACTAGTATCGTCTGTAAACCTCTTTCATGCTTCTTTTAGAAGTTTAGTTTACACATGTAAGGTTCATTTGAAGTACAGTTTTGGGAGACTAATCATAGAACCATGGTTATTTAGATGGCGCTGACAGATCAACTAATTTTAGGTGTAGAGATGAGTTTTGTCTTGGTTAGTGTTGTACTACTTTTTAGGACCATGTGTATTAATAACAATTGTATGTGGCCTTGATTACAAGCATATGGATGAAATAGGTTCAGTTACCCTAGATACTTGAAGTAAAATGCTCAGTAAAATAAAAATATTATAAGAAGGTGGAGCAGAGGGCGACAATAATACCGGAGAATTGGACAAATGATTTCAATTGGGGTTTACTTCATAGGCAAGGTTTTGCTTAGTCATCACAAGCAGTGTTGTTAGAAGGCTCAGCTGATAGTAGTTTTATTAATGTCGTCTTCATTGAAATAATAAGACTCATGCACACACACAACCAAATACACGCATACACACAATCATACACACACAAGCATGCATGCAAACACACACACAGATAAACACGCACATAAACACACATATAAACACATCATCTATAACAAAATTCTAATCAAATAAACCAAGCTACTGGAGAACTCAAATTAAGTTAGAAGACTTATATGCTTAAGTTCTGTGGTTGACCGAATTAATAAATTAAGTGAAAAAGCGTTTAAATTGATGTTATTATGTGACTTGAATAATAGAAAGACTGTAAATCAAGCAACTTCTGCTTAGACAGAAAGGCATACAATTGTTCAGCTCATGAGATGATGACTTGATAACAAATTATCAATGTCATTTTTCAGGTGATAACAGGGTGTCAAAAAAAACTGATTTATGTTTGTCAAAGTCACACTGAAAAGAAGAAAAGTTGCCACACTAATTAGAAAAATGAACTTGATAATAACACCAAGGGTAAAGAACACAAAATATTAGCATTCCTCAAAGTTTTTGCAAATAGCAAATTTCTATTGTTTTATCAGACAAAAGAGTTTGTTGCACTCTGGTGATGCTCTATCACAGTCAATTTTGTTTTCATGTATACAAGAATACTGCACCCTCTTGTCCACAAATTTATCACCAGAGTCAAGGGAAGTATAAAAGCAGAAGTTTGCAATAAACTATAATATAGTGCGTTGAATTGTATTGTATTGTGTAGGTTCACATTCATCGATGTTCTGTTGCAGCATGCTGGAACCCGTATTCTTCATCTACCGTCTGATCCGTGACGGCATCGCTGGGCTGTTCTCGCTGTTCACTTGGACTAACCTGAAGAAGGGTTACCACGCCTACTGCTCCATGACCTACCCGCAACTACTGCTCACCCTTTTCAAGCTCTTCTTCCGTCTCCTCATCTTCCTTGTCGTCGTCTTGTTCCGTGTGGTCTGGTAGGTTAAGCTTCATGAAGTTTTCGGGTAGTTCCACCCCCGTTTGGCGTGCCGGGGGTTTCAGTATAAATAGTATCCCCACTTTATGGAAATTTAGTGCTTTAAATTCCCGCTGTCGCTGTCTTTGTCATTTGCTCTTTCTCAGTCCTGCTCTGTTCTATCAATCTGCTATACTATCTTCTTCTTCGCTAGACCAGTCATCTACCTTTTTTCTTGAAAACTCTTGCGGGACAAGACTCCTTGTTTGTGTATGAGGTCTGTTGGATCAGCTTGGGAATATTGGACACTTTCTGCCAGGTGGCTTCCTATGATGTTATTATTTAGCAATGTTGTTTGCGTATGAGGTCTGTTGGATCAGCTTGGGAGTGTTGGACGCTTTCTGCCGGGTGGTCACTAGGGCTTCCTATGATTGTACTATTTCGCACTATAGGCATTTTATATGTATGTGTTTTGTTGATGATTTATAATGATGTTTGTATTCTATTTTGTTTTTGTAACCGGGGTGTTCGCGTAGTTGAGGTCAACCCTCAGCTGTCCCCCGCGTGGGATGTCTTTATTGTAAAGTGACTGGCCGGTGGAGGGCATTCAATTTTCCCACTAGGGTTGTTTCGGCAGATCTTTTATGCGGATCGGGGGTTGTCCGGTCCTGATTTGGCTCGGAAGAGTCCGCTGGACCTAAAGCAACAATAAATCAATCAATCAATTTAGCAATGTAGGCATTTTGTATGTATGTGTTTTGTTGATAATTTATAATGATGTTTGTATTCTATTTTGTTTTTGTAAATGGGGGTTTGATAAATTAGAGTACAGCCTCAGCGCCCCCTGCGTGGGATGTCTTTATTGTAAAGTGACTGGCTGGTGGAGAGCTTTCAGTGTTACCACTAGGGTTGTTTCAGCAGACCTTTTATGCGGATCAGGGGTTGTCCGATCCTGAGTTGGCTGGGAAGAGTCCGCTGGACCTAAAACAATAATCATGTAATGTAATGTAATGGGTAGCTCCCCACTAAAGTTATTAATGAATGACAGCATCCATATTGAGTGTTAGAATTTAGATTAGAGTTAGACTTGGGATTAAGGGTCAGCGTTTTGAAACCCCTAACTCTATCCATTAACAAAATGCGTTATTTCAATACATTTATGTAGACTGTTTACATATTGGTTCTAATAGTTACAGGCAATAACACCTCACAGACAGAAGAAAAGAGAAAGAACAAAAGCTATGTGGAGAAATGTATGTGTGTAGGTATCCTTATAGTAGTTAGTTCATGTAAGGAGGTATTTCCAAAACAGAATAAAACAGAAAGAACAATACTTTAGTGCAGGAATGTATGTGTTTAGCAGGCATTCTTATAGTAGTTAGTTCATGTAAGGAGCTACCAAGCAATAGCGTCCACACACAGACTAGTTTTGTTTTCTGTGTTCATTTACCCTCAGTTTAAAACATATTTTCTTGATTGCTATAATAACAATCTCCATCTCTCCTTCAGTCCTGGAGGAAAGCCTATGGAAATATTGGTAACCTATCTTTAATGAAGGATCTTCTTTTCCTCCAACAAAAGGTTTATAAAAATGTGTATTTGTCCTTTGCGGTAACAAGTCCACAGTGGTTTTGTGTGTGTGTGTGTGTTTGCAACGGCATTTTGCAAGCTGTTCCTCTTCTTCCTCTGCAGGACACTGTTGAAGTTCTTCGTGAACATGATGATGGGCGACAAGACAGCGGAAGAGGTGAAACCAGAGAAGGTAGAGAAAGGTCCCATCGCGTTAACTGTGGGACCCATTGCTCTGGCTCAGGCACAGGCGCAGGCCCAAGCAGCGGCTGCAGCAACATCGGTCAACGGAGGAGCCATCATACCACCTGTGGAGCTGGAAGTGGGCCCATCGCCTGTGATCGGTTCCGTTCCTCCGGCTGATACTCATGACACCAGCAAGTCAGTAGTTTGTTTGTTTGGTTTTTGTGTGTGTGTGTTTTGTTTTAACTTCTTTCACTGCAGCTTTTATTTGGGTGCTTTTTTTTTTAATCGCTTTTTTTTTTTTTAAATCTTTTACTGCAAATTTCTTTATTGTGATTTTCCACATTCATGCTGAAGCAGATCCATGTACTATGATTGTTATGTTGTCTCTCTTTCTCTAGCTTATTAACTGTGAAAACTCCTGTACTTTATTTGATTCCACAACTTTAACAAAATGGAAAGTAAACATTTGTAGACATTTTAGTACTCACATTTGAAGGGATGAATGAACAGACATAAAGTGCAAAATTGGAGGGGAAGATAGCGAGCGTTGCGGCCGTGTGGTCTAAGGTAGGACTAACTTGCCTTGTCCACAGACTAAACCAATGGCGCTTGACTGGTGTGGGATCAGTCCCGCCTCTGGGTGTTATGATTTACTTTTGACTGGAGCAACGTCTCGGGGGATTTTCTCCTGGTACTCCGGTTTGCGACCCCCAGCAAAGTTTTAGAACACAACTAATATTATGTAGGTTGGGTTTGGGCGAGCCACAGGCTCTGTATACGCCTTCCCCAGGAAAGGCGGCCTAAGATTTCCTGATAAAAAGGGACAATAAAGTGTCCCCCTCAGTTTTTTTTAAAAGAAAAAGGGGTTTAAAGTGTGTTTGTCTAGTATTCTAGATTTTTGTGTGTGTTCTTTTTTGGGCTAGTTGGTGAGGGGGGGGGGGGGGGTGTAAGTAGGACAGGTACGTACCTTTGACCATGAGCATGTTCTCTAAGCATGGAGTTGTGCATTGTACAAGTGAATATTTGATCAGAGCGTGTATGTGTGTAAGAAATGTATGAGTACAATGAATGACCATGTGTTAAGCACATAAACATGTCCACACCGAAAGGGCTTGACTGGAAACTTGAGGATCATGATAATGTCCACTTGTTACACTGATCCGGTACAACTCTCCATGACATGTGTGTGTGCGTAGAGGTGTGTGTGATTATGTATGTGAGTGTATATGTGGTTTTTTTTTTCTAAAATCATTTTATCAATAGAAAAGACTTTAATTTAAAGAAAAAGAAAATAAATGAAACTGAAACCATGTGATGGGATACGGGAATATAATAATGATACAGTTGTGAATGTGTGTGAAATGTGGATACTGATTGCAGTTGTGCATGTTTACAGAACCAGAGATGGGCTGATTCACAACGGTGTACAGTCGGGCACTATTCATGATACTATGGCACCCAACGGAACACTATCCTCTGAGGTATACTGTTTATCTTCTTCTTTTTCTTTTCCTCTTCCTTCTTCTTCTTCCTCTTCTTCTCCTCCTCCTCCCCCTCTTTCTTCATCATCTCTTCCTCCTATTCCTATTCCATCTTCTTCTTTTTCTCCTTCCTTTTTCTTCTTTTTCTTCTCCTCCCCCCAGTATAATTTCTTCTTTGCTTTTATGTGTTGTTATATGGCGCCTTTACAGTTCAGGAACTGCGCAAGTCATTGGCTGATACAGGATCTAACGCAAGCTGCCCGAGGCTCCTGCTCCTTCTTCTTTTACTTCTTCTTTTTCCTATCCTTCTCCTCCGTTTTTTTTTTTCTTCTTCTTCTTCTTCTTCTTCTTCTTCTTCTTCTTCTTCTTCTTCTTCTTCTTCTTCTTCTTCTTCTTCTTCTTCTTCCCAGCTAACCACAATTTCGGGGCCTGATGGGGCCCGGATTGGGCTACCGATCGGGGCCCGATCAGGCAAATGGAAATTGGAACCGATTCGGGCAAAGATCGGGCGATCGTCGGGCTACCCGAAACTTACTCGATCGTAACCCCACGTTCTCCAAACAGTAGCCTGACTTTCGATAAAGATTGGGCGATCGTCGGGGTACCCAAAACTTACCCGACCATAACCCAACCTTTGCCAAACGGTAACCCGATTCCGGCAAAGATCGGGCATACGTCAGGATACCCAACACCAACCCTATTGTAACCCAACTTAAACCAGAAACAACCTCGATAATGCCCCATCCCTGGCCAATGCTGATTTATCCTAAAATCATATCCCACATATTGTTTATGATATGTGATTGCATGAAGAAAGAATTGAGATGTCTGGTATTAATAGGAACTGTCGGCACAGGCGTTTTTGTTTTCGGAAGTCCTTGGTGTGTCCCCACTTAAGTATTTACACACCATTTCGATAACGATATAGCCTATAATAACGTGATCTTCGTTGCTATTGAAATCGTGTGTAAATACATAAACGAAAGGCAAAGCACCCAAAAAACAACCACAGTGAAATAGGTTTTCGCAGGCAAACACAATATCCGAGCACATGCAACTGTAGAAGAAAACTGTAGAAAATTGGCGCCTAAGTACAGCCGGAAAAGACCAGCAGTAATGGGCACAGAAATTTACCCTTGACTTATAATGTATAAATAAATACAATAGTTAAAAGAAACACTTTAACAATATTTTACATATTGTATGATAAAAATTATGAATTATAAGCACAATTAAATAATGATATCTTGCTGAATTGATTTTGTATAAATATTTTTCACATACATACGCCGCAGCATATGTGAAGCAGACGAAACATTCCAGACAGTTTAGCCAATTAGAAGCGAGAGTAGGCCTATGTTAGCGTGTGCGCAGGGTGGCTTTGTGGTGGGGCAGAATCGGGCGGCACACGGGAGGGCGAATCGTTACGCATCCACATTTCTCGACTCCGCTACGCATCGGGTTTTTGTAGGGCTATGTGGGTCCCTACTAAAACCCGACAAAAGTCGGGATGCCCTATGCGGCCCGAGTGGGGCCCCGATCGGGCTGGTTTGCTGGGTTCTTTTTCTTCTTAATTCTTCTTCTTCATCTTCATTCTTCTTCTTCTTCTTCTTTTTCCTTCTTTCTTCTTCTTCTTCTTCTTCTTCTTCTTCTTCTTCTGCTTCTTCTTCTTCTTGGAAAGGAGATATATCTATGCACTTTACAAGTAATTCATTAACTCATTAATTCTTTTTTGTTATTTTTTTCTGCCTCTCCTCACCCCCACACCACCCTCCCATCTCATTTGCCTTACTGTTACTCTGGTGAACACTCATCCTTACAATAATCTTGTTGTTTTTTTTTTTTAATAGGGTGCATTTGGAGTTGACACCAGTAATTTTAGTAATATTCTGTACTATGTAAGTAGTTAATGAAGAAGCTGAATTGAATTAATGATGGGACTGTATTTCTTATTTCTGTATGCAATATTCTCGTCTGCAGATTGAAGATGAAATATTCAAGGCAGAAGCGGCTGCAGCAGCAGCAGCCTCAGCAGCAGCAGCCGCGGCTGCAGCCAGTGCTGCAGCTAAGATTGCACCACCTCTTACCTATACCCCTGAACCAATGTAAGTACTGTACTGTGACACAGATAAATCTTGAAATTACATAATAATAATAATAATAATAATAATAATAATAATAATAATAATAATAATAATATAATAATAATAATAATAATAATAATAATAATAATAATAATAATAATAACAGTGTATAGCGCTATGGCCCAATAAATCTAAGCTCAAAGCACATATCTTGATAAGTCATTAGACATGTTCCGTGTCAAATAAAACCAGAAAAAAGCAATTGAGGAAGTTTGATTTATTTAAAATTAAGGGCTGATTTGGTTAAAAAACAACAAAAAACAGATTTGACAGCTAAGTGAGAGAGAATGTAGGCTGGCCACACCAGCAGCAGATCAAATCACCCACAGTGACAGGCTTGGCATGCCCATAACCCAACCCTGGTACTCAGGTAGTGCAGCACCTCTTACTAGCCAAGTGCTAGACAAGTACTCTAGAACTGTAATGAAATGTTTGTGTGACAGGTCCATCCCAGTGTTGGAACCAGCAGCCACCAGCCTGGAGGACGAAGCTCCCGTTGATGTGCAAGGCTTTGACTATGGCAAATACATTCTGGTCAGTTTGCTTCCTAATAATAATTACCGTATTTGCATAGTTTTTTTCCCCCTAGCTATTTATTTGTTAACATTCCTGTAAGAGAGAGAAGTTGTCGTGGCAGTGTGCAATTATTTAAAAGTTCTCTAATCCAGCTGGAAATCGATTTGTCACCAACTGATAGAACTTCACTCTCTTAATGGTTTCTCTGTAGAAAAACGTTTTTCCATGTTTTGGGACAATAAAATAATGTCTTACGTCTTATGAAAAGGCAATGATGACATTTAGCTTTGTAAAATCATGTTGGAAAAATTGGTTAAGAGAGCAAAGAACTGTGTGTATGTAGATTATGATGTTGTTCGGTTGAGTGTGTTTGCAGAGCAAAGAACTGTGTATGTAGATTATGATGTTGTTCGGTTGAGTGTGTTTGCAGAGCAAAGAACTGTGTATGTAGATTATGATGTTGTTCGGTTGAGTGTGTTTGCAGAGCAAAGAACTGTGTATGTAGATTATGATGTTGTTCGGTTGAGTGTGTTTGCAGAGCAAAGAACTGTGTATGTAGATTATGATGTTGTTCTGTTGAGTGTGTTTGCAGAGCAAAGAACTGTGTATATGTTGATTACGATGTAGTTCTGTTGAATGTGTTTGCAGAGTCTGTTTGCCAGAAATTTCTACAACTTCAAATATCTGGCTCTGGCCCTGGCCTTCCTCATCAACGTCATCCTGCTCTTTTACAAGGTAGACATTGTTTGTCAGTATGGCACAAAACCACACAAAAGGAACGACGAACAAATCAATCAATTAATTCCTAAAATAAGTACAAATAGCGATTGATGTGTGGATTATTGCCGATTGCTGTTCATTGTTGTACTTTGGTTTTTGGGTACTAAGTTACATGTGCCTGGTTGGGGGGGGGGGGGGGGGGGGGGAATAACCTCCATTTTCATGATATTAAAATAATGAAAAACACAGGTGGAAATGGCGATAGTGGTCAAGCGATCCAAGCCATGTAACACTGCCCAATCTTGCAGCAGTTGCACAGCTCACGAATCGAGAGACCAGAATGATCCGTTTTTATTCACAATAAAGATGTATTGCCTTGTTTGGGTGGTGGAGAGAGGAATGGAGTTAGGGATTTTTATTTTAAATTTTCTTTAAGTGGGTCTTGAGAGTATTCGCTTAACCTCACCATGAGGACCGATGCAGCTGACTTACCCTCGCCATGAGGACTGATGCAGCTGATGTCCTCCATACATCTAATAATAATGTTGATCTTTATCCAAACCCTTTTCAGGTCAATCGTGTGGCAGGCGAGGCTGGCGATGACGGCGATGACGACGTAGTGGGCAACATGACGGCAGGGGGCGATGAGGACGATGAAGACAACAGTGTAGAGTACGTGGTGATCGAGGACGACTTCTACTACCTGGAGCCTGTGATGAGGATGCTGGCCCTGTCTCACATGTTAACAGCGTTCTGCATGCTGGTCGCCTACTACTGTCTCAAGGTGACCTTTCCCTTTCTAAACCATCCCCATAGTGTAACACGCCAAACATAGATTCAGCCCTGATGCTTGGATCTCTGTAACTTTCAAATTCCTATCCACGTTCATTGAATAACAAGGTGGGGGTCACCCTTATATACTCTCTCCAATTTTATTCAGCAAAAGATGCAAACAGCATCAACAACTGCATTCAGACTAAATCTTAACATGACGACAAAAGCTTTATGTATACCCTCTGTGCTTTGTAGAAAATCTTAGTTCATTCGAGAATGACATAACCAATGGCCAATCAGAACAAAGATCGCCACTGTGTTACATTATAGATTGTTCTACAAAGTTCTGAATTTGACCACTTGCTATCGGATAGATCTCAAGCCCTCTGTATGTGGTAAACAAACAACTCCAGAAAGATCTGGATATTGCTACAACAACATTGACCGAAGGAAACAAAACAAAGATTGTGTGAAACTTTTCTAGCAACAACCTAGAACCACCTCAAAGGTAAAGAAAGGCTGTCATTGTACGCTTCAAGAGCAAAACTCAATGGTCTCTCCATCATAACACAGTTTTCAATTTTCTCTGTGCTTAATATCTGTGGAAGTTGTACCTTGTTAGATAAACCTATTTGAATGAAACATTTTGTTTCAGGGGATTAGTTGACTAAAATGTTCCCCTGCTGTTGCAGGTGCCCCTGGTCATCTTCAAGCGTGAGAAGGAGATCGCTCGTCTGTTGGAGTTTGAGGGTCTGTACATCGTGGAACAGCCTGGCGATGATGACGTCCGTGCTCACTGGGATAAGCTGGTTCTGTCTACAGCATCCTTCCCTGAAAGCTACTGGGACAAGTTTGTCAAGAAGAAGGTTTGCAGACATGCTTGTCGTTCTGCAAGTAAAAGATGCAGCGGAACTAAAATCTTGACTAGTATGACTTGTTTGGATGTCTGTAGACGAATGTAAAATTGTGTTGCAGGTTCGCACGCGCTATGCAGAGCAGTATGACTATGACGCCATCACCACACTGCTGGGTATGGAGAAGACTAGCAGCAAGGCCTCTGAAGAACACTCTGGCTCCAAGATCATACCAGCATTGTGTGTACCACTTTTCCTATAATAAAGCCAATGATAATAGTACAACTGTAAAGAGCAGGGGCGGATCTTTCCATTGTTGAGGGGGTGTGCACAGCTAATGCGAAGTGGCGTAGCCACAAGCGCGAGCCTGCGAAGCAGGCGAGTGTTCTAGGGGGGTCCAGGGGCATGCCCCCCCCCCCCCCCCCCCCCCCCCCCCCCCCCCCCCCCCCCCCGGAAAAATTTGAAAATAATGGTTATGGTGCATTTTGGGCATTATTTTAAGGACTGAAAAGAGTATTGTTTTGTGCTAAAAGTCCTCTTTTAGTCCCCCCTCCACACACACACACTAACACCCCTCTGCAAACTCTGATGATAAAATTTACAATAGCAGAACATCTTGCATAAAGGCTTATACAAAGACAGATAAAGTTACTGCAAATAAAACAAGAAATAGCCACTCACATCAGTTTTATTCAAAACTGACCTGATGCATGTACAAGTTTGGTCTCAAAAAAAAAAAAAAAATAATTTGGAGGTACATGAAACTGTGTGGTGAGTGAGAATTAGTAATTTTTTAATCTTCTTTCTTCTCCTTTTCTCCCTCCTTTTCTTTCTTTTTTTTTTTTTTTTTTTTTTTTTTTTTTGACCGCCAGGGGTGTGTGCACGTGCACAAGTGGCACAAGAACAAGATCCGCCCCTGAAGAGAGATAACAAAATCCATTAAAAAAATTCATGGTCCGCCTGCTTGTTACAGACGTTGTTAGGTCATTTGTTTTCATTTGAACTCAAACTTGTTTTAGGCCAAATGTCAATGCTTTTGGCTATTTGCTGTAATGATGTTTGTAACTGTATGTGTGTGTGTGTGTGTGACTTCAGCTTGATTAATGTGGACTACCAGTACCAGATCTGGAAGTGGGGCGTCATCTTCACTGACAATGTAAGTCGGTTCTTCCCACATTTTCTTCGAAAACTTCATGCAATATATTCTTCAAATAATGATTGTGTTTGCTCAGTTAATGCTTCGACTCAACATTTTACAAAATTATCTTGTGAGATGCGTGCGCGTTATAAATTGTAACATTAATATTCTAGTTTGCATGAAGATCTGACAAAATGGTCAGGTTCCTCTGGGCTGCTTTCTCCATTTTTACTTTATTTGATTAGGTTCATTTCTAAAATTAACGTATGTATAATGAATTAAGGAAGGGAGCTCATTCTATTGTTATTTTCCTCATCAAGCAGACTGCACATTTTCATTGAATTGTAATCAAAATGTAGTCATTTTAGCATTTTTTTTAGCCATACACTGTAGGATGTCCAGTAGTAATTTTACAACTGTTTTGGGCACCCACTGACAGGGCTAACAATGCCTGTTTTGGGCACCCACTGAAAGGGCTAACAATGCTGTTTTGGGCACCCACTGAAGGGGCTAACAATGCCTGTTTTGGGCACCCACTGACAGGGCTAACAATGCCTGTTTTGGGCACCCACTGAAAGGGCTAACAATGCCTGTTTTAGGCACCCACTGAAAGGGCTAACAATGCCTGTTTTGGGCACCCACTGAAAGGGCTAACAATGCCTGTTTTGGGCACCCACTGAAAGGGCTAACAATGCCTGTTTTAGGCACCCACTGAAAGGGCTAACAATGCCTGCCCCTTCACTAGTATTAATGTGACATGTTGTCCACAGTCCTTCCTGTACATCCTGTGGTACTTCCTGTTCTCTGTGCTGGGCAACTTCAACTTTTTCTTCTTTGCCGCTCATCTGCTGGATGTGGCCATCGGCTTCAAGACGCTGCGTACCATCCTGCAGTCTGTCACGCACAACGGCAAACAGGTGACATTAGCTTTTTCTGTATTGTCAAGTGGCTTAGATTAAGCAGTGAAGTAAGGTATGTGGATAGAGCTGTTTCAAGATAAACCTGTCAGCTGACGTCAAATCTAATGTGTACACATTTGAAATCAGTGGCATTTCAGCCCTAAGATCCCACTTATGTTGCATGCAGGCGCAAGATGTCTGTTTTTCCCACCAGGGTTATGTATTGAATCTGCACCTAAGCTACTAGAGCTATGTCTGGATCAGATGGATAAATTATAATAATAATAATAATAATAATAATAATAATAATAATAATAGTGATGGAAAACTGTATCATAATGATGGAATTTCTATCTATGACAGGGAACAACTTAAACTGAATAGTGCCTGGTTAGAATTTGCATTGGTGTATCGTAGTGATGAAATTTCTATCTATGACATGGAACAAGTTAAACTGAATAGTGCCTGTTTAGAATTCGCATTAGTGACTGAAGTTTAGAAAGAGGGGAAACATCACACAACAAGCACCTTAGCCAGTGGCTGCCTGGCTCTCTTGAGAACTAGCCCAGTAAAGCAACAAGGGAGAGTAGTCGGGCATTGTTTTTTATGATGCTTATGCTGGCCCTGAGAACAGGGAAAAGTTTCTCTCTAATAATTAACAGGTTTTGTGACAAACCTTTACCCATTGATCATTTTGCTTCTACATTATCGTCAACTTGTTCTGCAAGTTGTTGGCATGTGACAATGGTCTATTATGTCGCTATACTAGGCAATAGTTTTGCACTATAATTATAGCAACAATTTTTTTTTCAAAAGCCAATGACCAAGAGGCTTAACATTAATCCCACTGCTTGCACTTGTATCGGTACATACGTTACTGTCTCTTGTTATGGTTGCAGCTGGTGTTGACAGTGATGCTGACCTGCGTGGTGGTGTACATCTACACTGTCATCGCTTTCAACTTCTTCCGCAAATTCTACATCAAAGAGGAGGAGGGCGAGGTCGACTACAAGTGTCACGACATGGCCACTGTATGTTCCTACCTTGGTTTTATTGTGGATTCAAATGGCAGCCAACATTTTGCTGTAGTTGATTACAGATGTGCCCTTGAATATTCACACACACACATACATGAGCGGTCAAAACATAAGTACATAGGAATTAAATTGGTCTTGCTCTTGTTATAGCGCACTTATTGGCTCAGAAAGCTGATCAAGGTGCTGACTGGAAACGAGATCTAACTGGAGCTGCCCAAGGTGCTGTAGTGTTTGCTTGATGCGCATTCAATATATCCATAAAGTCTTACGCGCACTCTAAGTCTATAAATGTTGGACTGTTAGAATCGCACACCCTGCCCAATGAAGCCAGAACACAGTCACTCCACAATTCCACATGTTTATATATTTGCACCTACCCTATGACTAAATATGAAGTTGTTACTATGAATAGTTTGTTAGACATTATATATATCTACATGTGTACTAAATATTGTTATAAAATTTAGGGTTGCCGTCACGTTAGTTTTGAACAAGGTTATGTTTAGTGTCACGTTTGAGACGCGCACGATAGATCCCATCATTTTGTTTTGCAAAGCATGCAGTAATAAAGCATATTTACCTTTGATTTGATTTTGCGTTGTTGCTAGAAGAAGTGTTGTATAATGTTTATAATTTTCGTCGGTTGAAATTGTTGAGAATTTTCTGGAATTACTCGTTTATTGTTGATCGAAGCTTTCTGATCTTACGAGTAAAAATGTGTCGAATCATGTAGATTCGTAAACACATATGTGACGTAAGACAAGTTCCGGTGACGAGTTTTATTTTGATTGAGTGTTATTGCATCATGCTGGAATTTTTTTTAACTTTTTATCAATTGCAGAGAAGACTATATTAGTAACACACTGTCTGCTTGTATGAGAGATTTGTGATGATTTTTAATGATGATCTTTGAAGTGATTTTCGGAAAGCGATCTTGTGTGCATTTGTTGATGTTTGCTGAATGAAGTTGGAAAACTTTATACGACGACTCTTGCCTTGTTGCTGAGTTAACAGACTGCGTGGATAAACGAATTCGAGTGAGACCACAAATAGTTTGTGTACAACACCCACATTAAAGATAAGGTTGTAGCCATTGTGCTCAACAAGTCTTATCTGAACATCTTGGTTGTTTGGTTTTGTTGTACAGTGTTTCATCTACCACTTGCACACTGGCGTCAGGGCTGGTGGAGGTATTGGTGACGAGATCGAGCCAGCAGATGGGGACTCCAAGGAGACCTACAGGATCCTCTTTGACATCACTTTCTTCTTTTTCGTCATCGTCATTCTCCTTGCGATCATCCAGGGTGAGTACAGTTGATGGCAGTGACAAAACGTGTTTGAGTCGTCTTGTGCCTAGGTAACATGTTGCTCGGTGCATCTATGTTAGGTTTTAGTGCTTTTTGTTTATGGTTCTATATTTGTGTGACTCGCAGGTTTGATCATTGATGCCTTTGGTGAGCTGAGAGACCAGCTGGAGCAGGTGAAAGAGGACATGGAGGTAGGGATCTTTATTAACTTAAAAAAAAAAATTCAGATAGGATGTGTTTATTTAATATATAGTTCATTCTGAAAGAGACTCTTTTTTTTGCATCGTAAAAATGATGATGTTCCTTTGAGGTGAAATTAGGGCTAAATGTATTTTGTTGTGGTGACTGTTATTGTTTATAGACTAACCACATTGTCCATCTTAGCAGTGTGATTGCTCTGGTACCCCCGTTGGGGTGCCGGGGGTTTCAGTATAAATAGTATCCCCACTTTCTGGAAATTTAGTGCTTTAAATTCCCACTGTCGCTGTCTTTCTCATTTGGTCTTTCTCATTCCTGCTCTTTTCTATCAATCTGCTATACTATCTTCTTCTTCGCTAGACCAGTCACCTACCTTTATTCTTGAAAACTCTTCCGGGACAAGACTCGTTATTTGTGTATGAGGTCTGTTGGATCAGCTTGGGAATATTGGACGCTTTCTGCCAGGTGCTCATTAGGGCTTCCTATGATGTTATTATTTAGCAATGTAGCCATTTTATATGTACGTGTTTTGTTGATAATTTTTAATGTTTGCATTCTATTTTGTTTTTGTAAACGGGGATTCGATAATTAGAGTACAGCCTCAGCATCCCCTGCGTGGGATGTCTTTATTGTAAAGTGACTGGCTGGTGGAGAGCTTTCAGTTTTACCACTAGGGTTGTTTCAGCAGATCTTTTATGTGGATCAGGGGTTGTCCGGTCCTGATTTGGCCCGGAAGAGTCCGCTGGACCTAAAGCAATAAACATGAAATGAAATATAAGATTGCTCTGGTGGTCCAGTGTTGGCATGGTTTATCCATGTTTGTCCTGTAGCCAATGGTGGGTGTAGAACTTGAATGTTCATTCTGTTTCTTCAGACCAGCTTAAATATACCTAATGTCATTAGTACTACGTACAGTATCACCAATTTGGGTGTGGGTTTGTTTTCTTTCCCCTTGGGATAGTTCATGCAGTTTTTAATGCGTGTTGATGTATGTGTGTGTGATTGCAGTCTAAGTGCTTCATTTGCGGCATTGGCAAGGAGTATTTCGACAAAGTACCGCACGGCTTTGAGAAACACGTGATGAATGAACACAACTTTGCAAACTACATGTACGTTCTGCTTTCCTCGTTTTCTTTACGATTCAAGTGGATGAAGATTTAAAATTAAAAAATGATTGGGCATGTTTAAATAGACACTAACGGAGTGAAGTGTAGGGTGATGTGTTCACCATTGTTGTTGTAGTGCCTGTCACAATTATTTTTCAGATTTGTTCAACTTTTTTCATCACTACTCTTTTGTTGATGATGAAGTAAACATGTATGTGTAGATTGAATTCTGTAATATTCCTGTCTGCCTGCTAACGTATTGAGTGTGTCGCAGTTTTATTTTAGATGTTAATTGTGGAATATTTTTCTCAGTAGTTCTAGATGCGTTACTGTTTGATATATGTCTCAAGGGTGGAGCTAGAGCTTTTTAGTTTGGCAGCCCAGTAAGGGACCAAATGGAAAATAAATTGTGCAAACTGTTACTACCATTACTAATGTGTCATTTATATAGCGCTTTCCCTCCATTCGAGCTCAAAGCACAACTGCCATGAAAATGTCTTTACGCTATCAAAGAATATGTCAATCGTATGTGCAAAATTGTGCAGTAGATGTGATACACACATATTTAAAACATTTAGTTTTGTTTTTTTTCTTCTTCAGTTTTTGCGTTTTGCAATGTCGTGATGAAATGTTTGTGTGTGCCGGACAGGTTCTTCATCATGCACCTGATCAACAAGCCAGACACAGAGTACACAGGTCAGGAGACCTATGTGTGGGAGCTTTACTCACAGCGCTGTTGGGATTTCTTCCCTGTGGGCGACTGCTTCATCAAACAACACGAGGGAGAGCCGTCAGGATAACATCTTTCCCCACACTGTCGCCCTGCCACGTTATGGTCAGACCTTGAGCCTGGACAATTTTCTTCTTTTTGGCAGAGTGTAGTATAGGTCTGCAACCTGCATGTCCACGGTGCAGTCTTTCATCTGACGTTCATCTCACAATGGCGACAAGTTATTGATCTATGATACTGGGCTTTTAGAGATTCTGTATTTCACAGATAAAGTAGGTAAAGTAAAGTAGCATTCCCAATTCTTTTAAGGAGATAAAAAGTCCCCTGAATTTTAGAAGTGGACTCTGCCGAGGCGTTTGTTCTTTGC
This sequence comes from Oncomelania hupensis, assembly GCA_036898135.1. Taxonomy (NCBI): domain Eukaryota; kingdom Metazoa; phylum Mollusca; class Gastropoda; order Littorinimorpha; family Pomatiopsidae; genus Oncomelania; species Oncomelania hupensis. The sequence goes on along the minus strand of CM072513.1, from coordinate 9,271,334 downwards.
TATGAAGCTGAGATTAGGCGGCTCAAGGTTCAACATAATGCAAGAAGGGTGAAGACTTTGAAAGACAAATTTTGACAACTCGAATGTGTTCAAGTTGTTTTTCTCTCATGTTGTTATAAAAGCATGCTAAATATATCTTGTGGATAAGAGTTAATGGAAAACCTTGAGCAAAAGTGTTTTCAACTCTACCAAAGACTTTGGACACACACACACAAGGTACCTGTAGTAGGCCTGCTGGATAGGCTCTGGACAGGCCAAGCTGTGTGTCGCTGACTCAACCCTAATGGACACACAAACTCTTAATCCATCCACAAGTGACTTGAATCGTAGGCCACGGAGCCTGTGTTTTAATTTGTGACGATAGAGTGGAGTTCTGTGTTTAGTGGTAGAGTTGCTACCGACAACTGTATGCACAGAGCTGTGACGGCCAGATGGTTCCTATATACTGCTGAATATCCGCCCATTACTGCTTGCCATTTTAGTCCATGTGTTGCTACGGTTGTCAGTCTTTTTGTGTGTGTTGGTCTTTCACCCCACGCTAACCACCCACCACTCCCCTAACCCCTTTCCTTGTGCAGTCATTTATTATTGATAGCACTATTGCTTTCCTCCCCTCAACCTCCCTTTTGTGCAACAGTTTTTTTATTTTATATTATATAGATGTTGTGCCAAGCCTTTTCCAGTGCAAGTTCAGCCAAACTGTAATCATCTTGTCAGCCCGAGTTACCGCAATATCCGCTAATGCTCTTTATTTATTTAGCAGTTTTCATTCTCCCTACCTTTGTGATATTGTAAAGAAAACATTGTTATCTACTGTTGACAATTTGCAGTATGTCTGTGGTTTTTGCACTTTTTCCTATCGTATTTGCAAACAACTCCCGTGTAATAGTTTGATATATGTTTAACGACGTTCAGCTTACACATTTGTGATTCGTTAATGGAACTCGTTGTTTTCAACCAGCTTTTTACATCAGATTTTCTGCAAGTAAGGTTTATTTTCAGTACTCTTGACCTTTTTCTTGCTGTTCAGTATAGTTTGTGTCAACCTGTGTGCTCTTATCGCTTACTTGCTGTTTGCATTTCTCAGTGGCTTTGACCACGGTGCAATATTTGTGGTAGTATTAAAAACAGGTACAGTTACATGTGCTCAAAGTTTTAAATAATGTCAACGTTCTACTTGTTCTGTATTTTAAAGGAATTAATGTTCATGTACAGGGTATCAACTAACAAGTTTTGATCCACCACATAATTAATATCAGTCGTAGTCAACGAATTCTATGATATTTCCGCTATGTATTTGGGGTGCATATTTACCAACTTTTTTTTTTAATTGGTACATTTGAAGACTTGTACTAAATAAATAATACTGTGTGAAGTATTAGTAATTAAATCAGCCATTTTAAGTTTGGAAAAGTAAGTGATTAATTTGAGCTATTTACTGGATTGTTAAACGAAAGTTGATTCATCTTGTGGATTGTTGCACAAAATGTTGTAGTTTTAATTGAAGTGTTGCTGTAGATAGTGTTGTTGTTTGCAGATGTCTGCTGAAAGCTTTAGTATTCAAGTTGTAAAGGCCACTTTTCATCATTGGTGATAAATGATTTGATGATAGATGATGTACTAAAAAACTTGTTCTGGGAGGAGAAAATTTCTCTTGAGTTGATGTTTTATGGATGCTTTGTCTACAATCAACTAGACATTATTAAACAAGTCCAGAACGTTTATCAATTGAGACAAGATCAAAAACAGACTTCTCAAAGTGCTCTTCATGTTTGCGTGTTCCTGGCTTTTCTGTGTGCTCATTACTGTACATAACAAAATACTCTGTTCATCGTGTACATTATGAAATATTAGAGAACTGCAACGTTTTCTGGATAAACTACACATGGAATAAAAAGTATTACCATATTGTTAATGATCGTAATGTTGATAAACGTTTTGTTAACAAACTGTGGTGCTTTTAAAATGAACATTTCTTTTGGTTTTGTTTGGTTTGGTTCATGGCATAGTTAGTCATTGTCTTGCATATAATTATAAATTAAATGTGCTCTCTCATCATTTTTTTTTGGGGGGGGGGGGGGGAGGGGGAGGTAGAAAAGGGGGGGGGGTTAAAAAAATGTTATAAAAAAATTGTTGGCAATATTATTAGTTTCACATTTTTCAGGTTATAAGGTATTGTTTTCTGTACATTGGGTACACTGAGAAGGGTTAGGTGCCATACAAATGTTAATGAAAATGTTTTATAATCACACCAAAGCAGAATGTCAAGTATATTTCAATTACCTGTAGAAATTCTCTAACTCCCCTTTCCCCAACCTCAATCTCTTCCCTTTTGGGAAAAAGCTGATTTAAAAAACAAACAAACAAAGGCTTGTATTGTTTTAGTCTGTATTAAATAAAAGTTGCTTTACCCTAATATATGAAATAGTGTAATCACTTTTAATGTGCAACATGTAGTGTTGAACCATGTTTTTGGGTCCGATGTATGTGCAATATACAGATTTTTATTGACTGTGCAATATTTTAAAACATTTTAAAACCTTTGCATTAAAAAACAAAATTATTATATTATTTTTTTTGGGGGGGTAAGCTTTTATTGGATGGTGCCATGAGTTTCTTCAGTCCATTTTGTTTTGCGGAGTTTTATTACGTCCTGTCGTTTTTGCGGTTTTTTTTTTGTGTGCTGGTTTTATTCCCCTAGAAAATTTGATTTTGATGGACATAAACCAAAATTTTTGTATTTAAAAAAAAAAATCTTCGACGATAAACACGATATGAATTTGAAAAAAACGTCTAGCACGTGCATGGGTGTTTGGAAAATGACAGTGAATGTGTTTGAATGGTAGTACGTACACAGTGGGTGTGTACAAGACCTTTGCAGTGTTGGAGTGTACACGATAACTGGGACTGTAGAAAGATGTCTGTTTGATGAACTGAGCCTATTTGCTGAAGTCTTCCTCTTTACCTACAATTCTCAAAACGGTCAGCTTTTATTTATAATAAACCCAGGACATGAGGTTGGTTAATTGGCAAAAAAATATATATATTATTGATCACGTTTGACTTACGATATGAATCTGGAGTTCCCTTTTTGTCTTATTTATTATACAAGTTCCTTTTTTATAATGGTTTCCATGTAGCGGTTCTTTCTTTTCTTTTTGTGCTTCATTCTTTCAAGGCGGTCATTTCCATGCTAGCATGCTTGTGTGAGTGAGCCCTGTTTGATAATAATAAAGATCAACCCACCTAATGTATTTGTCAATGTGTGCAAGTATCCATTTGTGTGGCTTGAATTGAAGGATGTGTGGGACTTGCAGACTGACACAACAGAAATATACAATATTATTCTACATATTTTTTTTTTTAGTTTTACATACAGTATTTATCTTCCAACACATCAAACTTAAATTCTTTTTTTTTTTTAATGAAGTTTTCCAATACAACGTCGGCTGTGCAATTACATATACAAAGACCTTTCCAGTCGCCATAAACTGGTTGGTATCTCGATTGCTCATTATGAAATTAGAATGGCTTTATTATTGCTTGTGAAAAGGAAAGCAAAAGTATTGTTTATGAAAACAGTGACTGGATTATGATTTATGCAAATACATATTGCAAGTGGAAATTTTATGCATATCGACTTTATATTCTCAGGTCATCATCATTAATTAAAAAAATTTAAAAAAACCACTTATGTTAGTTTTATTTTAAATTATTTTCATACTTGTTCTTAAATATTACCTCAGCAGCTCAAAAGCTGTTCAAGGTGCTGGCCGATCTAACTTGAGGCTCCAACATGCTGCAGCCTTAGGTGTATCATGTGATGACCCAGACAATTATTTGTTCTTTCTCGTTCCTAATCTGTTCTATCAATCTACTGTCGTCTTCGCTAGACTAGTCACCTACCTTTTTTCCTCCCCACCCCAGGAGGAGTGCTGGGTGTTTCTGTATAAATAGTATCGCCACTTTCTGGAAATTTTGTGCTTTAAATTCCCACTGTCGCTGTCTTTCTCCTTTGTTCTTTGTCATTCCTAATCTGTTCTATCAATCTACCATACTATCTTTTTCGTTAGACCAGTCATCTACCTTTTTTTTCTTGAAAACTCTTCCAAACCTCATTTGTGTAAGTTGGGTCAGCTTGGGAATAATGGACGCTTTCTGCCAAATGGTCACTAGGGCTTTCTGTGGTATTATTATTTAGCAATGTAGTCATCTTATATGTATGTTGCTTTGTTAATATTTTATAACGATGTTTCTATTCTATTTTTGGTTTTGTAAACATGGGGTTCGATAAATTACGAGTACAGCCTCAGAGTTCCCTGCATGGGATTCCTTTACTGTAAAGTGTCCGACTGGTGGAGTGCCTTCAGTGTTACTATTAAAGTTGTTTCAGCAGATCTTTTACACGGATCAGGGGCGAGTCCTCTTTCAACCAAGTTGTGGTCCTGATTCGGCTCTTTGCAGTCGGCTAGACCCTAGAAACAATAACTGAACTGCTACCCAGACAACGTAACGTAAACCTGGGTAACTGGAAATGGTGAAGAAGGGAGAAATGGGGGAGAGGTTTAGTGCAGGCTTGGTGTGTTTACGCAACTGGCCCATCTAGGACATGAGCATCATGATCTTTACAGTATGTGCTCTGGAATGCATGTGTGCGCGGACTAGGCCTCTATACTCTCATCCGAAAGTAGAGGAGTATTGTCTGATTAACCTTCACGGGTTATTTGGTTCATTTAGGACCCAGAAAGGTGTTTAACTGTACATAGCTCCTCAACTACTGGGAATTTTTCTGTCAAACTAAGTATTCCTCAAACTCCTAAGATTGATTGATTGATTGTTGCTTTAGGTCCAGCGGACTCTTCCAAGCCAAATCAGGACCGGACAACCCCCAATCCTCATAAAAGATCTGCCGAAACAACCCTAGTGGGAAAATTGAATGCCCTCCACCGGCCAGTCACTTTACAATAAAGACATCCCACGTAGGTGACGGCTGAGGCTTTACCCCAACTACTCGAACCCCCGGTTACAAAAACAAAATAGAATACAAACATCATTATAAATCATCAACAAAACACATACATATAAAATGCCTATAGTGCTAAATAATAACATCATAGGAAGCCCTAGTGACCACCCGGCAGAAAGCCTCCAACACTCCCAAGCTGATCCAACAGACCTCATACACAAACAAGGAGTCTTGTCCAGGAAGAGTTTTCAAGAAAAAAGGTAGGTCATTGATCTAGCGAAGAAGAAGATAGTATAGCAGAGTGATAGGACAGATCAGGAATGGGAAAGAGCAAATGAGGAAGACAGCGACAGTGGGAATTGGTGGGGCCGGGTAGCTCAGTTGGTAAGAGCGTCTTGCTAGTAACCGAAAGGTCGCTGGTTCGAATCCCGGATTGGTCAACGTGTGATCATATTATTTTCCCCTTTACCAACAACTGGCCCGCTGGTGTCAGTATAAATCGGTCCAGTAGTCACCTATATGCGAAAGTGTCGTGTGACTATAATCTACAAACAACAACGGGAATTTAAAGCACTAAATTTCCAGAAAGTGGGGATACTATTTATACTGAAACCCCCGGCACTCCAACGGGGGTACTGTTGCCGTAGTGAATCAGTCATGCCTACAAAGGCAAGACAGGTTTTCAACTGGGGCTTTCACCTAAAAAAAATGTAGTACTTATTGGTGAAAAAATAAACAAAAAAACAATGTCTGATTTTCTACTACACTCAAACTACCATGTGCGTCTTTAAGACTCATACATTTTACAGAAATAAAGGGAATATGCCTGTAAGGACGATGTGGGTCGTTTAATTAGGATCCTATCCTATCCTATCCCGTAACTCTAAGGTCGTTGGGGCACCACCGATTATCGTTTAACCAGCGTCCACCATCTTTCTGTGTCCTCAGCAACCCTCATGGCTTCGCTCAGTGTCAAGCCAACCCATTCTCGAATTTTGTCCTCCCATCTCTCTTTCTGTCTCCATTTTCTTCTGTCTCATTGCATCGTGCCTTGCAGGGTGGTCTTTGCAAGGCCTGATGCTCTGGTGACGTGGCCATACCATCGGAGTTTCCGTTTCTTCACCACTGTGAGCAGGTCATCGTGTTGTCCAATGGCTTGTGTGATGATCTGTCGGACTTCGTTGTTGGTGATGTGCCGGATATAGGAAATACCCATAAGTCCTCTGTAGCGCCTCATCTCTATGCTTAGTATTCTTCGTTGTAGATCTGCTGTGAGGGTCCATGTTTCGCAAGCGTATAGGAAGATGGAGATGACAAGGGAGCACAGTAGCCTTACCTTGCAAATGTAGACTGATGGTCCTCTCTTTCCAAATGGGATTCAACCTGAGGACCCATACATTTCAAAGAGATTGTTCTGACAGGGTGCTATCAGATGGGTCAGGGGTGGTGTCTTCCTCGATGGAAAGGGCGTTCCATCCCTGATGTCCCTGATGGTGAAGGGGAAAAAGGAGATTTTCCTGTAGTCTGTCCTGCATTGGATAAGCCGGTATTGCAGGTCATAACTTCTGCGGCTGCGGGCAGGCGCGGGTTGCAGCTTGCTGTTTCGCATCTGGGCTTGGCAATTTCTTATCTTCTTCAGGATGTTGAGTCTAGCTTTCTTTCATCGGCTCTTGAGAGTGGGAAATCCTAGACATCCATTCATGGTGCTCACACTAAAGGTTATTTAGTTAGTTATTCATTACTTACAGGGTCCAGTGGACTGCTGTCGCGAAACGAAACGCTCGCGAGAATTTTTATTTTCCAAGTGCAAATTGTTTTATAGAGTGCCTGTGCTAGATTTAGAAATATGACGTCAATTTTGCTGCGTGTCAATCGCCATTTTGTGTATTCCTGGAAAAGAATAAAATGGACGATTTTTATCGATGATTCTTTTGTGTGAAAGTTTATGATTAATGCCAATAATAAAATTTTAGGAAAAGAAAAGAGGTTGTGAATTATTAATTTTATAAAATAGAATATTTGAGGTGATAGGTCATTTGTTTGCGTTGGGAAATTTTCATTGGTTGTTTTAATGATAAAAGTATGGTAACCTTAGTAAAATGAAACAGAGGCAAAATCGGTTAGGAAAACTGTCAATCAGTTGGGAAAGAGATCTAGACTGGACAGGGAGGATTCTACCCAAGCTCCGAGGCAACTTATTCTGTGGGGTGCCAACGGCAGTTTAGCTGGAGGCTGAATGATGTCCGATGTGGTTGGGCCAAGAAGATAGTTGTTCCTCGACGTTTGATCAGCTTTAGCTGAAATTCTGGCACCGTAGGGTAAATATTTAGATTTTTCTTCATTCAAGATCATTTCCCAAGAAGATTGAAAAGTGTGATGATTTGTTCATTGAATATATGTATTTTTCAGAGGAGAAAAATAGTTTGTTCATTGAATGCATTTGTTTTTCAGAGTAGTGAGATAGTTTGTTCAGTGAATGCATTTGTTTTCCAGAGGAGACAAATAGTTTGTTTGTTTGAATGCATTTCTTTTCCAGAGAAAAATAGTTGGTTCGTCTGAATGCAGTTGGTTTTCAGGGGACTGATGTGTTGATTAATCGTAACATGTTTTTCCAAGCAGAGCCGGACCTGAAGGAGTTTAAGTTTGTATGAAAATAATTTTCATGCAGATTTCTAAGACTAGTTTTGTTCGGCAGGTGTTTTTATTCTGTGGTATGAATCGTCTTGGATCTACGTGACGATGTCATCTTTGAGACTGGCACTGGATTCTTCACTGACGTATTGCTTATGATCGGAGTGACTGATTCTAAGATGGAACTGTACGTTAACGAGGGCTACAGAAGTCACTGGTGGGTCATGGACAGCCTTTAGATCTAACGGCGACATCGACGTCAAGTTCCAGCTCCTATTAACTTTTCTACAACTCATCTAAAGACTGGTTTCTTCATTCATCAACGATTTCAACGAGGACGAAAACTAAGATAAGTTTATAGAAAAAAAAAGTGAACTTTATTTTCGGTAACCACGACGAAAAGTATCGCCAAATTATCGTTCCGATTTCGAGGAAAAAAACAACGGAATATAATAAAATAATCGAACTTGGAAAAACGTGTTATGTGTTTGTGAAGTGTTGGAATGAAATGGTGTACCTTAGGTTTTTTTATTGAAATAAAACCATGTTCTGGGGTAAGTCATGAAAGTCAAGGAAGTCCTTCATCAGTAGTGATCACCCAGTAACACCCAGGTTTGCGACATTCTGGGTTCATCGTCCGGGATTAGAATTTCTGGAAAATTCTAGGGGGTAACGAGCCATTCATTTTTTTTAAATGTCAGAGGTGCACCATTAATCCAATACTTTACAAATTCAACACTTCAGCGAGTTTTCATAATTTTTTCCATAATAATAAGTTCTTGCTTCAAGTTGTGGTTACCTTGATGTAATTGTTGCACGTCTGCATGAGCATGATTAGAGAGCAGTATAGGTAAAATATTGTTTTATGTTGTTGCTAGTCATTGCTTACATAAAATGTGCATTATATCTGCTAACATGTTAGTGCATCAGTGGGTACATATTGTCTGAGAGCCCAGCTGTGCAAGTATCTTCAGGGAAATCATCTCGTTTGAAATTATTTATTTTGGCGGTTGAGCAGTGAAGACCGGTATTATCCGTAGTAGGATTAAAGATATTTTGGGTATAAGTTTTACTTTTCCAAAATTTCAAACCTTTGATTGCAGAGTTTGCAATAGCTATTGTACGTAGGTACTAGTGTTTTGGTCGAAGGTATACTTAGACTGAACAGTTTCTGCAACCTATGACGTTTATTATCCTGATGGAGTATGTAGGGTAAAGTATCGCTCATAGTTTGAAAGTAAGTTTTCCAGCTTAAACTTGAAGTAAGTTGGATGTTCCGAAAACATTGTATAGTTTCAGTGTTGTTCGAAGACAGGCTAGAGGTTAGGTATTGATCGGTGAGGCGGTCAACCTAATTAGCTCTGTGTTGCTTAGTCTGGTCAAACCTCTAACCAAGAATTTTTTCTAGTTGAGGGTCTGAAAGTCAGATTCGGTAGTGTCCGATTGACAGTTTAACCAATTGTGGTAATTGGTAGTGCGGGTTAGTAAATGTGGGTCTAGTTAGACATTTTACTTAACCAGGAGACTAAGCGTGGATGATAATCTGAAAGGTGGTGGATTATCGTCAGTGATCGTGTTATTAGTGTATAACCGTTCACGTAAGGATAGCTGTGATAGAATAGCCGTTTGGGGCTAGAGCGCAGGCGTATCCGTTGTAAGTACTTTAACCTTTGGAAAGGCGAGTACGTTTGAGGCCTAAATAGTCTGTGGTTTTCTCTACCAGGGTTACGTGTAGTAAAACAGGATTAGTTTAGGGAAAGTTTGGCTAGGAGGATGCCGAGGCAGCAACCAGTTCAGATGGAGACTGAGTCTCCGCTGCTAGCCTACAAGCAGGATGGGATCATCCTGGGTCTGACAGATAAGGATCTGGCAGAGTATGTGGAAAAGAGAAGAAAAGAAGAGGAAGAGAAAGCTGAGAGGATAAGGAAGGAAGAGAAAGCTGAGAGGATAAGGGAGGAAGAGAAAGCGGAGAGGATAAGAGAGGAAGAGAAAGCGGAAAAGATACGGCAGGAGCAACGGGAGGACCAGCTCCGACGTGAAGAACGAGAAGAGCGCATTATGAGAGAAGAAAGGGAGGCCAAGGCAAAATTGGAACAAATGGCCATGCAGAACGAGTTTGAGTTGAGAAAGGCGCAAGAGTGGACTGCAGATGATGGGGACCAAAATCAAAATTTTTATCCTGAGCCGAGAACAGCGAGGAGCTGTTTGAATGTGAATGTGCCTTATTTGGATGATAAGGACGATGTAGAGGTCTACCTGAAACAGTTTGAGCGTATCGCTACGTTGTCAGGTTGGAACAAGGATGAGTGGGCGATAAGACTGTCTGGTCAACTACGAGGCCAAGCACGGCAAGTCTACACTGAGATGTCTGATGAGGAAATTATGGACTACGACATGGTCAAGGCTGCGATCATGAGGCGTTTCCAGCTGACCGCTGAAACATATCGAAAAAGGTTCAAGGAATTCAAGCGGGGCAGTCATGAAGGCATCAGGGAGTGTAGGAACAGGATGGGGATGTATTTGGACAGATGGGTGGATTTGTCTGAGAAAGAAGGGAAATCAGGTGAGCTGAAAGATTTAATTCTCATGGACAAAATGTTGGAGATAGTGTCTCAAGAGGAGGCGAGATTTATTAGGGAGAGAAACCCTACGTGTGTGGACGAAGTTGTGGTCCATGCTCAAACGTATGAAGATGCGCAGAATGCTGGAGGTCCGATTGCAACGAGGCGGCCCATTGGACCCAGTGCTAGAATGGATAACCGTCCCAGGGTTAACCAGCAAACGCAGAATTCGAACATGGGACAACGACGCAGTGGAGGGGTGAGTGGTCAAGCGACAGGTCCTGACAACGCGGGTGCGTCAGGAATGAACAAGACTCAGCAAAACTTCAAGGGATGTTTTCGATGCGGAGGCCCACATTTGATGAGGGATTGCCAAAAGGCAAATGTGAATAGAAACAGACCAAACTCAAACCTAGCGTCAGCTGTTGTGAATGCGGTCAACGTGACCCAGGAACAAAAACCGTGTAACCGATGTAGTGAAGACGGCTATGAACCGAACTGTGAGTTGAAAGTGGATGGAGTAAAGGCTCAAGGTATTAGGGATACAGGGGCCAGTAGCATATTGGTGGATTCAAGTTTAGTTTCCCCAAGCAAGTATACGGGCGAATACCAGAACGTGACACTTGCAGATTCATCCAAGCGAAAGAAAGTGCCCATTGCTGTGGTGAATTTGGAAACTCCGTTTTTCGTTGGAGAAACGCGTGTTTTGGTTTTGAAGACACTGGTACATCAAGTTCTGATAGGAAATAGCAGAAAGATGACAGACGGGACTGAGGTCAAAGTTCCATTGTTTCCGTTGGTAGAGCAACCGGAGGAACAAGTTGTAGCACCGGTACAAACCAGGTTGCAGGAGAAGCAACAAGCACAAGCCAAGCCATGGATTCCTAAGCAGATTGACTTAGGGCAAGTACGTCCTGAAGATCTATCTAGGGAACAGAAGGCAGACCCGACTTTAGGAAAGATTCGGGAAAGGGCAGAGCTAGGGCTCAAGCAAGAAACCCACTACGAGTGGAAGAAAGACATTTTGTACAGAGTTTACATGAGTGAAGGTAAACCATGTAGACAAGTGATAGTACCAGAACGGTACCGATCAGATGTGCTTAAATTGGCTCATGATACACCGATGGCAGGACATCAAGGAGTACGTCGAACTCGCGACCGGATATGGCGTGATTTTTATTGGCCGGGTATTTGTGGTGACGTCAAACGTTATTGTGCGTCATGTGACGTGTGTCAGAGGAGCACGAGGAAGGGAGCAACAAGGAAGGTTCCGATGAAAAGCATGCCGCTTATCAGCACACCTTTCGAGCGAGTTGGGGTAGATATCATTGGTCCGATACTACCAGCGTCCAGCAGGGGTCATCGATACATATTGACCATGGTTGACTATGCCACGCGGTATGTAGAAGCGACACCTCTGAAGGATATTAGAGCAGAGACAGTGAGCGAGGCGTTGTGGATCTATTGGACCAGGATGGGAATTCCTAAGGAAGTGATCACAGATAGGGGTACCCAATTCACCAGCGAAATCATGGAGAGAGTGAACAAGCTTCTCAACATAAAGGGGATCCATACTACACCCTTTCACCCGCAAACAAATGGTTTGACAGAGAAGTTCAATGCTACACTCAAGGACATGATGAAGAGACTTTGTCAAGAACAGCCCAAAGACTGGGACAAGTTTTTGCCAGCGTTATTATTTGCCTACAGGGAGTTACCGCAAGAAAGCTTGCAATTTTCGCCTTTTGAACTGTTGTATGGGCGTGAAGTACGAGGGCCTATGCAGGTTCTACGTCAGGTGTGGACAAACGAGGATGCAGGAGAGGAAGTGCGATCCACGATTAGTCATATCACGGATCTCACGAACAAAATCGAGAAAACTTGTGAGATTGCCAAGAACAACCTCAGCAAGGCAGCGCTCAGGTACACGAGGGTGTACGACAAAAAGGCCAAAGACAGAAAATTTGAGGTCGGGGACAAAGTTTTACTTTTGTTGCCCGCAAAACACAACAAGCTGCAGCTAACGTGGAAAGGTCCTTATCCAGTTGTGGAGAAAGTGGGCAGCTGCAACTATAGAATCAAGATAAGGGGACATGAAAAACTGCTGCATGCGAATTTGCTGAAATTGTACGTCGAACGTGACGAAAAGCAAACAGGAACGGATGAAGCACAGCCAAACGCGGTGGTCATGGAGACAGATGAGGAGGAAGTGAGCGTTGTGGTTGACGATGTGTACGATGAAGAGATGGGAGCACTAGGCATAGATCGTTTTCCTATGCTTACATTGCATGCAAAAGAAGGTCCCAGAGACGTGAAGATCAACCCTGAGTTGGACGAGCACAAACAGGCTGAAATCTTGTCTATTTGCGATAGGAGAGAAAAGGTGCTTAAAGACATACCAGGGAAATGTAAAATCGAAGAATGTGAATTCAAACTTACGTCAAAAGAGCCAGTGCATGTGAGGCAATACCCGCTACCATTTGCGCAGGTAGAAACAGTGAAGAAAGAAGTCATTGACATGTTGGAGTTGGGGGTCATAGAACCAACAGTGTCGCCTTACAATAGCCCGATTGTGTTGGCGAAGAAGAAGGATGGTGAAATACGTTTCTGTATTGACTATAGAAGCCTCAACAAGCAGGTAGAGTTCGATTCGGAACCTATTCCTGATGTGCCACAAATCTTTGCAAAATTGCAGAAAGCACGCTATTTGTCAAAGATAGACTTAACGAAAGGGTATTGGCAGATACCAGTCAAAGAAGAGGATAAACCGAAGACAGCGTTTAGTACACCCATGGGACAGTACTGTTTCGCTTATCTTCCATTTGGTATCAAGACTGCGAGTTCTATTTTCACTCGAATGATGCGCAAGTTACTTGAACCACTGAAGCGTGATGATATTGAACATTTCATTGATGACATCATCATTGCCACTGAAACATGGGAACAGCATGTAGAGGCCATTGATGCTGTGTTGAAAAGGTTGGAGGAGGCTGGTCTTACAGCGAAACCCTCTAAGTGCTACTTTGGTTTCGGGGAGTTAGACTATTTGGGTCATCATGTGGGTGGAGGCACAGTCATGCCTGATGATGACAAGACTGAGAAAATCAGGTCAGCCAGCAGACCGATCACAAAGAAGGAAGTCAGAGCATTCCTAGGACTAGTGGGGTTCTACAGGAAATACATCAGCAACTATGCGGAAATCAGCGCTCCGTTGACTGATTTGACAAAGAAAGGTCTACCAGAAAAAGTGGCCTGGGATGAAAGATGTGAAGCAGCATTCGTTAAACTCAAAGATTGCTTGGTAAGCAAACCAGTGTTATTGCTACCTGACGTCAGCAAGCCATTTACTCTGAGGAGTGACGCATCAGATGTTGCAGTGGGAGCAGTTTTACTGCAAGATCAAGGGCAAGGGTTACAGCCAGTAGCCTATGCAAGCAAGAAGCTTAACCGAGCAGAGAAAAACTACTCGACCATCGAAAAGGAGTGTTTGGGAGTGGTATGGGCTGTCAAGAAGTTTGAACAGTACCTGTACTCAACACATTTCACTTTGGAGACGGACCACCAACCACTCACATATTTGCAGAAAACCAAGACTGAGAATGGTCGACTAATGAGGTGGGCTCTCCAGCTGCAACAGTATTCTTTCACAGTCAAAGTTATCAAAGGGAAAGACAATGTTGGCGCAGACTATTTGAGTCGATTGCACTTGTAAAAGAATAGCTTAAACATGGATGTTTCAGCTCAAGAGGAGGGGCGTAATGTCGCGAAACGAAACGCTCGCGAGAATTTTTATTTTCCAAGTGCAAATTGTTTTATAGAGTGCCTGTGCTAGATTTAGAAATATGACGTCAATTTTGCTGCGTGTCAATCGCCATTTTGTGTATTCCTGGAAAAGAATAAAATGGACGATTTTTATCGATGATTCTTTTGTGTGAAAGTTTATGATTAATGCCAATAATAAAATTTTAGGAAAAGAAAAGAGGTTGTGAATTATTAATTTTATAAAATAGAATATTTGAGGTGATAGGTCATTTGTTTGCGTTGGGAAATTTTCATTGGTTGTTTTAATGATAAAAGTATGGTAACCTTAGTAAAATGAAACAGAGGCAAAATCGGTTAGGAAAACTGTCAATCAGTTGGGAAAGAGATCTAGACTGGACAGGGAGGATTCTACCCAAGCTCCGAGGCAACTTATTCTGTGGGGTGCCAACGGCAGTTTAGCTGGAGGCTGAATGATGTCCGATGTGGTTGGGCCAAGAAGATAGTTGTTCCTCGACGTTTGATCAGCTTTAGCTGAAATTCTGGCACCGTAGGGTAAATATTTAGATTTTTCTTCATTCAAGATCATTTCCCAAGAAGATTGAAAAGTGTGATGATTTGTTCATTGAATATATGTATTTTTCAGAGGAGAAAAATAGTTTGTTCATTGAATGCATTTGTTTTTCAGAGTAGTGAGATAGTTTGTTCAGTGAATGCATTTGTTTTCCAGAGGAGACAAATAGTTTGTTTGTTTGAATGCATTTCTTTTCCAGAGAAAAATAGTTGGTTCGTCTGAATGCAGTTGGTTTTCAGGGGACTGATGTGTTGATTAATCGTAACATGTTTTTCCAAGCAGAGCCGGACCTGAAGGAGTTTAAGTTTGTATGAAAATAATTTTCATGCAGATTTCTAAGACTAGTTTTGTTCGGCAGGTGTTTTTATTCTGTGGTATGAATCGTCTTGGATCTACGTGACGATGTCATCTTTGAGACTGGCACTGGATTCTTCACTGACGTATTGCTTATGATCGGAGTGACTGATTCTAAGATGGAACTGTACGTTAACGAGGGCTACAGAAGTCACTGGTGGGTCATGGACAGCCTTTAGATCTAACGGCGACATCGACGTCAAGTTCCAGCTCCTATTAACTTTTCTACAACTCATCTAAAGACTGGTTTCTTCATTCATCAACGATTTCAACGAGGACGAAAACTAAGATAAGTTTATAGAAAAAAAAAGTGAACTTTATTTTCGGTAACCACGACGAAAAGTATCGCCAAATTATCGTTCCGATTTCGAGGAAAAAAACAACGGAATATAATAAAATAATCGAACTTGGAAAAACGTGTTATGTGTTTGTGAAGTGTTGGAATGAAATGGTGTACCTTAGGTTTTTTTATTGAAATAAAACCATGTTCTGGGGTAAGTCATGAAAGTCAAGGAAGTCCTTCATCAGTAGTGATCACCCAGTAACACCCAGGTTTGCGACAACTGCAAAGAGCCGAATCATGACCACAAAATCAAGATCACAACTTCGCTGAAAGAGGACTCGCCCCTGATCCGCATAAAAGATCTGCCGAAACAACCCCAGTGGTAACACTGAAGGCATTCCACCAGCCGGTCACTGTGCAATAAAGGCATCCCATGCAGGGGACACTGAGGCTATACTCTAATTTATCGAACCCCCGTGTACAAAAACAAAATAGAATACAAACATCATTATAAGATATCAACAAAACATAAACATATAAAATGGCTACATTGCTAAATAATAATATCATAGGAAGCCCTAGTGACCATTTGGCAGAAAGCATCCACTATTCCCAAGCCGATACAACAGACCTCGCACACAAATGAGGAGTTTTGTTCCGGAAGAGTTTTCAAGAAAAAAGGTAGGTGACTGGTCTAGCGAAGAAGAAGATAGTATAGTAGATTGATAGAACAGAGTAGGAATGAGAAAGAACAAATGAGAAAGACAGCGGCAACGGGAATTTAAAGCACAGCATTTCCAGAAAGTGGGGATACTATTTATACACAAACCCCCACGGGGGGAAACACAAAGGTGTTGTGGTAGCGGTTCAGAATGGAACGCGCCGCTGTTCGCTACATTGCCTCGATCTTCTCAATATTCCTCTGCGTGTGAGGATCCCATACTGAGCTGGAATGCTCCACGATAGGCCGAACACCTTTTTCCCGCAGTTTGGTGGAAGCTATCTTCAGGTTCAGCCACAGAAAACCGAAAGTTTTGCTGGCCTTGGCTGTGATTGCACCAACATGTTGGTCCCAGCTCATCTCCTTCTGGAGTGCGACTCCCATGGTACATCGTTCTTTGATGCCACCGTATCCAGCATGTGACGGCGCAAATGGTAAGAGCATGTCAGGAATGTGCTGTGTCTGGAGACTGGCAGAACGACGCCCTTGCCCGGGTGGAACTGCATGTCGATCCCAGCTTGCCTCCCATTCCGCAAAGCTGTGGAGGTCGTAGCTAAGCTTGGCCTTCCTGGTCAGCAGTCGTTCTGTAAGCAGCAATGTCGTCAGCAAACAGTCTGGACAGTGATGATAGGGTGTCTGGGAGGTCGTTGATGTAAGCCAAGAAAAGGCAAGGGCCTAATAATGAGCTTTGATGACCCCGGACCTAATATCGAGGTATTCCGACTGGGTGCCTTCAGCCACGACTGTCTGACGCCTATTCAACAATAAAACTCTAAATCGGGCGGAGTACGTTGCCCTGTACCCCATAGCGGCGAAGCTTGTGGAATAGCAGACTGCGGTTCATTCGGTAAAAGGCTTTGGCCAGGTCCATGACAAGCATGTCTGTTTGAAAACCCGCTTCCATGTTGTCGACCAAGTCGTCCACTAGTTCAATCAGTTACCGATCGCAGAAGCGTTTTCTTCTGAAACCATGCTGCTGTGTCCCATTGTTGAGGGAGCCATAATGTGCTCTATCACTTTGCAGGCTATACCAGTCAGGAAACAGGCCGGTGTTTTGCAGGGTCGTAGTATTCCCCCTTCTTGTAGACTGGTGTCACAAAGGCGCTCCTCCAGTCTGCTGGCACCTCTCCAGTTCTCAAGGACTGCTGGTAAATGTAGGTAAAGGATCTTGCTACTTCCTGGGCTAACTCCTTCGGGATGCGAGCGCTGATCCCCTCTGGACCAGAAGCTCAGGAGGATCTTCTTGACACCCTCTTCAGAGATGGTAATGCTGTCACGCGGAGGAACGCCTCTGGACCGCGTCTTACGCTTGCCATTGAACTCCTCCTCCTCCGTTCTGCCTCCCCCAAACACCGACTAAAGCTGACCGTTCGTCGCCTCTGCTTTCCATTTGCGGTCTGAACGCAGGATGCCGTTGACCTTCAGAGGGGCCACTCCGGTGGCTGACGATCTCTGGGTCTTCATAACGGACAAGAAGCGCTTGAACTTAGGGGCTTGCTCTGAGTGGTTCTCCGAGGTCAAAAGGCTGTATACGTATTCCCAGTAGGCTCGGCGGATGTGGCGCTACTGCGCTTCTTCATTTCGTCATGTTGTTCAGGAGAGCCAGTCTAGTCTTCCTCCATCGCCTGTTGGCGGATTGTAGATGTTATCCAGGGCTGAGGACGTTTGCTGGTAGAAGTCTGTTGGTGCGGAATGTAGGCTTGGACGGCTTCAAGAAGCTTGGTCCGGAAGTAGTCAAACAGCACCTTACTGAGGTCGCCAATGTAAGAGGGGATGCTGCTGACTGTTACTCTGAGACCTCCGCAATCGGTTTTGTAAGGGGTGGGGGGTGGGGGGGGGGGGCTGACCTGCGCACTGTCTTTTCTCATACACATGGATGTTAAACTGCGTATACGATGGTGTGGTCTCAGAGTCAAGTTGTTGGCTCGATACGTGGGGTCTGTTCTGGGCCGTTGGTTAACAACAAGTTGAGTATGTTGTGAAACCTTGTAGAGAACACCCGGGACCCCCATCTGCTCAAAACCATGATCGTTGGCGATTTCCATTAGCTTTTGGTGGGGATCAGGGTATGGCGACGTGCCAAACTGTGTCATGCAGTGTGTTTCAAAAGTGAGGGTCCTAAACGACCCACATAGCGGGAATAGAAATAATCACCAAAATCCCTCTGTGTAAAATAGGGGTCTTAAACGACCCACATCGGCGTTTGTGTGTAGTCCAAATGCTAGCCCGGTGAAGGTTAAAGTAGCAGAAGTTTTCTTTACTAATGAAAATAACACTGTAATGTCCGATGACGGTAATATAAGACAACTCACTGGAGTTAGTTAACAAACATGTAGTGTATGTGTTATCGGCAATGTGTGAAATCCGGTATTGTATAGAATGCCTAGGCATTCTATAGAATGCCTGATGGTGCATTCTATAAGCCTACTTTATCTAGGCATTCTATAGAATGCCGGACTTCACATATTGCCGGTAACATGTGCATGGATCTCTGTCTATGTGTCTCTGTCTCTGTCTGTCTGTCTGTCTGTCTGTGTGTCTCTCTCTCTCTCTCTCTCTCTCTCTCTCTCTCTCTCTCTCTCTCTCTCTCTCTCTCTCTCTCTCTCTCTCTGATTTAGCACAATAAAAGTCGTTCACCAGCGAAAAGTCTTTCCCCATTCAAGGGGCTTTTATTGAAGCATAATGCCTGCACTAGACTCAGTCCATGGACGATAAGCCTACATATTATTGTGTTTTCTCCCATGCAGTTTTACTACTATGAGGAAGGCAGCACTAGGTTCAAATGGATTACACACGGACACCTTGGAATGCAACACTTACTTCAAGCAATGAGAGAATGGGACAGATGTGTTAAAAAAAAAAAAAATCTGTGTTCTGAATAAAATAATGGGTTGACAGCGTACGATATAATTGAAAATAATCGGTGTTAAAAAAATCAGATGATGAGTTCATAGAATAATGTTGAAAATTGATGAAGATGAAGATGATGTTGATAAAAATACCTTTCGGTTTGGAAACAAGGTTGTAATAATTTGTGGGATATAGGGCTGAAAATAATTCTGAATAATTGTGGTGAACATATTGATGTATTTATAAAGTAGTAAGATAATGAATGTACAGGATATTATGAAAAGGCTGAACATGATCAATGTCCTTTGTGTTAAAATCCTTTCAGTGCCAAGCATTTTAGACAGCACTGAGGGATGACCTAATGTTGGTGCCGGTATAGCACAATAAAGGGCACATACTGCATGCGTCACAAGGCAAAAGGGAGACTATTGTTACGTTACGTTTCGTTGGTAGATTAATGTCCCCGGACACTGTAGCGTATAGGGGACAGAACTACTATTGTTGTTGTTGTTGTTTGTAGATTATAGTCACACGACACTTTCACTGACACCAGCGGGCCAGTTGTTGGTAAAGGGGAAAATAATATGATCACACGTTGACCAATCCGAGATTCGAACCAGCGACCTTTCGTTGTGCTTCCAAGTGGATTTTATATCCTCCTTTCATGCACCAGCTCTGTGTCTTTGGTGCCGTACAGACTGAGAACTTTTGGAAACTGACAGGAGTACGGAATTATAGGTGATTCTCAAGAACAATACATCAGTAAAGCAGACTCTCCCTCCCAACCCCCCCTATACCTCAAAGGTCACTGACTCTTCTTTATGGGAGACTTTCCAGGTTTACTAGCATTTTATGACCTCTGTACCAAGCTGTAATTCATCCACCATGTTTAGTTTCCACCTTTTAGGGTGCTTGTTTTTCTGGGGAGAAAAAGCTACCCATTATGAGACTTCTTGCATAAGACTCGGCAGCAGTCTGGGATACCCACACCGAATCTTTGCAAGGCTGTGAACATACACAGTCTCTGAACTCTTCTGGCTCCATCACAGTTGAGTCAACTGGGGGGGCGTTGTTATTTGTCGCTTCTCGTTTTGCGGTCACCCATCCAAGTGCTAACCGCACTGGACTGTGCTTAACTTGCGACACAGTAGCGAGTGCTCCAACCACTGCGCTATCCGACACTCTTTCAGCTCTACTACAATTTAAAAAATAAATAATACAAAAAATAAATACAACCTCACTAAATTTATGCATTAATAATTATGAACGATCATTCACAGTGAAGAACGGAAAAATGAATGTTATAAAATTAATAAATTCAAAGATTACAGAAGCTGGTGGACGTTGGCGGCTTTGCAGACATTAAGATTACTTCAACTCTGTAATGTGTGTGCGATGTTTCAATGTAGACAATGGTAGTACAGAAGAAATAACGTGTGGAAAATTGATGAAATAGCTGATATGCATTGCCTTTAGTCCTACAACACGAAATCAAGGACAATTCATGATGAAATAATTATGTAAAATGTATATAGTTATGCACTGGCGTCACTACAATACCTAAGTCGGTCTCATTTGTTACGGAGAGACATAAATTAAATAACAATTAACGTTCTAAGCTCTGATACCCTGGCTTTATCGAGGCACCGTCTTGCTTATCATGGGCAATCTAGAGGGGCCGGGTAGCTCAGTTGGTAAGAGCGTCTTGCTAGTAACCGAAAGGTCGCTGGTTCGAATCCCGGATTGGTCAACGTGTGATCATATTATTTTCCCCTTTACCAACAACTGGCCCGCTGGTGTCAGTATAAATCGGTCCAGTAGTCACCTATATGCGAAAGTGTCGTGTGACTATAATCTACAAACAACAACAACAACAATTGTAACCCTATACGCTAATGTGTCCGGGGACGTTAATCTAATACAAGACAAGACAAGACAATTGTAGCTACCATCATCCGCTGCTGCCCTCTTCCGACTCATCCTAATTTCATCTGGACGTTGTAGCTGCGCTACGCGCTCCCTCTTCACGTGACCCATTCTGCATCAGGACTCCTTAATTCACCGGCCCTCCTTCATCAAAGTCCCCTATAAGCTACTGTGTCCACGAAACGAAACGAAACAATTGTAGATTATATTCACACGTAACCGGAGCGTATAGGCGACTACTGGTGACGTTATTCTGACACCAGCGAACCAGTTGTTGGTGAGGGGAAAATAATATGGTCACACGTTGGCCTATCCGGGATTCGAACCAGGTACCTTTCGGTTACTAGTAAGCCGCTCTACCAACTGAGCTAACCCTCTCAGCGTACGTTCGTTCGTAGGTAGATTAAAGTTTTCTCTCAGCAGTAAGGTAAATTACCGACCCCGGACACCAAGGCGTAAAGGGGACCCTCGCAGGCAGGCAGGTAGATTAACGTCCCCGGACACCATAAGCACATAGGGGACTTCACCCTCTCAGCCAGTGAACGGTACTTTTATATACTGTCGTCAAAGGTAGCGATTCTATCTTGGCCAATGAAAGATAATAATACCGGATGCTAATACGCGCTTTACTTCGAATGATTTCAAACTCAAAGCGCGGCGACCTATACCAACATACACGCTCACGTGCAACAAATATATTACAGACACACAACAAGGACAACAGTATACAAGGCATACACGTGGTGTAAAGGCAGGGAGATCGCTATTAGGAAACTGAAAGTTAAATAGTTTTGTATTTTTTAAAGATTAATTTGACTGCATCCAATATTATTTTGAAAGATAAGATACTGATCTTTCTCTTGTTCTTGTAGTTTGCATTGCCATAGTCAATTCAAGACAGTAAATTACTTTTCGTCTTGTCCCATATTTGAGCCAATCCACTGTGCCTTGCAAAATGCTTGAATGTAATATACACAGCAAATGCCAACCTTTCAACGGATGTCTAGAATAGTATGAATGTTACATAATTGGTTGCCTTGACCAAGGATAGCGCCCTTTCATCCAATAGGCCTATGAATGTTACATAGGCTTAATTGGTTGCCTTGATCATCCAATCGGTGGGCGACAACGAATGCATCTAAGTCACGTGATCATTGAAGGTGCATGAATGGAGCTTCGCCTGTGTTTTGCTGTTAGTGTTCGTGATTGTCAATCTGTCTGTCTGTGTGTCTGGTTTGTGTGACATTGTGCTCCTAAAGTGTTTGGGTTAGGTAATGAAAAAAATGTGAATGAAAAATAGTATTTCGACATCTTACTTTTTCCAGCGGTTTTCAGAGGCTACTTCGGTATGGTTACGTTTGTATTAGTGGCCCACATAACATTGGACTATCAAACTATGCGACTCTGTTCAGGCCTCGTTTTCACTACGGAGAAAGTGAATAGATGATGAACACAATGGAGGTCTACTACTACTTCTACTACTTCTACTACTACTACTACTACTACTACTACTACTACTACTACTACTACTACTATTATTATAGCCTAGCTAGCGCGGGCTAATATGCTGCTATCAACAGGATTACAATAACAGTTGTAGAAAAGGATATCCTTTCGGAACACTGGATGATCATGTAGCAATGAAGTTTTCAATGAAAAATTTCCTATCAAAGTTAACAGTATCACACTGCTTTAGACTTGGAAGGTAAGGTTGTCGTTGCTAACAGATTCACCAATACAATTTTTTTTAAAACATGGTTTTGAGTATAATAAGTCTGTTCGCCCTCTGCGTAGCTGAGCATGGGCCTACGTAATTAGAAATGTAATTAGTGGAGAGTTTAGAAAACGATTTTAAGATAACAATTTTAAGATAACAATTTTAAGATAACAATTTTAAGATAACAATTTTAAGATAACAATTTTAAGATAACAATTCTATTTAACAAGGGTAAGCACTGTTGTTTTGTTTAATTTGTTGTGTTTTTTTTTTTTACATCTTGCCCTTGGGGCTTGAACAATAACAATATTAGTACAACAAGAAGAGCTTTATAACATTAACATCATAATGTAATAATTATAATGAGAAAGATCTGCATGCGCACACACACATGCATACATAAGCCTACCATTTATTTAAACACATACACACACACACTTTATTTACAAGAATGTAATTAATTTTATTATTGTAGAACTCCAATTAGTAGCTAAGGAATTAAATTTCTGTATGTGTTGTAAAAGAGGACTCAATCAATCAATCTTTAATTTAATGTCTGTTCACACATTTCGGTGATATTAGACAAAAGAGGACTGTTTTCTCAAGGATGTGTGTATATAGTGACTTCACTGCGGCTAACGTCTGGAACCTTATTCCATAAAGTGAAACCTGAATATGGTTTTAAAACAGATCAATTCTTACAAGTAGGATATTTACTTGGATAGAAAATCCTGAAGTTTTCCTTTGAAAAAAAAAAAAAAAAAGATTAGAACGTAATCCTCGCGCTAGTCTCAGCTACGCAGAGTAGTTCTGTTGGAAGTTTAGCACTAAACACACAAGACGGACATTCCTATTATATTGTCTTTCGGGGGCCAGGCATTAAGAGAGCGAACGTTCCGGAGCTGTCCCACAAGCTGCATGTGCTGATTCTGGAGGCACAGTTTGGCAACACTGCACAGGCCGCAATTAAAGCCGTATGCAGACTGTGATGCCTTCTGAGTTGATCCCCGATTTGGCTCCCCCATCATGCAATCATCACGGTCTTGGGTTACGTACGGCACCTCTGCCACCCAAAGAGTTCTGCAGTCTAACTATCCGGCCTGGAATACTGTTGCGTTTTTGCACTTTTACACACACACTCGATCTATACCTATTTTTTATTTACTTTAATATTTACAGCTTTTTTCGGATCAGCTAATGTCATCGAGACTCTGTCGACGACCCACCTGGGACCTGCCTCACCTACATTTGTTATTATAATGTATGCAACACGTGACTATCACAACGCAGTAGACTACCACAACACTACAGCACCACAAAGTAAGGAGCGTCATCTGGTCACGTGATTATTTCCCCATCACGCGATTGGTGTGTTTTTTTTTCCAAATCCAGTTTTCTCCCGGTGTGGCTTCACACACAATCTGATTTGTTCCCGTGCCAGTCGCTGATGTCATGTAATCGTCATACGGGTCATCGTCTTTGGCAGAGTCCACAATCAGTATCTGCCGTCACCGTCACGGAATCGGCTTCTGAAAACAAATGACCATTACTGTTACCATGTGTGGCAGAAGAGCTATATATCTCACAAAACCAAAACTACCACATTACCATCACCACGGGAAAGAGCTCACTCGCTAAATATATACTTATACCACAGGCACATGCTCTCGACGATTCGCGCACGGTTTACAGTCACATGCTAGCGACGATTCATACGGCAGTGTTCACATCTTCTAGTCTAGTAGTAATGCGTGAGTCACGTGTACTTGCTCATGAGTCGCTCCAGGACGTTGGACATGGCCAGGTCGTTGTCGTCCGTACACTGGATCTCAGCGCTGATTCCTCGCATGTTGTTGCGCAGAGCCTGTTTGCTAGAGGCGTACAACATCTTCTGCCGGATCGTCGCCTTGTCCGGTGACCTGCACACACACACACGCACACACACATATACACACGTAACAGATCACAGGTCAAGCCCACATTCTTTTCTTTTTTTATATATAAAAAAAGCAACTAAAAAAAAGCAGCATGAAACGTGAAAACTGACAAATACTTTAGGATCTAGGGGACAGCCGAAAAGTAGGCTCAATGGTAGTCTTAGCTTCAGTTATCCACCACCGTGGTGTTTGCTACATTAGTGTCAAACATTAGTTTCACGGGATTTATCTCCTGTCCAAATGCCGCCCGTTAAGGTCAAAGTCCTTTTAGGTGAAACAATGCCTTCCGAAAAATCAAAGCCTAGTGGACCTTCGTTAATTACCTATGATAGGAAGTTAGACTTGGGTTAGACACCTTAACATAATTATACTGCTGTTAAGGCTCACCATAAAAAAAATGCTATTTTCTCCTGTGGTACACCGTTCTGCATGAAGCGTACGTCGAAGATGGCGTAACGACACTGCTTGGACTTTTCTGCCTCTTTCAACTTCTCCACAAAGTCGTAGTACGTCTTATCTACACAAACAACAACACCCAGTGCTGGGTCAGTTCTTTCAAGTTAGCCATAATAATAATAATAATAACGGATTTTTATATAGCGGGTACTCCAGCCTATGACCAGACTCACCACGCTTTACATAGTCATTACAT
The DNA here is from genome assembly GCA_036898135.1 of Oncomelania hupensis. Lineage (NCBI taxonomy): Eukaryota > Metazoa > Mollusca > Gastropoda > Littorinimorpha > Pomatiopsidae > Oncomelania > Oncomelania hupensis. The sequence continues at coordinate 9,246,403 of CM072513.1, read as the reverse complement.
ATAAGTACATGCACTCGATAAAACATCGCTTTCGCTACAATACACCAAAAGACAGAACAGTAAGGGTACAAATTATTTACACTTATGTACACAAATTACAATTTACAACTATGTACACAAATGACAGAAAAGACAAATAGAATAGCAAAATCATATTCACAGCTATTTATATGCCCGGTTAGGCCCAGGAGGAAAAACAGTATAAATATGTACAGCCGTGTATACACTTACGGATCAGACAGAGACAAAGAGGAGAGAATGGCAGCGGGATACAGATCATTCTGAATAGTGAAGTTTGAAGAGGTGGGTTTTGAGGGCCTTTTTGAATGCTTGTGTTGATTGTATGTTGCGGATATGGGAGGGAAGGGAGTTCCACTGCTTAGGTGCGGAGTAAGCGAATGCACGTTGGCCGTATGTCTTAGTGCGGGTGACGGGAACCTTGAGTGTGCGAGTGTCGGCAGAAGATCTTAAAGTGCGTGAAGGGGAGTAGACAGACAGTAGATCAGCAAGGTAGGAGGGACAAGAATCTGTGAAGAAGTTGTGACAGAGAGCAGAGAGTTTGTACTCTATGCGTGCTTGCACAGGAAGCCAGTGAAGGGAATGTAGTAGAGGTGTGATGTGATCGCGTTTCTTAGCTCGGAATACTAGTCTAGCTGCTGAGTTCTGAACCTTTTGTAGCTTGTCAATGATGTGTTTTGGGGAGCCAGCGAGGAGAGAGTTGCAATAGTCAAGACGAGAAAGGACGAGAGCGCAGACTAGGGTTTTGGTGGCAGTGAGCGTAAGATAGTGGCGAAAGGAGCTGATTTGGCGTATGGCCGTGTATGCAGAGCGACAGATGTTGGAGATGTGGTTGTTGAGGGACAGGTCATCGGAGAGAATGTAGCCGAGATTTCTTGCTGAGGATGAGAACTGAATGTTTGTTGTCCCTACCGTAAGCGATGTTGGGAGAGGCGGGAGTGAGGAGGAGGTGTTGTGCTTGTGAATGAGGAGGGCTTCGGTTTTGTCGTCATTAAGCTTAAGCTTGTTGCGTGTCATCCATGACTTAATGTCTGTGATGCAGTTCTCCAAAGTCTGAACAGTGGAATTAATGAGAGAGGGGGCTGTGGATTTATAAAGTTGTGTGTCGTCTGCAAATGACTGACTCTCAACAGCATGCTTTCTAAGCAGGAGAAGCAGTGGCTTGGTGTACAGAGTGAATAACACCGGCCCTAAAACGGAACCCTGAGGCACGCCGCACACCAAGTCTGCTGTGCTGGAGAAACAGCCATCGACAGTGACTGCTTGTGATCTGTCGGAAAGATATGAGTGGAACCAAGCCAGGACCGAGCCGGAGATTCCAAAGTAGTGTTGAATAGTGTTAAAGAGAATGTGGTGGTCGACTGTGTCAAAAGCGGCTGAGAGGTCTAGTAAGGTGAGAACGGAGACGTTACCATTATCTAAGGCCAGCAACAGATCGTTGGTTACCTTTAGGAGGGCTGTCTCAGTGCTGTGGAAGGGTCGGTAGGCAGACTGGTTGGGGCAAAGTAAAGCGTTATCATATAGGTAGGCAAACAGTTGTTTGAGAACAATTTTTTCTATGACTTTGGACAGGAAGGAGAGGTTTGAAACAGGTCTATAGTTCTTTAGATTATTTTTGTCTAAACTTGGCTTTTTAAGGAGGGGTTTGATGACAGCCGTTTTGAGCACAGACGGAACAACACCAGAGGACAGACTCTCGTTGATAATGTGGGTAATGGTCGGGAGTAGAGGGTCAAGATTCTCTATCAACATGGGGGTAGGAATGGGGTCAAGAGAGCAAGATGTTGGTTTTGAGCTTAAGATGACTTTCTTGACTTCTTGCTCTGTTACTGGTTGAAAAACTTCCATTTTTGCGGTAGTGAGGGAAGGTGAGAATGGGTTAATGAGTGGGATCTCATGGCTGTCAAGAGCGTCCCTTATGTCAGCCACTTTCTGTGTGAAATAATTACAAAATACATCTGGTAGCTGACATGGTGGATGCGTGGATGGGAGTGATGTTGCATTGCTCTTACCCCTTAGCTGATTGCAAATGTTGAACAACTGTTTACAAGTTTCGCTGCTGCTAATTCTGTCGCTAAAGTACCGGGTTTTGGCAGTCTGGACTATTTTAGTGACCCGTTTTTTTTTGCAGCGGTGAAGATCTGCTTGCTGACTTCTAAACCCGATTTAAGCCACTTTTTCTCTGCTTTGCGTCGGTGTTTCTTCGCCTCGGAGAGCTCGTCCTTGATAGACTCGTACCAGGGTGCTGAGCGTGTTGCCTTGACCTTTTTCTGGGCCACGGGGGCGTGCCGATCAAGCACCGCATGAAGTGTACTATTCAGCTGATCCACAGTGGGGCAGAGTTCTGGGGTCACTTTAGCGGTAAGCTCTTGCTTGAAAGCATCCCTATCCATGGTACGCAGGCTGCGAGCCTCCCTGAACATGGGGGGAGGAGGGGGGGCTGCGACGTTTAGTTCGCACACGACACAGAAATGGTCAGATGTTAATTCCTGGGTGACTGAAGTTGATCTAACCACATTATCCTGAGGCCTATGCATAACCCAATCTATGATGTGACCACGGCTGTGGGTGGGTTCTGTGACTGACTGAGAAAGACTAAACTGATCTAAAAGTTCAATCATTTTTGCGGTGGAAGGTTGCTGGGGTTGGTCAAAGTGAAAGTTAATGTCTCCTAAAACTATGTATGTTCCTGACAGTGTGTTGCAATAATCGAGCAGGACTGGAAATTCTTGGTGAAAAATTGCATCAGTTAATTTATTCTTCTTGCTTGGAAAGGTGCGATATATGCATATGAAGTGAATGTTCTGCTGTGGGACGGACAAACTGAGGTGAACAACTTCAAAGGACGAGTGAGTGAATGCGAAGTCTGTGATGAAGCCAAGGTGACGGGACAGACTGTTTCTGTAAATGATAGCGAGGCCTCCACCACGATTTGAGCGAGGTAACGAACATACAGAATAGCCAGAAGGGGTTAAATCAGAGCATTTACCCTCGTCACCAGTCTGCCGAAACCAGGTTTCTTGTATGAACATGATGTCAGTCTGCGTGTCTGAGATGAATTCACGCAAAGCCGTACGTTTTTCGTTAGGACCCAATGACTGAGCGTTGAATGATGCAACGCGTAAAGGGCTGTGGCTATCGAGGTGTGAATTAAGATAGTGGTTGAGGGGAGAGGTTGATGTGAATGAGATTTTCTGTGTTACAGTGATGATTCTCAGGCCTAGTGGTACACTCATTGTGTGACGTAATATGTAGCGTGGGGTCAGTGTTGGAAAGCATAGGCGATCTGTTTGAAAGGACAACAGGGATAGACGAGATGTTTTGTTTACGTTTGCCTCCCCGACTAGTCCGTTTTCTGGGCAAATGACGGCCGATCGATAACTCTTTTAATCGGAACACAAGGTCGGGAGCAAGCTGTGAACATTTCGACTTCAATGACAATAGCTTATCGCGTGTGTAGCTTGTGGATGGAATTTCGGAACACAATGGCGGACTACGTGGGTGCGAGATCGCACAATGAACGAAGCGAAAAAACGATAGAGTAAACAAACGAACATAAAAAGAGAGGCAAAGCAACGCTACACTTACTTGAGGATCCATGAGACAACAATTACACAATACAAAACTCACAACAAGACACAGTAAACACCGCAAAATCACAAAATTCAGTAGAGCTCGGGTCGTACACAGCCTGTTAGCGTCAACCGGAAGTCTCATCATAGTCTCACCATAGTCTGTTACATCATCATCATCATCATCATCATCATCATCATCATCATCATCATCATCATCATCGTCGTCGTCGTCGTCCCTGTTGACGGGCTAACTAGCTCCTCCCTTCCTCTCTTCTCCCGTCGATCGTCAGCTTCGTTTCTTCCGCTTATTCTTCCAACTGTTTTCTTAAGAATCTTAAACTTTCCCCGCCCATACCCTTCCTTCTGTCCACTCTTACATCCGTCCCCGCCTCTAACCCGTCCCATCCCCAGCCCTCTCTAAAATCAGCTCGACGGACAGACCCTAAATAATAATAATAATAATAATAATAATAATAATAATAATAATAATAATAATAATAATAATAATAATAACAATAACAATAATAAGTATTAATGTATTAATAATATTAATTAATTAATTAAGAAGAAGAAGAAGAAGAGGAAGAAGAAGAAGAAGAAGAAGAAGAAGAAGAAGAAGAAGAAGAAGAAGAAGAAGACATTATTTTATCAAGCGAAAAATTCAAATGGACAAGTTTGCTCTAAGCGTTCACACGCATTCACATACGCGCGCCATTTTTACAATAAAAGATTATATTTTGTTATAATATTTTTTTTTTATACAAAGAAAGACATTAAAGTATAAACAAACAGATAAATATAGCATAGGCACTAAAACAGTAAAAGGTGGAAAATGTACATGAATTCTTTATGTATATGAACTTGTGACTCTGTGCCTCCAGCAATTGCTTTTGGGATAATAAAGATGTGTTGTGTCGTACTGTAATATATTGTATTGTCCTTCCTATCCTATTCTATCCCATAATTCGGAGGTCGTTGGGGTACCACAGCGTACTCCATCTTTCTCTTTCCTCAGCAACCCTCTTGGCTTCGCTCAGTGTCAAGCCAGTCCATACTCGAATGTTGTCTTCTCACCTCTTTTTCGGTCTCTCCCTTCCTCTGCCTCATTGCACCGTGCCTTGCAGGATGGTCTTTCCAAGTCCTGATGCTCTGGTGACGTGGCCATACCATCGGAATTACCGTTCCTTCACCACTGTGAGCAGGTCATCGTGTTTTCCAATGGCTTGTATGATGGTCTCTCGGACTTCGTCGTTGGTGATGTGCTGGGTATAGGAAATGCCCAAAGGTCTTCTGTAGAACCTCATCTCCAAGCTTTTTGTAGATCTGCTGTGAGGGTCCATGTTTCGCAAGCGTATAGGAAGATGGAGATGACAAGGGAGCGCAGCAGCCTTACCTTGTAATGTAGACGTATTATATTGTATTGTATTGTATTATATTGTATTGTATTGTATAAGGTAGACGTATTGTATTGTATTGTATGCAGGTCTATGGTCAAAAATTAATAAACAAAGGCGCATACGTTGAACGCATTATCTCCCTTAACTGAGTCCCATCCCTACCCCAGCCTGTTTACTACCTACCATGGCCACCTCTCTCTTCCACACAGATTCTGAGCTCGTCCGAGACCTTGAAGATGACGTAGAGCCAGCGGTGGCCAAGCTTGACCTCCTCGTACGCCCTCAGGCACTCGTCCAAAAGACCCACGCCTGACGACTGTAACAACCGGACAAGTAAAACTGTGGTAAGCAGTTCAACGTAACCTGTAAACGTCAATCGATAAATGAAAACGTGGTCACCTCACAACCACTGTCACCTTACTCTGGTTTTCAATGGCGCATTGTAAATGCTTCACCATGGACGTAATGGAACAACTAACCAACCCACAGAGAGAAAGAGAGAGAGAGAGAGAGAGGGAGAGAGAGGGGGGAGGGAGAGAGAGAGAGGAGGGGGTGGTGGGTTTAATGGCCGCCCTGTTTATTGATAGATTGATTGATTGGGTAAATTAACGTCCCCGGACACATAAAGCGTAGAGGGGACAGTTCGCCCTGTTTACTCAGTGTGTGACGCATAAGACGTGGCTGCTTTGTGAGTGGCCTCGTTATGTCACCGATAGTACGTATGAGGTCGACTTACATGTTACTAGGATGGCTTACTAGCGCCAAACCCGAAAGTTATCAGTATCACGAGATAATTGAGATAAATAATAATAATAATAATACAGGATGCTATACGCGCCTTTCCCCAAATCATTCGGGCTCAAAGCGCGGCGATCTATACCAACATACACGCTCACCTGTCTGATCCACCCTCACACATACCAAATACACCCAGCACTCAAACAGGTGGTGGAAAGGCAGGGAGATCGCTATTAGAAGACGGAAAGAAAATCGAATTTGTATTTTTGAAATTTTTATATTGACTGCGTCCTGTACCATTATTGAAGGGAGGGAGGAAACCGGAGTGCCCGGAGAAAACCCTCGGTGACCTCAATAGTCTCGTACCTAAGTCACATACGTTCGCCCCTTGCGGGAATCGAACCCGCGACCTTCGGCATAGGAAACCGGCGACTTATCCACTGCGCCACGAGGCCACCCCACGTGTTCTGTGTAATTTACAGAGATACCGGTAATCCACAGTGTTAGTTAATAATTATCAGTATTTGTCACGCCTTCCTAGCGCCAAAATCTGATAATTCCAAATATCATAACAAAATTACAATTATCAAGGGATTATTACAATTATCATTGAAACATTACAAATATCCTCGCGTGATCATGTTTAATTCTCAGTTTTGGCTCTAATAATCCGTCTGGAAATGGGCCAAAACCGAAAATTGTAATTTTCACTTGGGAATTACAATGTTTACGTGTTCGTTGTAAATATGTTGTTGATATTTGTAATTATCAAATGATATTAGTAATTATCAGGTTTTGGCGCTAGTAGGCCGTCATCATGTCAATTACACAGAACACGTGTTCATTACTATTATCACTGATACCTGTAAATGCACGTTTTCGCGCTACTAAACCTCCTTAGTCAGAATTAAGCATGATGACGTAACAATTGTAATTATGAAGTGAACATTCTAATTATTATGTGATAATTACAATTGTCGGTTTTGCTGCATTTCCAGGCGGATTACTAGAGCCAAAACTGAAAATTAAACATGATTACGCGAAGATAGTTATATTTTTTTAATGATAATTGTAATTATTCCTTGATCATTGTAATTATTCCAAGATGTTTGTTATTAACTCATGATATTTGTAATTATCAGGTTTTGGCGCTAGTAGTCCGTCATACGTAACAGTGTAATAGATAGCCTACAGCTCCATGGTGTGGCAGATGTTGAAGCCGTTCACTATTGTTTTAATATGGCGTTAAGTCAGTCATGTTTGTTTTTGCTTGATTGTAGTTGTAATGTCAGGGGGCGCTTTTGGTGTGGTGTGCGTGTGTGTGACTGAGTGTAAGGGTGTGTGTGTGTGTGTGTGTGTGTGTGCCTGTGTGTGTGTGACGCAATTATAGATGTCCATGATGCTTGTGCTCACAGTCAATATTAATAAAATATGTTGGTGACCTGGGTCGAACCCATGTCCTATTTTAATTAACTGTACTTCAGTGTTCCCGATTACGCACAGTAGTGCGTCAATTACGCACAAAATATGAAAAATGACGCAGGAAAATTTGCATGTGTGCGTCCTGTCACACATTTTTTTGGAATCGCTGAAGTCATAAATACGACCAACGAGTGGCGAACTAATTCACGGCATAATCAGAATCAGAACCCAACTGAGACTGCCATTGCAGACGATTAAAGATTGTGTCGGGAGTTGTCGTCCTTAAAAATCGCATGCGCGCGCATTGAAAACTTCCTCCAAGCAATACATTCACTGAACAAAAGAAATCTTCGTTAATCCATTCTTTGATTCTATCATACACGATCATGTCACTTCTGACTTGGTTGACTGGGCCCAAAACCCGTTCATCCACCGATTTGGGGACTCTCAAAATTTGCACAAGGACTCTTAAAATTTTATACCTGGGAGTCCCAAGGACTCTCATTTTGTGTGTGTGGAGTGAACACTGGTACTTTCTGGAGGTACGGTGCGCGCAGTATAGTAGCCTGAAGGGATGGAGCTACTAAGGAACTTGTTTTAGTGTAGTGTATTTATTTCATCATTCTTATATAGCGCTTTTCCAGCTTGAAAGCTGCTTAAGGCGCTGACGGCTACAGGATCTGACTTAATCCGCCCAAAGCGCCCGCATTTTCCAAGTTAGTCTGTTGACGAATCCTGTTCCCTATGTAGTCCAGACTGTAATGTAGCATCCAATATTATTATTATTATTATTATTATTATTATTATTATTATTATTATTATTATTATTATTATTATTATTATTATTATTATTATTATTATTAGTTCCAGAGCTTTAAGCTCAGCTCAGAAGCTATCGTTTTTTGGCTTTGTCCATCCGTCCGGTGTCCGTTCAATGTCCGGCATCGGTTCGTCTGGAGATGACATGTACGCAATTTTATCTTAAAATAATGGACGAATTTATTTGAAACATGATATTTAGTTATGAAATAGTGAATCCTACCACATGACCACACTGCACACACAAAAGTATTTCGAGTTACGTCATCACGTGATGTCATAATTTACGGTGTTTTGTTACTTTTCTAAACCCTATTTTCTCCCAGGATACTAGTTATTATTACAGTTACAGTTGCTGTGCTGGCGTCATGAAGCGGTTTTAATTTCACTTTGAAAATGAAAATGTAACAACAGCAAAGATAAGGGGTGTTTGGAAGAAATTGGAATCTATCAACCGGCTGACGCCCAAGACAGCGTTAAATTAAGATCATTGATTGTGACTTGAATGAGATTTCCGTAGAGTTGGAAGTCGTTCTTACTTGGATAATTAATTATCTTGGTAATTTTTCTCCTTCTACTTCATCCATTCATACTGCTGCATCCTCTATTTTCATTCTGTGTACGCCACAACAAACAAACAAAAATCCCCGGATAAGCGCTGATTTCCTCCTATAAGAACAGAGGGAAGAATGTTTTTGTCGTTATCTGCTCTACCTGTCTGCACCAAGCTCTTTGCTTCCCGTCAGTAAAAGTGGCCTGACCCTCATAGGCAGTGTTCACCTTCCACTCATAGGAATGGAATGGGTGCCAAAGGCACAGGACTCGTGTAAAACAAAATAAAATAAAATAAAATAAAATAAAATAATATAATAAAAGTCTACGTAACCGGCCTATCTATAGAGGATAATGTATAGTATGGTGAACAGAACTCGGCTCAATCTCTAGATATAATCTCATCTTTCGCGCACAGAAAGTAAACTACAATACAATACATTAATACAGTTTAAGACTTATAAAATCGGGTTTTTACACGAGATTTCAAAGCGTGATAATAGCCTGTGCTATATGGAAGGAGCGAAAGTACAATAACATGATGAAGCTTTATGGAACAGACGTAAAAATCGAGCGTTTGTACAAGAATTCAACCCGTGATAATACGCTCTACCGAACAATAATGAGTGTAATCAAATGTATTACGTTTAGTCTGCAGACTTCTGTAGTGTGGCCATGTTTTTACATTATTATATTATACAATGTACGTAGCCTGCCTGTTGTAAATAAGGCCAGATGCCTTCAAGGTAGGCACATTTACCTTTCCTCAAACCTCTGGCACGTGCGCAAAGCCCAGTAATGCATCTGACGTCATATCCGAGCAGCCGCAAGCGCACGTGCTCTAACATCCATCACTGGCGTTATAACTTCAAGGCTCCAAGCTCTAATTATTTATAGTTCTGCGCAGCTCACACTGCTCTAACCCTGCTTGTAATTCCAAGGATGTAGCCTAATAAACATTGGCAGGTGTACGAACGCGATTAGCCTCTGGTCCCGATAGATCTCAATAAACGTTTTAAATGTCAACTCGTGGGAGGCGGATAATAAAACCTTTTCACGAACTAATGAAAAAAGAGGGGTACTGACAAGTCTCTCTTTGCGGGAATTACTTTTTGATTAATGAAGGAAAGGCATGTTCGAGATTTTAGGAAATGAGGCCTGCAATCATGACAGGATGGAGCAGACGTCAACCATTGCGAGATCTCCCACTGTTGATAAAGCGTTTACGAATGCATTCTTCAGCTGGGTGATGCAATTGTACACAAACACGTGTCCAGAAAACGCGTCCTGCAGATGGGCGCAAGTGTACTTCAGCCTACGGGAGAAACTGATTGGGAGGGAGAGGGGGAGGGGGTAAGGGATGAAGAAAGGGGTGGGGATGGGTATTGGGTGGACGAGGGCAGAGAACAAGGCGTTTATAATTCTTCATCTTATTTTCTAATCTTCACCATTTCTATTTATTTGTCAACTCCATTTTTTTTTTTTTAACTGGTTCATCAAACAACGTAGCATTGCACTGTTTATGACCAAAGTCCTATACATGTAGGCTACATCAGATTCTGGCCTTGGGTGGGTCGTTAGAGTTGGATTATTTTATTTTATTCAGCTGAAGCAGCACAAGAGGAAATACCACATTGCGCATTCAAATAACCCGGGGAGTGGGGAGGGTGACGGCAAAATCCAAATTGTCCCTGGTGACTGTCAGATGACATTTCCGCTAATGCGTTTAAGCACTTAGCAGAGAGGGTTATTTAAAAAAAAAAGCGTTATTGTGCATTATTTAGTATTATACAAGTTGTAGACATGTCTGCTAACACGACATGGAATTAATATCCCGCTATAGGCTATATAATATTGCATCATCATCATCATCATCATCATCATCATCATCATCATCATCATCATCATCATCATCATCATCATCATGAACTATACACAAAGGTTATTTAGAAAGCACTCGCCACTAATGAATAAACGGGTCGTTTTAAAATGTAGCGACCATCACTTACTTACCATTGTGTTTTGAAATTGGAATGCACAGGAGCAACAAACAATGATCCACAATGTAAGTCCCTTCCCTCAGTCAGCAAAGGCCTAACACTTCTTTCACCGGCGTTGACTCGTGGTTTGAAGAATGTACTCTTTGTTAAAGTCACTCAGCCCTAGTCTCTCTCGATCTCCTGTGTTGCTGACCGCCAACCATGTTCCACTTAAACAACATGTCCATAACGTACACACTGTCTTCTTTTGACCACTGGATTCTAAAAGGCCGCTTAAAAAAAAGTTATATGTAATCCATAGTTTTCAAAAATTACAAACTTAGAAAACGTTTCTATTACTGCTGTGATATGCAACTTTAAATGCGAAGTGTGGATCATGTAATCCAATGTTCCTTAATTAATATTGTTCGCGTCTAGATTAAAAAAAAACAACAACAAAAAAACAACAAAACACCGTTCTTTTAAACTGACATGCGGATGGGTCAAGTGATGCACATTTGCTTACAATGATCCTCTTCTCAATCGGATAATCCACCGTCTTTTTTTTTATATGAGCCACGACAGCTGGAATAACGTAATCCGCTGCTCCTCACATAACATCTATAAGACCCACTCCTTTGAACACTGTTGAATCTGCTCAGTGTGAGGAATGAATGAGCACTGAGCTATGAATCACAGAACTGGTTGTAATCTGGCTTGGTGACACATCTAAAAACAACGCATCAGGTTGCACGTCATGCAGTTCTCTGCATCACCACCCAAACCCTGTATTCCTCACATAATGTTTAAAACTAACAGCAGACGAGGGTCACAAGCACACGCGCGCACACGCACACGCACGCATGCACGCACACACACACACACGCACACAAACAAACAAACAAACACACACAAAGCAGTCTGTGTAACACTACGTACATTTTGAAAAATTGCCAGTCACTGTACAATATAGTGTACTATACCCCACTCCAGTTGTTTTGACCGAGATGCTGCCACACAAAGTACGCAGAATAAGAACAGACGAGAACGACTATAGCAATGGCTAAAATATATATAATAGCGTACTGACGTAGGCCTAGAATAGGTGCCGGGCACGTTCGATGGTATATGACTGGCAGGTTTCGTCAGAAATTGACACAGCAGGTTCGCAGATGTCAGAGCTTTTACACCTCTTTCTCCTTGCCAAAAGGATGGCTTCGCTGTTATTGTAGCAGAGATTTCTGACATACTTCTTTGACGTTTCTGTACAGAATGAAGCGTTTTCTGTAAGTCCGTGTATTTGAAGACTGCCAGGCTCATTTATAAAACTAAAAGTAAGTTCAAATTTCTTTCACTGACAAGTTATTCTCAAGTATGAAAGACTCATAGGCTATTATACCTACATATTGAGGTCACCTCCCCCCCACTCTCCCCATCTCTCTCTTTCTCACTCTCTCTGTCGCTTTCGTTTTCTCTCTCTCTCTCTCTCTCTCTCTCTCTCTCTCTCTCTCTCTCTCTCTCTCTCTCTCTCTCTCTCTCTCTCTCTCTCTCTCTCTCTCTCTCTCTCTCTTAAACAGGATGCACGAAAAAGCGAGTTATCCAGTCGTGCAAACTCTGAACATCTTTAGCAAATCTTTATCTAATCCTCTAATTCTGGATTACGTCATATTTTGGGGCGTTACATTAAGTCAAATATGGCTCCATATCTCAGCAGACAGATAAAAAAAAGTAAATAAATAAATAAATAAATAAATAAATAAATAAATAAATAAATAAATAAAACGTAAGTAAAACTCTTTTACATTATCACACTGACACTGTAATGCCCTGAAGAAGGTTATTAAAAACCCACCGAAAATTTGGCAATTCAAATTGAGTGGATATATATATATATATATATATATATATATATATATATATATATATATATATATATATATATATATATATATATATATATATATATATATATATATATATATATGTGTGTGTGTGTGTGTATGTGTGTGTGTTGCCCCAGACACAAGGCACTGAGCACACAGAGATTGTGAGACTGATGTACCATAATTATGCCAATATAGCCCTGTTGTCGGGGATACCTCTTTCTCTGGTTCTGCATCTGTTTTGATGATATGATCTATTGTATCCATTTACCCATCCTTCAAAGTGCAAGGGGGGGGGGGGAAGTGGATGAGAAGGAAGTGAGAAGGAACCATTTCATCGAACCTCAATAATCTTATGTTTAGTGCCCCCCGGTGGTTTCTGTCTTTGTCTGTCCGTCCGTCCGTTCGTCAGTCCATGCGCATTTTTCTCTGAAACTAATGGGCAGATTTCTTTGAAACTTGGTTTTGTAGTTAGAACCTAAAGATGCCTACCAGGTGACACACACGTATTTTGTCACTGTCTCTCCCAACCGTAGCACTAATTCCCTCCCCCCCCTCCTCCCCTTTCCCCCACAACCCTACCTCCCTATCCCCACCCGCTCTACCGTTTGTCTCCTATTGACATCCATGGAAACGCACAAACATACCAATTCATTCTCACACTCCTACAAACCAACACACACAAACACGTCCACTGTTTTAGATGTTGTTTGTAGATTATAGTCACACGACACTTTCGCATATAGGTGACTACTGGACCGATTTATACTGACACCAGCGGGCCAGTTGTTGGTAAAGGGGAAAATAATATGATCACACGTTGACCAATCCGGGATTCGAACCAGCGACCTTTCGGTTACTAGCAAGACGCTCTTACCAACTGAGCTACCCGGCCCCGTTCAATGTTTTAGATTAGATAGTCAACGTTTGTAGCGTCCAGCGGACTGCTAAGAGCGACAATCGGGACCACCGTCCACAGACAACATCGCCAATTAAACCAGTAATATTTGGTAATTTTCTTTTTAAGTCAGATTGTCTTATCAACAATGGAATAGCCAATAACAGGTAATATTTTGTAATTTTCTTTCTATGTCAGATTGTCTCAGCAACAATGGAAAGCAAGTCGGTTGTATCAATGACAATGGTACACAGCGTAGCTGAGACTGTTACTAGCCGAGGCTTAATTTGCCTGCCACTAGTGGCTAGGCTCAGTTAAACAGCGTGTGATCGTGTACACATTCCAAACACAACACAATCTAAAATAGGAGAATCTGAAAGGAGTTTTCTATAATATAGTGCTACAACATCACCTTAATTAATCACTTTGTTAAAACGTCGGCCTATTTAGAATACATTTTCCTTTTGTTTTGTATTTATATTAAAAACCAACAACTGACAATGACGTGAAATTCACCTACTGGAGGGAAATATTGTAAAATCTCCAGGTACAAAACTCACAACAAACTGTGCAAAGCTTTGAAAATGGATACCTCAGTACAAAGACAGAAAGAATCAACCACCACCGGCACTCGCAGTAAGTCTGTGATTCTTAACGGATTTCCCCACAGCAACATTCCATCACCGCCTGCCTCGAATTTGTAGAACGCCGCACTAGCGGCAGCAACAGCAGCAACACGGAGCAATGGAGACAATCCGAGTATTGCCCCAGACACAAGGCACTGAGCACACAAAGATTCTGAGATTGATGAACCATACGCCAACATTTATTTTGTGATCTGAGCAGCATGCAGCAAACGAGGGGCCGGGTAGCTCAGTTGGTAGAGCGTCTTACTAGTAACCGAAAGGTACCTGGTTCGAATCCCGGATTGGCCAATGTGTGACCATATTATTTTCCCCTTACCATCAACTGGTTCGCTGGTGTCAGAATAATGTGACCAGTAGTCGCCTATACGCTTCGGTGTCGTGTGACTATGATCTACAATTACAGGCAGCATTGAGTCCGAGTATCGGGAACGTTAACAGAATCCCAAGACGCATATATTGCATTATAATTGATATTGCTCTCAACTCCATACTGACGCAGCTTTTACGCTCGAATGATGTCGTCAATTGGTCTGGAACTAAGTCTCTTGTTACAGCATTGCCACTTCGCAGCCTATCAATAGATAAGCCTAGTCGGTACCATGCACTTTTTGTCTTGAATCATGTTGATATCAAACTTAGGAAGCTACATAATCTATATTCATAAAAAAGTGAGCAGCATTTTCAGAACCCTCTGCATGAACATCACCATAAGTTTGCACACACACACACACACGCACCAAGACACCCACACCCACACACCCACACAAAGGCATATCAGAATCAACAAGACTGAGTATTCGTGACTTGAAGCGTTTCACAAACTCTCAGATCATGCAATATTGCTGGACACATCTCAGGGTATCTGGATTCCATTTTTCAATACAGGTATCTTGCTTTTTAACGCAGTGGAAATCTTTTCTCCATATGCGTTTTATCGTAGCTTGTATCAGTGTCAGCCGTTCCTCGCAAAGAGTTAAAAGTGTATAACGTTATTTCTATCTATACCCATTACCTGGAACATTCTATCAAAATAAAATGCTGATAAAGTCAGCCTGGTTTCTTGCCTGGAAGAATGCAGAGAAGAGATGCTGAAGGAGCAGACACTCCGAATGTCAATGTAGGCTTTACCTATTCTCCCCTATACAGAGCATCTGGTTAACGGTTTCTCTCTCTCTTTCTCTCTCTCCCCTCTCTCTCTTTCTCTCTCTCTCGTACACAGACTCTTTCCCTTTTCAGTTTTCCCCTTCCTTTTTCCTTTCATTCTCTCACCGTCCTGTCTGCTTCTGCCTAGTCCTGTGACTGTGTATCTCTCGGACTTTTGTGTCCTATACAATACCCCAATGTGAGACTTGCACACTACAATCATGCAGTAACCTACTGCAAGTACTCGCATTACACTGTTTCAGACATGAACATTTTATGTGAATACTTGATGCAAGATTAGCACGCTACAGTTCTGTGACAGATTACATCTGCTAGTCACAATTTTGCCTGTATACACGCACAATAGCAGAGACTTGACACCACCTCCAGATCCTGTGCAATGGAACTAAGTGCAAAGAAGACCAAAATGATGACCAACAATATGAATGGCAGAAACACGGACATCGGTGTCCAAGGCGAATCCCTCAACACAGTGCACAACTTCAAACATTTAGGAGCCACTGTATCAGACAATAAGTCCCGACAGGAAGTCCTCTCCATGATCGCACAAACAATTGCTGCCCTGACAAGGTTGAAGCCCATTTGGAAATACAGGACAATCGGTCTACATTCAAAAGTAAGGCTGCTGCGCTCCCTTGTCATATCCATCTTCTTATACGCTTGCGAAACATGGGGCCTCACAGCAGATCTACAACGAAGAATACGAAGCATTGAGATGAGGTGCTACAGAAGACTTCTGGGCATTTCCTATACATCACCAACAACGAAGTCCGACAGACCATCACACAAGCCATTGGACAATACGATGACATGCTCACAGTGGTGAAGAAACGGAAACTCCGATGATGTGGCCACATCACCAGAGCATCAGGCCTTGCAAAGACCATCCTGCAAGGCACAGTGCAAGGAAGCAGAAGAAGAGGGAGACAGAAAAAGAGGTGGGAGGACAACATTCGAGAATGGACTGGTTTGACACTGAGCGAAGCCATCAGGGTTGCTGAGGACAGAGAAAGCTGGAGTACGCTGGCTAAACGATCATCTGTGGTGCCCAAACGACCTTCGAGTTACGGGATAAAATAGGACGTACAATAGCCTTCACAAAGATGTTTTCTCTGCACGCAGCCTGCATGGTTTTATTCGAAGCACAATATGTAAATCATGTTCTGTATATGTCCCTTTCACCGCCACACGACCTTTTCAAGGCTGCCTTTGTTTCTTCTTCATAGCAACCAGTCTATTTTGGAATGAACAGCAAATTTCCAAATTTCAGTCACAAATTGCAGTGTAGACCTATTTGCTTTCCAACCGATATGTTGTGCCACAAAGAACGCAGACTTAAAACAGACTTTAGAACACAAGGCACAGTGTCATACAGGTTTGTTATGACTGGCAGGCATCGTCAAAAATTGACACAACAGACTTGCAGATGTCTCGCCAGGAGAAAATTACAATGCTGATATAGTATAGACTCAAACTGAGGACCACCTATCAGGAATAACAGAAAGAAAGTTGTGTCGTACGTCTACGTCTCGTAACGTAGGCTACACACAGACAGGTTTCGTATGACTGGCACGTTTCGTCGGAAACTGACACAGCAGGCTCGCAGAAAATATTTACCCAGAATTCAGCAGGTGTACCACAGTCAGAGGTGCCAGACTTTGAACAACAGGCGGGTGAGTGCTGGGCCTTATAAGGGTAAGCCGGTTCCAGGTACGTTAACCCTGCATACCCACGCACTTAAAGGCCACTACTTACCGGACAGACGGATCTCCTAGACGTACCGGCATTTTGAGGAAAATCAGATTTTTATAAATAGATCTGTACCAATACTTAACAAGTACTTAATAAGTAACAGTACCGTAGACGGGTTGCTCAGTTGGTACAGTGGTTTACTAGTAAAAGAAAGGTCTCTGGAATTCCCTGAAATCCCGGGATGGCCAACGTGTGACCATATTATTTTCCCTTTACCATCGACTAGTTCGCTGGCGTCAGACTAATGCGACCAGTAATCGCCTATACTCTGCGGTATCGTGTGACTGCAATCTACAATTAAAATTAATATTAATAAATACCAACAGTTACTTCAGCATTGAGCACATTCAGTCAACGCTTTTCCGTATGCTTGGTAAGGCTTCCTGTTACTATGCTAGGAACTGTCTTAACTCTTTATAAATAGGGCTATAGGGCTTACAAAGCCTATAGTGTATGTATAGTAGCTGTGATGCCTGTACAGAGGCCCTTATCATTGATGTGCCGGTTTGTAAAACAGGTAAGTACTGGATCAGTGAATCATCGTGATTTGTAACGGCAGCGGGTGAAATTGATTTTCCCCTTCAGTGTATGTAGCGTTGTATGTCTCAGCAATTTCGTGTTTGTTTGTTGTTGTTGCTTTTTTTTCATATAAATCGGGCGTGGGAGTGAGGCTGTGGTGACAGATGAGGGGGAGGGATGGTGCGAGGGATGGGCGAATTTGCTATAAGCTTATTATTAGCTCCTCTCTCTGTCCCACCGCCGTAGCTCAAATGGTAGAGCGTTCGCCTGGCACACCGATGACCCAGGTTCGAATCCCGTGGTGGGCGATATAAAATGTGGCCATTTTCACTGTCCATTTTAGCAGTATGATTGCTTTGGTGGGTCAGTTTTGATTCAGGTCCCTACCCCTCTTTCCCTGGGATGGTTATCCCCGTCTGCCATATCGCCAATGGTGGGTGTAGACGTTAAACCTCAATGTTCATTGATCTCTCTCTCTCTCTCTCTCTCTCTCTCTCTCTCTCTCTCTCTCTCTCTCTCTCTCTCTCTCCTTATGGCTCTCTTTGGCGCTTTCTCGCACACACAACTGTGCACACACACACACACACATACCTACACACACACGCACGCACACACACACACTTGCGGTAAGGTTGTTCCACCCGGACTGTAGCCCGAATACACTTATGGAGTTCATTGCAAAAAGATACATTTTATTCCCACTCCAGCTGTAGATAATTCATACAAAACATTGCCACTTGTCTACATCCATCCCCAGTGTTCGGCATGTTCACAGACGCACAATGCACTGAGCCTCACTACACACAGAGAAACCTGAAATTTTCTTTTAGCCTGTACACACACATACACCTGCTGCCATTATTTTACATCATTATCATTATGTAATTGCAATGTTATTTCACCTATATTCATCATAAAATATGTGAAAACGACACCTGGCTTTACATTCACTATAACAATTTCCGTATTAATAAGCGCACGTTTCAAAGTTAAAAACGACTCGTATATAAAATTCAGCTGTGTGCATCATCCAGCCCTTGGCTACATTTTCAACGATACAAACCCATTTCCTACCTGTTAAATGGTAAGGACTTAATCCCTCACGGTCATAAAATCTTCCTTCATAATCTCTCACTTCTTATACTTCAACTTAAGACTTTCCTCATCTTTATTGCGTAATGGGAAAATGAGTTTTAAACGGTTGAAAGATATACTACACATAAGTTTAAAAGATTACGCAGATGCTTCGATAGGAGTTGAAATCTTGTTACCTCTCGCATATCTTATTTGCGTAATCTCTCACGCCTCTCTTTCTAAAAAAAAATTGTAACCCTGCTTTTATAACCTTTCTCATTAATTTTCTTGTCTTTTGCACTCATAGTTTCACACGAATTGTCTTACATAGGTTGCTGCTACATAACACACACCAACAACCTTGATAATAGCCCACATCAAAATCCCTCACTTCTCTTTAAAGTCTTACTCACTGTTTCTTACCATCTACTTCGTGTCTTGACTAAATAACTCTCTTATAAGCATAATCTCACATTTCTCACTTGCCTAGATATCCTACACCTACCGAACACGTCACGTTATATAGCACAGGTAAACAAGCCTCACGGTAGGCCACGGCAAATGAATTGTGCAGAGAGTAAGTGCAGAGAGAGGACAAAAGGCAACGACAATCTTGAATCATTTGGCACACGCCGTCAACCACAGGTAGGGACCATCACACCAGAAACACACTCATAGCAATAAGCTTATGGATGCTTTATAATGAAAATGACCTGTTCTCGCCGGTGCTGTAGACCTGCCTATACAATATTTGCCAAGTTTGATTTGGCCGTTGTTGTTGCTTTTTTTTTTTAAACTCCTGACGAAGCTGTTTTAGCGAAATGCATGTATAGACAATCCTTTAATTGATTGATTGATTTATTGTTGCTTTAGGTCCAGCGGACTCCTCCGAGCCAAATCAGGACCGGACAACCCCCGATCCGCATAAAAGATCTGCTGAAACAACCCTAGTGGGAAAATTGAACGCCCTCCACCGGCCAGTCACTTTACAATAAAGACATCCCACGCGGGGGACGGCTGAGGGTTTACCTCAACTACGCGAACCCCCGGTTACAAAAACAAAATAGAATACAACCATCATTAGAAATCATCAACGAAACATATACATATAAAATGCCTATATTGCTAAATACTAACATCATAGGAAGCCCTAATGACCATCCAGCAGAAAGCGTCCAACACTCCCAAGCTGATCCAACAGACCTCATACACAAACAAGGAGTCTTGTCCAGGAAGAGTTTTCAAGAAAAAAGGTAGGTCATTGATCTAGCGAAGAAGAAGATAGTATAGCAGAGTGATAGGACAGAGCAGGAATGGGAAAGAGTATATGAGGAAGATAGCAACAGTGGGAATTTAAAGCACTAAATTTCCATAAAGTGGGGATACTATTTATACTGAAACCCCCGGCACTCCAACGGGGGTACTGTTGCCGCAGTGAATCTGTCATGCCTACAAAGGCAAGACAGGTTTTCAACTGGGGCTTTCACTGTTCCCTTTATAGGTTAGAACAATCTACAGTGGCAAGATTGCTCATGACCCCAAGGGGTCAATCCTTTAATCGGCTGTGTTTTGATTTCTTTCAACGTTTTGTGTCGGCCTGCTATTAGACAAGACTTCGTTTTTCATACTTGCCAACAAATAAACCTAATGCTATGGCTGTTCAGACCTTGTCAACAGTTTCGCGTTTCTCTTCTATAATGCCTTAAACAGCGTGACGTGTAAGCACAATACTGTGCCACGTTTTGCACACCTGCTCTAAGGTTTCCTATCCTATCCTATCCTATGATCCTACCCTATCCTATCCCGTGATTCAAAGGTCGTTGGGGCACCACAGATGATCGTTTAGCCAGCGTACACCATCTTTCTCCGTTCTCAGCAACCCTCATGGCTTCGTGCAGTGTCAAACCAGTCCATTCTCGAATGTTGTCCTCCCACCTCTTTTTCGGTCTCCCTCTTCTTCTGCCTCCTTGCACCGTGCCTTGCAGGATGGTTTTTGCAAGGCCTGATGCACTGGTGACGTGACCATACCATCGGAGTTTCCGTTTCTTCACCACTGTGAGCTTGTCATCGAGTTGTCCAAAAGCTTGTGTGATGGTCTGTCGGACCTCATTGTCGTTCACACTCTAAGGTTTATTCACTATATAAACTGTAATTGCGCCATAGGCACCCGTATATGGATGCGATAGCGTTTCTCCATAGTGCAGCGTCTTCTGTTATAATAGAGAGACACGCACTATTACACTGAGACGCTATCGCATCAAAATACGGGTGCCTGTGAACTGCATTGCTACACTTTCGTTGTCGCTTGATAAAAATACAAATAAAAAAAAAATCCTCGAAAATATTAAATCATCACGGAAGAATTTCAACATCAATGTTAAGATGTAGGCCGGCTACATTTAGCGAAAGGTACAGACTCACATTTAATACGATATCCATTAATTAACGATTTCAATCCACTTTATCGGAAATGAATTACAACATAATTATGCTACGAATGGTCACAAACACGTAACCTCACCATTTTAGGTTAAGATTGTTTTGTAAGCGCATCGTCTGTCTTAAGTCAAAAGCGTGCTAGTAGGTTAGGTTTAACCGCCCAGTAACACGTACATTGGTGACTTTGACATACTTTCTGTGTAGACCTAAATAGATTCACTGAACACAGACAACAAACCAACGCTATTTTACGCTTACTTCTCTACTCCCCTTTCCTAGGTCAAATTCAACATTACGTCCTCGTGTGCACAAGTATGCACTTGTTTGGTATAATAACCTAGGCCGTGGATAACAATCTTAGGAAGTGACACAGAAAAAGTACCCGTACCCATAAACAGGTCATCCAAATCTCCTCACGACCTATCGCATTGTTTCACCGTGTCAGGTACAGATAGATAAGCACACCTGCCGTCAAAAAGTGCTTTAAGTAATCACAATCTATTATACTTTAGTAGCATTCTATGAATTTACTCCTGACACGAGTGAGTAGACAGAACTGTATAGTAACCAAGGTAGACTAGTATAATTTAGAAGGGTAGGCCTATTCCATTACAGTGATTATGCCTAGCGACTATTGTCATGTTCAGGTCGAATACTTCAAGGTTATTTATGTTTTTAGAAAGTTAAAGTTGCTTGGCTTTCACTTCGACACTTCTCCTGCTAAACTTTTAATGAAAATAAAAAACAACAACAACGAATGGCCCTTTTCCTCTATACCTACCTATGATCAACACTTTTGCTTCTCAAAAGTTTGACAAACCAAAACACAACTAATGTTTCACTCTTAACAATGCATTATTGACTGTTCACACTCACACACCGCTCGTTTTGCACCTAGAGACAAAACACGGTTTGAGATCCTACAGGCGAAAATATATGGGGTTCAAAATTCTATTTCCCACTGTTTCAAACTAAAGCGTATACAATACAGGTAAAACCATTTCTGCACCTTTTTTTTTTTAAACACTTTTCCAGCTCCAAAACTTGAGAAAACGCCAAAAGGTTGCATGCGTTGGCGCGTGCTCAAAAGTGTAGATGGATCTGTTGCTGTATGTAACTGCTGGTTAGATCGCTGCTCTCTGTATCCTGTGCATTACATCAGCTCCTACAAGCAGATGATAGATTATATAGCTGCAGACAGTTTAGATTTCTTCCTGTTTGTGTTGTGTGAGTGTGTGTTGGTGTAGTTCGTGGTGTGTGTGTGTGTGTAGTTCGTGGTGTGTGTGTGTGTGTGTGTGTGTTTGGGGGTGGGTATGGTGAGGAGAGATAATAGGAGAATCCATAAAAGAGGGAAGAAGTGAAGGATGGGAGGGGGAGGGGGGGAGGGAGGGGGCGGGAAGTGGTCTTCTGTGTGGTGTCCGAAATTATGGGTGCGTGCTGTTTGAGTATGTGGGAGGTTGAGGACGTGGTCGTGTAATAGACCTATGAGTGTGGCGGAGTGGCGATGACGACGACGACAATGATGATAATGGTGTTTGGGTGTTGCGCTGAGATGTGGTATTGTGATGTGATGTGTTAGTGATGCTATGTGTGTGTGCATGTGTGTGTGTGTGTGTGTGTGTGTGTGTGTGATAGATAAAGAGAGAGAGAGAGACAGACAGACAGAGAAAGAAACAGAGACGGAGAACAAGATTTCACTAGGTTTGTAGTGAGAGTGGAGATGTTAAGAGAAAGGAATGAAGGGATGTAGTTATTTTTACCTTCTGCTAGCGTGCCAATGACCCGCCTTTAATTGTTTTCTGTCTACCTGTCTACCTGTCTAGCTGCATACCTGGTATACCTTACTTCATGCTTCGCCACAGTCAGCTTAACGCTAAATGCAAACGTGAATGTGTGAACGTCATTCTTCTTCCATGTATTCTGTGCATACTGTGTCTAAACGGTGACAGTCTAACGTCCACACCTTTATTACAAGTGGTACTACTGTGGCTCAAGTTAAGCACCGTCCAGTGCGGTTAGCACTTGGATGGGTGACCGCAAAACGTGAAGCGACAAATAACAACGCCCCCAGTCGACTCAACTGTGACTGAGTACCCACTCTCTTAAGGGTGGGGAAGGTAAAGCAGCGAGGGAGAGAGATGGGCGTCACCCTCATTACGCTGGCCCAAGATAAGTGTGATCTCCAACATCACGCTCCCCTATGGCCACAAGGCTATGGGACCACCTTTACTTTTTTTTTACTACTAAGTTTAGCACGAAGTTTAAATAAAAAATAACAAATTTAAAAAAAAATAAGCAAACGCACACAACACACGCACAACACACATACACACACATAACGTATTTTGTTTTTTTCCAAATTTGGTCGGGTTTCAGAACGAGCTTGGTAATCATTAATGGGGTGATCAATTAGCTCAGCTGATAGCGAGTTGGTTTCCTATGCCGAATATGGCGGGTTCGAACACCTCCGCAGGGGACGAACTTATGTGACTTATGAGGTACAAGATTTTGATGTCACCGAGGGTTTTCACCGAATACTCCGGTTTCCTCACTCCTTTCAATAATGGTATTGGAAGCAGTGTCTAAAATTTCTAAATGAAATTCGATTTCCTGTCTTTTAATAGCGATTTGCTTTTATACCCCATGTTTGAGAGATAAATGTGTGTTAGTTGAGTATATAGGAGTGTCTGTAACATGTGAGCGTGTATGTGGGTTACAGATCGCCGCGTTTTTAGTCTGATTTAGGAATAATTCTCGTATAGCATCCATTATTATTATTATTATTATTATTAATATTATTATTATTATTATTATTATTATTATTATTATTATTATTATTATTATTATTATTATTATTATTATTTTTATTATTATTATTATTATTATTATTATTATTATTATTATTATTATTTCTAGCAAATTATTATAGCAAAATTTAAAAACTATTTAAAAACAACTAATATTAAGAAGGTTGGGTTTGGGCGCGCAACAGGCTGCGCGATTAAGCCTTCCCCAGTGGAGCTGGCCCAGAATTCCCCGAAAAAAAAAAAGTGTCCACAAATTATTATTATTATTATTATTATTATTATTATTATTATTATTATTATTATTATTATTATTATTATTATTATTATTATTATTATTATTATTATTATTAACTTCTAGAACTTATTTAAAGTTAAATCGTTACCTATTCTCTCCTCTTTTGGTCTTTTCATCTAGCTCATTTCATTTGGTCGCGAAATCTCTCCGCATTCTATCGCAAGTGGGGATTGTTGCTTTGAGCTAAGTGAAGTGGCAAAAGGTGGAAGTGTTTTAGAGGGCACTGTGCCACACCAACCGGTTGAGCGAGTTGAAGACCACTCGAACCTGGCCCCAACACACACAGAGGTAGAGGAAGTACGAACATGAACATAGGGCGGAGCTGGAAGTGGGGGTGATAGAGGAGGGCGTGTGTGTGTGTGTGTGTGTGTGTGTGTGTGTGTGTGTGTGTGTGTGTGTGTGTGTGTGTGTGTGTGTAGGAACGCACAAAAGCGCACAAATGGGTAGCAGACCTTGTCTTTTCTAGTAACAAATGGGTTTATTTGCTTGGAACCCACTTTTTTCCAGGAACCCACTTTTTTCTAAGTGCGCGGGAGTGCTCTTTTAGTGCATGGGAGTGCAGTTGTAGTGCATAAGAGTGTTTTAAGTACATAGGAGTGCACTATCCGGGACGGAGAAATTACAGTGAATTTTTGGAAAAGTTTGAAGCAAAATTCGACCTATTTCGTCGCCTATTAGAGACGAAATAGGTCAACTTTCTAGAGAAGGGTTAGGGTAAGGGCTAGTTGGTTGCAGCGCTGCAACTAACCCTTGCCCTAACCCTTTTCCATCAAAAAATGACTTTTCGATTCCTACATTCTTAAATGAACCCATTTGTGATGTATTGCAAGTATGCGGGTGTGTGTGTGTGTATGGGTGTGCGGAGACATAATCCTTGAAATGGGTGACTAACCTTGCTTTTTATGCAGGAAATGGGTGAGTGTATTAGCCACCCAGTTTTTTTCCAGCCACCCACTTTTTTCTAAGTACACAGGAGTGCTCTTTTAGTGCATGGGAGTGCAGTTGTAGTGCACGAGAGTGTTTTAAGTACAAGGAAGTGCTCTATCCGAAACGGAGAAAATACAGTCAATTTTCGGAGAAATTTTGAAGAAAATTCGACCTATTTCGTCGCCTATAGGAGACGAACTACGTCAACTTTTTAGATGGAAAGAGCCGATTTTGCATTAGATTCTTACATTTTTAGAAGAAGTTTGCGTTCTTTCCGTAAAAAAATCACTTTCCGATTCCTACATTCTTAAATAAACCCAGTTGTGATGTATTGCAAGTATGTGTGTGTTTGTGTGTGTGTGGGTGTGGGTGTGTGGGCGGGAGGGTGGGCAGAGTGTGTGAAGGAGAAAAAAGAGAGGAAATCATCGAGTAAGAATAATAATAATTTTTTTTTTTAAAATTTACCTTATTGTCCCTTTTTCCAAAGGGAAATTCTGGGCCGCCTCCCCTGGGGAAAGCGTAGTCGCAGCCTGTGGTGCGCCCAAACCCAACCTACCTAACATTAGTTGTGATTTTGACATTTTGCTGGGGGAGCAAACTGGAGTACCCGGAGAAAACCCCGTCCTGAGCCGTTGCCCGAGTCGAAAGTAAATAATATTCGGGCAAACATAACGCCCAGATGCTGGATCGAACCCACACCTGTCAGGCGCCATTGGTTTCTGGCCTGTGGACAAGGCAAGTTAGTCCCGCCTTAGCCCACTTGGCCACAACGCTCGCTTAATAATAATAATAATAATAATAATAATAATAATAATAATAATAATAATAATAATAATAATAATAATAATAATAATAATAATAATAATAATAATAATAATAATATTTACATAGCGCTTTTTCCCAATGAACAATATCAGTTCAAAGCGCAGTACTCACACTTTCATTATAAGCCTACACATCCGGCTTCATACAAAATAAAATCAGACACTTGCTAACGAGTAAGGGACGAGGGAGGGTGGGAGGAGGGGAGAGCTAAGAAGGGGTGATATGATGGGGTGTGTGGTGGCGGTGGTCTGAATCAATGCTGAACGATTTGTTTAATGAATTGGCCTTTAGGTTCATATAACGTCTTAGCTTATGATATTTAACTGTTAGCATTCCATTTTAGTCATGCCTTAAGTTGGTCGCGTGCTATTTATTGTCACTGCCACATATTTATTTTTATTGTCGCAATACATTCATTTCTTAATAGTTTGACTGCTGGGGGTGTGTGAGAATGTTTATGTGAATGATTGTTAATATCTGATGTTTTATTCATTGATTATGATGTGGTCCTTGTCATGGTTCGTGTTAGGCTGCTCGCATGTCAAATTTCCTTGTGTAAACATTGGAACAGTAAATCATCTTGTATCTAAGACAATTTCTTGTGTGTGTGTGTGTGTGTGTGTGTGAGAGAGAGAGAGAGAGAGAGAGAGAGAGAGAGAGAGAGAGAGAGAGAGAGAGAGAGAGAGAGCTGGTATCGACATTTCTGATAGGATAGGATTATCGTGGACATTTTGAACTCTGGCCGAGACAACGAAACGTCACAGACAAATTTTCTGTCGGCCAGAAACTCTTTTTAGAACTCACGAAAGATCTCTTTGAAATGCCCGGGTTTTCTGTATAAATAGTATCCCCAGTTTCGGGAAATATAATGCTTTAAATTCCCACTGTTTTTTTTTTTGTAATTCTCATTTCTAATCTGTTCTATCAATCTACTATTTTCTTCGCCATACCAGTCACTTACCTTTTTTTTCTTGAACTCTCCCAAAACTCGTCATTTGTGTATGGGGTCTGTTGGGTCAGCTTGGGGATATTGGACGCTTTCTGCCAGATGGTCACTAGGGTTTTTTATGGTGTTATTATTTCGCAATGTAGGTATTTCATATGTATGTGGTTTGTTAATATTTTATAATGATGCTTATATTCTATTTTGTTTTTGTAAACGGGGGTTTGATGAATTAAGAGTAAAGCCTCATCGTCCCCTGAATAGGATGCCTTCGTTGTAAAGTGACTGGCTGGTGCATGGAGTGCCTTTAGTGTTTCCCTTAGGGTTCTTTCAGATCTTTTATACGGATCAGGGGTGAGTGCTCTTCAAACCAAGTTGCGGTCCTGATTCGGCTCTTTGCAGTAAGCTGGACCCCATAAACAATGAAAAAAAAGAGATTACTCTTATATAGCGCACTTACAAGCTCAGAGAGCTTCTCAAAGCGCTGGCCACTACTATCCAGCAATCACAAAATAGTTTGCTGAAGTCAGGATTCGAACCCACATCGCCCGAGACGCACGTACACAAGTCGTGAGCTCTGACGACTGAGCTATCCCTGCCGCCAATGACTAATTAAGTATTCTCTTGGAAAGGTAAAAGAAAAACAATTCTCCATAGACTAAACATTATTTTCATATATCAAAGCAAAACGTCACTTAATATGACATTTTTTGTAAATATCCCCAAAACGTAGGCCTACTTATATTTGGTTTCTTCTTTGAAACCTGTTACTGCAAATTAAATACCGGAACATTTCCCGATATCCCACTCTTTCCAAACCAACATCAACCAAAAACAAACACCGAACACCAAAGACTCATCCATCAATCATTGAAACATAAATAAACAACGCGAAAAACCATGTTTATGCGCTACAATCTTTTGTTTATTTCTCTATGATATTCGCCAAACATGTTTAAGATACAGCTAAAGATACTTATATCAAAATACAAAGATATCCAAATAAACAACTTCCTTTGAGAACCTTTATATGAAGGTGAATCCGAAAATGCAGGCAGAGATCTCTTTAGTGACCCTTAGGACTACAAAGAGACGAGAAAAATGAACAACTGGCATAATGATAAGCAATGATACGCGGAGGTAAACACAAAATACTGGATGCTATAAAAGGAAGATGAAGAAAATGAAGTTTTGCAAACCTTTTCAAAGTGTATATCCGTATAATTATATAAGCAGATATTGTTAGTGAACATTTTGTGGTAAGAAGAAGAAGAAGAAGAAGAAGAAGAAGAAGAAGAAGAAGAAGAAAAAGAAGAAGAAGAAGAAGAAGAAGAAGAAGGAGGAGGAGGAGGAGGAGGAGGAGGAGTAGTAGTAGTATGGTACCTGACACTGAATAAGCATCTGCACTTTGACTAATTTTGACTACAATTAATAGTTATTACTGCTACTAAAATTTATATAATTCGAATAAATGGAATGCTTTCCAAACACACAAGTACTCTCAATCCTTAATTCTCTCTGACAGACACACAGACAGCCAACCGCAGATCGCATGCCTATGCTCTCGCACAAGAAGTTTTGAACAGCAACTGAAGCAGCCTAAATCAGTATCAAAACAACAGCTAACGCTCGTCTACATTGAAACCTATTCAGAATGACCACTCCAGATTCTACGAACTAATAGTTATGGTCCGATTTTCTGGGAGTCGTTTTGCTCTTTTCTAGCTAGCTTTTTGAAACATGCGCACAGTCTGAATGTGTTATCCAAGTAGCCTGTGAATGAACCCATGTTATCTATCTTTAATACCAAAGTGTAAACACAAAGGGAAAACTTGTCAAATCGCATGGTATTCAAATTATTTTGTAAAACGCACAGTTCATTTATTCTTCTGTGTGTTCACATTAATTTGTATGCGAGGTCCTCTCTCTCAGTCTGAAAGACATAATTAATTACGATTTAGCATTTGAAAATCAGACACATCCTCGATGTAGGGCTACTATACGGCCCTTGGATTTCAGTTTCATCACTTAATAATTACTTTGGTGCGTTATCGGTTTTGCTAACTCGTTTTTTTCTAGCCAGAGTAGCGGGGACAGCGTTCACGTGTTGTAAGGCGCCAACAAGTCATCCAGCGTATCGGGACGTCTGATGTAGCGCCACTCGCATCCATCCACCAACACTTCGGCTGCCCTCCGCTAAAAACATCAAACAAGAAAACAATTAGTTAAAAATAAATAAAAGCGCACATGAGCATAAATAGAGCTATCAGCTATACCAGACAAATAAAATCTTTAACTTTCAAAAGACTCATCAGTTAATCATTCAAATGATTAATTCAATGACTCAAACGATCAATAAATTTAAAACAAAATCAACCCACTTCCACTAATGCAGAGTTTGGTCCACTGTAACCACCAGTAACCCTTACACTGTAAACTTCTTCAGTTGACTTTTGTTGTCAAATACCTGGTCATTACTGCTGTCATCGTTAATTAAAGATGATCATGCGAAATGATTATGAGGATGACGGTAAGGAGGGTCACCGAGGAAAACACCAACGATGATGATGATGATGGTGACATTACATTACATTACATGGTTATTGCTTTAGGTCCAACGGACTCTTCCGAGCCAAATCAGGACCAGAGAGACGTTATCTTAAAATGTTATAAAAGTGGGTCAAATCTTGATGATGATGATGACGACGACGATGAGGATGTGATAATGATGATGACGACGACGACGATGATAATGACGATGACGACGATGATGACGACGACGATGATGATGATCACGATGATGATAAAGAGAAGGAGAAAGATGGGAGACGGATAACGAGGTAGATGATGGCTGGATCACTGACTCGAAGATTGTAGTTTGAGGACATGGATGCACAGTAGGCCCCCACGTCGTGCACCACTAAGCATGCGCCAGCTTCCGGAAGCGGAAGTAGACGATTCTAGAAAAGGCAAAAACATAAATTATAGATTTTAAAAACAGAATCTCTCGTAATTGCAACTGTCAAGTTTACTTAGAGAACTTACGCGGAATCAGGACTTTCTCACCCTCCTTCTTTCTAAACCAGCTTTTGCGTGGTAATAGGGACAGGGACAGGGTGATCATGAGTGTGTATTTGTTGCGACAGTGACTGTACTTATAAAATTGCAGTGGTACCATATTAAAAGATAGTATAATGGGTAGTCGTCGCTCAATTCGACCGCTAAGCTTTGAATTTTAGGCGTCTTTTCTTTGTTATATAAACAAACGACTGTACCTGTACTGTAATACACTTTCGCAGCGGTATAATTTCAGAATCCACTTTTCATTGCTGGTGTTAGTTAGGCACAAAACAACTGAATTTACCCATTTGTATCATAGTACCAAACCCATACTTTTGACAGTGGTTAATATTTACTTAAAATTCTTTGTTTTCCGGCGTGGCAACACTCACTGTGAATTTGAACCGGACATATGTAACGCTGATCTTGATCTTGAGGCCCCGTCGGTATACAGTAAAGATTGGATGACGTTAACACCACTAGCGTATAATTATATTAAAATACGTTATATAGATTAAAACACAAAAAATGTCAGTCTAGAATTTACTGCCTTCAAAAACTTCAAAATCTCCAAGTCAGTAGCCGCATCCTTCAGACCTTTTACTCTTCTTTTACCGAGTCCGTTCTTACCTTTTCTTTTATCTGCTGGTATGGAAGTTTGTGTGTAAAAAACAAAGGTGTGCTGGATCGAGTGGTGAAAGTCTGTGGGAGGGTTGTGGGAGTGAAACAAGAGAGTCTGCAGATGTTGTATGAAAGATGTGTTGTGCGAAAAGCCAGTTGCTTTGTGCTGGATAGCACTTATGTGCTTGCGCATCCTTCCAGCTCCTGCCTTCTGGAAGGCGCTACCAAACACCAAGGGTCAGAACTCTCAAAACGAAAAACAGTTTTATTCCAAAGGCTGTCTCATCACTAAATAAATGATACGTGCGTGTGTGCGTGTGTGCGTGTGTTTGTTTGCTCAAAATAATTTCATTTAACATTTGCTGTCGTTTAATGTTAGCATGCATAAGCGTAATTATATTCATATGTGACTGTGCATTTTTATCCTCATTGTCATTATGATTGTTGTTATTATTATTGTGATGTTTATTCCTTGTTGATTGTAATTGTACACCACAATGTAATTTCTTGTAAAAGATAATAAAGTTGTCTTATCTTATCTTATCTTATCTTACGTCTTAGTTTCCAGTTCGGACAGCAGACCTGATGATTCTGTGCCTTTGTTTATCATTTGGATGGACCATGGCCCGAGCCGTCCGAGACGGCAACTTGCAGCGCCTTAGCGCGTTGTCAAACGCTGTGATCTGTTATCCTGTGATGATGTTAGAAGTTCAAATTATACTACCGCTTGTGCACACCTTTCCAAGGAAATCGGCGCTTTCGCATACTGGCCCCACGACATCCACCACATCCATAGGTCGCGGCGCACTATTTTTAAGGACAGGAGTCGCTACTGAGATGTGATGGTAAGCTCCGTATAAGCTGGGTCTGATCACATCCGTCATAGCGCCATCCACCACCAGAAACCTACAACAGCAAGGTCATAATGATCACCGTCAACATCGGCCATCATCATCAATCAGCAGCAGAAGCAGCAGCAATCCTCCCCCTATCATCAAACTGTTGTTGAATCTATAGACATTCGATAAAACCTAACGAAATTAATCTTTTTGGGTGGATTTTTCACCACATCGTTGTTGTTGTTGTGCATACAATAATAAGTACCTAAATCGTCATCATCAAAATCGTCACCACTGTCGTCGTTATTGTCTTTAGAATCTAAATGTGGATCTTGATTGTTGAAAAACAAACAAACAAACAAACAAACACACTGGAAAAGAACTAGCCTACATCAGAGATTCAAAATCTGGTTTGTGAAGTATTGGGGATGTAAAGTTCATAGACCATTGAACATTGGTTAAAAAATGCAGGTCGTTCTTTCTTTTTCTCTCCTCCCACCTCCCCCCCCACTCCCACCCTTCTTTTTCACCTTTACCTCCTTATGTGAGACATACCTATTTGTCATCCATGCAGCAAATTTCGGGTAGCTTTCTCAGCGACTGCACGGCATCCGCAGTGCATAGTTACCCCAAGAAAAGGTAGGAAATAGTACTCAGCAACCAAACAATTCCACCACCCACCCCCCTTCAACCCCCCCAATACAGTCCCACACCCCTTTCAAAGAAATAAATCACGGCGGCCGAAAAATGACACCCCGTTTTTCTTTTCTACATATGCCATAGTCCACAGGCTCTGAAGTATCTTCTTTCGTCTTTGTAAACTCGTAGGCCTTCTACATACTATACAAGGCCTAACCCTCAGCGACTGATCCCCAAAACACGCCTTTCCTACCTTTTGTGTCCACTTCAAACTCAAACGGAAGGTGCCGACGAATTACAAACACAACACATTCGTAGAACGTCAAACGATGTGCATGTCAGCTCCAAATTGTTCCAAAACGAAGCCACAAAGCTGGTTCGACATCTGCAACCTAACGAATTTTAGTGGGTCAGCTTCAAAATTATCATGCGCTTTCATTGGTTCAAATACAAGCTAATGAAAATAAGTTTCTAAAGTTGTGATTGGTCGTTACTGGTTGTTGGGACGATCATTTGATGATATCGCTAGAGTAGTCCGCCCTTCAATAGACCCAATAGCGTGTATTATTAGGCAGGCAGTTGGTAGGTATCCGGCGTGCCCAGGGCTGTGGTGTCAAAATTCGGACCAGCGTTTGTGACTGCGTTTTGGAACAAATTCGCCGTGAATTTGGAGCTGAATTCGTTTGAAGTGATACCAATGTGTTGCTATGAGTGTTTGTAATTCGTCGGCACCCTCCGTTTGAGTTTGGAGTGGGCACAAAAAGTAGGAAAGGCGGTTTTTGGAGGTCAGTCACTCAAACGGAAGTGAGGGCGTAAAACACCTTTTATGTGTAGTATGTTATTGAGGCCTACGAAAGACTTCAGAAACGCTTAATCGCACATTCCTTGCACTGAACACACTGTCCCCTTATGAAACAAGAGAAGACGCGTTGCACGCTGCTGCTATGGTGTACCTCGAGTGGCCAGTGGCCTTACAGCCCAGCACCGTGGCCAACAGCACTCCGGCGTCACCCACGATGGCGCGACCCGGTTCCACCAGCAGTGTGACGTCATCATCGCGTGACGTCACTAACACGTCAGCGAGACACTGCATCAGGTCCGCAGGCGTCGGACTTCTCGGCTAAAGAAACCCACCAATCCAGGCTTCGTTACAGTTCCAGCAAAATCAATTTCAAGAGATTTCTATTTTTACTAATGGAATTAAAACAGGAAACTGCTTGCATTTAAATGTCAACAGTGATTAAAAAAAACAGACAAAAAAAACAACACATTCATATCCTATCCTAACCTGTAACTCGGATGATCGTTTAACCAGCGTTTTCCAACTTTTTCTGTCCTCAGCAACCCTGATGGCTTCGCTCAGTGTCAAACCAGTCCATTCTCGAATGTTGTCCTCCCATCTCTTTTTCGGTCTCCCTCTTCTTCTACCTCCTTGCACTGTGCCTTGCAGGATGGTCTTTGCTAGGCCTGATGATCTGGTGACGTGGCCGTACCATTGAAGTTTCCGTTTCTTCACCACTGTGCGCAGGTCATCGTGTTGCCCAAGGGCTTGCGTGATGGTCTGTCGGACTTTGTCGTTGGTGATGTGCTGGGTATAGGAAATGCCCAGAAGTCTTCTGTAGCACCTCATCTCCATGCTTTGTATTCTTCATTGTAGATCTGCTGTGAGGGTCCATGTTTCGCAAGCGTATAGGAAGATGGAGATGACAAGGGAGCGCAGCAGTCTTACCTTGGAATGTAGACTGATGGTCTTGTCTTTTCAAATGAGCTTCAACCTTGCCAGGGCAGCAGTTGTTTATGCGATCCTGGAGAGGACTTCCTGTCAGGAACCCTTGTCGGATACAATGGCTCCTAAATATTTGAAGTTATGCACTGTGTTGAGGGATTGGCCTTGGACTTTGATGTCCGAGTTGATGCCATTGGTGTTGTTGGTCATCATTTTGGTCTTCTCTGCACTTAGGTCCATTCCATAGGCTCTGGAGGTGGTGTCAAGCCTCTGTACTAGCTGTTCAAGTTCTTGTTCCTCTCCAGCCAATCCATCAATGCCATCCGCAAAACGAAGGTTGCAGATTGCTCTACCCTTTATGCTGACTGTGCCTTCGTGATCTGCAAGGGCATCTGACATGATGCGCTCTAGGAAGATGTTAAAGAGTGTTGGAGATATTAGGCATCCTTGACGCACACCGATTGCTATTCTGAACCAGTTTCCGATGACGCTGTTATGGAGGACTGCACTGGTAGCCTTGTCATACAGGCTTTTGATGACTTCAACAATTTTAGTGCTGATGTTGTACACTCTCATGGTCGCCCACAGAGCTGCATGCCAGATTTGGTCAAACGCCTTCCTGAAATCTACGAACACATGATATAGATGTTGCTGATGCTCTAGGTATTTCTCGCAGATTATTCTGAGGTTGAAAATCTGTTCAGTGGTACTTCACCCTGCCCTGAATCCTGCTTGTTCTTCAGCTATGATTTGTTCAGCTTGTGGTTTCAACCTGTTGAGAATTATTTTCAGGAGGACCTTGCTGGGATGGCTGATGAGGCTGGTGGTGCGGTAATTTTCACATTCCTGAAAGTTACCTTTTTTTGGAAGAGTGATGACATGCAACTGGGTCCATGGTGTAGGCCACTCCCCACTCTGACAGATCTTGTTATAGATAATGGTGAGGGCGTCAATCATCGCTTCTCCTCCTGCTTGAAGCAGTTCCACGGGTATGTTGTCCACTCCCACTGACTTCCACTTCTTCAGCGATTGCACTGCTGCCTCAACTTCTTCTCGGCGAATTGGGAGGATTTCTTCTTCTTCTTTGTTCTCGGGACATGCTATGGAACTGATGGGTCTCCGTTTGGTGTGCGGTTGTAAAGGTCGGAGCAGTACTCTGTCCATCTGTCCAAGACTTCTTGTTCTACTGTAAGGCATATGCCAGACAAAATACATTTTAAAAAAATTATATAAAAAAATTGTAGTAAATAAAAGACGAGACAAAAGAAGAAAAGGAGACAAAACGAAAAAAGGCTTACGGGCTAAACATATTTTCAATAGACCATATGTATTTCGCTTAAAAAAATAAAATAAAATAAGCTTCTTCAGGAGTTACGCCAACTCAAACTAAAATAATTGTAAATGCGACAAGACAAAACGGTGCAATACAAACAACTAGAGTTTTGTGTTTTTAATTCAGGCAAGAAATAATGATTACAATTTTAATTTTGTTCTATCTTGATATGCTAATCAACGCGAAACACAAAAACTAAACATGACCACACAACAGCTCACAAATACAAGCGTATTACATATCTGAACACATCTATTGAACACGTGATCACGTCTACTAGAGCTCCACGTATCTGTAATTATTATATACAGTCACCGTGGAGACAACAGGCCTGTACCTTCTCTTGCACGACTGCAGGGTATTTACTGGACATGCTTGCAGTCACTTTTAGCTGTTCAAACACATCTTTCAACTGCTTGTCCAGTTCAGCCTTTGGTATTCTGAAACAGCGACGCCCTTAGCCGTTTGAAGTTAAAAACAATGATACGCTAACATCCAATCTAAAACGTCTATCGGCAAACACCGTAGGCCTACTTCCTTTGTTAAGTCCATCTCTAAATTTAATATCTGTGTTCTTTTATGTGTCAGTGATGTCCCGAGGCCTCGGACATCGGTCATGGTCCGATTCGTTTGGAAAATGACCGAATGCAAACACCTGTGTCCCGTCAAATGTCCGATTCTATTGCGAAATTAGCGGTCATTGTCCGATAGTATTATGACTAGAGCGGTCACTGCAAGAAACATCTGTACAAACTGGAGTGTCAAAGCCGTTAAAACGAGTTTGAATAGTGGACTATGCTAGACTATTATCACTCTTTAGTACATTCCGTCGAACAACAAAAGGGCCGCAACTTTCGACACTTTTGAAAGGGAAATAACCGACACCATACTTCCTCTGCAACGATCTGAATGTCCTATTGCTTTTATGTAGTCAGGACATGATGTCCGATTAGTTTTATGATTTAGGACATTTTGTCCTATTGCCCTCTAATCCTAGGAACACCACTGTGTGTTATTAATGAAAATTGAAGTTTAGCGTCAACACTCGCCATTGGCGATATGGCAGACGGGGATAACTGTCCCAGCGAAGAGAGGGTAGGGACCAAAACAACACTGAACCACCGCGGAACAACCATACCGTTAAGATAACGAAATATGGCCATTGTTATCTTGCCCACCAAAGGATTCGAACCTGGGTCACCGGTGTGCCAGACGAATGCTCTACCACTGAACTACGGCGACGTGTGACCTACATTTAGTCCACTACAGTATACCAGAAACGTAAGCCCCTGTTCGGTGAATTCAATTGAGAATCGTCCACGATACCTTTCTTGGATGTACGAGTCAACGCTTTGAGCTGCCGAGACGTACAAGGCCTGTTCTCCTTCACTGGATGCTACAACTGCTTCGTTCCTGAGGTCATCATGGAGAGTTTTCAATTCTCTTTGGACGTCTTCCTCTTCTTCTCTGAAGGGATGGGTGTCATCTTTCTGTTAAAACGAATCCATCTGGCAATGGTTTGAGGGAAGGGCAGACAATCAGAAAAAGGTTGTGCGAGGCAAAACGCAGCGGATTAGGGAATTCTCTATTCTGTGTATTTCGCTACAACGCTTCCACAGGGGATACAAACAATAAAGCCACGTGCTTTAAAGATAACAGAGGAAAGCAATCTGTGGTAGCTATCGTTATTACCACAAGTATATCAACTAACAAGTTAGTATCTCTCTTCTATGTCTCTATCGACGTGCGCGTACAACCGATTGCTTCCCTTTACATGCTTTGCGCCCCATAGAGCGTCGTCGGCCTGAAATCACTTTTTAGAAACTTCAAAACCCATGGGAATTATGGGTATTTTCTGAAATAACGTCGGCTAAATCCTTCTTTAGTTTCTTTGCTCGAGCAAAGGCAACCTCATAGATATGGAGCACTTCGTCCATTATAACTCCATCGCTGATAATACTGCTGACAAGTTTCTGCCTTTGTTCACTACCAGAAATATGCAGTTCCTCTCCCAACTTTCGTTTCATTTCAGCGAGCACGTCTTCGCGAGAACAGATTTCCCAGAATTCTCTATTCTATTTTTAGGTTTGGGATATTCCCGTCTCAGCTTTTGGCTAAACGGGACCACCGCACGTCGACTGGGGGCAATACGAGATACTAACTTGTTAGTTGATATACTTGTGTTATTACTTAATAAATTAATTAATAGCAATAATAATAAGCGTGTGAAAGGAGAATGACTGGTGTTTAAATGTATTAAAATTAATAGTCATCATCATCATCATCTTGATAATAATAAGTGTATGAATAAAGCACTTTTTCTGAAGTAAATCAGGCCAAAGTGGAGTTTATTTATTTATTTATTTATTTATTTATTTAATCGTTCTTATATAGCGCTTTTCCAGCTCAAGAGCTGCTCAAGGCGCTGGCCGATACAGGATCTAACTCAAGTTGCCCGAGACGCCCACCTGCAGCCTTTAGGCGCATGGTCTGACGCCCGGACAACTGAGCACAATCCTGGGCAGCCAGGGATGGGGGAGAAGGACCTAGGTGCATGCTGGGTGTGTTCTTGTCACCGGCACTCACCCGTCTAGGACATGAGCGTCAGGATCTTTAAAGTCCGTTATGATGGAATGTATGCGACACAGACTAGACCTCGGTTTATACTCTCATCCGAAGGAGTTTAAACGTACACCAAGGATTACGTTGGTTGGTTGGTTGATTTATTATCGTCTTTTACACCAAAGATGATAAGACGTTGAAACAAAAACAAAATTGAAGTTTATAAACAAAATAAAAAGATAGGAGGAGAGGGGGGTGGGGGGTTGAGTGGGTTAACCCTACTCCCGGCAAGAGCAGATCAGTTCCCCCCCATACCAGGCACCGGCACGAGCCGGACAGTCCCCAGTGGATGGCAGGGCCTGCAATACATCCAGGGAGCAACCAGAGCGTACACCAGTACAGGTGCCTCCTGAATGTTCCGCAGACCCAGCTGCTTGTTTGATACTACCTAACCCGTACCAGCGCCCGGCCGAGGAAAGACAGACCGGCTTCCGCCGGAACGAGGGTTAAAGCATGCTAGCAATACAC
This sequence comes from Oncomelania hupensis, assembly GCA_036898135.1. Lineage (NCBI taxonomy): Eukaryota > Metazoa > Mollusca > Gastropoda > Littorinimorpha > Pomatiopsidae > Oncomelania > Oncomelania hupensis. The sequence continues at coordinate 9,208,422 of CM072513.1, read as the reverse complement.
CAAGGAGTACTAAACACTTTAGTACTCCTTGACGTACACTTAACATAATGACTGATTAATATATAAATCAGGCACACACGCACGCACACAAACTCTATTCCCAACAATGAAACGATCACACCTAAGTTTGTGCTTACTTACATATCGTGTGTAGTCAATGTTGAGGCCACCTCCAACGTTGATCAGACGAAGATCTCGTAGTCCTTGACACATCAGCTCTTGTCTCAGAGCCAGCATCCTCTTCACGCTCTCTCTGCAATCAGTTAACCAGGCCACCAACAAACAAATCAATCACAGACAGACTGTAACAGAATGGCTGACATATAAAACAACAGAACAGTTGCTAAGACACAAATAACAAATAAAAAATATTATTTATACAACAGCACCACCACCACTACTACTACTACTACTACTACTACTACTACTACTACTACTACTACTACTACTACTACTACTACTACTACTACTACTACATGTACTGTAAATTCATACATAAAATAATGTGGGATAAAAAGAGAAAATTAATAAACATATTGGTATAGCAAAATTTTGATAAATTCAAGCTAAAGCCAAATCTTGCACAATCAAAAAGAAACAGCAGCAACAGCAGCAGCAGCAGCAGAAGACGACGACCACGAAGAAGGATGAGGAGGAGAAGAAGAAGAAGAAGAAGGGGAAGAAGAAGAAGAACAAAAGCAACAACAATAACAACAACAACAACAACAACAAAGGTTGAAAGAGGAAGAGAAGGACAACAGTCACAACAACGATGAAGATGTTATCGAGTAGTTGTCTCACCTGAAGACATTGGTGTCTTTGATGGTAGATCCCAGGTGGCAGTGCAGGCCTTCCACGTGCACAGGACAAGATTCAGAGGTCAGCACGTGCACCACACGTGACAAGGCTGCCGAGTCAAGGCCAAATTTGGATCCTGACTTTCCTGTGCTGACGTACTTGTGGACTTTCTGTTAGATGGAAAACACGGTCCAATAATGCTTTGCGAGAGTAAACAATTGATACAATTTACTTTGGTTTTTTTGTTGTTGTGGGTAACATTTTTTTAAAAACTTGTCTGAAATGAAAAACAGCAAACGCAAAAGACAGCTAATGGGCAAATTATTCCAATCATGCATTCATCGATGATCACTGTCACGTGGGGTTTATGGGCTCTGCACAATGGAATTATGGACCCTCACGTTTATTCGGTGGGAACTGCTAGTAAGTCACCCTATGAATTACTTTAATAAATTTATTTGTTTAGCTCGTTCTGTGTTAAGGTTGGGGTACAGAAATAGATAGAAAAATGGTAAAAGATTACTGTCACACTAGCTTTCACACGGCTATGAATCATATGTAGTCCAGCCACTTGATAACAGTTAAAATCACACCTTTATTTCTTCTACTCTATACAAGATTCTCTAAGTACTAATCTAACTTTAAAAAGTCTCTTTCAATGCAAATAGTTCGATCGCTGATGGTCTAGGCAGCTGTTTTCTTCCTCGGGCACTTTGCTATAATATTTCATGTAGATTTGGACTACTGTGGTCCGTTTTACAGTTTCTGAAGAGTTGGACTACTGTGGTCCTGTTATGATCAGTTTAAGTGCACCTTGGCGTGTTCACTTAACTGCTAGATGGAGCGTGCGACGTCCTTCTGTGAGGTAGCTTCTGGTCCACCTGGGTAGTTGTGTAGTTGGGTTCCCTTGCCACGCTGTGGGGTCTTGTAGGGGGTTTTGCAAGGTAGCTCTTTCCGGCTTGTGCGGCAGAGTCTCCTCAACCAACTAGTCGTTTCTGTGGAGTGGGGTGCACAGGATAGCTCGGGATAGCTCGCCTGCTCGTCTGTAATATAAGAGACGAAATTCTGCACAACCCTGAATAATCGGTTTGTGCAGAGCGTCTCACTGAAAGCCAAAGTAGCCCTCAGTGATAGCTCCACATCTCTATACATAAGCGACGAACATTCTGCTACTTCCGGGGTCCACTGGAATCTCAACTCTAAATTCCTATACATACATAAATATCAATCGTGGCTAACTATACACATACAGAATTAATAATATTATAAACATTCAGTGGTACAGCCACTGGCCTGCAAACATACATATAAGTTAAACAACAGTGGTTCCGTACGGGATACAACATGGCGGCGCAACCGGTCGTGTTGAGCCTCGTGGTCGGCTCTTCCACGTGGTACGGCAAATTCGGATTAACAATTCACATTTATGCATAGCAAATTCCACAAACATAATTTCAACAATAATATAAATATATCACGATGAAACAGAAGGGTGTTCATTTACCTGTTTGACAAGTTCAGGCCCGTGATGACTTGAGAGAATTCTAAGATTCTAAGTTTTGCTTCCTGGTCTATGAGTGAAGATAGTTCTCTGCTAGCTAAGGAGATGTTACTTCTTCCTCGTCTCACACACGACTGATTCAAACTGTGTTAGGCTCTGACACATTCAAACTGCTCTACCCTCTTAGCTGCTTCTGATTGGTTTAAATGGTCAGATTCAAAGCTCAAGTGCTGAGTCACTGCGAAGCGTGGGTCGGGCTCGCGGTGTGTACTTTTATTGCTGCTGTGTTATATACCGACTCTCTACTATTACAAAGACTACACATGGCTAAATAGTCAATGGGCAGGGTAAACTGCTCGGTTCATGACAGGCTCCCTCAACTGAAAAAAGGCGATGACTACTGGATTCGACCTTTTTCTACTACAGAGCCTAGTTTAACACTGCACTATCCTAGGTCCTATTTACACACTAAGTAAGTTGCTCTACCTGAGCTGCAATGCTGTGCCAGGTAGCTATGGACACTAGTGACAGGGTTTTACTGGACGGGGACGAATTCTGGTGCTGTGGCCCTTAGTTGTGTTGGGTGGGCGACAGCTGCTGTGTCCTCCACGAGATGGCGACTGAGGTAGTCGGCTCCGTGGTTCTCTTTGCCGGGGATGTACTCGATCTGGAATGAGTATGCTTGAAGGGTGAGTGCCCATCGCATCAGGCGAGAGTTCAAAGACTTGGAGGCTGCCAGGAACGATAGTGGTTGGTGGTCCACCTGAACTGTGAAGTGGGTCCCATACAGGTAGAGTTGGAATTTCTGTATGGCCCAGACTAGTCCAAGACATTCTTTCTCCGACGTGGCGTAGTGGGTCTCGGCGGGTCTCAATTTTCTGCTGGCGTAGGCGACAGGGAATAGCGTCTCTGCATTCTTGGGGTCGCGCTGTAGCAGTACTGCGCCGAGGCCTAAGTCGCTTGCGTCGGTGCGAAGAACGAATGGCTGAGTCAAATCGGGTAGGTGGAGTACTGGCGCCGATGTCATTCTGTCCTTGAGTGTTTGGAATGCTGTCTCACATTCCGCTGTCCAAACTACTTTGTCCGGGGCGATTTTCCGGGTTCCATTTGTCAGAGGTACGGCGATGCTGTTGTAGTTGGGGATGAACTTCTGGTAGAAGCCGCAGAGTCCTAGAAATGACTGCACTTCCTTCTTTGTCTTGGGCCTAGGAGCGTCGAGTAGGCGTTTCACTGTCTTCTCTACCGGTCGCAGGCTTCCTTGACTGATGGTGTGTCCCAGAAATTCTAGTTCTGTGAATCCAATCTGACATTTGGTGGGTCTTGCCGTCAATCCTGTGTCTCTGAGGCGTGCGAGTAGTTGTTGTAGGAGAGTGACATGTTCCTCCCACGTAGGTGTTGCGATGAGGATGTCGTCCATAAACGAGTGTAGGTGCTCGCTGCTCAGGGGTGCCAGGAGTTTTCGCATCATGGCGCTGAAGATGCTGGGTGCGTTGTGGAGTCCGAATGGAAGCACGTTGAATTCGAAGTGTCCTTCCATAGTGCTGAAAGCTAGGTACTTTCGGACTTGCGGTTGCACTGGTATCTGATAGTATCCTTTGCTGAGGTCGATGCGTGAGAAGTACTTAGCTCGCTGTAGCTTGGCAAATAGGTCGGTCTGGTCCGGGAGTGGCTCTGGCTGGAACTGCGTTACCGCATTCAGGAGTCTGAAGTCGATGCACAGTCGATGCTCTCCGTTGGGTTTTCGCAACAATACCGTGCCTGCGCTGTAGGGTGAAGTAGACTCTGAGATGATTCCGGCTGACAGTAAGGTGTCTATCTCTTCCTTGATGGCTCGCTGCTGTGACAGTGGCATCGGGTAGAGCTTCTGGCGGACGGGTGTTGGGTCGGTCACCGTTAAGGTTACTTCGACGAGGTCTGTCCTCCCTGGTCGGTCTGTTAGCACAGTCTGATGTTGTCGCATGACCTGTAGTACTTGCTGTTGCTGTTTAGCGGCTAGGTCTCCGTTGAGTATCACGTCTTTGTAGGTTTCTTTGGAGTGCAGGGGATACTCTACTGCATTGGTCTCCATGCTTTCTCCTTCTTCCGCGATGGCGATGGCTAACAAGTTGTGAGTGCTGGGGGTCGCTGGTCTGTCCGTATACTTCTTGAGGAGATTGATGTGGTGGTATCGGGCTCTCCCGTTCACCTCTACTTGGTAGACTGTCTTGGATTTCTTGGCAGTCACCCGGTACGGTCCTCTCCAAGCGATATCCAGCTTGTTGGTTCCACTTGGAAGTAAGAGTAGCACTTGATCGCCGACTTGCAGTTCTCGGTCCTTCGCGTGGCGGTTGTAGTACTTCGCCTGACGGGCTCTTGCCTTCTTCAGTGCTTCACCAGCTTTCTTCCACGTTGCTTTGAGGGTTTCCTGCAGGTCTGCGACGTACTTGGTGGCACCTCTTGGTGTGTCGTCTATCTTGGCTTCCGTCCAACTTCTGCGTAGGGCTTCTAGCGGTCCTGCTAGAGGTCTGCCGAATAGCAATGTTGACGGGGTGTAGCCTGTGGCTGCATGGGGCGTTTCTCTGTATGCGAACAGTGCCGCATTCACGTAGGTGTCCCACGCTTCTGGATTGTCGTCGGCGACTTTCCTGAGGATGATGAGAAGGGTTCCATTCAGTCTTTCTACTTGTCCGTTGCTGGCGGGGTGGTATGGTGGTGTGCGAATGTGATGAACTTGTATCAACTCGAACACGTCTTGCATCAGGCGGCCGGTGAACTGAGATCCGTTGTCCGTTCTAATGCTGTCCGGGAATCCGACTCTGGTAAAGATGGCGATGAGTGCATCTGCAATCTTCTTGGTGTCGATCGCTGGCAACGGGACTGCTTCGCACCACATCGTACATGCGTCGACGAGTGTGAGTAGAAATCTGTTCCGCTTCTTGGTCATGGGCAGTGGTCCTACTATGTCTACTGAGACTTGCTGGAATGGCACGCCGACTACTACCGATGGTCCTAAGGTAACTGGTACGGTGTGATGTCGCGGGGAATATCGTTGACATTGGTGGCAAGATTTCACGTAGCGCTTGACATCCTCCGTGATTCCTGGCCAATAGTAGTGTGCGCTGATTCTCTGCACTGTGGCTCCAATTCCCATGTGTCCGCTGAGTGGCATGCTGTGGCCTAATTCTAGTACTTGGGCTCGAAGGGTGGCTGGTAGTACTAGTTGGGTGTGATCTCCATCTCCTTGTCGATGTAGAACTCCCTCTTCCATGTAGAAGTCTCCCTTGTGCGGGGGTGTGTGCGCCTTGGGTAGCTTCTGGAAGCACTTCGCTATCGAGGTGTCTTCTTTCTGTGCTGTTTTGATCTCTTCGAGTCCTGGATTCGGAGCGAACTCGGGCTGGGGTGGTTGGGTTTTAGCTTGGGCCCTGGTTTGCACTGCAGCTATCTCTACAGTTTTAGGGGGCGTGCCTAAGAACACATACCTACAACCTAGCACTAGATCATACAGGGGTTTCTGTAAAACAGCTGCTTGGATTCGTCCTGTGACGTACCTACTCTCTACTTCGATCCATGCTATTGGGCAAGTAGTCGTCGGTTTCGTCAAGTCTGCTCCTTGTAAGTCGACTGTCTTGTCTGTCAAGTCCGCGCGCGATACAAGAGATTCGCTGACTATCGCGTCGTATGATAGACCTGTGTCATACAGACAGTTCGCTTCTTTTCCGTTGACCTTGACCGTGTCTGTCACCGATGTGTGATCTCCGATCGTGTGTGGCTTGTTACCGCTACTTTGAGTTAGAACTCTGTGCGCTGGCCGGCTTTCGCGCTCTTCCCTACGTTGTGCGGCCAACTTGAAACATTCCGCGGTGGAGTGATTGTTTCTGTTGCAGAACGAACAATACCGTCTCTGTTCTGCGGGACCTCTTTTCCCGAATTCCGTGGTGGGTCCTTTATTCTGCCCAGGTCTGGGGTTATTCGGCTTATTCGCGGTGCGCTCTTCCCGGTTAGGGCTTCGTTTCTGTGCCCCCACGGGCTCGGCTCCGCGCGCCGGGGGTGGACCCCATGCCTCTCTCTGGCTGGGTGACCAAGTTGCCTACCCCTTTTTCTTCTCTTTTGTCTTGTTTCTGTCTTATTGGTCCTTTCACCTATATTCTCTTCACCCTTAAATTCTCCCAGTATACTATGCAGTTTTGACTTCCTTTCCTCTGCCTTACCGGACTTTCCCTGTCTTCTTTTTCCCCATCATTCCTTCTTTTTCTACCCTTCCTTTTCTCTGTGGCCTTCTCTTGGCCCCCTGCGTTTGCCGTGCAGGGCAACCCGTGTCGGGGGAGAATGGGATCCTGGAGGTTGAGGTCCCTGAGGGACTGCGGTCCCTCACACTAACACACCTCTTTGGCCCGGACTTCTCCTAGACGGGAGGCTGGCGTGGCCCGCGTCAGTCAAGCGGCTGGTCGTGTATTGCCCTAGCTCTGCTAGAAGGCTGCGGCTCATGGGTCAAACTTGAACAAAACCGTAGTGGCAGTGCGGGATTGTCTGGGTGTATATCCCCCCTGTAGCCCTGGTGCGCTCCCTTGCTGGATTTTCCGCTTGGACGCATCCCCTTGTTGGACTCCGTGGTGGGTGGGGAGCAGGGGGGATGAATTCATAAATTAATAACATGGCTTCCACAAATAAACGACGACTGCGTGATGACGGACCGGACTCGGACACGGACAGTGACATGGACACGAGACAGAAAGCTTGTGCATCGGGGGTAGAAGGGGCCTGGCCTCGTTTTTTGGTTGTAGAGGGGGCGGATCCGGCTATGCCACTAGGCAAGCTGTCTCCGTTCGCAATACAGAAGGGTTTTCAATCCGTTTGCACAATCGGGTTCAAAGATGTGAAAAAACTGAGATCTGGGGCCTACCTGGTGGAGTGCTCAACCAAAAGGGCATCGGATAGTCTTCTAAAGAGGGATTCGACTGTCTTCGTTGATAGACAAATCAAAGTTTCTGTGCATGGACGGTTGAATTCCTCCAAGGGAGTCATCCGATGTCAGGATTTGATCGACATGTCAGAATTGGAAATCCGTGGTGAGCTCTCCAGCCAGGGGGTCACAGCAGTCCAGCGGGTCTTCGTCACCAAGGGATCCCAACGTATCCCCACCAACACACTTTTTGTGACCTTCGCTATGGCCAAATTGCCGGAGTCACTCAAGGTGGGGTACCTTAGGGTGAAGGTGACGCCGTTTGTACCATCACCGTTGCGATGCTACCGGTGCCAAAGATTTGGTCACGGTAGCAAGAACTGTAAAAGCAAGGAAATATGTCGTGATTGTGGTAAAGAGAAACACGAAAACGAATGCAAAAATCCGATTTGCTGTGTGAATTGCGCCGGGAATCATTCGTCCAGCTCCAAAGACTGTCCTCAGTGGCAGTTGGAGCTGGAAATCCAAAAGGTGCGGGCCACTGAGAGTTGCTCCTTTGGCGACGCAAGGAAAAAAGTTCTTGCAAGTAGGCCGGTGCTTAAAGAGAGGTCCTTTGCGGCTGTGGCGGGTTCCACATCTCATGTGGAACCTAGCGCACACCCGACAATGGACACTGCCGTGAGTAAAATAACACAGATTTTGGAAACGTTGTGCAAACGGATGGATACTCTCGAAAAGATGCTTGCTTTGTTTGCCCAGAAGGGGGTTTCTCCAGCCCCACCGAATCCACTGGAGAACGTGCCGACGGGCACGTCAAAAACCGTCCCTCCAAGCGCGCAGACGGCCGCGCCAAAAGCCGTCACTCCTGCCACGAAGGAGGCTAGGCCTCATGCCACCGCACCAGCAACGACCGGTTTTAGCGACCGGGTAGTTGCTGGGGCGACTAAAATCCTAGTTACCCAGCAGAAGAGCGTCAGAGGAGGAGAGGGAAAGATTGGCAGGGGTGAAGGGGAGAGGGAAGATATAAAATCTGGTGCTGGGGAGAGGGGGAGGAAGTCCGCTGGCAGCTCGGGTTCCGGGTCTTTGACAAAGAATCAAAGGCCCGGACCCCTTTCTTCCAAGCCCCAGCAGCCTCTCGAAACGGAGAACCGTTTCGGGGGGTTGATGGAACATGAAGAGATGGACGAGGGTCCAAAAGATACAGAGACATAATTGTGCTCTCGGAGATGAAACTTTTAGCATTCTTTTACTTAATTTTTATGTCCATGTTACAATGGAACATCCGAGGGATAAGGGCAAATTATGAGGAGCTATGCTGTCTGCTGACAGAGCATCGACCTGAAGTATTGGCCCTTCAGGAAACTCTCCTGTCAGAAAAACATCCTATAGATATTACTGGTTATTCCTCTCTAGATTGTTTATCTTCTAGAGGCGTTTCACTCTTTATCCATAGAAATGTCCCATTTAATCCAATTTTACTTAATACAAGTTTACCAGCAGTTGCAGCTAGAGTATCTCTTTTTAAATCCCTCACAGTTTGTTCTCTATATTTGACACCATCAATAAATGTAACTAAAAGTGAACTTGAGAATTTGGTCCAACAGTTACCTCCCCCTTTTTTGTTGTTGGGAGATTTTAATGGACGCTCTCCCCTGTGGGGTAGTGATCGTACCGATTCTCAGGGTAAAATAATTGAAGACATTTTAGACTCGTTAAACCTAGTAACTTTGAACGAGGGTGCTCCAACTTTTTCCTGTTCTAGAACTGCTTCTTTGTCCCACATTGATATATCGATCTGTGATCCCTCCTTACTTTTGGATTTTAAATGGACAGTTTTAGAAGATCTCCATGGCAGCGACCATTTCCCGGTTTTATTAAAACATGATTCAGATAACCTTGAGCAAACTCATGGAAGGTGGAAACTGAAACAAGCTAACTGGAGTCTGTTTTCTAACCTGTCTGAGGCCCAGCTACGTGCTAAGAACCAGGAATTTTCAAATGCCTTAGATCCAATACAGCTTTATACTGACATAGTTATTAACAGTGCCAAGGAGTCCATTCCGCAAACTTCGTCAAACCCTCACACACTTAAAAAACCCTGGTTTGACGATGAATGTAGAAAACTTCAGCAAGCTCGTAAAAAAGCTTTAAGAACTATGTTTTTACACCCAAGCACTGAAAATAAACAAAACCACCAACGTTTGCGAGCGCAATGCCGACAGCTCTTCAAACGAAAGAGAAAGGAATCGTGGAGAGGTTTCTGCTCCACGCTTAATTCAAAAGCGAAACTGTCGAAGGTGTGGAAAGTAGTCCGCAAACTCAAAAATAGAAGTAACAAACAGGTGAGCCCATGCCTTACTGTGCAGGGTGACGTAATCGGAGATAAAAAATTAGTAGCTGATCTTTTGGCTTCTTCTTTTGCTGCAAATTCTTCCTCTGAAAATTATTCTGTCCCTTTTCAAACAGTTAAAACCCGTAAAGAAAAACAACAGTTACATTTTACCTCCGATAATTCTGAAGATTACAACATTCCGTTTTCATTAGTCGAACTTGATGATGCAATTAACAAAAGTGCAGATTCAGCAGTTGGACCGGATGATGTACATTATCAATTTCTCAGACATTTAACAAGGTACTCACGGTCTCAACTGCTGGACATCTTCAATCAGCTCTGGATCACTGGCACCTTTCCTCCCTCCTGGAGAAAGGCCATTATTGTACCCATCCCTAAACCTGGCAAAGACCATACTAACCCGACAAACTATAGACCAATAGCCTTAACGTCTTGCTTATGCAAGACGCTAGAAAGAATGGTTTATTCTCGCTTACTGTGGTATCTAGAAACAAATAATATTTTATCCAACACTCAGTGTGGCTTTCGAAGTGGTCGAAGTACTGTTGACCACCTGGTGCGACTGGAAACTTTTATCCGTAACGCGTTCGTCCAGGGTGAACATGTCGTTGCCATCATGTTTGATTTGGAAAAAGCTTATGATACCACATGGAAATATGGCATTCTTTCAGATTTACAAGAAATGGGTTTGAAGGGACATTTACCTCTGTTTATATCTAATTTTCTAACGGACAGACTCTTTCAGGTTAAGGTTGGGGGATCTTTGTCAGATACGAGAGAACAGGAGATGGGAGTACCTCAGGGTAGCATCTTGTCTCCCTTGCTGTTTAATATTAAAATAAATAACATTGTTCGTTCCGTTAAACGGGGAATTGACAATTCTTTGTTTGTCGACGATTTTGCATTGGTAGCCAAAGGTAAAACTTTGGCATCTGCAGAACGTCAGCTACAGTTATGTGTCAAGGCCGTTGAAGACTGGGTTTTACAAAATGGATTTAAATTTTCTGAAGCAAAAACTGAATGTATTCACTTTTCCCAGCACCGGGGAATTATTCAAGACCCTACTATTCTCCTCAATAAAACTCCAATAAAGGCGGTCCAACAAGTCAAATTTTTGGGTGTTATTTTTGATCAAAAGCTATCTTTCATTCCTCATCTGAAAATTTTGAAAACTAAATGTCAACAGGCCTGCAATTTGCTCAAGGTTATCAGTGGTACAGACTGGGGTGCTGACAAGAAAACTTTATTGCTGTTATATCGTTCTTTAATTAGATCCAAGTTAGACTATGGTTGCATTGTCTATGGTTCTGCTAGAAAATCTTATCTTAAGATGCTAGATCCAGTTGCCCATCAGGCACTACGCATTGCTTTGGGTGCGTTTCGCACTTCCCCTTGTGAAAGCCTTTACGTGGAAGCTAACGAACCCCCGCTGGAGCTGAGACGTACAAAATTGTCAATGAATTACTATTTAAAATTAAAAACTGATCCTATGAACCCTGCTTATGACTGTGTTTTCAACCCAGATTTTGTTCAGAAATTTGAAGCCAAACCTAACGCAATTCCTCCGTTTGGCATCAGAATGCAAGCTCATCTGGAAAAAGCAGGCATTGATGTTGCTTCCATCAACGACGATGAGCTTCGGACTGAAGCTCCCCCATGGAAATTATGTACCCCAAACATTAATTGGCAGTTGTCCGCTTTCCTTAAAAACAATACATCCGAAACCGTATATAACCAACTTTATTTAGAACAGTGTGCTTTATACCCAGGATATGAACAACTTTTTACAGACGGGTCAAAGAAAGGAGATTCAGTTGCTGCTGCGTCTGTCTCCGAGAGACACTTAGACCAGCCTTTGCAACAGCGTTTACCTGATTTTTGTTCTGTTTATACAGCTGAGCTCAAGGCAATTCATTTAGCTCTGAAACAAGTTTATCAATCCAAAAGAACCTCATTTTTAATCATGTCCGATTCATTGTCAGCACTTCAGGCTCTTTCCACGAGAAAGATATCACACCCTTTTCTGGCAGAGATCCATGACCTCCATACACAACTTGTTTCTGAGGGTAAAAAGATAGTTTTTATGTGGGTCCCTGGTCACATGGGCATCCGCGGCAATATTGCAGTAGACAGGGCGGCTAAAGATGCTCTACATCTCGATTTCCCTCCAGAGATTTTCCAGTTTGTGCCCTACTCTGACCTACGTTGTATGACTGGATCTTATTGTAAACGACTGTGGCAGATTGACTGGTCTAACCATGTCAACAACAAATTATTTCAAATTCTTCCCGATTTGTCCACTTCTTTGCCTAACTTTGCGTCCACTCGCAGAGAGGAAACAGTGTTATCTCGCCTTCATATTGGGCATACTTATGTCACCCACAGTTTCCTTTTAAAAGGAGAAGAACCACCATGGTGCTTTGCATGTGATCAATCTTTTTCTGTTCGCCATTTTATGTCTGAATGTGCTGATTTGATTGAGGAAAGGGAAACATATTTTGGTTCCATACCTTTCAAAGAGATTTTTAAAGTATGTAATGGTCAACATCTGTTTCAATTTTTACATGATGTTGGTTTGTTCTATCGCATATAAATTGTATCGACATGTTTTGTTTAGTTTGGATTTTATTAGGACTGAATTTAGTGATTTGATTGAAGAAAGAGAATATATTTTTAATACATCAGTTTTAAAGAAGTCTCTTAAAGAGGTGTCATGTGAAAGTTTGTTTGTGTATTTAAGAGTAACAGGCTTGTTTTTTAAGACTTGAATCATTTTATAATATTTTAAGATAACGTCTCTCTGGTCCTGATTTGGCTCGGAAGAGTCCGCTGGACCTAAAGCAATAACCTTGTATTGTATTGTATTCGTTTCTGTGCCTCTTTCCCGTTAGGCTTTAGGTCTCGCCTGAAGCTCTTGGCTTCTCCGTGTGCGGCCACGTACCTATCTGCGACCTTGACCAGATCTTCCAGTCTTTCCGCGCCCTGCTCTACTGAGAATGTTCTCAGCTCGGGGGTCATGGTTTCCCGTAGCTGTTCCCATACTAACAGTTCTGTCAGTCCATCATACGTCTTAGCCGTGGCTGACTGGCTAATCCACTTATCCAGCGTTGTGGACAACCGATCCGCGAACTGCGCATAGCTCTCTCCTTTCACTCTCCGGTTGGTGCGGAATTTTTGCCGATAGCATTCTCCTGTCAGTTTGAATCCCGTTAGGAGTGCCTCTTTTACTTTGTGATAGTCAGTCACTCTGTCAGTCGGTAGCTTACTGTAGATGTCATAAGCCTTTCCTCTAAGCCCTTGACTAAGCTTAAAAGACCAATGAGTGGGATCTAGTTTATACTCTGTTGCTAGACGCTCAAACCTAGTCAGATAGAGATCTAAACCTTCTTCTCTCTCATTGAATGTTCCCAGTGGAAATGACATTCCTTGTACAGGGTTGGATGCTACATCTAGCTGATCTGAGTAGGAAGGGGTTGAGGAAGAACTTGACGCTCCTGATTCCAATCTTTTCAATTCTAACTCATGCTGTCTGTCTTTTTCCTTTTCTGCCCTCTCATACTCCCATTTCCTAACTTCTGCTTCTCTCTCTGCTGCAACCTTCTTCTGTTCTCTTTCTGCCTCTAGCTCTAGTTTCTTCTGCTCTCTAGCTGCTTCTAACTCTGCTTTCTTTTGCTCTGCTTCTAATGCTAGTTTCTTCTGCTCTGCTTCTAATGCGAGTTTCTTCTGCTCTGCTTCTAATGCGAGTTTCTTCTGCTCTGCTTCTAGTTCTAATTTCCTTTGCTCTGCTTCTAATTTCTTCGCCTCTCTCTCTGCTGCTCTCTCTGCCTTAGCCTCCTGTTTCTCTACCTCTGCATTGATATACGCAATTAGGTCTCCCCCTGCTAAGTGTAAAGCTTCTCCCAATTCCTTGAAACGCAATCTCAAGGCCACTGGGTCCGACATTGCCAAACGTGTCTATGAACACCCTCTGAATCAAGTGGAATACCAAAACACTAGCAATATTGCAAGTCAATAAAAACAATGCAAAGACCATACAATTCGGAATCAATAATAGAATAAAACAAGAGTCAAATGGCATACAACAGTTATTTAAGCAAAACCTGCAAAAGAACAATGCAACATACAGGCACAAAAATATTTGAAGCAAAAAAGTTTTTAACTAAAGAATAGTGCACCCAACTGATCAGTCCTTGTTACCACTATTCTAAGTTATTCTACTACTCCTACTGTTATCTAATTTTATTGTACTTAGGTCTGGTTATACCCAATTCCTATTATACACAGATCCTGGCTAGGCTCGCCAATTAAAGTGTCACGTGGGGTTTATGGGCTCTGCACAATGGAATTATGGACCCTCACGTTTATTCGGTGGGAACTGCTAGTAAGTCACCCTATGAATTACTTTAATAAATTTATTTGTTTAGCTCGTTCTGTGTTAAGGTTGGGGTACAGAAATAGATAGAAAAATGGTAAAAGATTACTGTCACACTAGCTTTCACACGGCTATGAATCATATGTAGTCCAGCCACTTGATAACAGTTAAAATCACACCTTTATTTCTTCTACTCTATACAAGATTCTCTAAGTACTAATCTAACTTTAAAAAGTCTCTTTCAATGCAAATAGTTCGATCGCTGATGGTCTAGGCAGCTGTTTTCTTCCTCGGGCACTTTGCTATAATATTTCATGTAGATTTGGACTACTGTGGTCCGTTTTACAGTTTCTGAAGAGTTGGACTACTGTGGTCCTGTTATGATCAGTTTAAGTGCACCTTGGCGTGTTCACTTAACTGCTAGATGGAGCGTGCGACGTCCTTCTGTGAGGTAGCTTCTGGTCCACCTGGGTAGTTGTGTAGTTGGGTTCCCTTGCCACGCTGTGGGGTCTTGTAGGGGGTTTTGCAAGGTAGCTCTTTCCGGCTTGTGCGGCAGAGTCTCCTCAACCAACTAGTCGTTTCTGTGGAGTGGGGTGCACAGGATAGCTCGCCTGCTCGTCTGTAATATAAGAGACGAAATTCTGCACAACCCTGAATAATCGGTTTGTGCAGAGCGTCTCACTGAAAGCCAAAGTAGCCCTCAGTGATAGCTCCACATCTCTATACATAAGCGACGAACATTCTGCTACTTCCGGGGTCCACTGGAATCTCAACTCTAAATTCCTATACATACATAAATATCAATCGTGGCTAACTATACACATACAGAATTAATAATATTATAAACATTCAGTGGTACAGCCACTGGCCTGCAAACATACATATAAGTTAAACAACAGTGGTTCCGTACGGGATACAACATGGCGGCGCAACCGGTCGTGTTGAGCCTCGTGGTCGGCTCTTCCACGTGGTACGGCAAATTCGGATTAACAATTCACATTTATGCATAGCAAATTCCACAAACATAATTTCAACAATAATATAAATATATCACGATGAAACAGAAGGGTGTTCATTTACCTGTTTGACAAGTTCAGGCCCGTGATGACTTGAGAGAATTCTAAGATTCTAAGTCCTGCTTCCTGGTCTATGAGTGAAGATAGTTCTCTGCTAGCTAAGGAGATGTTACTTCTTCCTCGTCTCACACACGACTGATTCAAACTGTGTTAGGCTCTGACACATTCAAACTGCTCTACCCGCTTAGCTGCTTCTGATTGGTTTAAATGGTCAGATTCAAAGCTCAAGTGCTGAGTCACTGCGAAGCGTGGGTCGGGCTCGCGGTGTGTACTTTTATTGCTGCTGTGTTATATACTGACTCTCTACTATTACAAAGACTACACATGGCTAAATAGTCAATGGGCAGGGTAAACTGCTCGGTTCATGACAATCACTGACCAACTGATTGGGAAAACTGTTTATTAATTAGTCATGAAAACGTCAAAAAAAAAAAACCCAAGCTGTCCAGTCTGCCAGTACTTTATCAAATTTAGTATTTAAAAACGTACAAGGCTTACCGGGTCGATATCCAGGTTGAGTCTTAGTAATACTCGAGCCTTGGTTCCTTGTTTCTGACATGCCTCTGGAAGCAAAGTTCAGTCCAAGATTTTTAAATGTCAGTCCACGATATATAAGTAACAGATTAGCGAACAAAATAATAATACAAACTGAAAATACAACAGATCAACGAGATTTCAAAGCATTATTCACAAACTCCTGGTAGTTTAGTAGTTCAAAAAGCATTGGCTTATGTCGGCCGCTGATGCATTCTTACTGTAGCCTGCTAGCCGCATTTTGTTGGCACGACACTACCAGTTTCCGTCGCATCGCAGCTAAACACAGACCTGACCCACAGGTTCTGTGAACAATGATTAAAAAAAAATTATTTATTTTATTTTTTTAAATTTAAAATTTAAAAATTTTCACACATTTCACACATCGTAATATTTCTGTATTGGAAAGCACAGATAGGTCGACTGTGGAGTCTGGTACACTTTCGCCTTTTTGGTTCCTGTTAGATAAAAGAAAACTCAAAACGCGACCGGACGGCTGATCCAGCGTTTTGGAAAATGTTCGACAAATAAATAAAGCATTTTTCTTTTATAGCGCCATTACAAGCTCGTGGAGCTGCAAAGAAAGAGACTTCAACAACCAAACTACACCATCTGCAAGCTTCGTTTTTTTCTATCCTATCCTATCCCATAACTTCAAAGTCGTGGGGGCAACATAGATGATCGTTTAACCAGCGTACTCCATCTTTCTCTGTCCTCGGCAACTCGGTGTTAAGCCAGTCCATTTTCTCCCACCTCTTTTTCTGTCTCCCTCTTCTTCTGCCTCTTTGCCCCGTGCCTTGCAGGATAGTCTGCAATTCCTGATGCCCTGGTGATGTGGCCATGCCGTCGGAGTTTCCGTTTCTTCACCACTGTGAGCATGTCATCGTGTTGTCCAATGGTCTGTTGCACCTCATCTCCATGCTTTGTTTTTTGCCGCCACCTTTATTTAGAACCGGAATTCGCTGCATCAAAGAAATATTTACACAATCTATGGAATATATTTTCCATTTGAGGATGGTGTGTGAAGCTACACATGCGCATTATGAAAATTTCAAAATTAATATGATTGGTACAAATACATGTAAATGTTGACAACTCGAAAATGTTGGGAAACAACAGTTGATCGTTTAACCAGCGTACTCCATCTTTCTCTGTCCTCAGCAACCCTCATGGCTTCGCTCAGTATCAAGCCAGTCCATTCTTGAATGTTGTCCTCCCACCTCTTTTTCTGTCTCCCTCTTCTCCTGTTTCCTTGCACCTTGCCCTTCAGGATGATCTTTGCAAGACCTGATGCTCCGGTGACGTGGCCGAACCATCGGAGTTTCCGTTTCTTCACAACTGTGAGCATGTCATCGTTTTGTTCAATGGTTTTGTTGATGGTCTGTCGGACTATGTCGCTGGTGATGTGCTGGGTATAGGAAACGCCCAGAAGCCTTCTGTAGCACTTCATCTTCATGCTTTGTATTCTTCGTTGTAGGTCTGCTGTGAGGATCCATATTTCGCAAGCGTTTAGGAAGATGGAGATGACAAGGGAGCGCAGCAGCCTTACCTTGTAGTGTAGACTGATGTTCCTATCTTTCCAAATGGGATTCAACCTTGTCAGGGCAGCAGTTGTTTGTGCGATCCTGGAGACGATTTCCTGTCGGGACCAATTGTCTGATGCAATGGCTCCTAAATATTTGAAGCTATGCACCTTGTTGAGGGAATGGCCTTGGACTTTGATGTCCGTGTTGATGCCATTTGATGTTGTTGGTCATCAAGTTGGTCTTCTCTGCGCTTATTTCTATTCCAAATGACACAATCTGTACACTTTTTGTTTATCTCTCCTGATTCACTGTAGATAACTCCTGCTAGTAAATGTTTCAGGAAGTCAGGCTACCCTTAACCATTTTTAGTGTGTATGTGTGTGGCGTACTCAAATCCAACGTACTGTAATAATGATGTCATTCTGTAAAATTACATTTTAAAAATTAAAAAATATAACTTGTTGTGGTTATTCGTGCAATCTTTGCATCTTCCATCGTTATCATCATTGTATTAACCTGTGATGTTGTGCAGATCGAACTCGCTGTCCACATTGAGAAGAACGTCATGGCGGATGGCGGCTGCAATTTCCCAGGGGCTTTTCCCGGAGCCATTGAGCAGCATCTTAGAGGGTTCGAATCCTGCCTCTAACGCCACGCGCTGCTCCATCCCGCTCACCAACGTCACCCCACATCCCAGTGACTGCAGCAGCTTCAGCAGCTGGGACAAAGAAAAACGCAAACGTTTACCTTCATAAGAATAGTCGTCGTTGATGTTAGGAAGTTTGTATACAAGCAACATTGCGATAAAGAAATGGCCACACAATTATTCACGCATGGTAGTCTAGATCTATTTACTTGTTACTTCCAAATGTCTTAATTTTTTTTAAAAAATCAAGGCTCTAAATATTATAGACTGTGCAGCTTTTAACCTGTAAAGATGGTAGTAGGGGGGAGGGGGGATCACATGGTAATGATGGTTGATGGTGGGATGAAAATGGAATCGTCTCACTAAGACTAAACAAGAGAGAGAGAGAGAGAAAAAGAGAGAGAGAGAGAGAGAGAGAGAGAGAGAGAGAGAGAGAGAGAGCTTTGTACACAGCTATGATTTCATCATCATCATCATTACCATCTTCATCATCACCATCATCATCATCTTCATCATCATCACCATCATCATCATCATCATCATCATCATCATCATCATCATCATCATCATCATCATCATCATCGTCGTCGTCATCATCATCGTCGTCGCCTCCGTTGTTGTTTATCCATACCAGGCAGGCAACACTTACGTGAAAATTGTGGTTGGACTTTAGGGAGAAATTGAGTCTGGCAGGGACCGGCAACGATTTGAAGGCCTCGTCAAACTGACGGACATTGTTCTCTATCTGGCGTCGACTGTACACAAACACGGGTGAAGTCAGCTCGTACTTCTCCGAGGTCAGCAGCTGACGATACAGCTCGTGCACCTTGACGTCATCACAGTACAAAACGCCGTCCTCGCGAACGTGAAATCCTACTCCGCTCATAGTCAGGGTCGGTGATGGAATTTTCACTCTTTTCGCCAACAATTTGAAATGTCGCAGTGGCTGTCTCATGCAAGTAAGCTTACCAAATTTACCAACTTTATTTTTACCCAGTAAGTCTGGAACCTAAGCGCCTATGGATCTACGGAGAACACAAACAAACAAACAAAAATACAACAACAACATACGATTGTTATGCTATATATAATCATAAAAAATATCTAACAGTACTGCAGATGTTTACCAACTGCAGACTTGTAAATTATACGGGCAATATCTATCATTGCTGGACTATGCCAAGTCTGAGTTTGAGTTTCAAACTGTTACACTAATTAAGGTAGTATGATCATAGAAGAGGTTTTAAAAACAATTTATTAGGGTCAAAGCTCTTCTCTCCCGTCCCTGTTAGAGAGTCATCATGCGAGTTCCCCTTCTATACTAGGCCTAAACCACAGGCGCTTGTATCTGGACACGCGAGCGCCTATGCCTGTGACGCGTCTCCCTTTGGTTATGTATAGGGAGACGCGTCACAGGCGTAGGCGCTCGCGTGTCCAGATACAAGCGCCTGTGGCCTATACAGTCATCACGCCTCATTCGATCGGTACCACAGGCAGAGAGTCAGTCAAATAGAATAGAGCCTCAGCCGCAATAAACAGTCATGCTTCTTCTTCTTCTTCTTCTTCTTCTTCTTCTTCTTCTTCTTCTTCTTCTTCTTCTTCTTCTTCTTCTTCTTTAAACCACAGGCAGAGAGTCAGTCAAATAGAATAGAGCCTCAGCCGCAATAAACAGTCATGCTTCTTCTTCTTCTTCTTCTTCTTCTTCTTCTTCTTCTTCTTCTTCTTCTTCTTCTTCTTCTTCTTCTTCTTCTTTAAACCACAGGCAGAGAGTCAGTCAAATAGAATAGAGCCTCAGCCGCAATAAACAGTCATGCTTCTTCTTCTTCTTCTTCTTCTTCTTCTTCTTCTTCTTCTTCTTCTTCTTCTTCTTTAAACCACAGGCAGAGAGTCAGTCAAATAGAATAGAGCCTCAGCCGCAATAAACAGTCATGGTTCTTCTTCTTCTTCTTCTTCTTCTTCTTCTTCTTCTTCTTCTTCTTCTTCTTCTTCTTCTTCTTCTTCTTCTTCTTCTTCTTCTTCTTCTTCTTTAAACCACAGGCAGAGAGTCAGTCAAATAGAATAGAGCCTCAGCCGCAATAAACAGTCATGCTTCTTCTTTTTCTTCTTCTTCTTCTTCTTCTTCTTCTTCTTCTTCTTCTTCTTCTTCTTCTTCTTCTTCTTCTTCTTCTTCTTCTTTAAACCACAGGCAGAGAGTCAGTCAAATAGAATAGAGCCTCAGCCGCAATAAACAGTCATGGTTCTTCTTCTTCTTCTTCTTCTTCTTCTTCTTCTTCTTCTTCTTCTTCTTCTTCTTCTTCTTCTTCTTCTTCTTCTTCTTCTTCTTCTTCTTCTTTAAACCACAGGCAGAGAGTCAGTCAAATAGAATAGAGCCTCAGCCGCAATAAACAGTCATGGTTCTTCTTCTTCTTCTTCTTCTTCTTCTTCTTCTTCTTCTTCTTCTTCTTCTTCTTCTTCTTCTTCTTCTTCTTCTTCTTCTTCTTCTTCTTCTTCTTCTTCTTCTTCTTCTTTAAACCACAGGCAGAGAGTCAGTCAAATAGAATAGAGCCTCAGCCGCAATAAACAGTCATGGTTCTTCTTCTTCTTCTTCTTCTTCTTCTTCTTCTTCTTCTTCTTCTTCTTCTTCTTCTTCTTCTTCTTCTTCTTCTTCTTCTTCTTCTTCTTCTTCTTCTTCTTCTTCTTC
The DNA here is from genome assembly GCA_036898135.1 of Oncomelania hupensis. Classification (NCBI taxonomy): domain Eukaryota; kingdom Metazoa; phylum Mollusca; class Gastropoda; order Littorinimorpha; family Pomatiopsidae; genus Oncomelania; species Oncomelania hupensis. The sequence continues at coordinate 9,188,057 of CM072513.1, read as the reverse complement.
TTTAAACCACAGGCAGAGAGTCAGTCAAATAGAAATAGAATAGAGCCTCAGCCGCAATAAACAGTCATGGTTCTTCTTCTTCTTCTTCTTCTTCTTCTTCTTCTTCTTCTTCTTCTTCTTCTTCTTCTTCTTCTTCTTCTTCTTCTTCTTCTTCTTCTTCTTCTTCTTTAAACCACAGGCAGAGAGTCAGTCAAATAGAATAGAGCCTCAGCCGCAATAAACAGTCATGGTTCTTCTTCTTCTTCTTCTTCTTCTTCTTCTTCTTCTTCTTCTTCTTCTTCTTCTTCTTCTTCTTCTTCTTCTTCTTCTTCTTCTTCTTCTTCTTCTTCTTCTTCTTCTTTATGACGGCTTACTATCGCCAAAACCGAGAGTTACCAGTATCACGAGATAATTGAAATTAACACATGTTCTGTTTAATTTACAGGGATACTGGTAATCCAAAGTGTTAATTAATAATTTCCCCCGTTGGGGTGCCGGGGGTTTCAGTATAAATAGTATCCCCACTTTCTGGAAATTTAGTGCTTTAAATTCCCACTGTCGCTGTCTTTCTCATTTTCTCTTTCTCATTCCTGCTCTGATCTATCAATCTGCTATACTATCTTCTTCTTCGCTAGACCAGTCATCTACCTTTTTTTCTTGAAAAACCTTCCGGGACAAGACTCCTTATTTGTGTATGAGGTCTGTTGGATCAGCTTGGGAATATTGGACGCTTTCTGCCAGGTGGTCACTAGGGCTTCCTATGATGTTATTAGGCTATTTAGCAATGTAGGCACTTTTTTATGTATGTGTTTTGTTGATAATTTATAATGATGTTTGTATTCTATTTTCGTTTTGTAAACGGGGGTTCGATAAATTAGAGTACAGCCTCAGCGTCCCCTGCGTGGGATGTCTTTATTGTAAAGTGACTGGCTGGTGGAGAGCTTTCAGTTTTACCACTAGGGTTGTTTCAGCAGATCTTTTATGCGGATCAGGGGTTGTCCGGTCCTGATTTGGCTCGGAAGAGTCCGCTGGACCTAAAGCAATAATCATGTAATGTAATGTAATTATTAATTATCAGTTTTTGACACGCCTTCCTAGCGCCAAAACGTGATAATTACAAATATCATGAGATAATTACAAATATCCTGGAATAATTACAATTATCAAGGGATTATTACAATTATCATTGAAACATTACAAACATCTTCGCTTGATCATGTTTAATTTTCAAGTTTGGCTCTAGCAAGCCGTCTGGAAATGGGCCAAAACCGAAATTTATAATTTTCACTTGATATTTAGAATGTTTACGTGTTAATTGTAAATATGTCGTTGATATTTGTAATTAGCCCATGATATTTGTAATTATCAGGTTTTGGCGCTAGTAGGCCGTCATTTTTGTGAAAAATACAGAACACATGTTAATTACTATTATCACTGATACACCTGTAAATGCAAGTTTTGCCGTTTGTAAGCCGCCTTGCGTCGTCGTCTTCTTCTTCTTCTTCTTCTTCTTCTTCTTCTTCTTCTTCTTCTTCTTCTTCTTCTTCTTCGTCTTGTGCTCCGCAGTGCAATCACTAAATACACATCTTTTACAATACATCTTTTACAACACCTCAGAAATTAATTAATTAGCTAATTATTTAGAGTTCTACATTATTTTATTAGATTGTTTTAACTAAATGTGTGTGTGTGTGTGTGTGTGTGTGTGTGTGTTTGTGTTAGTGTGTTCGCGCGTATGTGCACAGATCTTGAATATATTGGTACATTATGATGTTATTGTTATACAATTATGTTCTTATACTACTTATTATAATTGTTCAAGCCCCAAGGGCAAGATGTAAAAAAAAAAGCACAACCAGAGCTTACTCTTTTACCCTTGTTAACTAAAATTGTAATCTTCTTCTTCTTCTTCTTCTTCTTCTTCTTCTTCTTCTTCTTCTTCTTCTTCTTCTTCTTCTTCTTCTTCTTCTTCTTCTTCTTCTTCGTCGTCGTCATCATCATTCATCATCATCATTCATCATCATCATCATCATCATCATCATCATCATCATCATCATCATCATCATCATCATCATCATCATCATCATCATCATCATCATCATCATTTTCTTCTTCTTTTTCTTCTTCTTATTCTTGATCATCATCATCATCTTCATTATCATCATCTTCTTCTTCGTCATCATCATCATCATCATCATCATCATCATCATCATCATCATCATCATCATCATCATCATCATCATCATCTTGTTCTTCTTCCTCTTTTCTTCATCTTCTATTAAACAAAAGCTTCTTTTTTCCCCTTTCAATTTATCACTTTCAATGTCAGTTCATACAGCCTCTGCAATATTTGATTAGTCATGAAAATATAGGGCTGTATGCCTATATAAAGGTAATCCTGCAGGCCTTAAAACAGCTACGTTATAAAGGTCTTCCTGCAGGCCTTAAAACAGCTACGTACGTATAACTTGTAAATCTTATCAGTGTCAGACCCGAAGTGTCCTATGATAACAGAACGACTATAACGAGCTGTTGTCCTCAATGCGACGCACCTGAGACTTATGAACAGTATCTTTAAGAATGTTAGGCATGCAGAGTGTCCATTATTTGCTTGAAATGCAGATCATATGAAATTAGGGCGTCACAGATAATCTGAATTTAGAAGCCGATCTATGTAGGACTAGAGGTAGGCCGAGGTTTGTAACGTGACAGGCCTAAAGCACAAGGGAGACAAAAACGGTTTGGGGGGAAAAACCTCAGATAATTGTAGTTGTCTGGGCTAAAAACAGATGCGACTGAAGTTAAATGATAGCATTTGGGATATAATCCTTATCAAATACTGTCCTCCGAGGAATAAGTCATTGAAAAGATACATTTTTATTTATACAAAACAACACATCATTATTAATATATCTAGAAAGGAATTGATACTAGCTTAGCTCATCATAACACAAAACAAAAATGACCGTAAAACACACACACACAAACACACACCCACACACCCTCACACACATACACCCCCCCCCCACACACACACAACAGAAAGAAAACACGCACATTTTAAATGTAATTTTTAGATTTAGGATAGGTTTTTGTCGCTGGCAACTATAGTTTTCTTCACTTCGCACGGTGCAAGGAGGCAGAAGAAGAGAGAGACAGAAAAAGAGGTGGGAGGACAACATTCGAGAATGGACTGGCTTGACACTGAGCGAAGCCATGAGGTTTGCTGAGGACAGAGAAAGATGGAGTACGCTGGTTAAACGATCATGTGTGATGCCCCAACGACTTTCGAGTTACGGGATAGGATAGGATAGGATAGGATAGGATCTGTAGTTTTCTAGGCTGAGACCATAATAGAAGCAGCATATTAGCCTGCGTGTACGGATCGACGCTTGCTAACAGTTAGCAAAGTTTAGCAATAGTTGGGCAGACTATGCACACACTAACTGACACAGCTAACAAAATGTGACCCACATAGGCCTACTTCTAATCTCTCCGGCCATAAATGCTAGACTCGCCTTGCTCAAAACACCGTCCCCTATATGCGAAAATGTTCGGGGAAGTTAATCTACACAACGAACGAACTCAAAACATCAGGCCTACTTTTCTTCAACAGTCTTTGTAAACAATGACCAACTAACTATCTAACTGTTCAAGATTCGAATAACACGTTCACTAGATCTAGATCTATAGCACAGAAGTACAAACCGTCTTTAGTTCACAAACTGGAATGACACAACGGCACTGGACATGTTTTACTGCCCAAAACGCGGGTAGAAAGACATTTGAGGCGCAAAGCTGTCCAACGCTTCAAATGTATTCAAGGGAAACAACACGCTCTACTTTCTCAGGAAGGAAGAACTAAATTAATGGATTGCTTCCCTTGCATCGGCAATCGCTTTTAGCTCAGATTGTTTTTTTGGTTTTTTTTTTGGTGTTTTTTTTTAAAATAAATATTTATTTATTTTTTCTCTACTAACGTTGCTGCTCTTTGTAAAATAATTGTTGTATGATAATGACTTCTCTAGTTCTATCCGAATCGCCACTGTTCGTGATATGCAAATGAATACGTTCAACAACGTCATAATGTTATTTTTATTATGGCATTACATGTTTGTTAGGGATATTAAGAATTGTCGTTTATTTTGCGAGTGTTCTCTCTAGTGCAATATTAATGGCTGTACATCATTCCTTTAAATGATAATCCAGATTGATATATATATATATATATATATATATATATATATATATATATATATATATATATATATATATATATATATATATATATATATATATATATATATATATATATATATATATATATATATATATATATATATATATATATATATATATATATATATACATATATATTAATTTCAGAAAACAACGAGCACAGACGGACGGACGAACAGAGCCCAATAACAATAGTTCCCCAGCTATAGCTCGGAAACTAATAAAACAAGCCTCTGGATCTTTTCTTTCTTTTTTTTTCTTCTAAAAATCAACGTTCCTGACTTGCCACACAGGACACAGTAACCTAAGGTCACCCAAGGTCAAGCAAATCAAACAGTCCGGAGATCGCTTTAATAGCGGAATGGAGGGGGAAAGGGTGCACTTCAACCTTTCAAAAAGAAGCAGATTTCTGCAATGGCCAGGGGTTATTTATGGTTATTTGAAAAACAAATCTCATTTATCATTCTTGTTTAGTATGCTGCCCTTTAAATTAACATCTTTTTTTTCTGCTGACTCGTTATTCATGTTTCTGCCAGTCACACAGTCACGGGGAAAGATTTCAGTATTCCTATCCTATCCTATCCCTCTTTGCACCGTGCCTTTAAAGATGGCCTTTCCAAGGCCTGATGTTCTGGTGACGTGGCCATACCATCGAAGTTTCCGTTTCTTAAAAATAAAAATAATAATAATACAGGATGCTATACGCGCCTTTCCCCAAAATCATTCAGGCTCAAAGCGCGGCGATCTATACCAACATACACGCTCACCTGTCTCATCCACCCTCACACACACCAAATATACATCCATCACTCAAACAGGTGGTGTAAAGGCAGGAAGATCGCTATTAGAAGACGGAAAGAAAATCGAATTGTTATGTTTGAAATTTTTATATTGACTGCGTCCTGTACCATTATAGAAGGGAGGGAGGAAACCGGAGTGCCCGGAGAAAACCCTCGGTGACCTCAATAGTCTCGTACCTAGGTCACATACGTTCGCCACTTGCGGGAATCGAACCTGCGACCTTCGGCATATGAAACCGGCGACTTATCCACTGCGCCACGAGGCCACCACTATGAGCATGTCATCGTGTTGTCCGATGGCTTGTGTGATGGTCTGTCGGACTTCGTCGTTGGTGATTGCTGGGTATACGAAATACCCAGAAGTCTTCTGTAGCACCTCATCTCCATGCTCTTTATTGTTCGTTGTAGATCTGCTGTGAGGGTCCATGAGGGTGGCCTCGTGGCGCGGTGGATAAGTCGCCGGTTTCCTATGCCGAAGGTCGCGGGTTCGATTCCCGCAAGGGGCGAACGTATGTGACTTAGGTACGAGACTATTGAGGTCACCGAGGGTTTTCTCCGGGCACTCCTGTTTCCTCCCTCCCTTCAATAATGGTACAGGACGCAGTCAATATACAAATTTCAAAACATAAAAAAATTCGAGTTTCTTTCCGTCTTCCAATAGCGATCTCCCTGCCTTTACACCACCTGTTTGAGTGATTGATGTGTATTTGGTGTGTGTGAGGGTGGATGAGACAGGTGAGCGTGTATGTTGGTATAGATCGCCGCGCTTTGAGCCTGATTGATTTGGGGAAAAGGCGCGTATATAGCATCCTGTATTATTATTATTATTATTATTTTATTGAAGGTTGTTAAGTTAGGGAGGAGTGGCGGGTGGGGAAGTTGTTGGTGAGGAGAGGGGGAGAGGGCAGGAGTGCAAGAAGGTAAGGGTGATTAGAGTAAGAGTGTATTACTATTATGCTGAACTGGCTGACGTGTTTACTTGGTCTATCTTACAGTGGTCTAGTGTAGGTCTAAGCATGAATGATGTTACCGGTGTTCGTGGGTGATGGATGGACGTAAAACGTCAATACAAGTGCTAGGTCTTAAGGACCGGGCCACATTGATCTGTAGCACCCGGCTACACTTGTGTTACGCTTATGATTTCCTTAGGCATTTCCTTGCGTACTGGTTTACGTAAAATTTCACAAGGATAGCGCATGTTTGATTTCTTCTGCAAATATTCACCCTTTTCTGCTATCCTATGCACCAACGGGAATCCCCTCTATGAAAAATACTTCCGTTTTTTTTTTCTCCGCGTGTTTTAGTGAGTTATTTCCAAATATTCAAGAATAATAACATTTGTCACTGGCCACCTGTATCGTACCCTCACATATTTTTATTTTTTTTGCTGCAGTTTATTATCCCTTTCTATCGCCAGTGGCGCGCCTAAACCCTACCTACCTAACATTATTTGTGAATTTTTGAAAAATATTCGGAAAAACATAACGCCCAGATGCTGGCTCGAACCCACACCTGTCAGGCGCCATTGGTTTCTGGCTTGTGGACAAGGCAAGTTAGTCCCGCCTTAGCCCACTTGGCCACAACGCTAGCCTAACATAGTCAGTTACTTCGTGTTTTGTGAAGGTTGCGACGGCGAAGCTATGGAAAACTACAAGAGTTTTCAGGTCCTGTTTCACTTTCTGTCGATGATCGACGCACCTCCGAAGTCGCCACAAATACAGGCCTCTACGATTGTTTTTTGCATTCTTTCACTGAGCATGTACTTCCTCCACCGTTTTTATACTTATCCCACTCGTTTTCTGGCTCTAACAATCGTCGTTTTCGGCAATTTGCCATATTTAAAAGTCACGCATTGTTACGTTGAAACGCGAATGGTAGTACGTCGGAAACGTATACGATAGATCTAATCGTTTCGTTTTGCAAAGTATTCAATAATAGAGTTTATTTACCTTTGATTTGAGTTTGCATTGTTGTTAGGAGAGGCTTTGTATAACGTTGATAATTTGCGTTAGTCGATATTAGTTGAGAATCTTCTGGATATGCGTGTTTACTCTTGATAGAAATTTCCGGATGGATATCGAAGGTCGTGAATGTTCCCGGAAGTAGAGAAAATGTGCAATGACGTAAGCCAGTGATGACGATCTTTAGTTCGATTGGTGGCAGTACGTCATTTCTACCATGTACCATATTGTTCCAGAAAAGAGAGAGGTTATTTAATCGTGAGCCGAGTCGCTGTTGAGAGAGTAAAGTTGTTGATATTGAAGCTGGAAAGTTGCTGTGAAAGTTGTTGAGTTGAATTGAGAATTGTATGCAGTTGTTGATGTGTGCTGAATAAAAGTGGAAAACTTCATACGTCGACTTTGTGACTTGTACGCTGTTTGGACGGGCTGTGTGAATAAACGAATCTGAGTTACACAACTATCAGGAATTCAAGCATCGGGGCTGAATCAGATACTGATAGAAAACACCATCATCAAACAGAGTGTAACATTTTGGGGGTCAAGCCGCGATTCACGCCATAGCCAAGGGTTCAACTGCTACATCAAGCGAGTCAACGTTACGAGAGGCAGTCATCGAGGGTAGCCGCCAACGAGTTGCGTCGAGAGGGGCCAACATACTGGGACTACATCCGATAGGTTCGGGTTGACTGCAAGGGCGTGTAGTCGCTGAAGAGTTGCTTCGTGAGCGAACAACAGGTCAGGACTACGTGGCTGCCGCAGGACTACGTCAAGGGACAGTCTCGGAGCTACATCGCCAGTGTTACAGCGAGCGTCGAGCGGACGTCGCGTCTACTTCAGCACAGGAGCGTATACATCAACACCAGCGTGGTGCAGCGTCGCATACGACGAGGACAGCGGGGCCTGCGTCAGCGAAGGCGACTAGTGACAAGCATCAGCGCTACTGCAGAAAGCGTGCTGTTCTAGAACAGTCTAGAAAGGTACAGCACAGTCAAGAACTTTCCAGAAAAAGAACTCTACAGTCAAGAACTTTCTAGAAAAAGAACTTTCTTGAAAAGAACTTTCCAGAAGCATCAAGATGGCTGACTTCTGGCAGAAAGGGATTCAACTGAATCTAAAAGGCAAACAGCTGACGGAGTACGTCAAATCCCAGGAGAGAATACAAGAACGAGAATTAGAAGAGCAGCGTCGCCGTGAAGAAAGAGAATTGGAAGAGAAGCGTCTAGAAAAAGAAATAGAACTAGAACAGAAGCGTCTAGAAATTGAACAGCAGCGGCAAGAAAAAGAAGAGCAACGACGTCGTGAAGAAAGAGAGGAAAGAGAGGCTGAGCGTCAATACCAGCTAGAGTTGGCGCGTATCCAGAACAATCAGCATGCGCCACAAGTCACCAACGACCATACGGCTCCAAGATTGCCAGCTTTCGTCGACGGGAAGGACCAGATTGACTGTTATCTGGCGAGATTTGAAAGGTTTGCCAAAAGCTCTAACTGGCAACCTCAAGACTGGGCGATTCGACTAAGTGCACTTCTGACGGGAGAAGCACTCGACGTCTACACCAGATTGTCGGACGATGACGCTAAAGACTACGACGTCTTGAAAGAGGCCCTATTGCAGTGCTACAACTTTACAGAGAAGGGCTACCGTAAACGCTTCCGTGAATGCCGGCCTAAGTCAGGCGAGACGCCAAAGCAGTTTGTGGAGCGCCTGTCGTCATATCTACACAAGTGGGTGGAGTTATCAGGCGAAAGGAAGTCTTACGACAGTCTCCATGACCTGATCGTGAAGGAACAATTTCTCAATGCCTGTCACAAGGACCTAGCGACCCACTTAGAAGAACAAAAGCTGCAGACGCTTAAAGATGTGACTGAGGCTGCTGAAAGATATCTTATCGCTCATGGGAAAACCCTGGGGCCACCCAGCGCGACGAAACATTTTCAGAAGACTGGAAACCATGGGAGCCAGACGAGCCAGAGACAGACGGACTCCACGCCTCCTCCCAGAGAAGGGCATTCAAGGGGCTGTTTCACCTGCAACGCTACAGACCACAGAGCGGCTAACTGTCCTCAAAACAAAAGTAGCGGACAGCGGAGCAGTACGGACAATTCAGCGGCGGGCAACCGGCAGAGGCGGTTCTCCAATCAACGGCAAACCAGTAGATCTGACCATCAAGTGTGCGGCGGGAGCGTCATTCTTCCGAGTGAGACCGAGCGCACAGCTACCCCTGCGGACGTGCAAGAGTGCATGACTGATGGCCAACTCCTCCTTGCCAACGGGAAATCCATCCCCGTCGTCGCCAGCGCAGCTGTGACCGTACAGAACATGCCTGTTTCCAAGGGACGTGTCGGAAATCATGAAGTGACTGTTTTAAGAGACTCTGGCTGCAGTGGGGTCATCGTCAGAGAAGACCTAATCGCTAAAGAACAGTTCACTGGCGATTCAAAATGGACACTTATGGCCGACAGCAAATGTGTGAGAGCGCCAGTTGCGAAGATTCATGTCAACACCCCTTTCTACATAGGCGAAGTCGAAGCGGTTTGCCTGAAGAAGCCGCTGTATGATTTGATGATCGGGAATATCGACGGCGCGAGACGACCCGACGACCCCGATCCAGAGTGGAGTCCTGCCTCAACTCAACACGTCGAAGTTGTGGAGGAGGATCCATTGCCATTTCCCGATGGAGACCTTACAGAGCTGCTACGGGACAATGTGGTTACTCCGGCTCAGCCCTGCCGACCAGAGATCGTCGGTGCTGTCACTACCAGGGCCCAGGCCAAGAGAGACAAGACGTCTACGCCACTGAAGGTCGCCGACAACTCTAAAGCTGCCATCGTGGACAGAGATAAGCTGATTCAGCTCCAGGAAGCTGATAGCACTTTAAACAAGTACAGGAACCGCCAAGATCACGTGACCAAACGCAGTGGCACGGTCTATTTTGAGGTGAAGGCCAAGATCCTGTACCGAATCTTCCAGCACCCGAGGGTCAACGGAGGGAAACCACTACGTCAAGTCTTGGTACCGTTACCTCTAAGGCGCCAAGTGATGGAAGTAGCTCATGACTCTATCATGGGAGGTCACCTAGGCATCAGGAAGACGTCAGACAGAATCCAGGCGGTGTTCTACTGGCCAGGGCTTCATGCGGACGTTAGCCGTTTCTGCCGATCATGTGACATTTGCCAGAAGACCATACCTCGAGGAAGGGTCCCGAAAGTGCCTATGCAGAGGATGCCTCTGATCGACCGACCTTTCAAGAGGGTGGCCTTAGACTTAATCGGCGAAATAAGACCTCCGAGTGAAGAAGGTCATCGATGGGTACTGACTTTAGTGGACTATGCGACTCGGTACCCAGAAGCAGTGCCACTGAAGAAGATTGACACTGAAACTGTAGCAGAGGCACTGGTGGACATGTTCAGTAGACTTGGAGTGCCTGAAGAAATTCTGACAGACCTCGGGACGCAGTTCGTCTCTGACTGTATGAAGGAGGTCAACAGACTGCTTAGCATCCGGCATTTAACTACGACACCCTACCATCCGATGTGCAACGGGCTTGTCGAAAAGTTCAATGCTACGCTGAAGTCCACCCTGAAGAAACTGTGCAGCGAGCAGCCCAGACAATGGCATCGCTACATCAACGCCTTACTTTTCGCCTACAGAGAAGTACCGCAGGAGTCCACCGGCTTTTCTCCGTTCGAGCTGCTGTACGGAAGAACCATTCGAGGGCCGATGCACATCCTGAAAGAACTGTGGACGAAAGAAGTAGACACCCCAGAGGTGAAGAACAGCTACCAGTACGTGTTTGAGCTACGGGAGAAGCTGGAGCAGACTCTCGAGATAGCCAGAGAAAACCTGAAGAAGTCCCAGGACTGTGGAAAGCACTACTATGATCGTAGGGCTGTGAACAGGAAGTTTAAACCTGGCAACAAAGTGCTGGTGCTGCTACCTACCGATCATAATAAGTTGCTGATGCAGTGGAAAGGCCCGTACGAAGTGGAGACCGTGGTGGGGATCAACGACTACAAGGTGAAGGTCGGTCAGCATTCCAAGATATACCACGCCAACCTCCTCAAGCTGTACGTGGAAAGGCCATCAGAGACTGTGCATGTGGCAACAGCAGCTGAGATCGACAACAGCTTTGATAGCGAGGAACTGTTGGAACTGGGAGACTTCCACAGCAAAGAAGGCATCGATGATGTTAAGCTAGGACCGAGCTTGACGGAAGGTCAAAAGTTGGAGCTCAAGGATCTTATGGGCGAGTTTCCCCACAACTTCAGCGATGTCCCTGGCTCTACAACTTTGGTCGAACACGAAGTCCACCTCACTTCGAATATCCCTGTTCGATCCAAGCCCTTCCCGATCCCTTTCAAGGCCCGTGAATCCTTGAAGAAAGACATCGATGAGATGCTGAAGATGGGCATCATCAGGGAGTCCAGTTCCCCCTACGCGTCCCCTGTCGTGGTCGTGAAGAAGAAGGACGGCAGCAACAGAGTATGCATCGACTACAGGAAGGTTAATAAGACCACCGTCTTCGACCCTGAGCCGATGCCTACCGCAGCAGACCTCTTCCGCCAACTATCGGGGAGTAGAATCTTCTCAAAGATTGACCTCAGCAAGGGTTATTGGCAAGTCCCCGTGCGTCAACAGGACATACCAAAGACTGCTTTCATAACTCCTGATGGGACGTACGAGTGCCTAAGGATGCCCTTTGGCATGGTCAACAGCGGAGCTACCCTGAAGAGAGGAATGAGGAAGATGCTCAAAGGGATGGACAACGTCGTGTGTTACTGGGACGACCTGCTAGTCCACACCCGCACCTGGGAAGAGCATCTGCAGACCTTGAGGGAGCTGTTTCACCGTCTAACAGAAGCTAACCTGACCGTGAGACCCAGTAAGTGCATTCTGGGGACTGACAACGTCGACTTTATCGGCCATTCGCTGAAAGAAGGACAAAAGGGGCTTCTACTAGAAAACGTCACCAAGATTCTGAACGCTCCACGTCCCCAAACCAAGAAGCAGGTGCGATCTTTCCTGGGGTTGGCTGGATACTACAGGGAGTTTGTACCAAACTACTCCGCCATCACAGCACCCTTGTCGGACTTGGTGCGGAAAGGCTGTCCAAACCAAGTGCAGTGGGGACCGTCTCAGGAGAAGGCATACCAGACTGTGCGCGACCTCCTTTCGAAGGATCCGGTGCTACGACTGCCTGACACTTCCAAGGAATTCGTCTTAAGAACAGACGCAGCGGACGAAGGCATCGGCGCCATACTGATGCAGGAACACGAAGGGAAACTATTTCCGGTCAGTTACGCCAGCAAGAAGCTGTCCAGGGCTGAGAAAAATTACTCGACCATGGAGAAAGAGTGCCTTGCCATCATATGGGGAATCCGGAAGTTCGAACTGTACCTTCAAGGAGTGAAGTTCGTGCTACAGACTGATCACAAGCCGCTAACTTACTTGAACTCTGCCAAGTTTGTGAACAGTCGGATCATGAGATGGGCTATGTACTTGCAGAACTTTAACATGCGAGTAGAATCTATCAAAGGATCGGACAATGTTGGTGCGGACTTCCTCAGCAGAGTGTGTGAGTAAAGAACATTGACTGTGTGGATGAACTGTGAACATTGACAATATCCAGACGGATTTGAAGATGAAAATCATTGACTCTGTGTGAATGAACTGAGAACGTTGATAGTGTTCAGAGAGTCTAAAATAAGTTTTAATTCTGAACTTTGTTTGTGCATTACGTTTCAACGTTGTTGAAAGAAATTAGGTAAATTTCTTCTTGAGTGGGGGGTTATGTTACGTTGAAACGCGAATGGTAGTACGTCGGAAACGTATACGATAGATCTAATCGTTTCGTTTTGCAAAGTATTCAATAATAGAGTTTATTTACCTTTGATTTGAGTTTGCATTGTTGTTAGGAGAGGCTTTGTATAACGTTGATAATTTGCGTTAGTCGATATTAGTTGAGAATCTTCTGGATATGCGTGTTTACTCTTGATAGAAATTTCCGGATGGATATCGAAGGTCGTGAATGTTCCCGGAAGTAGAGAAAATGTGCAATGACGTAAGCCAGTGATGACGATCTTTAGTTCGATTGGTGGCAGTACGTCATTTCTACCATGTACCATATTGTTCCAGAAAAGAGAGAGGTTATTTAATCGTGAGCCGAGTCGCTGTTGAGAGAGTAAAGTTGTTGATATTGAAGCTGGAAAGTTGCTGTGAAAGTTGTTGAGTTGAATTGAGAATTGTATGCAGTTGTTGATGTGTGCTGAATAAAAGTGGAAAACTTCATACGTCGACTTTGTGACTTGTACGCTGTTTGGACGGGCTGTGTGAATAAACGAATCTGAGTTACACAACTATCAGGAATTCAAGCATCGGGGCTGAATCAGATACTGATAGAAAACACCATCATCAAACAGAGTGTAACACGCATCAAGCTTTGATAAAAGCAAAACAAGCCAAACCGGAACTTGGTTTCATATAACCTCGTTTTAATTTATAATGGCGATACCCACGAGTTTTTATGAGAGGTGCCGGAAAGTTGTGAATACATAAGCCGGTCTTACGAGAAAACCAATCAGAATCGAGAGTGTGACGTCCTGAGTTTAGAGGTCAATCTAAACTCCTCCCACAAGCATGATTACACGCAAAACAGATTGTCTGCTACACACGACTTGACGAACTAAGGCGGTTGAATTCACTTGTTGCGTGTCGATCTTAGTAAAGTTGTTTCACATGATAGTCAAATCGTGAAAGAGTACATTACAACGTCATGAAAAAGTGCCTTGTTGTAGTGACTTACACACGTTTATACATTCGAACCGGGCCGTGATAAACATGGCGCCACTACCTCTGACCCAATGCATAAGCCGTAAAACGTAAGCCAAATGTGGTCACTACTTTATTTACGGAATTCCAAAAGGTACAATTTTGAAGCATGAAAATAAATAAATAAAATAAATAAATAAATAACACCCATAATAATGATAATAATAATAATAATAATAATAATAATAATAATAATAATAATAATAATAATAATAATAATAATAATAATAATAATAATAATACACAACAACAACAACAACAACAACAACAACAACAATAATAATAATAATAATAATAATAATAATAATAATAATAATAATAATAATAATAATAATAATAAGACATTTGTGTAAAATGTTTTTAGCTTTCGCCTGAAAGAATGCCATCCTGATTGTTATTTAAATCTCGCTTTGAAGTAGAAAAATTCTTATTCTCACTTATCCTTTTATTTTATTTTGTCTAATGAACCATGTTCTAGAGTCCAGTCAATCTCATCTCTCCGCCCACACTCTCAACCTTATTCGCCCAAACCTCATCCCTCACTCTTCCATCCCTCCCCTCTCCCTTTCCCTCATCTTCCCCATCCAAATTATGGAGAAGAGGAAATGAAGATATATGTTAGTGCCATACACAGGATTAACGAGACTAATATCATTCAATAAACAGGATTAATGAGAATCATATCATTCAATACAAAGCTGTTCAAGGAAATGCCGCACGTCATTTCCGGAATCAGCTCTGTATCGACAGACGGCAAATAAAGCGTTATGGCAATGTTTTCAAAGAGAATTACACAAACAAAAAGGGTTTATCTGTAGTCTTGAAAGAGTTCAAAGATATACCATTTTTGGGCATTCAGTTAATGCTTCGATAAGTTTAAGCGGTTACAACGAAAATAGTATATCTGTAAACTAGGAACAATTCAAAATAGATCATTTTGCCACACAGTCACATTTTAGGGCCAATGGAAGAGGTGTGAGAAGCAGAATTATGCAGCTGCACATTTAAATGCATTCCAGATACGCCATTTTTTCCTTCCAGTGGGGCAGTGTCTTGCCAATTCAAAATAAACTACAACCCAAAATGGGTTATCTGCGTTATTTGGAACCATTCAAGATAAGCCATTTCACCTTCCATCAAAAACCTTTATGTTGCAAAAAGATGTATCTGGATTCTTGATGTAAATGAAGATATTACATGCTGCTCCTGATCAGTTCTTCAGATAGTTTCTTCCATTTCACTTCTATTTCATCTTCCGTTCTGCCTTTTCTCGGTGTTGGCCGTTATTCGGGCCATTTGTCCAGTGTTAGCGATGGAGTGGCCGACTTGAAACTGCCACAGACTTGAGGGATCAGCTTTTGTCTCGGCCACTTTGACGTCCTTTGTCCAGTCTGGCTTCTTCTGACCACTGGCTGGAGCAAAGTGAAATATCGCTGCAAGCAATAGCAGTGCGCAGTTTGGTGAGTATCTCAACCTGTCCGAGCTTCGCCCATAGAAATAATGTATTAAGTAAGACCGAAAAGTCTGATCGTGTTTAGAACGCAACCAGCGCTGTGTTATAAAACCAGCAGAACCCAGCATCTCTGAAGTTAAAAAATATTAATTTCTGGTAATAAAATTGTCAAAATGGGTTAAAGAAAAACTAACCAAAAAAAAAAAAAAAAACCAAACCTAGAAGGCGTTTCAGATAGTCTCTGCCATTCAGGGTTGAGGTCGCCTTAGGCGCAAATTGAAATGCAGATGATGCACTCCAAACGTCTTTTGCGACGTTCGAACCTTTTGCTGTGTGTGAAGTGGTTCGCCCGTTACCCATCTGCCGCCGTCCTGCTGGGAAGAAAGATCAGGAAATGAAGGAAAGATTTGAGATGGCCAAGAAATATTGGGGAAGAGAAGAAAGAACGACGAGGAAAACGAGGGAGGTTAAACAAAAAAAAAGTTGTGAAGAAAGAAGAGGAGAAGAAGAAAATCGACGGATAAAGGAACAAAATCCACAGAAAGAACAAGGATGAAAACAAGAAAAAAAAATCAGGTAGATAAAGAAGAAGAAGAAGAAGAAGAAGAAGAAGAAGAAGAAGGAGGAGGAGGAGGAGGAGGAGGAGGAGGAGGAGGAGAAGAAGAAGAAGAAGAAGAACTACAATAACAACAAAAACAACAACAACAACAACAACTTGCTACTACTACTGCCCCTGCTCATCCTCCTCCTCCTCCTCCTCCTCCTCTTGATCCTCCTCCTCCTACTAAACGATGACGACAACAATACAGACAAGAAGTAAAAAGGTGGAAATACAAGGTATTTGGAGAGGGGAAAATGGATTCGACTTTAATATAGCACAAGCAATAATAGATGTGCTGTGTAGACTCCTAAAACAAAGGAAGGATTCATTAAGAACTCATTATTAAAGCACTGATTAGGAAGTGATACAATGTTAATATCATTATACAAAGACACTATATAGTCTACCTTGAAGGCTAACACTGTGTTCATTGTTCAAAACTGTTAGGATTGAGACTCACATGATAATTATGAACATTGTGCTTCGCGCTTGAAACGTTCAGTGCTAGTGATATGCATTGACCTTTTGATTTAGTTTTTTTAATGGCTTTCTTCGGTCGATATTGTTGTAGAAATATTGAGATCATCCTGGACTTGCTTGTTTACCACCGACGGAAGATTTCGAAATCTGGTAACAAGTAGTCAACTCTTGGAGCATTGTATAGAACATTCTATGAGGTAAGACAGTGCGTGTGTCCTGTGACGATCTTTGTTCTGAGTGCAGTGGTAATTGATTAACATAATCTGGTTAGTTAGTTATTCATTGCTTACATGGTCCAGCGGACTGCAAAGAGCCGAATCAGGACCACAAAATCAAGACCACAACTTGGCTGAAAGAGGACTCATCCCTAATCCGCATAAAAGATCTGATGAAACAACCCCAGTGGTAACACTGAAAGCACTCCACCAGTAGCTGTAGGCTACATTAAAGGCATCCTACACAGGGGACCTGATAATATACTCTAATTTATCGAACCCTCGTTTACAAAAACAAAATAGAATACAAACATAATTATACAATATCAACAAAACACATACATATAAAATGCCTATATTGCTAAATAATAATATCATAGGAACCAACAGACCTCACACACAAATGTGCAGTTTTGTCCCGGAAGAGTTTTCAAGAAAAAAAGTAGGTGACTGGTCTAGCGAAGAAGAAGATAGTATAGTAGATTCATAGAACAGAGTCGGAATGAGAAAGAACAAATGAAAAAGACAGCGACAGTGGGAATTTAAAGCACCAAATTTCCAGAAAGTGGGGATACTATTTATACAGAAACCCTCGGCACTCCATGGGGGGACAATAGTCTGGAATGTTCTAAAGTGTACAGAGTATATATCAATTAGGCGTTTGTCTGCGCGTGAAGATTCAGGTTTTGAATGCAGTTGTTGATGCTGTTCGAGTCGTTTGCTGGCTGAATGAAGTTGGAGACACTTTATAACGACTCCTGCCTTGTTATTGAGTGAAGGGGTTGCGTGGATAAAGAACCCGAGCTGCCCGGCTTCAAGAATTAGCAACGTGTATGTATGTCTTGATGATGATGATGATGATGATGATGATGATGATGATGATGATGATGATGATGATGATGATGATGATAACGATAGCGATAAATTTGCTGTTGGTGTTATTGTTGTTGTTGGTGGTTGTGGTGGCGGTGATGATGTTGATGATGATGATGATGATGGTGGTGAGGATGTTGTTGTTGATGATGATGATGATAATGGTAACGGTAACAATATTATGTTTGTTGCTGTTGGTGTTGTTGTTGTTGTTGTTGGAGATGATGATAATGATGTTGGTTATTGTTGTTGTTGTTCTTTCTGTTGCTGCCGTTCTTGTTGGTGGTGGTGTGGTGATGATAATGATGATAGTGGCGATGACAACGACGGCGGTGATGATGATGATGATGATGATGATGATGATGATGATGATGATGGTGACAAAGACGATGACGACGACGATGATGATGACGATGATGATTGATTGATTGATTGATTGTTGCTTTAGGTCCAGCGGACTCTTCCGAGCCAAATCAGGACCGGACAACCCCCGATCCGCATAAAAGATCTGCTGAAACAACACTAGTGGGCAAATTGAATGCCCTCCACCGGCCAGTCACTTTACAATAAAGACATCCCACGCAGGGGACGGCTGAGGCTTTACCCCAACTAATCGAACCCCCGGTTACAAAAACAAAATAGAATACAAACATCATTATAAATTATCAACAAAACACATACATATAAAATGCCTATATTGCTAAATAATAACATCATAGGAAGCCCTAGTGACCACCCGGCAGAAAGCGTCCAACACTCCCAAGCTGATCCAACAGACCTCATACACAAACAAGGAGTCTTGTCCAGGAAGAGTTTTCAAGAAAAAAGGTAGGTCATTGATCTAGCGAAGAAGAAGATAGTATAGCAGAGTGATAGGACAGAGCAGGAAAGGGAAAGAGTAAATGAGGAAGACAGCGACAGTGGGAATTTAAAGCACTAAATTTCCAGAAAGTGGGGATACTATTTATACTGAAACCCCCGGCACCCCAACGGGGGTACTGTTGCCGCAGTGAAGTGGTCATGCCTACAAAGTCAAGACAGGTTTTCAACTGGGGCTTTCACTTTTCCCTTTATAGGTTAGAACAATCTACAGTGGCAAGATTGCTCATGACCCCAAGGGGTATGACGATGATGAAGATGACGACGACGATGATAATGACGACACTGTGAATTGTAAATTGAGAATTGTATAGTGTAGGTTGCATTTTGTGTGCATAGGTAAGCCTATTTAGACGGTACAGAGATGCACAGGCCCAGAACTACTCGCATTGTCGTCATCGCCCACCACGTAACCCAGAGACTACAGGAAAGCTTCGCGGAGTGTCTGCATGGTGGTAGTCACCGGTGCCAGCGATAATAAAAACTCTTTAAAAAAAAAGTTCGCCGTTGTAATAAGGACTCTTACACCACGTTGAGGGAGGGTGGACCGGGAGAGAACTGTACTATACAAAACAACGCTATGACGAGTGTTTCCAAATACCCCTTTTAGTCTATTGCCTTTGTGTAAGTTAGACTGTTGCTTTTTAACCAATGGTGAAAGGCGGAGTGGAAGGAGGATGGGGGGGGGGAGAAGGAGAGAACAGAGGGGGGGGGGGGGGAGATATGGAGGAGAAGAGGAGGACTACCACTAAACGTTATGACGATTGTTTTAAACCGGCTCTTGAAGTCTACGGGCCCTTTCTTAAGTGAAGTCTACAGCCCTTCTTAAGGCTGATGGAGCAGCACTCGTTGTTTCCTCTTAACTTTTGGGCCCCTCGTTGCGCCCACCTGTGTGATCTTCAGCGTCGCCAGGTTGCTGCACGCTTCATGACCGGCACATCACTCTCACTTCCTTAAACGCACCGGTGAGTTACGACCTTAAAAGAGGGCTTTGGTGAAGGGGAAAAAAAAGCATTGTGAACGCGCAACAAATGTTAGGTATATTCAGCGAGAAACAATATAAGAGATTTTCACCATTGAACCAAGGTCAGCTTTTTTTTCTCCTCTCTTTCGCTCTCTCTTTCCGATATTTAGTAGTACCGCAAGGTATGTGCTCACGCAAAGACCAAAGAAGCCATCTGGTTTACCCGAAACATTTCGTTCGCGAAGGGACCTTCTGTTGACGGCCAGCTCTGTGAGGGCAGTGGTCATCTCGTCTCCACTGCTGCTGTTGCATTTACCGGTATTTAGGACTGCCTGCAGGTACCTTATTTTTAAGCCTAGGTGAAGAGGGTGATGGCTGGGCAATATTTTTCTTTCTCTGAATGTCTGTTGGTCTCAAGGTGCCCCTTTCCGTATCCTCGCTAAACCAGGTGCCCGGAAAAGGTTCCTATCCTATCCTATACCTAACTCAAAGGTCGTTGGGGCACCACAGGTGATCGCTTAACCAGCGTACTCCAGCTTTCTCTGTTCTCAGCAACCCTCATGGCTTCGTTCAGTGTCAAACCAGTCCATTCTCGAATGTTGTCCTTCCACCTCTATTTCTGTCTCCCTCTTTTTCTGCCTCCTTGCACCGTGCCTTGTAGGATGGTTTTTGCAAGACCTGATGCTCTGGTGACGTGACCATACATCGGAGTTTCCGTTTCTTCACCTCTGTGAGCATGTCGTCATGTTGTCCAATGGCTTGTGTGATTGTCTGTCGGACTTCGTTGTTGGTGATGTGCTGGGTATAGGAAATGCCCAGAAGTCTTCTGTAGCACCTCATCTCCATGCTTTGTATTCTTCGTTGTAGATTCTGCTGTGAGGGTCCATGTTTCGCAAACGAATAGGAAGTTGAAGATGACAAGGGAGCGTAGTACTTGAAAAAAAAACACTGATCAAAGGCCACCATGCGCTGACTTAAGGAAGGGTTGGGGACAAACTTCTGTGAGATCAGACGTAGCCACTAATCCTCCCAATTCTCGTCAGAAGACACTATCGTCGACCTGCCTCTGCTGAATTCTGCTGACCATTTCACCTGGAGCCAGCAAGGTGTAGCGCCATGCCACGGCGACTCATTGTTTACCTCAGTGGCGTAGACTGACAGGCCGTTCTGGGGACCGCAGCTTGACGACCATAGGCGTCCGAATCAGAAGGTGAGCGGAGTCTATACGAGTAGTACAGGAACCCGTGCGTTGGACCATTTATGTGCAGCACCGATGCCTGTCAGCAACACCAATCGAAGGCTACTGCCGCTTGCATTGTGTTTGATTCCAGTACATCTCCTTGTTAGTTTACATGCAGCGATGTAAGCTGCTCACCCATCTCCTCTCCCTCCAAGGTAAAAAAAATTCTAGATTGTCCCCACAAGCGCTAAATGTCCCTCCCCCTCTCCTCTTCCCCTTCCCAATTAAAAAAAGTCTTCGTCGGTCTGTGCAAAAATTTCACATTTGTTAATTACTGAGATCATAATTTTATCTATCCCAAACAAAATACTGAAAATCTATTATAGCTGTTTTTTCTCTCTGGTCCTGATTTGGCTCGGAAGAGTCCGCTGGACCTAAAGCAATAATCATGTAATGTAATGTAATGTAATATCCTAAGCCAAGTAGAAAACAATCTCGAATGCCTCCGAGATAAACGTAGAGGCAATACCAACATTGTTATGATCACGTTCTTTTAAAAAAAATAATTTTTATCCAGGTCACCCTACCCAGTGTGTGTGTGTGTGTGTGTGTGTGTGTGTGTTCCCCTCCCCCCTTCAGAGTGCAGATGTAATTCTGACTTTTCCAAAGCAACTGAATTACCAAGAAGGACATATGAGTGTGCTGAAATATTATTAGGAAGATTTATGTGGCGGCAAATGAGAATAGCTGTAGTGGCATTGTCAATATCACACAAGTTTGCCTAACAAAGTTTCAGCTTCATCTAAACATTAAACTAGGTGATGATGGTCGCTTGTAACAGCTGTTTTTGTTGTTGTTGTTGTTGTTATTGTTGTATTGTTATTATATTGAACCATCTGTGACCCAAACGTGGACTGACAGAGATGAACCACGTCAGCATCTGAACTGCCGAGCAGGTAAGGATCAGAACGTGGCCTGTGAGTCATCCAGTTTATCCATCTCCCTTCTGGCAAACTCTCTCCATCTAGTAGTATTCCTGACCACACAGCAAAGCTGAGATTCGCTGATGTTTATGTTCACCCCTTTACTGGTGTTACACGTGTTTGGTTTTTTTCAATTGTTGATTCCACCACGATGCTGGAATCTTGATAAGTATAACTCAGATTCGTTTATCCACGCAGCCTGTTCATTCAGCAACAAGCCAGGAGTCGTCGTATGAAGTTTTCCAATTTTATTCATACATCAACAACTGCATACAATCATCACAAATCTCTATCAGTCACTTTTTGTTTCTCCCACTTTTTCACACTTCTCGCAGACACTATATAGACGCATCGCCTATATAGTCTTTCTATAATCGAGAGAAAGTTTCGAACATTCCAGCATGACGCAATAACAACCAATCAAACTAAAACTCGTCACCGGAACTATGCACCGTCTTACGTTATATAACGTTATATAACTTTATTTAGGTTAGAAGAATCTTTTAGCTATCACTAGATTTATCTACATACTTCCATCGATAGTAAACAATTAATTCTAGAAAATTCTGCAATAATATCGACCAACGAAATATATCAACATTATAGATACCTTCTTCTAACAACACCGCAAAATTAAATCAAAGGTAAATACACTCTGTTATTGCATGCTTTGCAAAACAAAACGATCGGATCTATCGTGCGCGTCTCAAACGTAACAACTGGTCTCTGCGGCTGGTTACAAGATTTGAGGTTTACTTGCTTTTAAAACGCACGCGCGCGCGTACTCACACACACATGTATACACACACATAAACACACACACATACAACACATAACTGGTTAGCTACTGAGAAACATGAAGAACGACGGAGAATAGACAGTAAAGCGCCGAAGATCAGCAGTAAATTAAAAAAACACAACAACAAAACTACTCGTTGTTTCCAAATAATATTACCTTATATCATTATATTCAGTTAGTTAGTCATTGTTTATAGGGTCCAGCGGACTGCAAAGAGCCGAATCAGGACCACATTTTATATTCAGTGATTCCGGACCAAATACTACCTAGTAGGTCTACTGTGCACCTTCGTAGTCAGCCATTATTTTACTGTATGCTCCTTCCGGCTGGGGTTAGCGTGTAAGCGATTATTAGTCGGTTCTAAGCTCTGAGACCCTTGTGGATTACATAATATTTACTTCTTGCAAGTTCTTCTCATCCTTTGTTTTTATTTTGTAATTTTATTATTTTTGGGGGGTGGGGGGTGGGGGGTGGGGAATGGGGGCAAACCATTTATTTTGATGGCATTGCTGTAAGAAGTTATGGTGCCAAACTGTGTAGACGCAAATTTCTGTTGACCATATTCCTTCCTACCCACCTCCCCCACCACACTCCACCCCACCCTCATTTTTCGTGGCCAACAGTTTCCAACCCAGCCACCGTGTCCCTGGCTCTCTGGCTTCAAGCTCAAGTGAACCAGGCTCAAACCAAGGCATCATAGATGATTCATTCAAAATACCTTGTGGCATCTGGAACTTAACTGTCGGGTGGTCAAGACTGCAACTTGGTATGGGTCAAACTGCTGACTCGGGACGTAAACCCCTCTACATCTGCGGTTACTATAGGTCCGACCTTCAAAGATGAAGAAAGCTGATGCACTTTGAGGTGTCTCTCTGCAGAGCAGAAGCCATAGGTAACGTTTAGATTATTGTCGCAGGTGATTTGAGCTTTCCAGAGTTTGACTACGAGTGCGAGTGCGTCACCATTAAACAAAAGACGCCATAATTATGTAACGTTGCACCAGCACTGTGTAGACCTGATAGTTGACTGGGCCTTCAGCAAGTTGTCCACGAGCCAACTCGTGAGGAAAATACGCGCCATTTAGTACTGACTACTAACAGACCAGACCTCAATCCCAAAGTGGAGATAGTCCCACGCCTGTCTGACCATCAAATAATATTCTTCGAGCTCCTCATAAGAGAGCACTAACGACCCAGCCAACTACCGCCCTGCGTCCCTCACTAACGTCCCCGTTCAAGGTGTTTAAACACATTGTTTAAAAGCAGTGATGCAACACCTAGAGAGTAATACAATCCAGAACAACAACCAGCATAGCTTTAGGAAAAAAAGTCAATTTTTCGAGATTCAGCCGTTTGCGTTCTTGGACGATCAGACGAAGAAGACGGAGAAGGGGCAACAGACTGATGTCGTGGTGATGGACTTTGCCAAAGAGTGCGATAAGTCAACCATTCGCTCTTAATACACAAGCTTCACCACTACGGCATGAAGGGAACCACTTAAGAGTTAATTGACAGTGTTCTCTCCGACCGTACCCAAGCAGTTGTGGTTGACGGCGCCAAGTCAGGCTACACATAAGTCCGCTCTGGCGTACCCCAGGGATCAGTGTTAGGACCCGTCCTATTCCTGGTCTATATTAACAATCTGGCGACTAGTGTTTCTTCCACCAAGCGACTCTCTGCGAATTACAGAGCTGTGAACCGCTTCACCGCTGCGGCTGAAGACCACGAAACCCTCCAAGCTGACCTACAGAAGCTGAAGCGGTTTGGTTTGCGCAACGAAAGCCCACTTGAATATTGTTTACAGTAATAGCAAATGCGAACTTTAGGGTTAAATTCGTTATCGCCAAACCTTCGAATTGGGCACCTTTAAGCTGACCATCGGCAGGGAGAAGTGGAGAGGCGAACATAAGCTTGAGCTAGTGGTAGCTAAGCAGTGTGATTCATGACTTGTCAGTGACCCGTCACGATAGTAATCTGTTGATCCAATACGTGATATTCCTTTTGTAATAATAGCTGTTGGGCTGTAAGTGTATAGGGTTATTATGACCTTACATACAATTGTTTGTAGATTTGTTTTAACTGTCCGTGTGCTGCTCAGTTTTGATGCGCCATCTGTGTGGAACTCACTTTCTCTTCACAGCCAGCTATAACAAACCTGTAGTTCATTTTGTTCCAAAAAACATATTTCTGATACAATTTCGGAGTAATATTTGCCTGGTCTTGAATTAAGAATTTGTCTATTCCCCCCCCCCCCCTTCCCCTCCTCGCCTCACATCTTCTTTGAGCTGGAGAGCTCTGGATTTTATTGTATACTGATAGCTGATAGCAGTTTGTATTTAGAGGTGGGTTGGGGAAAAGGTGTGCTTGTCAGTGTGTCATGATGGTACTGGCAAGTAGAGGTTTGGTGCTATGTAAAACTGTGTATGGAGGACACAGGACACCACACACCTGTGATGCAGCGAGTTTTGCTTCATCATCATCATCATCATCATCATCATCATCATCATCATCATCATCATCATCATCATCATCATCATCATCATCATCATCATCATCATAATCATCATCATCATTATCATCATCATCAGCATCATCATCATCATCATAACAACAATAATAATAATAACAATAATAATAACAATAATAATAGTAACAATAATAACAATAATAATAATAATAATAATAATAATAATAATAATAATAATAACAATAATAACAATAACAACAACAACAACAATAATAATAATAATAATAATAATAATAATAATAATAATAATAATAAGAATAAGAATAAGAATAAGAATAAGAATAATAATAATAATAATATATTTGGAGTACGTTTCATGAATCAAACATTCGCATCATATTTACAATATTTATTGCATTGAGATTTGTAGAGAGGAAGTCAATTAGGGAGAAAGGGGTTATATTCTGACCCAGAGTGGTGGGAGGTGGGGTGGGGGGAGTGAGGGTGGTGGGTGGTGAAGGTATAAACTGTCCTAGGCCACTTCAACACCAGGGAGGAGAAAGAAGAGTGCGTGTGCGTGTGTACGTATGCGCGCCTGTATATGTGTGTGTGTGTGACAACGGCCTAGGCCTGTTTATTGCCGGAAAAAATCCACAGCGCCGATTTGTTGTGCATGACGTGAGCCGTTGTGATTACTACTTGGTCTGGTACACCAGTCTGCAACAGAAGAACATAACAGCCCCAATTTAACCAGTCAGCAAATTTTCGGCCCACCGACCGGTGTCAAGTCGTCAAAGTTCCGGGTGTCTTACTTTAGACGGGCGCCTTTGCGCATGCGCCAGGTCAAATCGGGCCTGCTTTTTCACGATTTTCTTAGGCGTCGTAACCCTAACCCTAACCCCTAACCCTAATCCTTACTAAGACTACGATAGCAATGTGCGCATGCGTCGAATCTTGTAATGCGTCGACCAATCAGAATGCTCCCAGTCGCTCCCAGCCCAAATAAGATACTAGGAACTTTGACGATGTCACACCGGTTAGTTTGTTTTCTCCATGCCCTCCCCCTCATCCCCCCTACGTCCCCTCCGGCCCGCTCGTCCCTCCCTCCCCACCCCTTCATCCCTACCCCCATCACAGGCCAAGGCCAAAGTGATTAAGCTGCTCAACCTGCTATAGATCACAGAAGAGGAGTCTTCTTAGGTGGGGATAAAAGTATACCATCGCACGGGCTTTATATCAAGATTTTGACACAACTGTGCCCATACGTGCTCAGTTGTCTGGGACGTCAGACGGTGCCCCCGAGGCAGCAGGTGGGCGTCATGGGTAGTATTTACACGAAACGTCTGTTGGCAGAGTAGACACTATGACGGCATTAAACGTCTGTTGCCCTGTGTGGACACTTTCTCCTCAGGATGACCACAACTAACATCTAACCTGACGTACTGCACAGCGAAGCCGGTCCCACTACGTCATATATCTGAGCAGCTTGGCCCTGTGAGTGTGTGTGTGGGCGGGATGGGGTGGGGGTGGGGGTGGGTGTGTGGGGAGAGGAAGGATGGATCACTGAACGTGTAGATCGTTCCCATCCTGGAGCTGAGACTCTTTTATCGTCTGTGGGCAGTACATAGACTCCTTAATGGCAGGCAGAAGGAGTACTTATTTATTTATTTATTTATTTATTTAATCGTTCTTATAATACGCTTTTTCCAATTCAAGAGCTGCTCAAGGCGCTGGCTGATACAGGATCTAACTCAAGCCGCCCGAGGCGCCCACTTGCAGCCTTTTGGCGCATAGTCTGACGCCCAGACAACTCAGACCGGATATGGAGGTAAAAGGGGACCTGGTGCTCTGTTGGGTGTATTTTTGCAGCCGGCACTCTACCGCCTAGGACATGAGCGTCAAGATCTTTAAAATGGAACACATAAATGTTTTGGTAAAAATCCGTTCTAGGAGTACTCACATGGACAATTGTTTGTTAATAATGTCTTACTAACAGCTGTCTGATCGGATAACAAACGACGATTAAACGGTTGTCAACCTTCATACTTCAAATCAGTGTACGGAATTTCGGAAATAGAAACAAGGATTGACCTAATAAGTTGATTTCACCCTGTCAGAAAACAACAACAACAACAACAACAACAACAACAACAACAACAACAACAACAACAACAACAATAAAAGATTCATACGTATTTGGTTTTAACTTAAACTTTAACTTCAATGATTACGTTCATTGGTGTGTAAATTTAGAAGAGCTGATCTTACGCTGCAACCATACTCTAGCAACAGTAAGCCTAAGCCTCACACAGAGATAAAATCAACCAAGAAGACGCGGTGCACATTTCCTACAAAACATCAACATCACAGTACTAATGGACACATCATGCAATCAATGGGAAATGTACCTGTGACATTCAGTATAGCATAGCGACGCAGCAGGAACAGGGATCCGTTTCCACCGTGGCCGCTTATCTCTACGGAGTAATAGCCGGCGTCTTCCACCACTATATCATTCAACACAATCCCAGCGTTGTCCACGGGCGCCACTCGCAGAGGAAAGGCAGGATTCGGGATAAACGTGTTGTATTCTTTCTTAGCCACCGACCCAACCAATCTTCGCTTGGGGTTGACGTGCAGCCAAAATATTTTGTCGACATATTCGTCGGCGTCCAGGCTGTAGCTCCAAGGCAGCATCACTTTGTCGCCCACACAGGCATCGACTTCCAGGCCGTTGTGGGGACTGTTGGAGCCGAATGCGTTATCGCTGATGCCTGTTACAAACACCAGAACCAACACTAGTCTTTTAGGCACCAGTCTTTTTATACATCAACGCCTGCTTGTCTTTTAGACTCAAAACCCCAGTCCTTTAGACACCAACCCCAGTCGTTTCTTTTAGACACCCAATCTTTTAGATACAGCCACCGGCCTTTTAGACACCAGCCCCTGCCAGTAGGCACCAGTCTTTTCGCCACCAACACTAGTCTTTCAGAAACCAACACCAGTCTTTTACACACCAACACCTGCCTTTTAGACACCAACATCTGCCTTTCAGACACCAGAAACGGCCTTTTAGACCTCAAAACCTGCCATTAGACACCAGTTTTTTCGACAACAACACCCGTCTTTCGACACCAACACCATCAGTCTTTCAGACACCAACATTAGTCTTTCAGATACCAATAACATAAGCCACGTTTAAAATAAACTTACCTCGAATCAAGACTACCATGGAACAAAGTACAGCTGTAAAACGAAAGTCCATGGCCTCTACTAGTCTCGTGTGTGTTTTACCTAACACTGCTGTGTACTACAATGCGTGTTGCTAATGCGTGTTGCTAATTTCAAGCCGAAAGCCACATGAAAACCAAAACCACCTCCAGATGAAGCAGATGCAATACTCCGTTGTTATGATCGCGTTCTGTTTTTGACAACAGTAACATATGTGTAGCAATGTGAGTCCGTGGATGCACCTCAGAATCTATATCTATCTATACAAATATCTACATCTAGTCTATATCTAAATCTGTTGTTTTTTTCGGTTAATTGTAGACTTACTTCGCTGTTATTTTTACCCAAAATTAATAACAGTTTAAATCTTCACATAAAAAAAATGTTAAAAATTAACAACCACTCACACGCACGTACGCAAGCACCCACGCACACGGACGGACGCACGCACGCACACACACACACACGCCCACACGCACACACAAACACAAATTTTTGTAGAAACGACGTTCTGGTGACTGTTGTGGAAAAAAAAAACAGGGAATTTTTTGACACACTTTCCATTTCTTTGACATTATTTTGACATTTTCCAATTTTTGAAGCTATCCCTAACCCTAACCCCCTAACCCAAACCCTAACCCTAACCCTTAACCTAACCATAATGCTAAAACAGCTCTAACTCAACGGATCACTATTTTGACGTCAAAATAGTACGGCCTTCCAAAAAAGTCAGAAGAAACCATGTGGAGTTTCATGTGTGTGTCATCAGAACGTCGTTTCTACATGCTCATAGATAAAGCGAAACACAAATTCCTCGATTTTATTGAATCTCCGCGTATTCTCTCAAAGCTATTAAGCTGTGAAGAGTGCTAATGTAGATCTCAACGTGAATTCATTATAAGGTTATAATAAAATAATTGAATTTCAACTTCCTAAAGACGATGCAGGGTTAAAATGTTATTGACCCGATAAAGCAAAGCCTCTTGGCCGGGATATATAGGTCTAATAGTTGTAAAACATCCTTCTTGTGATTATTGGGAAACTCGTAGCGACCCCGGACATTGTGACAGGTTGACCTCAATAGTCATCACGTAGACTGAAGTAGTGGCCACATGTGGTTACGTTTTACGGCTTATGCCTTGGATTATGAGATTTTTCACTGACCGAAATTTTGACGGGTGGCCCTCTTATGAGGTTAGTGGCCATATTTGGCTTACGTTGTACGGTTTATCCGTTTGATCGGTTGTAGTGGCGCCATGTTTAACAGGGCCCCATTCAAATTTATAAACGTGTGTACTGGATAAATTCACTACAACAAGGCACTTTTTTATGACGATGTAATGTACTCTTTTACGATTTGACTATAATATGAAACAACTGTACTAAGATCGACACGCAACAAGTGAATTCAACTGCCTTTAGTTCGCAAAGTGGTGTGCAGCCTGCAACCTTTGATGCGTGTAATCATGGGGTGTGGAAGGAGTTTTGGTTGATCTCTAAGCTCGTGACGTCACCCTCTCGCTTCTGATTGGTCCTCGTAAGCCCGGCTTATGTATTTGTGCAGAAGACATCAAACATGCGCTATCCTTGTGAAATTGTACGTTAGCCGCTTCGCAAGGAAATACGTAAGGAATTCATAAGCGTAACACAGCCGGATGTGTAACACAAGTGTGGCCGGGCCTTTAGGTAGGAAAACGTTAGAGCAAGTGTCAGTTCTTGATCCGAATGGGAAAACACTTATGAAATGTCTAATGCATGCTAAAGAGACCACCTTATATAATAATAATAATAATAATAATAATAATAATAATAATAATAATAATAATAAAATTAATAATAATAATAATAATAATAATAATAATAATAATAATAATAATAATAATAATAATAATATATAGTGTGAGTGTGTGTGTGGGTATGTGTGTGTGTGTGTGTGTGTGTAGGTGTGTGCGAGCGCGCGCGCGTGTTGGCTTGTAACTTCTAATAAAGCTTTTTTAGAGAAATGTAATTATGTATTGAGAATTTTTTTTTACATTCTGGTGCGATTCATCTTCTCTAATTTCTTTAACAATTATCGTCTTCTAGCTGATCTACGTTGTGTGCATGTCTGATATTTTTGCAAATGGTTGCATTTAAACGTCGCATCCAAACGTTTTAAATTAGCTGCCCTTGCAAAAACCGTCATTTGTGGAGACAACAGGCAAGCACACTCACGGACACATACAATACAATACAATACAATACAATACAATACCACATAACTTTATTATCTTAAAAGAAATAAAAAGAATTATAACAGGCGAAGAATCACATTTTAATTCATATACCTTAAAAGTACACAATAATCCGTTTTCATCCACATCACACTCATTGTAAACATTATTCTATGTCCCTCTCTCTCTCCCACACACACCAACACACACACACGCACACACACACACAAACACACACACCAGCAAACCAACACACATACACACACAACCGTGTAAAAACGCCTTTGTTTTTACTTTCATAGAATGCCACACACGTTGTTTTGACATTTAAAAAAAAGTGTCCACTTTTGAATCTAACCCTAACCCTAATTCTAGACTTAGCCCTAACCCTAACCCTAACCCTTAACCTAACCCTAAGCCTAACACCGCCCTGACCCTCAGGGAACATTGTTTTTACGTCAAAATAACGGGGCCGTCAAAAGAACGTAGGTAGAGTATAAAGAGTGCTAACAATAACGGCGTTTTGATCTCGCTACAAACACACACACACACCTACACACCCACACACACCCACACCCACGCACACACACACACACATCAGAACTGGGTTGATTTAAGAATGGAGGAATCGGAAAGTGATTTTTTGACGGAAAGAGCGCAAACTTCTTCTAAAAATGTAAGAAGCTAATGCAAAATTAGCTCTTTCCGTCTAAAAAGTTGACCTAGTTCGTCTCCTATAGGCGACGAAATAGGTCGAACTTTCTTCAACATTTCTCCGAAATTTGACTGTATTTTCTCCGTCCCGGATAGAGCACTCCCTTGTACTTAAAACACTCTCATGCACTACAACTGCATTCCCATGCACTAAAAGAGCACTCCAGCGCACTTAGAAAATAGTGGGGTCCTGGAAAAAAGTGGGTTCCAAGAAAAAAATAAACCAATTTGTTATTAAGAAAGACAAGGTCTGCTACCCATTTGTGCGTTTATTCAAGTGCACACGCACGCACACACGCAGACACCTACACCAAAGAGCTTATTACGGAAAGAGAGGGAACTTCCATTATGTCATATACAAAAATGCGAGACGCTCTCACGGATTATTTCCCTTTGCTCGGGCTGGCTATATTTCATCATCTGCTATATGAATGATCTGTGCGTGGTAACTTATTGAGCCTGTGCCATTGCAAAAGAACATTTTTATGGCAACGTTTGCAAAAACCAAACTTTTAACCATCATTATTATTAACATTCCGCTACTGCTGTCTTTTTTGTTTGTTTGTTTATGTTTACTTATTGACATTTATTAGGTGCTTGTATGCTGCTTATGTGTGTATGTCATAGGTTCGTTTTCTGCCCTGGACTTTATTATTTTTTAATCAACGACAGATATTTTAAAATTAAAATATGCATGACAGACTGTTTCATTTATCCGAAACTGTGTAAATCCGTAATCGTGAGAGAGAGAGAGAGAGAGAGAGAGAGAGAGAGAGAGAGAGAGAGAAAGAGAGAGAGAGAGTGAGAGAGAGAGGGGGGTTGGGAGAAGAGAGAGCTCTGTCATTCAATCAATTAATCACAATAAAGCACAATAACAAAATGTTTCACTAATAGTGTGAATTTAATTTATATCAGGTGCCCCCCTACTCCCCAACCCTCTCACCTCCCACATCACTGGCTTAATAACATCAGTCACTTCATGGAAAATAATTAATTAATCAGACAGAACAATCAGAACCTAGACTACAACATTCCACGCAATATAGATCTAATGCGCAGAAATTCCCAGATCAGAACAAGGACTGAGTTTCTACATTACATTTATTTTTTTCCGTTTACACTCAAACGAAAAGGGATTACAACAAATCAAGGACCATTTTTGTGCCTAGATAAGGGGTTATCTTGCACAGTATTTGATCACGAGGAGAAAACAGACTTAGTCTAATTTAACTTGTTAACATAAGCAGTTTGACGAAGCCAAACTGCCAATCTGACATCTACTTTTGAAATATAAGCACAAATATAGTCAAACAACCTAGCAATAACGTAAACAGTGAGCGACCCGATGAACGTAAACTGTCAGCAAGCAAACTGTTTTGGATTTAGCCTATAGGTATAACATGAATCATTCAAGCCGCTCTCTGATTGTTTTAACACTAACAACACTGCAGCGGTCTTAGTTTAGGCCTACATAAACACAAAGAAATGAAGTTTTTCAATTGCAATTTACCTTTCTTTGTCTCTTGGAAATTTGAAAAAGGACTTGCCAACACAACTTTTCTTGTATCTGGCATTATGGCAATTGATGGCTGTGCAAAAGTCACCGCCCTGTTTCACTCGGTCGCCTTTTGACTTTCTGCCACGAGCCATTTTCAGCATGTCGACAAGGGAGCATAACTCGTACTTTTCGTCTCGCGGTTCTGTACCAAGTTCCCCCTCTTTCTATCATTAAGCTCTTTGCCCACACACACACCCACACCCACACCCACACACACACGCACACACACCCACACACACAGACACACCCACCCACACACCCACAGACACACACACACACACATAGACACCAGCACACACCACAGCTGAGCAAGCCAAGCAGTTGCATATCTTGTTATCACAAGTTATCACAATGCATATGTGTCGGGATTATAATACATGATATTGTTTTTATTATTTTTTATTTTTTTAATCCACTGTCGCAGCCAAGCATCACAATGACACATTTCTATTGATACAACTTTAAACAAAAATAAAGACCACATTTGAAAGACACACGCACTCTCCTCACTCAAACCAATACTTCACCAACAAAATAGTAAAGCTTCAAACATCCGTACCTGTCTAGTATTTCTGATAGTGGGATTCCGTCTCACTATGTGTTCATAGTCAATGGGCTGATCAAGCTGCTAAACAACGAGTTGCTAATTTGAATGCGTTACCACTACAAATACCTCTCATGTACTGCATTTTCTAATTATGTAAGTGTGTGGTTTTTGTTCTTGTTGTTGATTTTTTGTCTTATCATTTCGATGAAGAAGACAACAAAAACAAACAAACAAACAAACCTCTCGAGGCTTGAAGCCACTGAAAACACCACCATTTCCCTTGTTTTTGTGGAATAAATATCTGTTGACTTGTCTTGGTAAAGGTAAAGGTAAAGGTGGTCCCATAGCCTTGTGGCCGTAGGGGAGCGTGATGTTGGAGATCTTGACTTGACTTGACTTGACTTGACAATACTACCTCTGTCTACTAAGGAAAGACAGCGTTCAGTTGAAAATATTGTCAAGAAAAAGTGTGACTGTAATAAGCTCAGTTGCATCGCGCGGCCTACATATAAGCTTATATAGTTTTGAATTCTAGTATTTAGAACAAATACGCTCTTATTAGCTGTGAATTATGTGTTGATTTATCCAACGCATTCATTATTCCTGCAGTTGGTAGGACGATTTTCTTTGAAAAGTTTTAAACCGTGAAACTATATTGTTATTGTCATTAAAAACAAAAAGTTGTTATTGTTGGGAAAATGGAAGGAGGTTGTTCTTTTTTTTTTTACTCTCCCGTCCTATAATTTCGATGGGAAAGATATAAACATAGTACTATAAATATAAACAGCCTATAGTAAAGGCACACAGGCGCACGAACACCCGCGCACCCTCATCTACTCCCGTACCCACACTCTCTTTTCCCACCCTCCTCCTCCTCCTCCTCATCCTCCACCTCCTCTTCTTCTTTTTTTTCTTTTTCTCGTCCGCCTTTAAGCTGGTGACATGCAACCCGCGAGGTGTTTACGATGTGGACACAACTTTCGGCAAAGCTGCACATACCGGCATGCACCTGAATCAACTCAAAGTCAAACATAAATTTGAATTTTCGTTTCTGTTTGCCCCTTCTTTTGTCTGGGAAGCCTGAAACAATGAGATTCAGCTGCCCTTTCGACCCCTACGGCTGTAAGTCAGAGCTTCTGTGTGTCAGCCTTGATTATCGTTGTGTTACCGAAGTCATGTGGGTGTGTGTGTGTGTATGTGTGTGTGTGTGTGTGTGTGTTTCTTTGTGTCATCGTCTATATCAACATTATTGACATTGTGGTGAGTTAATAATGTATATAAATAAAGAAATAAATAAATAAAATAATAATAATAATTATAATAATAATCATCATCATCATCATCATCATCATCATCATCATCATCATCATCATCATCATCATCATCATCATCATCATCATCATCATCATCATCATCATCATCATCATCGTCGTCATCATCATCATCATCATCATCATTATACAGGATTTTATCTTCAATGGAACACAAAGCGCGGCGATCTACAGAGATCGCTATTATAGAAGAAGGAAGATAAATCAATGCTTTTTTTTCTTTTTAAAAAAAAAAAATGTAGACTGACTGCCTCCAAAACTAATATTGAAGGGAGGTAGGAAACCAGAGAACCTGGGGCTGAATAGTCTCGTACCTAAGTCACGTAAGATCGTCTCATGCGGGGATCGAACCCGCGATCTTCGGCATAGGAAACCAGCTCACTATCAGTTGTGCTACCAAGGCAACACCCCGGCTCCATATAAGGTTCACTTACATACGAGGCAAATACTTAGGCCTAATCTACTATCGTTCATATTTACTGCGCATTGCAATATCTTTGGAACTTTTGAACTTTGGAACTTTATTTTCACATAACATGATTTAAATATATAAAAAAATGACAAGAGTCTGTATAGCCAAATCGTGGCTAAGAATAGTTCCATTTCGTAACGCAACGCAACGCAACTACTGTTTACTGGTCTAACGAGATAGATGAAAGTACGCAGAGAGAAAGAGAGAGAGAGAGAGAGAGAGAGAGAGAGAGAGAGAGAGAGAGAGAGAGAGAGAGAGAGAGAGAGAGAGAGAGAGAGAGAGAGAGAGAGACAGAGAGAGACAGAGACAGAGAAACAGAGAAACAGAGAGAGAGAGTGAGAGAGACAGAGAGAGAGACAGAGAGAGACAGACAGACAGACAGACAGACCTCTATATTGAACTTAGGCTACTACACATCTCATCCAACCCGTGTGGGAAAGAGGTAGTATATGGGGGTAGTGAAGGGTAAAGGAAGGGGGAGGATGAGGAGAAGGATAATGCGAGTGTGATGAGATAAGATAAGATAAGATAAGATATGATAAGACAAGACAAGACAAGACAAGACAAGACAAGACAAGACAAGACAAGACAAGATGACAATTTTATTTAACAAGGGTTAAAAAAAAGAGGAAAAAAAGAAGTAAGTACTGGGTGTGCTTTTTTTACTTCTTGGCTTTGGGCCTTGGGTCTTGTAACACTAACAATTACTAGTACATGTACAACCAAATAAGAAGAAGAAGAAGACGAAAAGGAGTGTGTGAGAACAGGTAGAGGAAGGAGGCTACCGGCCACAAGGCTACCAAACCCGGGTTCTACAGCTTCGATGGATGATAACAAACAAGATGGCAAGCCATTCAAATGTAGTTCCAGGCACACGCACGCACATACAGCCGATGTTTGTTTTTCTAAAGTGTTCCTTTTCTTAGTGGTATTGTGACTCCGCTTTATCGTAACGAAGCACAAACAAGGTAACCTGGAATGACAGCGCACAAATCGGAACTATCAGAAAGCAAATGAACACAACAACAACAACAACAACAAAATCAAAATCATCTGAGCTAAGGTTTAGACACAGCCCAAAACGCGTTTAAAAAAAAAAGAGAGAAAAAAAGGTATAGCGCAATGACCTTGACTTTGAGAAACTACAAATACGAATGATCCACTGGCGCTTGTATCTGGATGCCTATGCCTGTGACGCGTCTCTCTTTATGGTACGTAGATATCCAACAAGAGACGCGTCACAGGCATAAGCGCTGGCGTGTCCAGATACAAGCGCCTGTGGAATTATCTAACACGCTTAGTGCTAGAGACAGTATCAACAAAATAAAAGAACAGATGAATTTAGGTTCAGTTATTGTTGAGATAAAACCCACCCCTCCCCTCTCCTTCCCCCCCCCCCCCAAAAAAGGGGGGGGGGGGTGTTGAACACACACAAAAAAGGTGAAATTGGGAGTGAGGGACCGGCCGACGGAGCGACTTCCCCACAACCAGATTGCTACTGAAGGATGATGGCCTATGATGTGAAGTACCTGCATACCAACCCTCAACAACATCTCTTTAGCTGGTGTTTTTGTGTGGAGATATTGAGAAAAAACTGGCTTAGAAACCAAATGGCTCCAGGAACCTAGACCTTTGCGGTGGAGCAAATACGATGGCAGGGGAAAGCAGACCACTGACCTAGGTAATGTTCCTATGAAGTTTGGCCAAAATCCGTTTAGCGGTTATTGAGATATGGGATCCAACGGACCGACCTACAGCCCGACAGTTTCAAAAGTATTTCCAGATAAATCTGGAGACACCAAGACAGGGGTGTGTGTGGGATAAAGAAGTCAAGATTTATAACAAGCGTTAAGAACCTTTTAAAGCCTCCCCACCCCCACCCACCCTCTCCACCCAACTCCTGTGTATCTCGCAAAAGCCCAACCTCCCCAAGTGAACGTTGTGGCCTTTGACCTTCCAACGACGCTTGCGAGCTAAAGTCACCCTATAGCAGAATTAGAAGCTTGTTGGCCGAAAACAGACACAACGCATGCACAAACACACACACAACACACACACGCGCGCACACACACACAAACACACACGCACACGCGCACGCACATACAAACACACACCCACAAACACACACATAGTTGCGATGACTGTCGTGAAACCCTACATACCTTATTTTGACACACTTAACATCATTTTAACATTATTTTGACAGTTTTTGAAACTATCCCTAACCCCAACCCTTACCCTAACCCAAGCCCTAACCCAAGCCCTAACCCTTACCGTAACCCTAAGCCTAACACAGCCCTAACCCTAACGGAACACTATTTTGATGTCAAAATAATGGGGCCGTCAAAAGAACGTACATAGAGTTTCAAGTGTATGTCAGAGTAACGTCGTTTCTACCTAGCCACACCCACACAGGCACGCACGCACACACACACAAACACACCCACAAACAAACACACCCACACACGCACGCACACACACCCACACACACACATTTCCCGTATTCAGCTACCTCGATCACTTCTTTATTTTAAACTCACGCTTTATTTATTCATCCGATCTGTTTCTTCAGTTGTTATATTAGTCAGCTGTCCTTCATCCGATCTGTTTCTTCAGTTGTCATATTAGTCAGCGGTCCTTCATCCGATCTGTTTCTTCAGTTGTCATAGTAGTCAGCTGTCCTTCACCCGATCTGTTTCTTCAGTTGTCATTATTATTAGTCAGCTGTCCTTCATCCGATCTGTTTCTTCAGTTGTCATATTACTCGGCTGTCCTTCATCCGATCTGTTTCATCAGTTGTCATATTACTCAGCTGTCCTTCACCCGATCTGTTTCTTCAGTTGTCATATTAGTCAGCTGTCCTTCACCCGATCTGTTTTTTCAGTTGTCATAGTAGTCAGCTGTCCTTCATCCGATCTGTTTTTTCAGTTGTCATATTAATCAGCTGTCCTTCATTCGATCTGGTTCTTCAGTTGTCATATTAGTCAGCTGTCCTTCACCCGATCTGTTTCTTCAGTTGTCATATTAGTCAGCTATCCTTCATCCGATCTGTTTTTACAGTTGTCATATTAGTCAGCTGTCCTTCATCCGATCTGTTTTTACAGTTGTCATAGTAGTCAGCTGTCCTTCATCCGATCTGTTTCTTCAGTTGTCATATTAGTCAGCTGTCCTTCATCCGATCTGTTTCTTCAGTTGTCATATTAGTCAGCGGTCCTTCATCCGATCTGTTTCTTCAGTTGTCATAGTAGTCAGCTGTCCTTCATCCGATCTGTTTTTTCAGTTTTCATATTAGTCAGCTGTCCTTCATCCGATCTGTTTCTTCAGTTGTCATATTAGTCAGCTGTCCTTCATTCGATCTGTTTCTTCAGTTGTCATATTACTCAGCTGTCCTTCATTCGATCTGGTTCTTCAGTTGTCATATTAGTCAGCTGTCCTTCACCCGATCTGTTTCTTCAGTTGTCATATTAGTCAGCTATCCTTCATCCGATCTGTTTTTACAGTTGTCATATTAGTCAGCTGTCCTTCATCCGATCTGTTTTTACAGTTGTCATAGTAGTCAGCTGTCCTTCATCCGATCTGTTTCTTCAGTTGTCATATGAGTCAGATGTCCTTCATCCGATCTGTTTTTTCAGTTGTCATAGTAGTCAGCTGTCCTTCATCCGATCTGTTTCTTCAGTTGTCATATTAGTCCGCTGTCCTTAATCCGATCTGTTTCTTCAATTGTCATATTGGTCAGCTGTCCTTAATCCGATCTGTTTCTTCAGTTGTCATATTAGTCAGCTGTCCTTCATTCGATCTGGTTCTTCAGTTGTCATATTAGTCAGCTGTCCTTCATCCGATCTGTTTCTTCAGTTTTCATATTAGTCAGCTGTCCTTCATCCGATCTGTTTCTTCAGTTGTCATATTAGTCAGCTGTCCTTCATCCGATCTGTTTCTTCAGTTGTCATATTAGTCAGCTGTCCTTCATCCGATCTGTTTCTTCAGTTGTCATATTAGTCAGCTGTTCTTACACAGCGCGCTTTACCAAATCAAAGACCCGCTCAAGGCGTTGACCGTTAAAAAGGATCTAACTCAAACCGCCCGAGACGCCCACTTGCTGCTGGATGACCTTTGACCTCAATTTTAAAAAAAAATGAGGAACCGTGCTATATGAAAAGCATTAAAAACAATTATTAATTAAAAAAAATATTATGGATGCGCATTCATCTGCAAGCTTCTGAAACCACCATGCAAGTCCTAACGAGGTCTGCATTTTTTCCTAACAGAATCTTTCCGGGTCGTTTTTGTACCCACAGGGATATTATCCAAGTAGATTGGATCCGCGACAGCAAAAAAGGAAAGTGGATCTTCGATCGCACAGGGGTAGATAACACCCAGACATGTGTATTATAAACAGGAAGGGTGGATCAAGCTATGTCTTCGGCGAAAGGAATCGACAACTCAAACCGCGTCATAACGCAAATGTAATCTCTTCCCTGAAATTGAAACGATAGAGGCCTATGATAGATCAAAGTTCCGGACATAGGGGTGGTCTCGTGGCGCAGTGGATTAGTCGCCGGTTTCCGATGCCGAAGGTCGCGGGTTCGATTCCAGCAAGGGGCGAACGTATGTGACTTAGGTACGAGACTATTGAGGTCACCGAGGGTTTTCTCCGGGCACTCCGGTTTCCTCCCTCCCTTCAATAATGGTACTGGACGCACTCAATATACAATTTCCAAAATAAAAATTCGATTAACTTTCCGTCTTCCAATACCGCTCTCCCTGCCTTTACACCACCTCTTTGAGTGATGGATGTGTATTTGTTGTGTGTGTGAGGGTGGATGAGACAGATGAGCGTGTATGTTGGTACAGAGAGCCGCGCTTTGAGCATGATTGATTTGGGGAAAGGCGCAGTGATAGCATCCATTATTATGATTATTATGATTAATTATTATTATTATTATTATTATTATTATTATTATTATTATTATTATTATTATTATTATTATTATTATACTAAAATAGGCCTATATCAATGTCTCCCCATTTATAGGACTGTAGTTTTCGATGAAAAATGAAGATAGTACAGGTTCGTTGACAAAGCGGTTTGGGAATAGACCGTTCCAGGCGCCGATTCGTTTCGCCACAGAAGAAAGTCCGATCTTACCGTTCTCGCTACGATACATGAGCTGTATGCTCCTACTGCTACCGCTGTGCTGTCGAGAATCCATGTTCTTGTTTGCTCTCGCGGATCCATTGTCCTTGGGTAGTGCCCCCTGTGTTTTGCACTAAGAGTAGGGGATAGACCAAGCGCCTAGCCTAGAGCTATAGCTGGAATCTAGCTCGATCTTATCAGGGCTTATGCTATGTTTGTTTTCCTTCAAACGTTAAATGCCTTTTTTTTCCAGCCACTGTCAAATAAATTGTTTTTGTGTGAGGTCTTGCCTTATAGAAGACAGCGCAAGACATGGAGAGAGAGAGAGAGAGAGAGAGAGAGAGAGAGAGAGAGAGAGAGAGAGAGAGAGAGAGACAGAGACAGAGACAGAGAGAAAGAGAAAGAGAGAGGGAGTGAGAGAGCGAGGGGAGGGGATGAAGAGAAGAGTATAGAGAAAGAGGGAGAAGAGAATGAGAAATAAAGAAAAGAAAGAGAGAGAGGATGGAGAGAGAGAGATATGAGGGAAAAAAAAGAGATGGGAGGGGGTAAAGAAAAAGATGGAGGGAGAGGAGAGAGAAATGATGGGGGAGAGAGAAAAAGAGATAGAGAGAGACAGAGAGGGGGGGATGGGGAGGAGGAGAGAGAGATTTTCCCTCAATGATGTGGGTCAATAAAACCCTTTGTTCATAGTACTATCTACTGATCTATAATGAGCGAAGCCATGAGGGTTGCTGAGGACAGAGAAAGTTGGAGTGGGCTGGTTAAACTGTTATCTGTGGTGCCCCAACGACCTTCGAGTTACGGGATAGGATAGGATAGGATACGATCTATAATGTTATATTGACGATCCCAGAATAGAAACAGCTGTCAGGTCAGATTGGCCAGTACAATTGAGGTGAACACCAGTAAGAGAGTGGCATCCTGACAGTGATGGTTTTCAATGCTGGTGCCCTGCAAGCTACAGACAATCTTCAACTTTACACTGCAATACAGTCGCTCTGCCTTAGTTTTAGTATTGCCTCTACGTTGTTAAACGTTGGCATCTATCGGGTGACATTTTGTTTAATTTAGATGCGCTGCTTGCTCATTTTATCAATGCCGTTTTATTTAATTTAGATGCGTTGCTTGCTCATTTTATCAATGCCATTTTATTTAATTTAGATGCGTTGCTTGCTCATTTTATCAATGCCATTTTATTTAATTTAGATGCGTTGCTAGCTCATTTTCTCAATGCCATTTTATTTAATTTAGATGCGTTGCTTGCTTATTTTATCAATGCCATTTTATTTAATTTAGATGCGTTGCTTGCTCATTTTATCAATGCCATTTTATTTAATTTAGATGCGTTGCTAGCTCATTTTATCAATGCCATTTTATTTAATTAAGATGCGTTGCTTGCTCATTTTATCAATGCCATTTAATTTAATTTAGATGCGTTGCTTGCTCATTTTATCAATGCCATTTTATTTAATTTAGATGCGTTGCTAGCTCATTTTATCAATGCCATTTTATTTAATTTAGATGCGTTGCTTGCTCATTTTATCAATGCCATTTAATTTAATTTAGATGCGTTGCTTGCTCATTTTATCAATGCCATTTTATTTAATTTAGATGCGTTGCTAGCTCATTTTATCAATGCCATTTTATTTAATTTAGATGCGTTGCTTGCTCATTTTATCAATGCCATTATATTTAATTTAGATGCGTTGCTTGCTCATTTTATCAATGCAATTTAATTTAGATGCGTTGCTTGCTCATTTTATCAATGCAATTTAGATGCGTTGCTTGCTCATTTCATCAATGCCATTTTATTTAATTTAGATGCGTTGCTTGCTCATTTTCTCAATGCCATTTTATTTAATTTAGATGCGTTGCTTGCTCATTTTCTCAATGCCGTTTTATTTAATTTAGATGTGTTGCTTGCTCATTTTATTAATGCCATTTTATTTAATTTAGATGCGTTGCTTGCTCACTTTATCAATGCCATTTTATTTAATTTAGATGCGTTGCTTGCTCATTTTATGAATGCCATTTTGTTTAATTTAGATGCGTTGACTGGCTCATTTTATGAATGCCATTTTATTGTGTGTTAGAATGTCCGTTTGTGAGTTTTGTTGGGAAGTTAAGTGACGTGATGAAGGTATTCTGTGATCGTTTAGCTATGATGCTCAATGTGTGTTATATGTGCGTGCACCTTATCATTTTATGTGTTCACTATTTGTATTACTGTTCAATGACAACTCTTTTTTTTTATTTTTGGACTTGATTTTTTTTTAATATAGGTGACCTTGTTTTATGTGATGACTCATTTTCTTGTTGTTGTTTTTCCTGTTTGGAAAGTTAAATATTTAATCTTACATTTAAACGTTGATTGTCCTTTTGTACTTGTACGTTGTAAAGCGCCAGGTGCTCAAGTCCTAGACGGGGATACCGCGCTATAAAAATCGATCCCCTGTATTATTATTATTATTATTATTATTATTATTATTAATTATTATTAATTATTATTAATTATTATTAATTATTTATTATTATTATTATTATTATTATTATTATTATTATTATTATTATTATTATTATTATTATTATTATTATTTATTATTATTAATGTATTATTATTATTATTATTATTATTATTATTATTATTATTATTATTATTATTAATGTATTAATAATGTATTATTATTATTATTATTATTATTATTATTATTATTATTATTATTATTATTAATGTATATTTAATATAGCGCGTTTTCATATAAATGCTCAACGCGCTTTACAATAACAGCCATTTACACAAACATGCTACACATAGAAAGCACAATATTTAAAAATAACATCAGCAAACAAGCAAAGCATACCAAGGAAGACCTCAACAACATAGCTATACATACAAAGCGCGAAAGGATATACAAGCACACAGTTAAACCACGGCAATACAAACAACAGGGTCATAAAGACAAAAACACTAAACATACAAGCAAATCGTAGTACAACATAATCAGAGCAAGACAATTAAACAACATTAACAATTAAACCATACAAACAATTAGCATATCACACGTAAATAATCAGCAACATACATGACAAAACACAAGCAGGGCATACTCGCGGGCAAAGTAAGTCACTGAGATGCAGGCACGGACATGAGGGGTGGAAGCGTGCGGGGGGAGGGGGAGGAATGTTTATGTGTATGCAAGTGGGAAAAGATGAGTTTTTAGGCCTGTGCGGAAAGAGTCAGGGGAGGGAGAGTGACGAAGACTGGCAGGGAGAGAGTTCCAGACGAGAGGAGCAGCAACGGTAAAAGAGCGTTCACCAAAGGATTTATTATTATTTGTTGTGTAAATGTTATTGCCTATGATTGTTGGATATATACAGTGCCAAAAAAATCCTTGCTATTTGTTGGGACAGTAAAAGATTCTGATTCTGATTCTGACATAGCCAATGTTTTAAACTCTGGTTTATTCTATAACCTCAACCCGCACTGCGCAATATCCCCTCCTAATTCGAGTTGAATTGTGACTGGAGTTGAGTTCAGTTTATGACAGTGTCCAATGACATGTTTACGTTGGGCCAGCGGTATTAAACTGTTTGCCCAAATGTCGCTTGTTTCGTTTGAAGGCAAGGAACTTTACCGTGATTAAAAACATACATAGATTTATGGCATCCCCTTGTATTCAACGGAGGTTTTTAAGTTTTTACTATCCTATCCTATCCTATCCCATAACTCGGAGGTCGTAGGGGCACCACAGATGATCGTTTAACCAGCGTACTCCATCTTTCCCTGTCCTCAGCAACCCTGATTGTTTCGCACAGTGTCAAACCAGTCCATTCTCGAATGTTGTCCTCC
The DNA here is from genome assembly GCA_036898135.1 of Oncomelania hupensis. NCBI lineage: Eukaryota > Metazoa > Mollusca > Gastropoda > Littorinimorpha > Pomatiopsidae > Oncomelania > Oncomelania hupensis. The sequence goes on along the minus strand of CM072513.1, from coordinate 9,144,309 downwards.
CACCTCTTTTTCGGTCTCAATCTTCTTCTACCTCCTTGCACTGTGCCTTGCAGGATGGTCTTTGTAAGACCTGATGATCTGGTGACGTGGCCATGCCATCGGAGTTTACGTTTTTTCACCACTGTGAGCAGGTCATCGTGTTGTCCAATGGCTTGTGACAGTGTGATGGTCTGTCGGACTTCGTCGTTGGTGATGTGCTGGGTATAGGAAATGCCCAGAATTCTTCTGTAGCACCTCATCTCCATGCTTTGTATTCTTCGTTGGAGATCTGCTGTGAGGGTCCATGTTTCGCAAGCCTATAGGAAGATGGAGATGACAAGGGAGCGCAGCAGCCTTACCTTGGAATGTAGACTGATGGTCCTGTCTTTCCAAATTGGCTTCAACCTCGCCAGGGCAGCAGTTGTTTAAGTTTTTAGGAAACGAAAATTAAAATGTGGGAAATAAATATTTTGAGATATAGTTCAGTCTCGACAGAAAAAAAGAAGAATGAATTATATGATGTACAAAATTAGGTGATTTGTTTGTGAAAGATAAGTTGAGAATATGTTATTAGAGACAGAAAATGAGATGGTTTGTTTTTGAAATAAACATCGAGGAAACAGTAACGTGCGATAGAATATGAAATAATAACAATGCAAATTTTAGGGTAAAACTCATTTTTTGCGATGAATGAACAAATACATCGAAACGGGCAAGTTTTCATTAAAGTCTTAAATTTGAATCTACCTTCCTGAAAGCACTAAACGGAATGCCGAAGAACAAAACTCCCCACAAAATGAATTTGCTAAAAGTAAGGTTTCTTTACCACTTTCTTAACGCTGACAAGAAAACCAACCGCATAACCTATAATTGGAAACCGAAATGTTATCTTGAAATGTAGTGCTGTACGGAATGTCCAAACAAAACATTAATTGCAAACAAAAAGATATATCTTGCTCGGACTATCGCCGTTTCATGAAAACAGAAATTATTAGTGCAGCGAGGGCCTGACCACATAATTTTCTCCCTAGGGGCTGTCGCGACGACGAAACAGGTGTCCTCAATTTACGTTCCAGCGAAATTAATTTTCAGGGAATATATGTTACAAGAGGAATCTACGTTATAACAAGCCCGTGTTTGTTGTGCATGCTTTATCCCCTCGATTAGGTGAAATTCCCTTCAGCCACGGGTGATAACAGTGTGTTCTTTATAGGAAATGTATTTGTTCTATCTGGGAACAGTATTAGGTCTTTCCACTGATGTATGAGATACCGAAAAGGCGAAAGCTTCGGCTTGTCAGAAGGCGATAGGTGCGTTCTGTAACTTATGATGGCGGCAATAGTTTCATCATTTGATTTTCTCTCTTTGAACTCTGTAAGTGGGATTGGGAAGCTTACAAAATTATTGTATTTATATATTAAATAATTTATCCTGTTCTTTTTTTGTTCGTTTGTTTTGCTCTTGCATAGTTTATTGGGTCAAAGCGCCAATGTTGAAACTGGGATTGATGTATGTGTGGCAAATGAGCATTGCAAATCACCCAACACGTTCAAAATATATTTGTTAAAGTTTACAACTTAAAAGCCTGGCCCCAATTACAAGGCTTTGTTTACTTATAGCCAAAACGGGTTAGCCCAAAATTTCGCATTGTTATTACAGTAAACGATGAGAGAGTGGGTGTTCGTTCTTCAATTCAACCCGTTAAAGTTTTGAATGTTTTCATTTCGGGTCTGATAGGGTGAACATTGAGGCTTACCGTCTACACCCACCATTGGCGATATGGCAGACGGGGATAACCATCCCAGGGAAAGAGGGGTAGGGACCTGAATCAACACTGAACCACCAGAGCAATCATACTGCTAAAATGGACAATGAAAATGGCCACATTTTATATCGCCCACCACGGGATTCGAACCTGGATCATCGGTGTGCCAGGCGAACGCTCTACCACTTGAGCTACGGCGATGGGAACTTCTGATTGGGAGTTATTTCCCATGTTTTTAACGGTACAGCCGTGTGACCTTTGACCCTAGTTGTGAGTCAACAGTGAAATGTGCGTCTTTGGAGTATTGCGGTAGTGTGTAAGGGTCTGTTTTATCAACATTAAACGGTGGAAGAAAAAAAAAACAACCTTACGCGGTATACGAGCAATTGATTTTTAAGGGTTCTGTCTCTCTTACCGGTTTTAGTAGCTGTAATCGTTTTTAGCTCCAGAATGTTGGCTGGCTATAGTTAGCCAAAGACTGTTGCTATTAATAGGCACACGAACTATATTACGGAATTTATTCATAAAACAACAACAACAACAACAACAACAACAACAACAACAACAACCAACAACTATGCATTAAAAAAAGTTGTTTTTTTAATTTTAATTTTTTTTTTTTTGGGGGGGGGGAGGAGGTAGGGGGAGAGGAGAGAGGGCGGGGAGTACGCTTTTTTTTCTTCAGTGGGGCAACACTCACTGTGAATGTTAAAAGAATCTGTGTGTGTGTGGGTGTGTGTGGGTGTGTGTGTGTGTGACAACGAGTGTACGTGGGGAATTGCATTAATCGCATCACAGTACAAGATAACATAATGGGTAATCGTTGCTCAAACCGACCCGCTAAGCTTTTGAATTTGACGCATCTTACCCTTGTCGTGTAAACAAACAACTGCGCCTTTACTATTACTAAACACACTTTTTTTGTTGTTCTGTTTTGCATCGGTGCTGGTTTTAGAACCAACCTTGATGTTATCTATTAGTAGGCACAAAGGCCAACAAATGTAACGATTTATATTAATACTCACTATGAATTTAAAAAGGATCTGGGACACTAAAATCGGTCATTTTGGAACCCTTTAATGACACCATAGGCTACGCAAAAGAAAACATTTAAACTCAAATAATACTTACGACACACATTGCAAACATTGTTTAGAGTTTACTGTGGAACTAAAAATAAATTTTAAAAAAGTGAACCCAAGACAACAACATTCAACATTCGAGAATGGACTGGCTTGACACTGAATGAAGCCATGAGGGTTGCTGAGGTCAGAGAAAGATGGAGTACGCTGGTTAAACGATCATCTGTGGTGCCTATACCACCTTCGAGTTACGGGATATGATAGGATAGGATAGGACAGGATAGCAAGACAACAACAGTAAAGGATAGTTCTTACAGCTATAGTCCAAATCGCTAACGCACGCAATAATATAATGAATGCCTATGAGGCAAGTAAGAAAATACGGAAAGTAGCTCTAACTCATATAGTGAGTCATTGGAGAGGTGCGTTCGATTGTTCACACTCTAAAAAGTCAAACCAGTAGAGACATAAGCCAGCCGACTACTTGATCCCCACTATTATGTTGCAAAGTGAGCAAACGATAGCTTCAATGGATAAGCAACAAGAGGCACGCACTACACGAGTATTTACTTTGATTTTCAGCCTGCAAAAGCCAGTCGATGCGCCCGCCATGTTCTCAACAAGCCTGCTCTCTAGCTGGAGAGGCCCGTAAGGAGGTATGTTTTCATCGTTCCTTCACGGCTGAAGAGCGGGCGAAGAGGGACAGAACTCATAACCCTGTTGGACAGGGAGCTGGTTTAAAAACACGGGCTCTCCACTCTGGAGGACGTCAAAGAGGGGATGTCCGTCCACGCAACTTCAGCCTCGAGTGCCCCCTCGTCGTCATGACAACTCGCGGGCAATCTCATTATGCATGCACTCTTAATAACAACAGCCCGTACCAGAAGCAAGAGAGGAGAGAGAGAGAGAGAGAGAGAGAGAGAGAGAGAGAGAGAGAGAGAGAGAGAGAGAGAGAGAGAGAGAGAGAGAGAGAGAGACTTAAGACTTCGAGAATTTATTCAAATATAAGGCCTATGCCCCTGATTGAAGGGGAGTGTACAAAGGTACATATGCAAATGTACAACGTAATGCCAGAGAACAAACATAAACAAAACAAAGACAAAATTTTCATTCCATTGCAGTTTCTCGCGCCTTGAATGCTTTATACAGAAATAAACATACTTTTCTAACGCACTCTTCATTACCCGACGCCATCAACACAGAAAAACGAGACATGTTGGGTGTTCTACAATATTTCTGCGGA